>JAUALY010000006.1:34602352-35802352 GCA_030819805.1 Penstemon newberryi var. newberryi | reverse complement strand
ATTTGGTTTGGCTGTTTTTTGGGTCATTGTGATTCATACACTGATTATTAACTACAAATTTAAATCCTCTTTTAATTGGAGGAGACCTAACAAAAAAATATTCCATATGTCCCAAATTATCTATCGTTTTACATGTTTTCACACATATTAAGGTACATAAGGCCATCTCCAATGACCAATCCAACCATCCATTGCTCCAAGGGGTGAAGCAAGTCAATGTTTGCTTGCCCCATCCCTTAAATCTTGAAGCCAATAATTTTTTGTTTTTTATTTTTATTTATTTTTAGTTAATAAAATTCTTTCCTTGTTTTAAATAAAAAATTTATTTAATTTATAATTAATTTTAAAAATGTTCATTTTAATTTTAAAAATGTAACCTTTATTTAAGAAATTTAATTATTAAAAATTAAACATTAAAAGAACGTAACTTTAATTTAAGAAATTTAACATTTAATCTGTAAATTTAATAACATTGTAAGAAATATAAATATGATTTATTATTATTTAGTGATAGTGGGAAAAAAATGAGAATTGAAATCAAATAAAATGGATAGATTGAGTCATTGGAGATGACTATGAAAAAAAAGGGGAAGCTGGACTTGGTATTATTTACCCAAAACCATTATTCTCTATTTATCTCAGCATTAACTATTTAATTTATACGTTATTCAAGTTTTACACACTCTCTCTTAAAGGCAAAATAGGAAAACATGTAACTCATATTGTATTGAAATCCCAAAGCGACAAATAATTCTTAACAATTTTTTTCTCTAAAATTACCAATAATTTAGAACAAAGGGAGTATCATCAATAATTTTCATATTGTTTTTCTTACGTTAATTACATGAAGATGATACCTTTAACCTCCGGACATGTATCATGGCACACATTAAATTTGACTCTCGTTTCATTCTCTAAAGTAGGGCTCATATTTATTAGTTTTGAGTAGATCATGACACTTGAGAGCTTAACAATTTTCTGATTGTTTTTTTTTTTTTTTTTTTTTTAAAAGAAAACGGTAGTCCATAGCATTTCGAAAATACTGATAATATCTTTTTTGGAATACATAAATCCAAAGAACGGCGAGGTCCAATTTAAACAAATAACTTTTTTTTTTGAATAATTAAAAATTGAATCAGATAATCTGAGAAAATGGAGATTAAGATAGATCATGCCAGCCAGAGTCAGTCCACTACTTATAATTGACGCGTAACCCGACTGTAAGCCCATATGAAACTAAGTTCGATCTATTTTGGGTCACAACATTTTTCTAGGTCATTTAAAAATTAAAACATTCCAGCTTATTGGTTCCAAAGGATCAAAATCTTCTGTAAGTTTAAATTAGAATTAAGATATTAGTAGTTTATTTGGGTGTGTAATTTATACGTACGTTAGATTGCGCAACTTTTTGTTTGTGATCGTGATTTTGCAAGCTCAAACTGAGTCATACTCTCTTCATTTCAAAATATATATCGGTTTAATAAAGATAAAATATTTCAAAATACATGTTATTTTAGAATTTCAAGAGACACTTAAATTCTCTTTTGATATTTTTATCCTTTCTCATTAATGACAATATGAGGAGTTACATATTTTATTTTTATTTTTTTCAAGGGTAGTTTTACATTATAAGACTTTTATTTTCCTAAAATTCAAGTAATTAATAGTTTATTTAATCCTTGTGCAATAACCTTAAACGGGATATTTATTTTTTGGTTTCTCGAGGGTTTAATCCCTTTCGAGGCGCGTCGGACACATTAAGTGGGAACCTCTCCCAACAGGGATTCGAACCTGAGTTCGCTACTTTGTAGTATGATCATTTGTGTTCATAATTTACTTTGATGATTCAGAAGTTCATAAGATGAATTTGATTTTTGTAAAAGATAACAATAAATATATACTAGAGATATGTCTCAAATTTTTACGGTGACAGTTTTCGGAAGAGGATTATCACATTGAACAGACATATATATCCATCCAATCAGTGCTTTTACGATTTTGGGACCATTAAAGACTTAATCATCATTTGACCTGTCACTTATTCTAATTACTTTGTCGGGAAAATTAATTGCTTAAAATTGTATCACAAAAATCTGGCATGATGTGCTAGCTTCATAAATGTTGTAACATGCACCATTCTCTACACGTACAAAACTGAAATAGTTTAATGTGGAAAAAAAATTCCCATTCTAACTCTAATGAATGAATAAAGGCCCGCAAAATAGTATATGCGAAATTAGCATACGAAACTATTTCGATGCTTAAGTAAGCTACTAGATTGAAAAGCAAAAGATGACCATACGATAATGTTAAATAAGTGTTTTATATGATTATGTTAGAGTTTGTGTCATATACGAAACTATATAAGTACATTGAGGCCATAACATTTGCTCTAATTACGTGGCATATTAGCATTGTTACCGATGTATATTTGAAGATTTATGTAAAAAAGTATACAACTTTATATTGTTGTGTACGATCTAGGTATTGTCAAGTTAGCGTTTTTGCTCTAACATTGTATTGAGACTGAAACGCATCATGTGAGTTGTCATTCCCTGCAATGGATGAGCCGCTTTAGGACTAAGTATTTACCCGAGTGCCTTGAGGTCGCATGGGTCCTATCCATTATTATAGCCAAATAGTTAGTATAGGACCTATAGGTCATTGTCGTTGTGCATTTTTTTTTATGTCTAGATCGCCAATTTAACTACGAACATTATATACATTGGTCAGTGTAAGTGTTCCGAATCGAATCATCCATAGATTTCACTACTCTCGTAGTCAATAGTTGTCTCTCGTATTAAATTAAATATTTTCAACCAACAACTTTGTAAATGGAGCATGCCATTCAGGCCAGCCCTAGTCAGAATAAAATTTCATTGGGGTCATTATAATGTAAGAGAGTGTATATATATATATTTTTTGTTAAATTATATACTTAAATTATATTTCTAATTTTCATAATAATAGCCTTGCTAATTAAATACATACAAAAATGATAATTTATATATAGAGCGATCGAGTGCCGTTACGCTGACTAAAAAAAAAAAGTATAAAACAAACCCGATATAACTTACGGTCTTTTTTTTTCCAAGATTACCAGGATCAACTCATCGAACCTACCCACAAATTGCGATAGGTTTGGGTTGGATTGATCAATTTTGGGGGTTTAGCGATTTCGTTGAACACCCCTATCTCATAATTCTAAAAATTGGGATTTGACTTTTACTATTAACGAAGATAAATATATTTTAATAAAACATGGCCCCATTGCCATATAAATTTTAGTTTTATTGAGGGGGAATTCATTTAGAACAATTATAAAATATATTTAATTTTTACAAGTATTATACATACAATTTTCATACAAAATGCAAAAGTTGAGTGGGATAGCTACGCCTATGGGTCAACCAATTAAAAAAAAAAAAGAAGAATTTCATTTTGTTTTTAAAGGTGCTTATATGTTCCACTAAATCCGAAGATTATCATCCAAACTTTAACAAATTATTTCCTACAAAATAAAGTGGCATGTAATCCTGTATAATATGCTATGCAGAAATTTATAAATCAATGGCATGACATAAATGAAAGAAGACACGAATTCAAAGAAGAAGAAAAAATATTTTGTCTACTAAAATTGATATAACTTGAGGACATCTCCAATAATACACACGTGAGCCTGTCCACACAACCACAAGAAATACTATTTGCTGCATTACTTATTTTCAACGGATTTTCAACTTTCTATACACCATCCGGCCATCCCATTAATGACCATTATAGCACACAAAGGACACAATCCACCCAATCAAAACCGTCCAATGTAATATATTGCTCAATCTTGACCGTAAATGTGGATTACGAATGACACTTCAGAGGTTACTAATCATTCTTTGGATCAAGGATTAGTCCATAGTGAAGAGAAAGAGACATTTTCGAGTCAATCTCGAAAATGACCTTATAGAAAGTATAATTTTTTAAAATGATCTTATAAAAATTTAAATTCTAAAAATGACCCTATTTTAATAAGTGGTTAATTGGTAGATTTAAAATGTGGATAATTACTTTTAATTAAAATTTAATTAAATTACTAAATAAACTAACTAAATATAAATTCAAATTCAAAATCAACCCAAACTCTAAACAATCTGATAGCTGTTATAGTCTAAAAAAACCCCAAACTATCTACGTATTTACATTAATAATTGATCACGATGACTTTTTATTTTTTGAAATTTGTTTATGATAGCATCGTTTGAAATACTATTAAATGTGTATCTCTCTATAAAGACAACTAGACTATCATTTAGCTATTGATTGCCCATTCAATTACGAAGTCGATTATTTACTATCTTCATGGCCGAAAAAGCTCTCTCCACTGATGATGCAGTTGCAACGGGTATAATAAGATTTGGAGATGTCGGGAGTGGATTGTGAGTTGCGAGAAAATTTGGGTTTTAATTGGGGCTTGGGTAGTGCGAGTTAGATTATATTATGGTGGGTTAATATTGGTTTGAATTTGAATTGACTAATTTTTTATTTGGGTTGAGGATTGTTGATTGGGACTAATTTTTTTGTGTCCTGAATGAATGCTGATTTTTTTGGGCAATTGAGCTAGTTTTGTCCCTATTCTTTTTCTTTTTTTTTTAAAACAAAAAATATACCACTACTATATTAAAAATAAAAATAAAATAGGGGGGTTTGTCTCTAGGGGTGAGTACGATCCGGTTTAACGACCGGACCGAACCAAAACCGAATTTTCGGTCCGATAAACGGTTCTCACCCCAAAATCGGCCCAGGTAGCCGTTCGGTTCTCGGTAAAACCGGTTGGTTTCCCGAACCGGACCGATTTTACCGAATTATTTTTTTTTTTTAATTTTTTCTTAAATTCGACCCATTACCAATTACCAATTTGATTTGACCCATTACCCATTACCAATTTCTTCAAGTTTTCTTCTTCTTTCACAAAAAAGAACCGATTCAAATTCCAATCAACCAAATTTTTCTTCTTCACAAACCCTAACTTCCACCTCCAAGCCACCGCCTTCAAGACTCGGAACCGTCCGCCTTCAAGACTCGGAACCGTCCGCCACCACCATCTGCCTTCAAAACATAATTTATGTAAGTTCTTAATTTTTTTGTGAGAGATTAGATTTTGATCTTATCAGTTTTTTATTTACTGGAATTTTGATTGATCTTATGGGATTTTATTTTCTAATGGTAAACTAGTTTTTCTTTAATTTGTTAGTTTTGGGCTTTCTTATTTATACATATATATATATATATATATATATACACATACATGAACATTTATTAGCAGAGGTAATCATTTGTTAGTATTTGATTTATGATTAGGTTTAATTAGCATTAGCAACTACTAATTTTCGGTTGGATATGATAATGGGAATATTTAACTCCTTGGCACCCTTTTCAATCTCATGCATATACAGAACAAAATTAAAGTACTTTTTCAGTTTAAAATTCATCTTCCAAAGCCCCAAATTTACTACTATTTGATTAGTTTGGACCGAATCGGAATCGGAATCGAACCGGGACCAAACCGATTTTTAACCGAATATTTCGATGCGGTAAACGGTCCGGGATCCAGAAAGGACCGAACCGACTAGATACCGAAAATTGGTTCGATTTGGTCCGGTCCGGTCCAAATGCTCATCCCTATTTGTCTCCATCCGCCTATGGTCTGAGAGAGAGTAATGACTAAAATGCCCATGTGGCACAAAATTATTTATACAGTCTATAAAGGACTGATTACACTAATAAATTTTCCAACCAAACACATTCCAAATTCCCAATCAAGTCATGACAATCAATTGCTGTGCAGATGGTGACTTTTTCAATCGCCAAAAATCATTTGATCCTTCCCATATGACTACTACTTCAATATATAAATCCTGCTTCCTTACCAGCTTATACTCCATGTAGCATAAACCACCCAACAACCAAAAAATTGAAAAGATACCCAAAACAAAAACAAAAAAAAATCGATATTTTCCCTTTAATATCATTTGGAATGCCATGGAGCTCAAAGCTAGAATCTTTGCCACTCTACTTCTCTTCTTCCTCCTCGCCTCGCCGTGCTTTTCCAGAGGTTCTTTTTTATTCTATAATATCTCTCTCACTTAATGAATGTACATTGAGAAAGGTCCATTTATTACCTACTAAGTATATATGTTTAATTTGGTAATAATTATGAACAAAATTACAAATGAAAATGGTTTCTGCAGAGGTATATGTTATTGATTATAGAGGTCCAGAGACACATACATATATTCCACCACCAAATCGGGCCGGAGGGGGTCGGCCTAATATCCATCATCAGACCAACATGGCCCGTGACAACAAGTCCAAAGTTATTACAAATGTAAGATCACCTTCTTCTTTTTTCCTGTCTTTCTCTAAAAGAATCCACATTTCTTCTTGGCTCATGTCTTTATATATGGAAATTTGGTTTCAGGGGAAGAAAATTCATGGATGATGATCAAAGGTTTTGTAATTGAGGGTAATATGGATGAAGTTGTAGGATCGGTTCAGATTTCTTGTCTTCTTTGATTATTAGTGTAACGGTCATGGGAAGACTTAGATCAATGAATAGCTATATATATTTTGGCTTCTTGATTAATTTAAAAAGGAGGATTTGCACATAAGTGCATGTTTCTTATATTATTTCATTAATCGCTATGTTAGTTCAAAGGTAAAAAGCTATAAATTCTTGCACCTTAGTTCATAGAGACTGGATTCACTAGCATGATGTTATAATCAAGACTATTAATTCAATGTAACATGTAAACTGTTATTAAAGGTAAACACTCCTCTCATTTGATTTCTAAGATAAGTTCACAATAAATGATTAGATATTGTAATGATATCTAGTCTACTTGAGGTTTTGCTCAATCGAGACGGAACCAACCCCATTTGTATCAAGTCTCATCCACATGTTAAGTTCAAACCAGATTTCAATTCATCTCCGGAAACCTAATAGAAGTCTAAACATGTAAAAAAATATTGATTTGACATTAACCAAATTATACTTTCATCTATAAAAATCATTGAATTGACCCATATCTGATATCACCTATTTTTGTAATCCCAAAATTCAATATCCAAACTCAGTCAGAACCATATCTCAGTTTTTAAAACCCACAAACCCAACACAAAACTCTTTTAAGTTTTTAAAACCCACAAACCCAACACAAAACTCAATTAAACCACACGAATCAATATTCAACACCAATCAATTTAAACCCCTATATATCCAAAAAACAAGTTATTTTCATTTATTATTATCCTAAAAGACGCCAAAAAACAAGTTATTTTCATTTATTATTATCCTAAAAGACGCAAATGTATCCAAAAAGCATACTTAATAAACACGATTGCTATTCTTTTTCTAACCAGCAAATGTCTTGAACTTGCAAAATCAGGCATCACCATGGTTCCGCAGATATCAGATCATAAATTTGAAAATTCAGGCCGATTACATATAAATCATGTTTTAAAGTTTAAACACTTCAACACAATATCTAAGATAATCTTAAAAACACCAAACCAAAATCTGGGTCTTAAAAGCTACAATGATTTCTAGACAAAGTTTCGAACATGAGATACTTGAGAAACAGCGGCTCAACTTGTAAGGGCGACGACCCACCTTTAACTTATTCTCCTGGTGCTGATACGCCTTGCTTCAGTCTTTCCTTCTTCATCTTCTTCTTTGAGATTGGCTTCTTTTTCTTTGGAGGAAGCGTTTTCTGGGCATACACGTAGAGCACATAATTTCCGATGAGGAATGACAAGAGCAGCCCTCCAACAACAAGTAAGACAATCAATCCTGGGTTAAATCCTGTGGCTTCAACATCCTGGGCCATATTCTTCTGTTGATCCAGCAGAAGAAATTATGAATACTTAATTCGTAGTTGGAAAGAGAATACAAAAGATGAAAGAAATGATACACGATCACATAACCACCTACTTCAAATTAATCATAAGATAATTGAATCATATAACTATTCGCAGCTAGCATAGCGTAACTCGGGATGTAAATGTAATGCTTTATTTTTCTATACATCCGTTTCATGGCAAAAGATAGACTGAAGTCAGTAAACGAAGACATTGGTGCAAGCCATACAGGCATAACTGGTGGAAAAACTTAAGTTTGGATAAACAAATATTACATTTTTCAGACAAAACATGAAGCATATAAACAATTTCCATGTGAGTTTGTTATGCATAAGCATCCGCCACAAGAGCAATAAGTGAAGATTATAATCAAATTACTTTTACTGCAAGGGAAAAAGAAAAAAGACACGAAATAATAACAGAAAAGGCTTGAAGCAGAAATTTCCCTCAGAGGCATCCAAATTTAAAGCTTAAATGTTGCCATGATGCCAACTTAGAACACCAAAAGACCAATGAGATTCAAGCTGAAATTTTTCGGATCAGTCAGTCAAAATTAATGCTTGATTAATACTACGCTTGAAGATTTACGTGCTATAGTGAAAGCCAAACTTAAGCAAAAACCATAATAACGGTTTGTAGACTTTACGTAGCTTGCAATGCATTAGTTGCCTCACAAAATGATACATTTCCAGTTTGTTAACTACCATAACGAAGACAAATTTCATTCAAATAAACTTCAACACGTGTTGTTTAAAGTGATCATCCATGCAGCGAATGAAACATAGCATCTAATGGACCCCATAATAACGACAACAAGTAAAAGGATGGGGAAACAGAAACCGTTTCTTCGAAGTCAATTTCTAGGAGTTCTAAGCAGGAGAGACAGTCAATTTCTCATTCCTAAAGCTACTTTGACAAATATACTAAAGATTGTCATAAATGCTTTATATCACCACCGAGGAAAGAGCGGCCTTTCAATTTACTGAGATTTGTGACTTCACATCATTATAAAAATTAATGTTACTTCAATATTACAATTCTGAAAAGGGAATACATTAAATTAGATTTTTCTTTATTAGCCATGCTCTCAGCATCACAAAATTTCACAATTTTCCTTGATTATAATCGGTCAAAACAAAACATCATACAGAATAAGCCCACAGCACCAAATCAATCAAGTCAAGTGCATGCATGAAAGATCTCATCAACCTTACATCTATACAAAATCAAAATAATTTACACAAATCAAACCAGCACAAATCGTGAAAATTAAAAGCGCATACGTTGTATTGACACAAAAACCCACAGATCTCAAAATAAATAAGACAGATCTACAAAAACCAAGTTAAAATTGAAATTAGATCTAAGAGAAATAGTTACCGATCGATCAAACGACGGAGTTCAATTGATCTTTGATATCAGCTTCAAAACCCTAAAATTGGGAATCAAAAAGATATAAAAGAGATAAGCTTCAGAACGAGAAGAAATGAATTAGTTTGAGAGGGTGAGGTTAGGTGTGGGTAAATTGCAATTGTTTTTGTTATTTTGTTACAGCTCTGTAACAGTCATGAAGAATTTCTATATTAGGTCCCCATACTTGTTACTAAATAAAAATTAAACCCTAACGGGCCTGTAAAATTTGCAAGAAAAAAGATTATTTGTTATCGTAGTTAAAGCCCAAATATGATCTAGGCTTTTTCAGAATTGCATATAGTCCATTTGAAATGTAAATAACTACGTCCTATTTCAGGCCCATAATTTAGACCAATATCTACTTATAAATATATTTGAGATCACTCTTCTAACTGCTATATGTCAATTTTGACTCAATTCTAATTTTATAGAATTTTGAGTTTTTTAATTATAAAAAAGCCACAAGATAATTGCTAACCATTTCAAAAATCAAACTTTGAAACTCCTCACTTCTCGGAAATAACTTCCCAACTTTCACAGTTTTACCTTCCTTTCTCTCCCTCCACCAACTTCATTTCTCTTCTCTTTTCAACACTCCCGGTTAATTTTTACATTGTCAGATTTTTGTTTCTCATATTCACTTTTTTTCTTTCTCAGATCGGTTGCGGGAGAGGACGACAACGGGGCTGCAAAGTTGGCAATGGTCAGGGGCAAATTTTTGGTTGTAGCATAGAAGAACCGGGGGACAAACAAAATAAGACTGAAAATTAGTCCAAAAATTTAGGTTGGGTTACTTTGCTGAAATTAGTTTCGACTATGTCTTATTGTTGGAGATATGTCCAAATTCCAGTTTCCTTTTTTCTTTTCTCAATATATATGAAAAACTCAAACATTGATGTTAATATATTCTTGAAATTCAGTTGCTTGGACAAGGCTGGTGTTTGTGAGGGGAACAAGAAAATTATGAAGACAGAGACAATGGAAAAGCAACCCAAAAAGAGTGATATGGCTGCATTCCTATTTATTCTTACGCGAATAAGAAATAGACAAAGGCACCGAGAAGATGACAGTGTGTCAGTGCCAATGTTTTTGTAGCAACATAAATTCTTCAGGGTTTTTAGTGGCTTCTTTTGAATTGTGAGTGACATAATCCCGCTCTTATTCTCTATTTGATGATAATGGTTGTCTACATTCATATGGATATGCGTGATTGACAATAAATTTGCTTTTCTAGAGCATTGCTTCAAAGGATTTTCTTGCTCAGAGTACACGTATTTTACCTTAAAGTTTAAACCATTGTCGTCTTCTATTCTTTACGATACAAATTCTATTTCAAAACATTGAGGCATTTGTCAAACCTTGAATAAATTGTTCATAAAACTCTAACCGCTTCCTTATTTCTCCAGGACCATAAGTCTGCAGAACATCACAACACATTTAGATTTTAACTTCAGAAGTTCCTCATGGCTTATGGAACCTTTGCTCCTTCACAAAACACTTTCAAGCTGCAAAAGGAAGAAAATCGTAGAAAAAAACTTTTCCAAGTACTCCAAATTTAGAAGTGTTTTTCTTTTCTTTTTGCATTGATACATGTTGCTTGTGATGGGAGAAACTTCTTCTTCATATTATGTTTCCAGACTATGCTCAAGGTAGGCAAACATGAAGCTACGGATACGGAAGAAGCAATTCTCATCCACATGTGTTTCGCCTAATAGCAGCATTTTGCTCAGTTCTACCAGCAAAATTTAGACTTCCACACTTATATTCTCATCAGTTTGTTTAATTTTAACTATTTCCCTTGCATTCTCATTGATTAGTGGTCTTTTTCCAGCCAATTGAAGGCAGATTTATCACGTTTACATGAAGTATATTCTTAGTTTTGGACAAGGTAAATGGGTGGGCTATCGATGGTTAATAGGTAAATTTTCTTTATTGAAGATTGATATTTTCCTGTAATCATTGGAATGTGTCCCAATTATTTAGGATGACTGATAACAATTTTTCCTTTGTTGGTTGCATTTATGTGTGCTCTATTTCTTTAAATGTCACTTTAGATGAAACTAATTTAATGTAAACCCGCGCATACCAGGAATTCATCGATTGTATGAAATTACTAATAAATTATATATTTTTTCTAAAATTTATGCAACTATCACTTCAACATCGTTGGTATGTGGATAACGTTAAGTTTTTGTGTATATCACACAATTAGATATCCATAGTAATCCATTTGTACACGTTGAAACTCTGCCTAACCATTTTGCAAATATGAAACATTGAGTTACCCTTATTTTTTTTTTACAGAAATTGTTATTGTAATTTTTATATTTTTTTTTATGCACCATACTCATAACAATTCATATTTCAAGTAGTTATATAAACTATTGATGCATAGGTTTAGTGAACTCCGTGCATAGCACGGGGCATATACTAGTTATTTATAGTTAGGAACACAAATATTTTTAAAAGGCCCATAGTTAAAGGTCGTGTTATTTCAAGAATTCTAATTTAGATCAAACTCATCCTAAAAAAATTAAATTTAAGAAAGCACGGGGAACTTAGATGTTACGATTCATTCTCTTATTGACACGTGTTTAATTTTATTTTATTTTTTATTTTTAAAAGCCTACATAGTCAATGCTTGTACACAACAATAACACATGTCAAATTATACATGTGCATATAATATTTAAGGGTTGTTTGTGTACTTGCAAAACAGAGTCAACCAATTGGTGTAATTTTTTTTTTTAGGGGATAGTAATTCGCACTTTCTATCTCGCAAAATCAATCAATTTATCTTCAGCCAAGAGCGGATCTAGACAAATTTTATTGAACGACTAGAATCTTTTGGGAAAATTACTAAATAAAGAAAATATTAATATATAAGAAAACCGTTACAACTGGGGTGCTAATCCTAATCTTTATGGGGTGTTACCAGGTGACCTAAGAAGCTTACTTTGTCAATAATAATAACTAACACTAATATTTAATAGAGTACATGTTTTGGGAATAAATAAATAAATAAAAAGTCTAACAAACCAAAAATTAAATATTCACAAAATGAAAATATCAAACTATAGCAAAATTTTATTAGAAACCAATGAGAAAATCTTGGAGTCTCTGTATTAACACATGAAAAGTAAATTAAAAAATCAATATTAACTATGTAGGTCGTCTTAAAAATCAATACAAATTGAAACAAAAAAAAAAAGAAATACTAGAAAATTGGTATATAGTAATCCTGCAGCTACGAGACTATAGATATATACTATTCAACGAGTGAATTTTATTTCGATCCTTTGATTTACAAACAAAGAACAATGGGTGAATGAAAATATTTTTAGCTCATAGCACACTTTGCAAATATTATAAGAGTAAGTTTCGTATAAAACACAACCAAGAATTGTGAATTTCACAATTATAAAATGAACCCTAATCAAAATCATACTTAACTAACACCCATCATGTCTTCAAAATCACATTCAAATTTTCTCCAAAATCAAATCAAGAAAATACCCAAGATTGGAAAAAATTAAGCATGCAAGAATCATCTTCATCAAATTAAAATCAAATCAAGAAAGGTAACCAGTAAATTATAGTAGAATATTTATTATCTTCATCTAGTTAAAATCACATCAAGAAAGGTAACCAAGATATTATTACTAGATTATCTTCATAAAGTTAAAATCAAATCAATAAAGGTACCCATAACTAGATTTATCTTCATAAAGTTAATTTCAAATCAATACCCAAGAAACCATAACTAGATTTATCTTCATAAAGTTAATTTCTAATCAATAAAGGTACCCCCCAAGAAACCAGATTTATCTTTATCAAGTTATAATCAAATCAAGAAAACATGGATTAAAGTTTTGTTTTCGATGTATGTTTCGATTGGTTAAATACATGGAAATTTTAGGTAATTTACGAAAAATATTTGAAAAATGTGTAAATCCAAGAAATATATTGAAGTAGATACTACTATATATTTTTGTTTCAATCGGTCGCAAAATCAAAAACTTTTCAGTGTTTTCGGCAAAAATTGATTGAAATTTTGATCCATGCTCAAGAAAATATAACTATATTTATTAATGCAGGAATCATCTATTTATCAAATTCTTCAAATCAAATCAAATAAACTATAAAAGTAAAAATTACCCATACGTTATGTGCTGTAACAATATTTTGAACTGAAACCAAATATATATGAATCAACAAGAACTAAAATTACTTGAGAAAAGAAAGGTAAGAAAACAAAGTATCTTTTGCACGTCATTGAAACTTAAATCCAACATAGATGAATAATAAATCTTAAACAATTACTAATAATTAAAGAACTTAGCTAGAGAAATACCTGATTTAATATTTAATCGATCGTATTGAAGATTGTGATCGATCGAGTAAGAGAACATCAACAGCAGCCCCATCAGCATCGCCGTAGCATTATCATGTTATTCTTAATTGTGTAGTTAAGGAAATTTTATGCTATGGTGATGCTGATGAGCCGCAGTAGATGCTTTCCGAAGATATATATGTTTCTTCTTTTAATTATTATGCCTTTGTTTGAAAATAAATGTGAGTTAAGAATTGATCGATGCTTTTTATAAGTGAATGAATGAATGAAAAGCTTTTATAGTTCTTTTTTCTTCTAGAATTCCGAAGAATTTTATATATAGTTCTTAAATATTGGTTTAGAAATCTTATCAATATCCTTCGTGAATTTCGTTTTACTATAACAAATCCCGGGATTTTTGCGCATAGATCATAATCATCTATATTTTATATTCCTTAATTAATTAAAAAGGCTAAAACCGTTCAACATTCAACCTTATCTTAACTATGTAAGTTCCCTAAAAAAAAAACCATGTTAGTTACATGTTGTTGACAAAAAAAATAGTGTGGATTATTGCTACCACTTTAATTATTTAATTTATAATTTTAAAATTGACATTTTTAAGAACAAAAAATAGTGAATTTCATTTAAATATCAAACTTAGATATGATAATATTTTTTCAGATTTTATATACAATATTATTTAATATATATATTATATATAAAATCTAATTAGTTTAAGAGATTTAATATGATATATTAAATTTATTAAATAGGATTAATAATTTAACTATTTTTGCAATTGGGACTGAAATGCTCCAGACTTGTGAATTGTGGGGTAAATTTGTTGGCCAGAAAATATATGGGGCAAACTTTGCCAGCAATCTTTAATTATAGGACCAATTCAATAAATTTTCCATCAATTTTTCGTCCAACATTGGAAGTTTTGTAAAAAAATATGATGGAAATACCAAATGTGTCGAGTCCCGTTAACTTTTGATACCAAATGCGTTGGCTTTGTAACTTATGGTACTGATACCTTAAAGTAATGTCACTTATGGTACCAAAAGTGAAATTATCTCTAAATAAAATACTTATAAATTTAATTTTTCGCCTCTGGATTTGGGTTGGGTTTGGGATTGGGGTGCTGTAGTGGGGGGTGGTAGTTTTTTATTTAGAAATTATAATTTTTTTATCAATAATATATAACTTTATTATTTTAATAAATATTAAAAAGATTAATATTATTATATAAATTTTAGTTTTAAATTTTTTTAATTATATACATCTATTAAACTATTATTTAAATTATTAATACTATTTATAACATCAAATTAGTTAAATAGATATATAAATATAATAAGTAAAATCTCCAAATTGGTCCGCACGTGGTCTTATTCGAGCCAATTTTAAAATCGGACAACAGTGTGGACTAAAATCGTCAGCAAATTTGAAGATATGGGGTTATTTTGCCCGTCCGAAATGTTATTTGATAGAATTGTCAGTCATCATAAGTAATAGCATCAATTTTACAATAATCCAAATTGATTTAATTGCCACGTCACCCACTTAACGGTGATTTTTAATGGCGGTAACAATTTTGAATGAATTTATTAGATTATGATACCAAAAGTATCGGCCTAAATTTTTATGGTACCACAAGTGAGAATCAATATAAAATTTGGTACCATAAGTGCAATTATCTCTTTTTTCATTTGACTCTTCGGTCAATCCGAATTTTTCTTTTGGTGTTGACTGCTGTTGCACGTCTTTTGTTGGTAAAACTTTTCATCTCGCTCTATCCTCTATATTCATGCTTGTTGGAAGCGATTGCTTTTTTAACATGTCTCAAAACTCTGATACCATGTTAGAATTTTTTTTTTAATAGAAGAGATATGCACCGTCATTTGTTGGTAAAAATTTTCATCTCGCTCTAACCTCTATATTCATGCTAGTTGGAAGCGATTGTTTTTTGAACATGTCTCCAAACTCTGATATCATGTTAGAATTTTATTTTTAATAGAAGAGATATGCAATCATGTTACATTCTTCATCAATATATTTTGTATGCCAATTGTGGCTACTGTGGCTACATATATTTGGTGGTCTATAAAACACTTCCTCTCTTGAAGCTGCTCAATTATAAATTATTGAATAACCAATTCATCTAAGAGCTTAAGTTGTTAGAGAGGAATCATTAATATATATCATTTAACACGCCCCCTGGCCTAACACGTGGAATTTAGAAATGGGTGGCTGAGGGATTCGAATACAGGACCTCTTTGGGCCTGAGCTCTGATACCATATTAAATAACCAACTCATCTAAAAGCTTAAGCTATTAAAGAGGAATCATTTAATATATATAATTTAACACAAATGATTCAATGAACCTCTATTTCTAATAGTCTAAGAACACTCTATATACATACTAATGTAGATAAATTTATGCATCTTGTTGGTACTTAAGAATACAAATTCCTTGAACCTAATTAATTCTTCAATTCAATTTATGCATTGTGAAAATTTTAATAATTTTCAATAACCTTTTCGGAAAAAAAAAATATTATAAAAAAACTGAAAGGACTTTATAAATGGAGGAACAATAAAACTTTTAGATGTAGACCAACGTTCTCTTAAGGTCTTGAAGCTAGAACATTGAAAGTAAATTCAAGGCCAATTAATAAAAGTTTCCACTTTTTATCTTTACTTTCTTGGATAAAGTTGTTTCTTTTCAACAGAGTTCCATTCCCTTTTTATTACCGACTTGCCGTAGATTATATATATATATATATATAAAATTCACTAATTTATTTTTATATTAATTCCAACTAATTTAATATTTTCGAGTGAGAAGTCATTTTCGCAATGTAGCCATAACATTCCAAAAAATAGTGCGCATGTGAAACCATAGATCCAAGCAAACTGTTTTCTTTTGATGCTGTCTAAATCCATAGGAGAATAATATTTGATGGAACTTGTGTGCATGTGCGAATAGGTCCATATCGTATAATATTTTAATAGACGTGAAGAAGAGAAACAAATCACAGGGAATAAATGGTAGGTAGAAATATATTATACTATGCAAATTCTTGCTAAGGATCTTAGCTCGTTTGCAAAATAGTGTTTTTAATATTTGTAAGAATAAAATATTAAAAGGATATAATATACATACACATATTCAGGATGACATCATTCAATTGAATCAAATGACGTGGAAATGGAGACAAACCAAGAGTAAAGTAGTTGAAGACAGTCAATTTATTAAGTTAATTCAAACAAAAAAGATGACGCAGATTTCCTAATTTGATCTTGATTTTGCTCTTATTATAGAATAAACAAATTCTGTGTGCTAGTAAGCTGGGTTGGATATGGAGTATATGGACACATTTTTATACACAAGCTGGAACTTTTGTTATTATCCATGTCTAGACTACTAATAAAACAGAAATAAATTCATTCAAATGATTCGGGGATGAGTACAAAGAAATCTAAACATGTGTCATACACATTACCTGGAAACCTCTTCAAACGAAAATTGGAACACATAGGTTGTGTTCTTTTTTTTTTTTTTGGATAAAACATAGATTCTGTTATGATGCACATTTCTATTAAAGTCAGATGAGAAAGGCTTCAAAAAAAAGTCCATATAACAGTCCTCCTGTTTTCTTTATGATGATTAATATCCTTAAATAAAACACATCCCACTTCACGTAAATGTTGAAAATCCAAATTATCTACCAATAAATATGCTTTCCTTGTCCCAATTATTTTCATACTGCACTTTACCAAACCTCTACTCAAAACCTTGTGCTTACCTTTTTGACTCTAAGCTTTTACTTGACAAAGCAACAACCCATCCTTCAACAAAGAAAATTTATCCAACTGATAGTAAGAAATTGACGCCCAGGTCCCCCCACCATTTTCATTTCGTCTCCTTTTCTAACCTTTTATGAGTTGGAGAAAAAAGTAGAGATACAATACAAATACACACAGAGAGATCAGGAGATAAGAGGAATTAATTTATATTGGTGTAAAAATACATGTCTTAATGTAATCTCTAATGTCCAACAACAATTTAAGTGTTGAACTTTATCTAATTTTTACTAATCTATGCTTTAAACTTCACCAACACAAATCTAACAAAATTATGTTAACTTATCCACACTAACAAAATGCATCATTATTCTATAGCTACTACTAATGAGTTCACATAGTTTAATTAAATCAACGAATATATGGAAGTCAATGAACAACATTCAAACCAAATCCAAACCACTTATACTGCCACCATGACGACCACCGGTGTAACTATTTTCCGAGGAGGAGGTAGATAATCTAATCATTCCATTCAAATCCGAAACACTATCTTGTAAACTCATCAAAAGATGAGAAGTGCTAAAACTCAAGCTCGGCTTTGTTCTAGGCACAATCGGAACCTCGGCCTCCCCAACCAACATTTGCACCACGCCCCTCATCGTGGGCCTAGCCAACGGGTCTGGGTGCGAACAAGCCAACCCAACCAACAACACCCTCGTCATTTCCCCCTCCTCAAACTCACCCGCAAGCCTCGGGTCCGCCCCCTCAATCAACCTCCCTTCCCTATGCAAACTCCAAACCCACTCAACCAAATTACTACTCATTCCAACTTTCCCCACACCAATAACCTCCTTCTCGATCGGCCTCCGCCCACTAGCCACCTCCAACACCACCGCCCCGTAGCTAAAAACGTCTGTTTTCTCCGTGGCTCGACCCGTTAACAAATACTCAGGAGCCAAATACCCCATCGTTCCTGCCGCCACCGTGGCATCCGGTGACTTATCGTGTTCGATTTGTCTAGCCAATCCAAAATCGCCTAATCTAGCATTGAACCCCTCATCCAACATAATGTTACTAGTCTTAATATCCCTATGAATCACTTGATTCTCACATTCTTGATGTAAATAAGCTAAAGCGGAAGCTACGCCGAGTAAAACCTTCCGCCTATGGGGCCACGGAAGTACCATCCTCGACTCGAACAATGCCTTGTCTAGACTACCATTAGTCATCAAGTCATAAACTAATAGAATCTCACCTTTTTCATGGCACCAACCTTGAAGTGTCACAAGATTCCTATGCCTAAGGGTCCCGATTATCGACAATTCCGAGAAAAACTCTGTTTTCCCTTGCCCGCTATGGCTACACCTTTTTACCGCCACAATGTCGCCTGTTGTGGGTAGGACGCCTTTGTAAACCCGCCCGAATGCTCCATGCCCGATAACCCGATTGGAATCGAACCCTTTTGTAGCCATTTTGAGCTCCTTGTAGGTGAATTCTTTAGGCATTTTGATCACATCCGAAGCCAAAGTTTCGGGATTTTTCTCACTTTTGAATTTCTTATTATAAACCCATACTGAAGCTAATGCACAAAATCCTAAAAAGAATGCACCTGCAGTTACAACTCCTACTACAGCCCCTGCCCCATCTTTACACAATTGGTTATGACACTTCCCATTATTACTCTTCTCCCCAGACGACGTCGTATTGGTGTTTGAAGACTCGGGTCCGAGAGGCGGCGGTGGAGGGTTGACTATCTCCGCCGTGGGGTTCATTAAACTAGCTGATGGCGGCGGTGGAGGTGCAGGCGGAGGTGAGTCGGGTAAAACCGAGTTAGAACCCGAATTTTCTTCATCAAATGACGACGTAAAACTCCACCAATCAATGCTGTGAATTTCCGTACTGCCTTGAGTTGACCCGGAAAATCCAACGAACATGAAATCGTTCACTATGAACTCGTTCAGATCAAAGGTGGAGGATATAATCGGATCTTTCGGCTTCAAATTGGAATAAGAAACGTACACTTTGATAATTCTGGTCGGACCCGAATAATCAACCCACGAGTTAACCAAATCACCGCTTTTCAAATCAACACCAATTGTATCCAAATCAGAAACCCGGGTCGAAATCATTGAGTTCAGATCCAAACCCACGTGATTCCCGTTAATATCCTTAAACTCAACATCCATCAAAGTGTCGAACTCAACAGCCACGACGCCTTTTTGGGTACCCTTTCCGTCCATCATCCCCAGAAACCCGCCGGCGTCGCCAACGAACTCGTCGTCCGGCGAGATGACGAAAGCCAAACCGCCGCCTATCGAGGAAGGGTTCTTGTTAGTGATTGAAAACGAGAAGAATGTGGAGAAACTTGCCGGATATTGAACGCCTGGACGCCGGAATTTGATGGGTTTTGAGTATAAGACTTTTCCGGCGCCTGCATTCGGGACATCGAGATCGCGCGTGAGTATCACGCTCCCATTGCTCAAGTGGGCGTCTCCGAGGAGCTTCAGGCTGGATAGTGTTAATGTTCCGAAGTCAAATTCAGTCGCCGCCGCGACGGAGAAAAATAATATAAAATTGGATACAAGAATGGAATAAAAATAAAACCCTCCGGAAAGTAACGCCATAATTATCTTTCAGAACAGCCCATAAAGGCGATATTTATTTATTTATCCCCTTAATAAAAAATTTGAAATACAAAAGACAGAGAAATAAGAGGGGAGATAAATGGGGAAAGTGAATTTAGGATCCTTAATTAGAAATCAATGTAAGGAAAGAAAAATAAAAAGGGGAACTATAGTACAGACTACAGTGAGTATAAACCAAGAAGATAGGTGGTGGCCACGTGTTTGATTCAACGGTAATATTTTTCTCCGGTCGGTTGTCATAAAAGGAGAGGAAAAAATGGATATATTTTTTATTTTCGCAGATTTCAATGTTTGTAGTTTTGTTCTTTGGGCAGTGGTTTTAGATGGGAATAAGGTTTGAACTTGGGAAGGATAACTTTGATAATTATTAAATTATAGGAGCCGTTGGATTGGTTTTAGTAATGTATTGATTGATTTTATTAATTTTGAGAATCTGTAACTTAGGAGTAATTGATGGGATTCACGGAATTTGATGCCTCCAAAAAGTAAATCTATTTTCACGGCTCAAGATCCTCTATACCACTATTAGTGTACCATATTTGTGTACCACTAATAAGTAATTGCCACATGTACATGTAACAATTATAATAATTGCCACATGTACATGTGGCAATTACTTATTAGTGGTACACAAGTATGGTACACTAATAGTGGTATAGAGGATCCTCACCGTATTTTCACTGATTCGGAAAATCTCTTCGTATTTTAGGAAACATGAAATTCGAAAAGAAAAAAAAGAAAAAGAGTGCTATTCTTTTCTTCTTCTGGTTTGTACATTAACTTTTTTTTGATAACATGGTTTGTACATTGAATTCACTATTTAAGTCAAAATTTGAAGCCCACAAGTTTTTAATTGCATTTCTCCAGTTAGGTGTCTAGCTTGTTTATATATTGGAGATTGTTTGAGGGCTAAGGAAACGGGTTTTTTGCACTTTGCACCCCCGAAACATGGGAAATAGGCACCTTGCACCCCCGAAACTTAGATTTAGCACTCTGCACCCTCGAAATATGAAAAATGCAGCACTTTGCACCCTCTTTTATTTTTAGGCAAAAACTCAAGGGCAAAATAGGTAATTCAATTATAAATCTTTGACACTTTGCACCCCCAAAACTTGAGAAATTGGCACTTTGCACCCCCGAAATAAAATTAACAATTAACACCCCCAAATTAAAAATAAATTAGCAACTTGCACCCCCGAAACACAATAAATGGGCATTTTACACCCCGAAACACAAAATTAACACTTAACACCCTCAAATTAAAAAAAAACTCACACCCCTCGTTTTTTCCGAAAAAGTTGACCATCAGGGTGAAAAAAATCTGAACAACCTAGAAAATTGAATGTTTTTTTTTTAAAAAAAAAAAATAGCAAATTGATTGTTGGATGGAACTTTGTCGTCTAACTGAAAAACACATCCATGGATTTGGTAATAGGGTCCCAGAATCCGACGAGATTTGAGAAATTAATTAGAAAATTAAGATATGTGAAGAAAACAAAAAACAAAAACAAAAATTGATGGAAAATTCATAATCACTGTCATAGAAATTTGGTGAAAGACTTCTCTCTATTAATTAAGAAAAAAATGTTGACTTTTAATTTCTTTCAGTATCGAAAGAACTTATTTAAAAGATTTTAATCTCTTGAAGTATAAAATCGTGAGGACAAAAGAACAAATTACATAATTAAAATATGAGGTTTGAAATTCGAATAGTATAATTCTTTTTTTTTAAATATAATGTGATTATAATTGAAAGAATTGAAATCATAATAACGTGATATATTTGATCGTTTCAATAATAGCAATTATTGTGACATGTATTTTGCAAAATTTAAGGAAAAAAAATGAATTACCTATTTTGCCTAAGATTTTTTTCACCCTGATGGTCAACTTTGTCGGAAAAAACGAGGGGTTTGAGTTTTTTTTTTAATTTGAGGGTGTTAAGTGTTAATTTTGTGTTTCGGGGTGCAAAATGACCATTTTATTGTGTTTCGGGGGTGCAAGTTGCTGATTTATTTTTAATTCGAGGGTGTTAATTGTTAATTTTATTTCGGGGGTGCAAAGTGCCAATTTCTCAAGTTTTGGGGGTGCAAAGTGCCAAAGATTTATAATTGAATTACCTATTTTGCCCTTGAGTTTTTGCCTAAAAATAAAAGAGGGTGCAAAGTGCTGCATTTTTCATATTTCGAGGGTGCAAAGTGCTAAATCTAAGTTTCGGGGGTGCAAAGTGCCTATTTCCCATGTTTCGGGGGTGCAAAGTGCAAAAAACCCCTAAGGAAACTGTATAATATTTTTTTTCATTTTTTAAAATGAGGAAAATGAGAATTATATTAATGAGATTGGTCTAATATGAAAAGAGGAAAGGTTAGAAACAATTGCAAGTCCTTCATGTAATTATATATTTCTGAAAATATTAATCCAAACACATCCTGACCAAACTCTAATAATTAACAAAATAATATAGTGTACTTATTAATATGTATAATCTAGTGACTAGTTAGATGCATGTATTCAAACTAAATCAAGCATAATATTATCAGTTCAAACGGAGCTAAGTTGTATATATACTTTCTCATATTACATATTTATCACATTACATTTGCTATAATTTCTTAGTCTTTAGATTTAGTTATTATTTTAATCCTGTCATATTGATGTTATATTAGACCTTTATAGAGTTAAGTTTATAAAGAAAAAGGCCCTCTTTAATTAAATTAAATAAATAAAAAGTCCAAAATAACTAAATCTTTAAAATGGCCCGATTTAATAATGCAGTCTTTCAGAACTTACATAACATTAAAAATAACCTTTTCTTTTCACTATGAGTAATTAAAGGAAAGCTCTTCATTAAATTCAGTTGTCATTATTTGTTCACATGTCGACAGTCCTTTCTGATTTCACCTTGATCACCAGTCAATGGATTATTTTCAGACAAAATAAGCAATGCCCTTGAGAATTGTTCATGAAAATATTCATTATCAGCAGCCATTTTTGTCACAAATGGATATGTAATAGGATCAGAAACCAATTCTTGGTCAATTATCAATAAACCTCTGTGGTTCAAAATATTCTTGTAGTACATATTGTCTAGCACCATAGGCGTTGCAAGGTCATTCCTCACATATTGCACCGCCTTCGGGTTCGGCTCGGGTGAAGGGCACCGACGCTTAAGGTAGTCGACATAATGAGGGTCCAAAGTTGGGTCGACGGTCGGGTAGAGCATGTGCACGATGTTAATGCAATGAACTCGTCCTACAGAGTGTGCACCTGCATCATAATTTGAATTACAACCAAAAGTCGTCAGATACTTGGGCGTTATTGAATAAATTATTAACAGACATGTAAATAAGGGTGAATTTGGGTCATTTCATTATTTCAACTTAATTGAATTAAAAAGGTCAAAATTTAGAATTGGGTTCGAATTAGGCGAAATGTCCATGGATTTGTGCCCTACAAATAGCTAGATGGGGAGTTTACCTAGTAGGGCGACTGTGCCTTCGGCATCAATACCAATTGCTTTAAATGTTGAAAGAACATTTGAGATGGTATCGTTGTGATTAGGAATTGAGCTATCAACTTGTGCTGCATAGCTTTCCTTGCTATCCATTCGCCCTGTCTTCATTTCAATATGTGGACCGCCCAACTGCAATACCAACATCCATATATAATTATATATATTGATTGACATATAATAAAGATTTAAGATTTTATTATTGTATGTTATCTATTTTCATAAGAGTGAAATGCAAAAATATTATTCAAGAAATAAATTTCATTTTTAATGTGTATATATGTTCTTGTGAATATGACTCATTGCATGTTAATGTGGATTGCAAAATCAAAACCAAAAAAAAAAAATATGGATTGCAAAATCACCACTTATGGCTTGGCTTGGGCCAACAGAGACTTAACCAAACTCAATTAAACTTAATCTACACTCTTCATTAATTAATTTATTAGGTTGGGTTGAGCCAAAATTTATAAGGTTCAAAATAAGGTTTTGATCGAGTTAAAATGGGTTATATTTATAATAAAGAACATGTAATAAGAAAAATAATATTAACAAGTTTTGAAACGGATCAACCCAATCCATTCTTATTTTAACCCAAATTAACTATCCTCGATCGGCCAAAATGAACATGTATATGACCTTACTCATGATTTCGATCCATCCAAAACCAACCCGGTCAGCCCACTTGCCACCCTTGACTCAACTTGAAAGGGTAGGTACTTACCATGGCTGCACCATCTCTTGCCGAAAGAGCAACAATATCAGCACAAGAAACAGTCATTGGACATTCTTTCTCAATTGCATCTTTAATTGTATTTATGTGCTTAAAATTTCTCATTCCAAAACTCCTTGATGATGCCTTCTCAGATTCCATACCTTTTGCATGATCCAACAACAATGACGCATCGCATGACTATATATAATAATCAAATTTTCATAAATGAAATTAAATACTAATTATTAATATAATAAACTTGAATACATTTTAATTAGGAATTACAATTCATCACCTTAACAACACAATCGTGAAAAAGATTTCTTATCCATGAAATAGCTGTATTATACTTTGTTTGGTACAATTTTTGGACTTCCGCTTTGATGATTTCTTCGGCTCTTGGGCAACTATTGGAGTAGTAATTCAACTGCAAATCGCTTTCGCCTTTTATAAAAGTAAAAAATAATAATTAGCACATGCATGTGTTAAGAATTAATACGATCGAAATATTAAATCATGCATATTGTTATAATATAAAAATTAATTAGTACCGTAATTAAATTGCAAGAGCAACGGTAATAACAGAAACAAAGTGTACTTGCCAACGGCCATGTTTTGATTAGTTATGTTGTGATAATATTATTTGAATTGATTGATACAACAAACTAACAATATATTTATTATATTTATAGGAGGGTTTTGGTGGCAGCACGATGTAAATTTAGAGGTTCTTCCACTAATGACAATTTTCTAACTTTCGGTTAATTTTTCACCACGCATGTTTTTTGGATAATATCGGCCCACCATTTATTTCAATTGATTAATTTTCATTACCAAGACATATTCAAGTTAAAAGGAATTAGTAGCTAGTACCAATCATTTTTCTTTTCCTTTCATTTTTAATTGTATATGCACAGTGTCAATCGAACCTTATGATCCGATCTTTGAGTATCTCAATTCAAATATTAGTGAGTTTCATGATCACGAGCTCATATATATTCAGATCATTATTTTATTTTGTTCTTGTTTTGTTGAGTTTATACCTGGCCAGTCCACATGATTTTTTAATTTTCGGGCTTATATCGGACTGGCTAATTAGAGAAAAAATATTTGAACTAGGCCTTTATTTATAAATTATTGATTGCATGAACAAATGAGAGAATTTTTTCATGTTCAAGGTCTTTCACACCCTTAATTCAAAATGATTAATTTCATGAGATGTTTCTTGTTCAATGCAACAATTACTTTAGCGTGAATTTTAGTAATTATAATTCAGGGTGAGTTGTGAACATAAGAAGTGTATTAATGTAATAGAGTTAATAGCAACTTAATCCTCCGTATATAACACATTAAATTCATATACTTTAGACATTACCAAATGCATATGAAGAGAGCAATATTACCTCACACACAAGACTATAAGTAACATTCTAAGTAGTCCTTAACATAAACTATTCAATATTTTGAATTATAATTCTAGTGCTAAAAATATTCGCAAGTAACGATTATATTTATAAGAAACTAGAAAAGTATTTGTGAAACAATTTTGAAAGAAGAAAACAAAAGTATGCTTGTATGTATTTGATCACCCATCAAATATCAATTTTCACATAAATAAATATAACATTATTTAAGCATGTTGAAACTCAAACTTTGATCATTAATTCATTGGACCTAATAAAAATGCTCAAACTAGACCAAGCAGCATTTAATTAGGTACAACTCAAATTAGATCTAATTCAATTAACATTACGAAAATTGACTTTTTTTTTATTGATTAAATTAATGAAATTTGACCTGAAAAATGAGAAGATTCTTCGCCATATATACAATTTCTAGTAATGTAGAAACATTGTATAGCACAAACAAGTAATGAAGTAAATGTATATATAAGTAATCATAATGGTTTGTAATTTTTTTCCTCATATAACCATTGTGTGGCAAACCCGTTCTTCCACCACTTAAAAAATAGGGTAAATTACGAATACCCCCCTCAGGTAAGCCCTAATTACAAAAATCACTCTCACGTATTGGATATTACAAAAATCCCCCTCAGGTTTGTCAACTTCTTACAATTAACCCCTTGCCCATAAAATATTCCAATTTTGCCCTTGGATGTTATTTGTATTGTTTGTAATGTCTTATAAATGTTAAAACTTGGGATCTAATTATTATATCTTATTAATTAGAAAAAAGATAATTATATATTTACTACCAGAATAATTGATAAAATTTATAATTGTCCATAAGTTTTCATAAATATTGCAAAAGAAAAGGTATTTATATATTTATTAGCAATTTAAATTGTAAAATATTAAATTAAATAGAATTTTAATAATATATTTTATAAATATGAATTGTTTACACATTAGTTAAATGAATTTATTTTTTAAATTAGTAAATTTAATAAATTATATTGTATTATAAATAAGATATTTTAATTTATTAAAGTTTATATTGTATTATAAATTGAAATATTTATTGAAATTTATGCGAAATTATAAATTATATCAATTATTTTGGTGGTAAATATATGTTTATTATTTTTATATTTACAAGATAAAACAATTAACACCCAATTTTTAAAATTTATAACATTTTATAAACATTACAAATAACTTCCAAGGGCAAAATTGGAACATTTTAGGGACAAGGGGTTAATTGTAAGAATGTGACAAACCTGAGGGGGATTTTTGTAATACCCAATACGTGAGGGGGATTTTTATAATTAGGCCTTACCTGAGGGGGGTATTCGTAATTTACCCTAAAAAATAAGTTGGCCGCATTTGTGGAACTACACAGTACACAATGATGTGTTTTCAGTGGACCACCCAATGTTATTTATGGTTGAAGAGAAGTAGCACATTTTCCGTAATATTATATTGGGCTCAAGTAAATCAATCATAATTTGGCCCACTAATTAAAATCCGATTAGCCCTCCAATTATATAACGTATAGTTTGAGCCCAATTCGAAGGCCCACTCTTCTGAATTCAGGAAATGGCGACTTTATCCGGTTACAAATTACAATAATAACTGAGGAATTTTTCCGGCTCCTTAAACATTTGGGCCTGTAATACACCCATCAAAACTGGGCTGTACAAATTTAAACCAAAGTGAAGAATAGATGATGATGATGATGACTAGAGATAAATTAAATATTTTTTTTTTCCTCACGTTTAAGTTTATATTTATGACAGGTTAGGCCATCTCCAATGGAGAGGGCCAGCCCCGGGGCTCTGGAGCCCCGAGCCAACCCTCCCCCCTCGAGCCCTGCCTGGTCGTCTCCAATGGCAGGGCTCCGAAATTGAATTAATTCCATTTTGAAAACTTGCCTACTCTCACCTATACTTTTAGTTTTAATTTTGTTTTTAATATTAATTATTACTTGTAATTAAATTATTAATTATATTAAAATATTAAAATTAAAGAGAGTAAATAATTAAGTAAATTAAAATTAATAGCTCATGTTTACGCAAAATACGGTTAAGCATGAATGTAATTGTTTGAATTTACTTTTCTTGTCTATTTTAGTATGTATTTAAATATTTAATTTAGATTAAGTATTAATCTAAATTATTTGTATAAGTGTTTAATTTTATTTTTAACTAATTTCGTATTTTTAAAAAAATATAGCCACCACCAATATTGTAGTTAAATGATTAAATTTTTAATTACAATAAAAGATATTAAAATAAAATGGGCTATTTATTTATTAATGATTTGTCCATAAATAAATTTAATTACAATTCTAATAAATTATTAATGATTTTAATTTTAAAAAAATTAATTTTATTATATTAAATAATCAAATTAAAAATTGATGACTACATATATTTATTAAATATGTACAATAAATATACTAACACATTTTATTAAATAATTCAATTCTACAAATTTAATTTAATTTAATTAGGAGGAAATTTTAATTTTATTAAAAATTACTTTAAATAATTAATTATACATATATTAAACAATAAATAACAAAAAAAAGAAATAAAAAAAAAGAGGAACCAATCAGGTGCCGCCACTTGGGGGCGTCGTTCCCGCCCGATAGCCGCCCCGCCCCGCGCCCCTGCGCCATTGGAGACGACTCCGCCGCTGTAGCCCGGCCCCGCCCCCAGCCCGGCCTTAGTGTTTTATTATTGATTTGTACAACGTGATGCAATCGATATGCTTATTGTTGACAATATACGAAAAAATGCATTAAATATTACAGTATCGGCACATCCAAAATTTAGGAAATACCGTAATGTGTATTTGTTGGTCTATTATATTGTGTCATCTATATACCGAATGCACAAAATAATGTTTGGAGTTATATAATATATGAAAATGTTCTTTAAATATAATTAAGCTTGAAACTAGAGTTAAATATTTAATTCCTAATATTTGTGAGAAAACATGATATAAAGTACATACTCCGAGAAATAACAAAACTCAGAATTTTTTTACACAATTAAAAGTTGTAAGTGGATCATAGGTATTAATTATGTCAAATCTTATTAAATTATGTTGCTAATTTAATAATATACTCCATGAAGATTGTTGTTGAATTGCTAATGCAACAGATCGAGCCCAAAACTTCAAATGCTTCTTCATATCCGCAGAAGTTGTAGAACCTCCTCTTGGAACAACCCTTAAATAATTCAACAAAGGATAATCTGGTCTTTTCACATTCCAATCTTCAGATAAATATGGCCTAATAATCCCCTGTTTCTCCTCATTATTTTCAGAATCATCTTCTTCAGAATCATCATTACTGCTTGTAAATTCTGATTTATCTTCAAAATTACAAGCATCGATCCTTTGTAATCCAGGTATTAGACTCGTCACGCGCTCGCTCAAGTTTTCTTTCTTGAAAACAAATCCCAAATCCATGAAACCCTTTACTTCCTCAATTTCCAGTTCCCCTAAACTCTTACAGCTCATAGTTTTCTGCAATTTTCTTTTTTTATTTGACATTGGTGAAGACGATTGAAACCTTGACTTGCTTGAAGCAACAACACCATTTGACCTGGACTGTCTTTCTTCTAGGATGATGGTTTCATTTTCTTTCGATTTTATTACTGAAATTTCTTGCTCCGACCTGTTTGATTTGGGATTTTGATCAGGTAAGAGAAACGGAGTGGGTTCTGAAAAAAGAATGATTTGGTGAAACCAGAGGCGATCCATTGCCCGTACAAGGCACATTACACTGTTTTCTGCTGCCATAGGAGGTATGGTTGTTGGTTAAGGAATAAGGATTTAATTATGGACTTGGATTTTGGTGATAGAGGTTGTGGTGTACTGAAAGAGGGAATGAGTAAATGCTTACAATAATGTGTGTTGTGAGGGTGGGGTGGGGGGGGGGGGGGGGGGGGTCCTTGAAAATGGCAGATGTGGTGATGAATTAAGGGAATTTTATGTGCTTCTTTCTTTCCCCACATATTTCACATGCGTAATGACTGGTTTGTACATGCTCTCTTATTGCCAGAATAATTGATAGAGACATAATGTGGTTTGCGGTTACATTATGTATTGTTAATTTTATATTGCAACGCGTCTAAAAAACAAATGTATTGTACTTGTGATTGGATTAGTCCGTCCAAATAGGATTTTGGCTATAATTATTTTCGTTTTGATAAGATTGTTATTTGGAGATCTTCCAACGCGTCTAACTTGTGTTCATGAGTGGGGGTCAATTTGACTCAATTATGTAGAAGGTTGAGATTATGATCGAATTAAGTTTTATCTGGAGGTTAATCGGATTATTTATCGAGTACAATTTTGTACTAAAATTTAATCATGAGTGTTTTGGGGTTCATTTGATCAATGCAAAACAATTTAGAGTAAATCCAGAATGGTCCTAATTATGAAAAACAACATACACCCATAATACGAAGTATATCTTCATATTACAATAAAATTAATCCATTTAACTTATTCAAATTATATCGAAAAGCACATAAATGCGCACTAGCTGGAAAAAAAAAAATACTTCAAGGACATAATTTGTAGTTGGCTACAAGATTCAATAGTGTTAAGCATTCTTAGTCTTAGGGTGAGTTTGGCAGAACAGTCGGAACTATTAAAAGTACTTATGAATTTATATTATGATTTTTAAAGTGTTTGACTTAATTATATAAATTATTTTTGATTGATCGTAATTTTCATGATGTTTAGTGCCATATGTCATAATCACTTTTAAGATCTCCAGAAGCAAAAAATAACTTATTTCATAAGGTACTAAAGTGTTACTTTTGCAAAAGCTATTATACAAAAGCAATTATTCTATAATTAATTTTTATTATAATCAATTAGCAAAAAATCATTTTAGTAAAATTAGTTCTCCTATAATTGATTTTCGAATCTCTAGGCCAAATTCACCCTTAGGTGTCTTAATCAACTTTAGCATAATTATCTTTAGGGTTGAGCATGGTCCTGCGGACCGAACCGGAACCGACGGTACGTCTGGACCGTTTACCGAACTTCCAAAAATGTCGGTTCTCGGTACAACCGGTCGGTTTACCGAACCGAACCGGTTGGACCGAAACTTTTTTTTTTTAATTTATGTTTTTCTTTTACCACTTTTGGTGATAAATTGAATGTTGTGCAATAAATAGAAGAGGGGTTTTTTTTTGTATGGTTTGTATGTTGTAAGATTTTTATTTTATTTTGTGTTATATTGATTTTTTGGTATTTTTTTTTTTAAAAAAAAAGTTTCGGTTTTTTTTGGACCGAACCGGACCCTTCGGTTTTGTACCGAATTTCGGTCCGATAAACGGTCCACGAAAATCCAGGACCGAACCGGCCAGGAACGGAACTTCGGATTGGTTCGGTCCGGTTCGGACCATTTGCTCACCCCTAATTATCTTCATCACCAGGTCTATTATTATAATTAGATTTGTAATTATCTTAAGTGATTTTTAAATGATGTAGCTAAACTTTCATGAAGCATTCAATCTGGGCATTTGGTCTAGTGGTATGATTCTCGCTTAGGGTGCGAGAGGTCCCGAGTTCAATTCTCGGAATGCCCCAAATTAATGATTATATTTTTTATTTTTTGGGCTTTGGACCAATATGATATTAAACCTACTGGCTACTGCTACAAACTGCAATACAGTCCATAAGCAAATTAAATTGGGCCTCAACTATCCAGAATAGAAACTTCTACAATTCTACTGAAAGAATGGGGCGAGCACGCAATTTTCAGCTCTACTAGCCCTTTCTTTTTATGCTTAAAAGTTGATATCTCAAATAGGAAAAAATTACAGCATAAAAATTTACACATAATAGTTAGGGCTGTCCATGGGGCGGATTTCAATCCGGATCCGATCAGAATTAGGTCCAATTTATTAGAATAATTGTCCAATTAGGGATCTGATGGACCCGATTCGATTAAGAAGATCCGTAATCCGAATTATATGGAGCGAATATGGATCTAGGCTGATCCAATCCGTTACATATCCGAATCAGATATATATTACTTAGGACTGTTAATGGGGCGGATTTCAATCCGGATCCGATCCGTATTCGGTCAGATTTATTAGGATAATTGTCCGATTAGGGATCCGATTAAGAAGATCCGTAATCTGAATTATATGGAGCGAATATGGATATAGGCTAATCCGATCCGTTACATATCCGAATCTGATATATATTACTGTATGTTGTTTATATATTATGTATTTAAACCAAAGTAAAATTATCTATGTTCCACTAAAATCTTTTACTATATTAAAAATAATCTTTAAAAACATGCATAAGAGGTGATGTTGGTAACTCATTGAGCATATAACATGTTAATTTATGCTATGTAATTAGAAAAATCAGAATCCTAACCATTCATCTATGTAGTAGCCGCCACTTTCCCTCTACTTTTTCCTCCAATTTTTGTTTTCTCTTCCATTACTCAATATTGGATTTTCTTCTTCTTTTTTCCAGTTCTTTTTTTTTATTCATATTTTTGTTTATTCCTTTGTTCTAATTTTTATCATTTATATTTGTCCACCATATTCCATCTTTTAATTTTCAGACAATAGTTTTGATGATATAAGTAAAATATTACATTTTTAATTCATGGTGGTGGAATCTACAAGTGATTTGAAGGAAAATGAATTTTTTTTTTGCTAAATATGCTAAACGGATTAGGATAATTTATCCGGATCCGGGATATCCACTGGATTCGGATCCGGTTGTTACTTTTCAAGATCCGCACGGATTCGGATCCGAATCCGGATAGAAGACATGAAAATCGGACTCGGATCCGGATCTGCCCTGATCCGGTCCGAGTCCGGCCCATTGACGGCCCTAATAATAGTGATCAATTTGGTAATAAAAATTAGTGAAATATAAATCTCAAATATTTTTTCTTGTTTTTCTTAGGTAAAGAATAAAAACACTTTCAAAATCATGATAATGTTGCGATATGATTTTGTTCATTTTGAATTGAAACTCAAGAACACATCTCGGTGGAAAATGTACATGGTCTCTTCCATTCAACAACACACCCTATTTTGTGTATTTCTTAAAATTTTCCGATTATTTTTAATCATTAAAATTTAAAAGTCTACTTTATTTTAAAAACAATTAAAGTAGGATCTGCATTTGAGCGGTCCGTGCTTGTTGTAAATTAAATAGTAAAATAATAAAAATGAATATTCTCTCCAACAGTAATATGCATTTATTTATATTCAATCTAACATTAGTATTCACAACAATAATACATTTTAATATTAAAGAGATATAATACTCAAATTTCTTGTACAAATACCCACATTATGTCTTCTACTTATGTATTAGTACATGATTTCCTACACTTGGATTTTGAAGGGAAAAATTGCAATCATTTTTTCATATGTAATTAAAAAATGGAAACCCTACAATCATCACGACACCCACTTGTCAAACTTGAAGTGTACGGCAAAAGTACTGTTGAATTTTCTTATTGTGACTAACACATTAACCTAATTGTGTCCTATATTCCCTGCATCACAAGTTAATACAAGTTGTACATACACCAATATTTACCAAACTATTTATGTGGTGTTAAATGTTAATCTTCAATGTAAAATGAAGACTATTTAAAAAAATAAAAATAAAATGTATAATGAAGACCGAGTCTATGAATGTGTTATCTTTGATTTAGTCAAATTGAAGTAATTATGTCTTCAGTTAATTTATTCTGTTGCCTGGAGATGCCTTCCCAATTCCTATGGTCCCAACCATTTTTTTTAAAAAAAAAAAAATTGGTTTAACCTTGGTTTAAAAATTTATGTTTTGTATATTTAACTTTCTATTAATGTTCATAAGGTGATATGAGGACTAAGTCCGTGGGTACTTTATCTTTGATTTAGTCCAATAGAAGTAATTTATTCATATCTTCTCACTTTACAATAATGATGAGACTGTTAATAAAGTTTACTTTATCTTTGATTTAGTCCAATTGAAGTAATTTATTCCCTTTCTTGTAGGCCTTCTCATATGGCCATATCCCAACCATTTGTTTAATTTATGTTTTTTTTTTTTGGTTTTAGAAATGTATATCTTCTCACTTAACTTTACAATAAGATGAGACTGATAATAAAGTTTGTTTTATGATGAGTTTGGCCCAGCGGTTAGAGCTTAAAAACACTTCTAGACCTCCATTGTGATTTTTGAAGTGTTTGGCTCCAATTATATAAATTGTTTTAGTCAATCGTGATTTTAATGGTGTTTGACTCCTACTATCATAATCACTTTTGGGATCTCTAAAAGCTAAAAATTAACTTATTTCACAAGCTACTAAAGTGTTACATTTGTAAAAGCTATTATCCAAAAGCAATTATTTTATAATCGAATTTTATCATAATCAATTATTGCCAAAATCTATTTTAGTAAAATTAATTTTCCTATAATTGATTTTCGAATCGCTAGACCAAACTCACCCTTATTCTTCTTATCAAACTGTGTTTAATTTTGATCATTAAAAGATGTGAATTCAAACGAATTTCAATCGAGATGAACCTAATTTAGACTCTAGTAATTGAATTTTTATTTTCAACTTTTAGAGTTGAGCTCAAATCAGTTTCCCAATTGTGTGTTGTCTATTAGAATTTGTTGGTTAAGTTTTACTAGCTCAAATATAACATAATTCCTTTTTAAGGACATAAGCTTATATGGATAAGTTTTAGCCCGATTTCGCGGATCACGCGAAACTGAACCAATACTCTTTCAAATGGAATTTGAAAAAACCTATGAAACTCACCACAAACTTATTCACAAAATCATGCACAACTTTTGAAATCTATAAATCATTGATTTGACACTTACCACCTACTTATTTCTCCAAAACTCTATAACAAAACATTATTTTGACACCTACCTACTTTTTTCTTCAAACCTCAACATCCAAACTCAATCAAAGTGAGATTTCAATTTTTTCAAAACCACAAAATCCAACATAAAAAAACCTAAACAAATAATATTTCAAAATTCCACCGAAACTACCAAAATTATTTGTTTGAAACCGAAACCCATGAGACCAGACCAAAATCCTTCCTAATAGGGCCAAATTTTATTATTAGCAATAAGAACTATCACGTCGTTTAAACACAATTATTTTTTCACTAGTTACAGCTGTTTGGCTGACGTGATAATCAGATATTCCATAAGAAAAAAGTTTAACCTTAATCCATGCAAATAGATTCTCGACGACAGGGTTTTATATAAAAGATCCAATTAGTCGTTTTCACAAGTTCGGCTTATACATCCCTTAAATTGATAGATTTCTATCATCCATATATTTCTTATGTATAGTTTTTAAAATCAGGCCCAACAAATACGGATTTTAAATTTTGGATGTAGTTAGGCCAGTCAAGCATATTCACGAATTTTGGGGGATCTCTTTTGGATGAATGAAGAAAAATTCTTTGGAAAAATTGTATAAATGTACTTAACCAGTTGTTGACCCAATGAATTCCAAATTTCACTTTTACACGCAACTAAAAGAAACAACTAAAATTGTTCAAGATGGTCCATAATCTATACTGCTTATTTTTCAGCTATTATATAATTTAATAATTTGTGGGTTGGCGTATAATTATTTGGAAAGACTGCAAACATATTAGCAAACATCAAATAGTGTTTAGACTAACATGAAATTATGTATAAGCTCAATTTAATCATTACTTTCATCAGTATGTTCAACTGCGCCACCTTAAAAGATTCAATCATCCAGAAGAATGCCCATATCAATAAACAAATCAAATTCACAGAGCATATAGTTTTTAGTTAATAATTTTTAATGGAATTGGAATAACAACAAACAACAACGGAATATGATTATTATTATTATTATTATTATTTATTCTGTCTTTTGCCTTGAGCTGCATATGGTTGGGCTCATCTGGAGAAAGAATGTCAGTCAAGTCCTTGCAAAAAAAAAAAAAAAAAAATTACCAACTTTTCATATGCTAATAAAACAGCTTCATTCCACCAACTAAGCAAAGCCAGTACAGGATACTTCTAACCCAAACTGAATTCAATCAGAACATGATACAGGAGAATGATCAATCACAAAGGCATGGAACGTAAGAGAGTCTGACTTTGAATTTTTCCGTAACACATTATTCATATATTATAAAGTACTTTACATAAGACAAGTATATTATCATGCTAAATATTATTTTGATCCACAATATTACATGAATGAGATAATTTATTCGTTTTTCCACATAGAATAAACGAACGAGAGTACATAGGAAATTAGGAATAGGATCAAGTCATCAAACTGAAGAAATTGGTCATCTTGAGCTTCCAACAAGTCAGAAGTCAAGATTTCCCTCAAAGACTTATTTTCTCATCCCACCCCCCACCCCCTCTCTAGTTCTTATAAGGTCTATAAATTTTTATAATAAGATTAAATGCTCCATGTTATTGTAATCACCTCAACTCACCATTATAAAACCAGTACTTGAGGTTACATACATATCAAAGTCCAAAAGAACATAACTTCATCAATGGCATTTTGAATTCTTTCCATGTTGCTATAGTTTCTCCAATTTTTATTCATATATAATACTCCTAAAAAGGGATGGCAGCAAAAGGTAGTCGATCACTAGAAGAAACACCAACCTGGGCAGTTGCAGTTGTCTGCTTTGTAATCTTGGCAGTTTCAATTCTTATTGAACAAATCCTTCACCTTATAGGAAAGGTAAGCGTACTATTTCTGCATGGAAATACAATAAACAATAATTTATTAAAGTGTATGTTTTTCTTTTTTGTTTGCAGTGGTTGACAAAGAGAAATAAGAAGGCTCTATATGAAGCACTTGAAAAGATTAAATCAGGTATGGATACTAATATATTTGTCTCAAGGCATAAATTCTTATGTTCCAGAAGTTTATCTTTTTCACTTTTGTGTTCTCTTTCTCAGAACTCATGCTACTAGGCTTCATATCACTGCTGTTAACAGTAGGACAAGGGCCTATTTCAGAAATTTGTATATCAATGGCTATTGGGAATTCCTGGCATCCATGTGATAGAAAGCATGCAAAGAGCAGAAGAAAGCTGCTTGCTTATATGGACTCCGGTAAGACCCATGCCCGTGTTCTTGCGGGCGAAGCAGATGACAAATGCTCAGAAAAGGCATGACCAATTATTACTCTACTTAGTGCATCAAGAAGATTATTATTTTTCAATTAATGCATAATAAGCACCCCTGAGTCACAGGAGGCGGATAAACCTAACATATCCTCCTCTAAAAACTCATTCTAAACATAAAAAAAAAGAAATCATAAATCCTCACCTGCAGTTGGTAAATTAAAGATAATAATTGGTCTATTATCCCCTTCAGATGTACTGTCCAAAGAGGTATAATTTATGTTTCTTGGCACATTTTGCAGGGAAAAGTTCCATTGGTTTCCACTGATGGAATTCACCAATTACATATATTCATCTTTGTGTTAGCAGTTTTTCATGTGCTTTGCTGTATAGCCACTTTAGCTTTAGGCAGAGCAAAGGTAAATATGTTTCTCCCAACCTTATTTGTCATTGAGAATATGTTATCATATGGTTATTTCTACTTACTTGAGTTATTTATTTCTGCCTTTGGCCAAAGATGAGAAGATGGAAGGCATGGGAAATGGAAACAAGAACAGCTGAGTATCAGTACTCACACGGCAAGTTATACTTCTCTATACTGGCATTTGTGTCATTATTTTTGGCTCGTTCGTAGGCAATTGTTATTCTGAGTGAATTTTTCATAACTTTTTTGGAAATGCTATATTTTTACAGATCCAGAAAGATTCAGATTTGCAAGGGAGACCTCGTTTGGGAGAAGGCATCTGAGTTCTTGGAGTCAATCTCCCATCCTTGTTTGGGTGGTAAAGACAAATAAGCACTTTATTTTCTAACTTTCAACCATCGTGGTGAAGATATGGCTATCCTTGAATAGATTTAGAATCATTAATTTATAATTCTAGACTTAACATGATGCAGAAGTTTAGTCGTTCTTTATTTGTTGGGATTTTCTAGGTATGTTTCTTCCGACAATTTGCAAGGTCAGTTCTGAAAGTGGATTATTTGACTTTACGCCATGGATTTATTATAGTAAGTACAGAAGCTAAACATAGTTTACTTTTATAAGATTTTGATCATACTATTGAGTACTTGATCGTTCATTGACGTGAACAGGCACATTTAGCACCACAGGGTCAAACAAATTTTGATTTCCAGAATTACATCAAGAGATCACTTGAAGAAGATTTCAAAGTAGTTGTAGGCATCAGGTATTATACTACCAAAATGGATAAGAATGTCACTTACTATTATTTTAATCTTATTTAAGCTAATTACTTTTATTTCAGTCCACCAATCTGGTTATTTGCTGTTATGTTCCTGCTGTTTAACACTCATGGTAAGAACTAAGAACATCAACTCACATCTAATTCTTCTTTTGTCAGAAATCTTGTGAATTATTGAAACTTTCATATAAAGGTTAAATAAATTGACTCCAAGATTGATTTTCTTGTATTGGTGGTAATCACTGGATTTTCATTTATTGTTGAAAACAGGCTGGCGTTCTTATCTATGGCTACCCTTTATCCCACTAATCGTAAGCTCTACTTCAACCTTTTCAACCTTCTTATTTTCTGTAATAATAATTAAATTTATAATACTTCATTGCTTCTATAGGTTATCTTGTTAGTGGGAACAAAACTCCAGGTTATCATCACAAAAATGGGATTAAAATTTGAAAATAGAGGAGAGATAGTAAAAGGGACCCCCATAGTTGAACCAGGTGATGACCTGTTCTGGTTCAATCGCCCTCGCATCCTACTTTACCTCATTCACTTTGTTCTTTTTCAGGTACTTATCAGTTCAAATTGCATGCAACATAAAATTTGCTATTATTACATAACTTTTAACGACACTTAAAGTTTACCTGATCTTTCATCTTCTATTTTTGCTTCATAGAATGCATTTCAACTGGCCTTCTTTGCTTGGGCTTGGGTAAGTATCTGCATACATGGTAAAAATCATAAATAAGACTAATTCAGGTTGCGGTAACTATTTAAAATTAATATTTGTATCACCGTCTTGCAGTATGAATTTGGGATGCGATCCTGCTTCCATGAGAAAACAGAAGACTTTGTAATTAGAATATCAATGGGGTGAGTAATTTATCGAAAAATAAGATCTTCAATCAAAACAAGTTAGACAATCCTTGCAGAAGCTAATGAAAACAGTAATAATACTTGCATATTTCTCTCTGTGATAGGGTATTGGTACAAATACTCTGCAGCTATGTAACTCTTCCTCTGTATGCCTTAGTCACACAGGTGAAGTTCATCCCTTTCTTCCCTGTTTTATGCATTCGCCATATGAACTAGCTCTAATATGTATCTTCTTCAAATAGATGGGAACTAATATGAAACCAACAATATTCAACGATAAAGTAGCTAAAGCTCTACGTACTTGGCACCATACTGCAAAGAAACAGATAAAGAAAAACCAGCATTTATGCTCAGAGACATCACTGTCGAGTAGGCCAAGCACTCCACTTCATAGTTCATCTCCTGTTCATCTGCTGCGTCACTACAAAAGTGAACTTGACAGTATCAATTCTTCTCCACGAACTTCAATTTACAATCACGATGACATGTTCAGGTCGAACCATAGTAGAACTAATGAACTGGAGGAAGTGCAGGGAGAGGTTAGAGATTCGACAAACCATTTAGGCCCTCCAGTTGATCACTTTGATCATGAGATCAATGTAGCAGATTTCTCATTTCAAAAGAAAGTCGAGAGTTTGAATACTTCAGAGGAAACTGCTATTAAGATTTTTAGGGATGCTTGAGATTAGCATTGACACATCCATAACATTTGATACTATTTGTAGTTTAGTAGCTGTACCTAGTAATTATTCGGAATTGTTGTAATAATACTGATATCGAGTAACGAGTTCAGGTTGATACCTCATAATTCAAATACTAGATGAAAATTTTGGCATATCAAAATTCGATTATGGAATTGACAGAGCAATCAAATACAGAAAACAAGTACTCATCAGAATATGTTAACATAATAAAAATCTGTGAAATATTCAATCTGACTCATATTCATTTCAAGCACGTTTACAAACTCATTGCAATAACAAGTATGTGAGAAACTTGAACAGTCACCTCAGCTGATAGACAAATTCCAGGTGAAACCATCCATCACAAATTAGCATTGGCATGTTACCTATTAATCTAACAAGTCAAGATATTTGAAGTTCTACAAATATAAGCAGTACATCAAAAAAGTAATAGAATAGGAAAAAAATTATTAGGCAATCATGAATTCCCCTCAGGCGACCATTGATGATAGGCGTCACTCTATAATCTCTATTAACAACCAACAGAAAATCACACAAGTACAAAAAAGAATGACAGAGATTGATTCAAACATCAAAAGTTAAAATCCAAACATCAGAAAGGTTAATCGAATAAAAAAATAGTAACCAATAATTGGCATCCCTCTAATTAACAGCCAACACAAAATAGTGATTGATTCAAACATCAAAATGAGGATTTAAACAACATCTAAAATGATTATTAATAAGCATTCTTGCATCCATATTCAGTTCAAATCTAATCTGGTACAGCATAACATCATTAAACCCAATCAACACAACAACTCCTACTTCTTCTTCGGTGGACTCTTAACCTTCCCACGCGCATGAACCTCCTTCCTGTGCGCACGCCTTGGACGTAATTCCCCCAATTTATGCCCCACCATATTCTCCAAAATACGAAACGGCACATGCCTCTTTCCGTCGTGAACAGCAATCCTATGCCCTACCATTTCCGGAACAATCGTCGAAGCCCTAGACCAAGTCTTGATCATCTCTTTTTTTGCGTTCTGATTCAGCTGCTGGATTCTCTTAACCAAGTGGTTGGCGACGAAAGGAATACGCCAACTGGTGCCGCCGCCGCGGAGGCGGAGGACGAGGTGGAGTGTGGACTCCTTCTGGATGTTGTAATCGGCGAGGGTTCGGCCGTCTTCGAGTTGTTTTCCGGCGAATATTAATCGCTGCTGATCTGGAGGAATTCCTTCCTTGTCTTGAATCTTTGATTTGACATTATCTATCGTGTCGGAACTCTCGACCTCGAGAGTTATGGTTTTGCCGGTTAGGGTTTTTACGAAGATCTGCATTTTCTTTGTTTTGGGGATTGGAAGAAAGAGTGAGCCAATGAGGGGTTTTAGTGATAATATATACTAGTACTGTTATTTTCGTTTACCTCCCCTGAAGTTTTGTAAGATGTCGATACTTCCCCTTGTATGTTTCAATGTTTTGCTTTCTCAACTTACTCTAAAATAAATTAAAGGGTAAACTATGGGACCATCCCTTTTAATTATAAAAGTTTTCCTTAAATATTGAGTATCATGAATAACCTCATTATGTTTGTGATCATCTTATATTTAGTCAATACATTTGAAAATTCCATTTTTGTTCATGAGATTATTTATAATATCTTTATAAAATTTTAAATTTGATTACTAATTGTAATATCTCATAAATTATAATAATAATAATTTTATATTTATCTCAAATTCTTTTTTTTTTTATAAAATCATATAATTGCTCATAAGTTTCTGTAGATATTAAAAACCTTAGTAACATATTTATCAACATTTTTATTACAATTTAATATAATATTTTATAAATATAAAAAAATTATTCACACATTTAATTTAATAAATTAACATTTTAAAAATACATAAATAAGTTTATTAAGATTTTATATTATATAAATAAAAAGAAAAAAAAAAGTTTACAGATTTAAATTTTAGTAGGTATCACATTCTTAAGGTCATCCATCATATAGTTATACCATAACAAAGAATTAAATGGCGATTATACTTATGAATTTAAGATTTATTAGGTGTAGATAGATGAATTAAAATTTAATTTTTCATAAAATCCAAGCTCAAACATTATTTAAATCGATATTGACCATGTTTAGTGCACCATACCTAAAAAATTGCAGCCTAGAACATTATTATTCCTCATAGAACCTTTTACGTGCACCAGACCTGAAAACAAAAAAGAAAAAAGAAGAAAATTCCGAAGCAAAATTTTACCGTATAGGACACATACATATATGAAGTAATTTAAGTCTTAACCCTCTCTTATTCCCAATTTCAGTTTTCAGTTTTTTTATCCGTAGAAAATAAAGAAATTGAATAAATCTTAAATCTCGAGAGGAGAGAAGTGAAAAATGAGCGTGATCGATCTATTGACTCGCGTGGACGCGATTTGCAAGAAGTACGATAAATACGACGTCGCAGCGAAGGACTCCAACATCTCCGGCGACGATGCGTTCGCCCGCCTCTACACCTCCGTGGAGTCCGACATCGAGTCCGCTCTTCAGGTTTTGACTTACTATAACATAATAATTTTGTAGTTTTCCATTAGTTTTCTACTTCTAAAATTGAATTTGGCAGAAAGCGGAGACAGCTTCCAATGAGAAGAATAGAGCGTTGGCTGTAGCAATCAATGCGGAGATTCGGAGGACCAAGGCCAAATTGCTTGAAGAGGTTCCCAAATTGCAGAGATTAGCTGTTAAGAAGGTTTTATTCTCATTGCTTTTTTTTTGGATCTGATTACTGGGTTTATCCTTGCAGTTGAAAATTGTTATGATTTTATGAAAATAGCTTATTCTATGGTCCCAGATTCTTTTGTTCCCGAAGCAGCCTTGACCCTTTTGGATTGTACCAAAAGCTAATGATAAGGATTTGGAAGTTTGCTAACTTTACTTTTAAATTCCAGATCACTGAGCCTGTTAATTGGATTATACATCAATCATGATACCTTTTGATCTCAATTGTTAGTTTTCCTTGTTGATGTTAGGTCCACAAATTGTTTGCCATGTCTTTGTGTACAGACTCACGTCCTTATTATTTGACTGTGACGTTACCAGTCTTACTTGGGAACAGGGAAACAAATCTTAGATGATGGCTGATTTAAAGTTTGTGCTGTTCAAGGGCATATGTCTTAGGGGTATAATAAAGTGAAGATATACTCTTGAATTGCTGTGACTTGATTTTGATAAACATGCTTCTGGAGAATGCTAATGTAATATTTTTCAGATAATGATGCAGGAGTGTATCTAGAAAGATGAGTTAGGAACCAATGAATGGCTATAAGTCCTTAGACCTTCATCATCTTTGGTGGATTTTGCTTGATTTAATGATGATGGCTGTATATGTTTGGTAGTTTAGGCAGATTAGTTTGAATAACTTGGTTGACTGAGTTTAAAATCATCCAGATTGTATTGGTTGTCTTTGCGGTATTGCAGTCATTTGGAGTTTCTTTTCTCTCGTTATGATTCTAGTTTTTTTTTTTCATTGCGCATGATGCCCTTAATTAACAAGATTCAGTTTGACTTTTGCATTTTATTCACTACTGACTATGGCCCTGATTTCAGGTAAAAGGGCTTTCAACAGAAGAACTTGCTGCCCGCAATGATCTGGTCCTTGCGTTGCCTGATAGGATTCAAGCCATACCAGATGGCTCTGCAGCTCCTCCCAAACCATCTGGAGGGTGGGGAACTTCAGCTCCTCGTACAGAAATCAAATTTGATTCAGGTGTTTGCTATATGTCGTTCATATCTTATATGTTTTACGCATTCCACTGTTTGTGTGTGTGTTGAAACTTCAGTCTGTCCATAAGTTGTTATCTTATGTATCAAAGTTCAATTCTAGATGGAAAGTTCGACAACGAATACTTTCAGCAAACTGAAGAGTCAAGTCAATTCAGGCAAGAGTATGAAATGCGGAAAATGAAACAGGCACGCTTTTTTAATTTTTTCGTGGAAATGACTATTATTGAATTATTAGGGACACATATCTGCCTCTCAAAGGGATTATTTATTGGTTAAATCTTCTTGATGCAGGACCAAGGATTAGATGTCATAGGAGAAGGTTTGAATACATTAAAAAACATGGCCCATGACATGAATGAGGTTATCTTTCCTCTGTTTCTCATCTTTCCTTTTGTTTTATTTATTTTTTATTTCAATTAATTTAATTGCGTTTTACCTGTTTCTCTCCAATATTCATGAACAAGAACTTAAATTATGTTGCATTTCATGCAGGAATTGGATAGGCAAGTTCCTCTTATGGATGAGATTGACACTAAGGTTAGTAATCCATATGTAACCTTGTCTTTCCCTCATAGCGAGATATGGGTTTTTGTGTATTTCCTTGTCACACATTTTTCTTTTCTGTATATTTTACTTTCACATGATTTCACCTATCTCATTGTGTCTCATGTTGTCCATTAGGTTTTTGTTCAGTTTTATTGTACTTGCAAGTGAATAGCACACTTCAGAATTGCATATATTTTATGAAAATTGCAATGCAGGAAAGGTGATAGGAACAGGAATAGAATATGGAAAGCAATGGAAGAAGAACAAGTAACCTTTACTGATATAAATTAGTGCAAGAATGTCAAACACTAATAGCCAATAAATCAGTCCATTTGGAGAGGACAAGACTCCAGATATTAAAGTTCTTCAATATATTCTCCATACTTCCTAATACACTCTATAATAATATTAATACTAGATACACACAAAACTCTGATAAAATAGGAAACTGCTCTAAATAACTGATAGGCTATCTACATTCATCTGACTAACTCCTAAGTAATCCTACAGCTAATTACTAAACAAAAACCAAATCCTAGAAAATATGAGTAGAGTAGTGGGGATAATGGGGTGGTTATGTATCAAAAGGCTGTATCGACCTTACTCCCAATAAGTTAATACCTTATTCACATACATATTAAATGTTCATTTGACAAAAGGCTTGACAAGTTTCATGATCATATTAAGAATATATGCTTTCAAACAAACAAAGTAGATTTTCGCTTACGACTTCTTCCCAATAAAACTTTGCTGAAGTGTGTATGGCTCAAGAGTGCAGTTTAGAGCACAGTAGCAGTACTTTGACTTTGTGAAAGAGAATTCACATATGCTGATTGCCAATATTGAGAAGTAGTTTATTTCTACTACTACTTGCAGGTGGACAAGGCAACCTCTGACCTTAAAAATACCAATGTCAGACTGAAGGACACTGTTAATCAGGTGCCTTGATGTTCACCTCTTAAATTTGGATATGCTCTTCTTCGGCTAGTCACTGCAACTGTGTTTTTCAATTTCATTGTGAGTGACAGCGCTTTTGGTTTCATGCAGCTGAGATCTAGTCGAAATTTCTGCATTGACATCATTTTGCTGTGTGTAATTCTTGGAATTGCAGCCTATTTATACAAGTAAGTTACCGTTTTCCATCTTATTAATGTTAAGATTAATCTCAAGAACTGTTTATGTAAAGAGTTAAGTTGCAATCTCTTGAACCATTTTGTACAACAAAAAGTGTTTATGTAAAGAGTTATAATTGCAAACGTGTAGCTAATAACTGCATACCCAGATTCTGGTCAGGTTTGTGTAATGACCACTGAATCTCTGTTTGGCTCAAACTAAAATGGTAGATGAGAGGACAAATAAAAGTAAAGATAAAATCCTATCTGTAGGAAGTATCAAAATTCTTATGGAATCTAGGAAATCCAGATAATCTCCTATTATTTGAAATTTATACTCTAAATTTTCAAGAGAATGCACCTATCTTCCAGGAAGATATAGTCACGTTAAACTCAAACTAATGAAATATTATTTCACCTTGAACATGTTATTGAGTAAGTCTTATTTTCCCTCCTTTTTAGTTTTCCCCCATTTTCTGCGGAAGCAAACTTAGTCTTGTGTTGACTAGCTTTCGGATATTTGCTTGACTAGATATTCATGCTGATCTAGAGTATTTGATTGCAGTGTGTTGAGGAAATAAAAGTGATATGAGGTCTGATGGATTGAACTGCATGATTCCTTCGGTGTTCTCTTGCTCCAAATGAGATGTTGGTTTGTGTTCTTTGTTATATAATTTGTCCATATTAGTTAGTTTTCTTTTCAACTATTTTCTTTTGTGAGGAATCCAATTTGTTTATTTGTTTCATATTTATATATTTATTATTCCCAGCCAGATTTCGTTACACTGATAATTCTCAGTAGATACTATAGTGAGCAGCATAACTTTATGATCTCTATATGCGATAAGAATGGTGCATCTTTCAGAACATTAATAAAGCTTCATGGGTAACTTTAGTTTATAACAAAATGGAGGACTATGTACTGCTTTGGAATAATGCTAATTTCTTTTTCCTTCGCCCCAAGTCATTCCCCGAGGCCTGAACCACCATACTAAATGTTAGATTTTTTTTATGAAAATGCTATGTAAAGTGGTATAATGCTCAGTTAGTGATCAGTGAACAAGTAAAAAAGATTTCTACACTTTGAAGTACAATAATCAAAATGTTCCCAACCCTACTGATTGACAAATCTCTGTTCTATATACTAATTGCTCAAGAGGTGGGTACTAATAGAGCAATTTGCTTCACTGGTAGTCAATGCTTGTCTAGCAATAAATATTTAGTTCAATCCTGCTTTATTTACATTATTCTTCTAATATTAGGCCAGAGAAGGAGAGAATTATTTACATATCCCTTTTGACCCGCTGGACAACTGCTCATAGTATTTCCTTTTCGACCAGACTTTTTACCTGAAAAACATGCTACAAATTCCATAAATCACCATGCTGAGTTACTTTTTTCAAGTGGTATGGAAATCTATTTATGGTAAGGGGTGTTAAATTCTTGGATGATCTGAAATGGAGTCTCTTTGGTAGAATTCTTTCTTCTGCGACAAAGTCCCATATGAAATGATGAAATAGTACTACTTTCTTGTGACTCTCGTCTATGCTGTCTGCTGAAGTCCAATTCTCATTGAAGCTCATCTTAGAAATATGCAATCAAGGTCTTCAGAGCCAAAAAGAAATGGCAATTAGCCGAGTATCCTTAACCATTTTGAATTCTTCCCTCGAATATGCAGAAAATGGTATTGCTAAATGGGTGGTCAAGAATTGGAGTGATGTAGGCAGCAGCATGTTTATTTTTGGAATTGGACACCCATTTTAAAGGTAAGTTTGGATAGCATAACATTTATGGACATCATATTCTCATGGTCACCCCTCTTCTGTTGTACGTACATATCGTCTGAGGCAATCTATATTCATGCATGATCCAGTCCGTCTTGTTCCGACATGGTGATCTTCATCTATAGAACTCTTAACTTTTCTTGACTTCCATGAGTACCCTTGATCCACTTGAAGTGAAATAGGTCAATTAGTTCCTCTAGCCTACCGCTACCGGTAACCGGAAGCTGCAGTTGTATTAGATCCAATTCCATTGGGAGTACATCCTCTCTATTGGAGTTTCAGAAATACTACTCTGCCTCCCCAATCAAGCATTCTTTAGTTGACATTATCCAGTAATTAATCTAAAAATAATACTAGTAGAATATTTTATGCTAGCTAGTTCTATATTTTATGATAATTAGACTTCAAAATTCTAAGGAAGATATAATTGATGATGGAATAATAGGATTTGGAGTTGTTTTGGTCCTACTTGTGGGCTTACATAGTAAATATACATGTGTTCTAATATTTGATCAAATTAGGTATTAGAATAATGTGCGCAAAGAAATGAAGTCTTGATTAAAATAACTAGGAAAATATTTCAGAAGCAATGATTCATTTAATTTGCTTTTCTTAGAGTAACTTCTAGAATTAGAATTTTTTTAAATATTCTAGGAAAATATGTAATATATTTGGATAGTTTTTGATAAAATAGGTTAATGTGGTATAGAGTAATGATGATGATGATGTATTTCAGAAAGAAAAAAAAAATATTTAGTTCGTGTTTGAGTGGAGAGATTATTTGAAATGGGTTGTTAAATGTCAATTGAATTAGGCTGGTGAGGTTTTAAAGTATGATAATACTGATCCAGCTTTTTCTTACAAAAAATTTTCCAAAAAAAATATGTTTGTTTTGCTTTTGGGAAAAGCCTGAAAATTCTCAAGGACATAAAAACGGCCAATGTATGTATGTGCCAAAATCTTCACAAATGGACAAACGTGAAGAGGTGAGGTTTATCCATTATGGGACTAGCATTGTCCGAACTAGTGCAGATATTCACGGAGAAAAATGACAGATGACCATCATTGATGTGTTTTTTAATTCAAGTTTGGAAAAGACTAGGACCCTACATTTTCTGAAACATTAGCCAAGAATAACTAAATTACTATAGCAGCATCTTTTACAGTAATTGGAGAATCTTAAATAGTAGTAATATTTTATATATATATATATATATATATATATATATATATATCATTATAAAATTTTGAGTTCACAGGACCAAGACATGTAACTTTCATGAGATAAGACCTTAGAATGACACCTATAATTTGTAGAAAAGTTTTACTTCAGGTTTGCGCTACGGTACATAGTCTTGTTGAAGACATTGGCAACGATAGTTTCGTCCTTTTTCAATGTGTTAACATATTCAAACATAAATAATTAAAAAAAACAGCTGTCTGGTCCTAAATATTAGCTCAATTTTACTGTTGACCTCTTTAGATAATAGAGAATTTGTGGTTATGGTTTAACGAGATTGGTGACTCCGATAATATTAGACACTGACAATATCAGAAAGGGAAAATTGTTTTTTTGGTACTATAGGATAGGTTAACTTGCATTTTTGGTACCATTGAATATAAAAATGCAAATTTGGTACCATATGATAGGTTTTCATTGCAATTTTAATACCAAACTCAATTTTTCTACAAAGTTAATGACAATTTATCTCCTATGAAATGCATAATGTTCAATTTACCCCTCTATAATTTGGAAAAAAATTAATTTACCCCCTGTAAAAAAATTAATGAAGCAATTTACCCCCTTCAGCTGGAGAGTTTAACTCACTAGTCGAAATTGAAAGTAGGCATGCAAACTATTTTATAACATAGGGGGATAAATTGCCACATTTATCATAAAACAGGGGGTAAAATGCCACATTATCATAATAAAAGTGGATAAAGTGCCGCCTATAAAAATATCAAGGAGGCGATCGATGTGAAACTTTTGCCAAATTTCAGGGGGTAAAATGCTCTTTTTTAAACCACGAGGGGGTAAATTGAACATTATGCATTTCATAGGGGTTAAATTATCATTAACTTTGGGGAAAAAATGAGTTTCGTACCAAAGAAAATATATTCTATGGTACCAAATTTGTATTTTTGTATCCAATAGTACCAAAATTACAAGTAGGTCTATCATATGGTACCAAAAAAACAATTTTCCCTATCAGAAATTTAGAATGATGATACAGACAAGATTAATATGGTCAGATGACACGTACAAATTGAGAAATTGATAGTGGTTATCATTTAAAGAACCCACATGGATCATCTTGCATGTGAAAGCAACCAGTTTAATAGTGGGAAAATTTAATTATGTGGCTAATTGATGAGTTGTATTCATCTACAGGACATTAGAATTGGAGTCAAGTTATCTTCTTATAATTGTAGGAAAAAAGTTGTAGAAGATCTAATTGTTGTACGTAGTCAAAGAAACTTGAGATTATATGCTGGCTATACAGGTTGTGAAAAGAAAACAACTTTTCCAATTTTTTTCTTGCTAGATTTGGATCGATGACCGACCAGTTGTTTATATATTTTATGAGATTTTCACTCCAAATGATGAAATAATAGTCACGTATGGTGTACGTGGCCGATTTCATCCATGTCGATTCAATTATTTGACGGTCATTGCAACCAAAATTTAAATTGTGGTACTAAATGTACATTTATGTATCCAATAATATTAATATTGCAAAGTGCTATATTGTATGGTACCAAATTTGTAATTTTTTCTATATTTTATCATGTGCCGACAGCTCCAGGCCAAGATAGCCATGGTCATGTTACATTGGTATATATATCAGGATTTCTCTGTAATTTGATTAGGGGAATTTAAAGATGATATTATTGAAATTTATTAATAAATCTTATATTATATAATACGAACAACTTGTAACTGTTTTTTTTATAGTAATTCGGACAGTCCACTGTTTTAATCATATGGAGTGAGAAGAGCCCAAATTTGGCTATGTTTCTACTTGTTTTTGCTTCAAATGTGAAATTGCTGAAAAATATACTCAATCAAACATTGTACTACCAACATATTGGCTCCATTTCAACTGTCATTATGGACTTCTCATTACATGATGTGGAATTGGTACTTGAACGGGTCAAGTTGGATCGGGTTTGAGTGGGTTACGTACAGGATTAATTGAATGTTAAGTTTTCTTACCTTATTACGTGTGTTTTACTTTGCCTTTGCCTTTTGAGGGCTAATTTAAGTCTGATTTCAAGTGTGTTGGCCTTGTTGAGGTGGAAATGGAACATTTTTTATTTTTTATATTTTTTTAAGGCAAAGGTGGAAATGGAACATTGAGCATAGGATACTCATCTTTTTTCTAAAAATGGACAACCCCATGTGTGGTTACTCCCAACAAAATGGAATTTGTTTGCCGTGGGCGAACGTGCAATTGGTTTTATTAATATTTTATTATATTTCTTGATTATCTTAAAATATGAGAAACCAACGATTTGATGAACTCAACAACAACTATGTATCCCTTCTCTTAGAGCATCTCCAACAGACAACATCAAAAAAAGCATCAAATCACTCTTTAATGCTTGTTGCAGTGTTTTGATACCTGCATAAAAGTTTTTTACTCTAGCAATAAGCATAAAAAATGGAGCATTATTTTAAATTATTTTAAATTTAATTTTTTTAAATTAGGTTAAATTCAAATTAAATTAAAGCTTACTTAAAAGTAAATCAAATTAAATTTAAATTTAAAATTGTTAAATTATTTAGATAAAATTTATTACAATAATTTTATCTACATGTCCGTGTCTGATTCAATGTTGAGATATTTGATAAGGATTTTCATCCATAATTTTTGTTTTATCAACGTGTCAACTTGTGATTCAACGTTAGATATCTGATAAGGATAATATTTTATCAAGGTGTCAATTTGTGATTCAACATTGAGATATATGATAAGGATTTTTATCGACAAGATTTTTTTATCGAAAATTAACTTTCTCTGATTTTTTATTTTGCTTGTGATTATTGAACTTGTGTATTTTAATTGAAATTTGTGGCCAGTTTAATAGTTGAAATTTTTGTACCATTGCAAAATTTGAAAATATAAGCCGTGGGGGAGAATTGGGAAGGACAAATAGTCGTTTTTAAATTTCCAGGCAAAAAGTAATGCCCCTTGCCCGGGCATTACTTTTGATGCCAAAAAGTGTTGGACTTAAATTTAGGTCCAGTGATAGTGCCTCTGCTGGAGCAGATTTTGACATCATTTTGACCTTTAAGGCACTATATTTGGCTTTGATTCCTATTGTTGGAGTTGCTCTTATTATGGAACATTAAAATTAATACTTACGTCTTAAATCTTAATCTACTTTACTAATTCCTAAGTCCACTTGTGCTACAACTAGAATAAAACTTTTCTCTTAAATTTCTTTTGTCAAGGCAGTTGTCTGAACATAGATTACTATCGCTTTATACTCAAATGTTAATTAATTGTCCTACTGAAGAAATCCATGATCATAGTCTATTCCACGACATCAGATGACACAAAGAAAAGTATGTATTTGGTATTAGCTAACTAGTCCAAATAATTAAATAATTTAAAATATATTATAATTATTACCTATCCGGTGTTAATTACAACAAAATCACAAAAAACAGTAGTTGGAGGTCCTCTTTTTTTTCCAATATATATTATATAGAATGACAATGGATTTAGTGATAAACCAAATTTCTTTTAGTAATAGGGCTTACCAATTCTCTATAGGCACCTTGAAAATACAACACTAAGACGCGTTTTATGGAGTATGACTTCTCAACTACTAATTCTCTTTAATTAATTAAAAAAAATAAACAAAGGTACAAAAGTATAAAATATTAATAGCATGAAAAGTTAAAAAAGACTTGCATAGGGAGCAGAGATTAGTAGGATTCATGCAAAGATGGAAGCAATGTCCTATGTGGTCGGATCGGACAACATAATCAAATCCATTAAATTCCATTGAAGATATAATTCACCCTTGAAATTAATTATCCAATAGGGCTACTACTTCTTAGAGTCAACTTCCTAGCTAGAAAAATAATTCATTGATATATCTTTTAGGTGTTATGTGTCCCTACGTCTGCATGTGCATGGTTTCTCTTGTTCAAAACATATATTATTTGCATCTTTAGCATAATTTTAATTATTGTAACATCAAAAAAATTAATAAATTAATTTCCCAAAATTTTACTACTATATATTTTTTTCAATGAAGATTGAGATGTGTATATATATATTAGTGAAAGAGATTGCAAGAGGAAATGTATGTGTATGATAGAGATTTGTATAAATGGTGGTGGGGGTATGTGATGAGAAGAGCAACGGGGAATTATTCGTTTTGTAGTAAGATCCAAAAGAATGGAGCCAAAAGCAGTTAATTAAATTCCATATATTTATTATTTGTCTACATATATAGTCTTTCTATAATAATTAATTTTGCTCCCCATTTTTATTAATTAGAAAAATGTAAGAGAGATGGACCACTTTGAAGGTTAGATCTGACAGGGAAATTCCATAGAGTAGACACATTCAATTCTCACACGTATATATATCCTGCAAGAGGGAATTCAAGGTTTCATGGAAAATGATGCTTGAATTTATTCTAGATCATTAATCAAGTGTCATTAAATTATATTTATTTTATACTTCTTCCCTTTTTTTTTTATTTGTTGCTTTTGTAAAATTTTCTTGTTTACTTTTATTTGTCGCTTTAGGATTTTAATGTAAAATTAATGTTCTTTTACCAATTTTACCCTTCATACTAATACTTATCATTAATGCTAATTAATGCTAAGATTATTAGATTAAAAAGGTATTTTGGAATTTTTGCTTCAAAAAAATGACTATTTATGACATTCCTTAATTTGCGTACAATCCTCCAAAGCGACAAATAAAAAAAAAAATGAAGGGAGTACAATATTGATGCATATGTTCTAATTTAATGCAACAATATGTATGTAAAAGTTCAATCGCTTCATTTATACCATATCATATGCAATTACTACTAGATAAGATTACCTTTCTTGCATGAGATAATTGCCATAGAGCAAGACAAATGTAAATAATTAGAAATATTGTTATTAATGGTTATTTGTTTTTTCTTCCGAATGCAAGCAAAATTTTATGGTCAATTTCATGTGTTATTTAATATTTACGGTTTAAATCTCAACTCGACTTGTATCAGTGTCGGAGGATAAAACTTTAAACTCCCCCCAATGAATTTTTTTAACTTAGATATGTCGTATTAGTTCAATTATAAAATAAGTATATTTTTATACGTATTTCTTAATTTATCACATCATATAATTATTTGTCGTCAATCGAACCAACCTGGACTATATTACTCCTTTGAGAAAATATTAACCAATTAATCATAAAACAAACCGTTTATGTGTATGCATATTTATGGGAATATCACAAAATGTTAATCATGATACAGACAATTTGAATTTGACCAAATTTAATGGGAGTTAGAATTTTATGAAACACATAAATTAACTATTTAAATATATACCGTACATAGACTGACACACACTCGAGCAAGAAATTATATAGTATAATCGTTGCACCACGTCAGTAAATACATTTGGTGCAGCCGATCAATATAGTTATTAAATGTTGAGGGAAATTCCACATTACCTCATGTTTTTCTAAAATATAGAATTTTAAAATTATGCTCACATTATCCAGAACATAAGTGATATAAGATTTCACTACACATAGAATAACTGCAGTGATCGGTTGCACTATATATATTTGATAACGTGATGCAACGATTATACGTACTTAAATAGCTTCTCCACTAGAGCGCACACACCTGTGTATAGATAATAATTGAATGTATATTTTTTTTTAAATCACATAATTATTTTGTACGTATATATGATTGATTGTACATTGGCAAAAATATGGGACCATTTTAAGTGACAAAGAGAGAGACAGAGGCAAGGGGGTCACGGACTCACGGGGTGGCAAAGGCCTCCTCGGGAATTGCAAAGACACATCCTCCTCTTTCTGACAATTTTGTGTTGCCCTTTCTGCAGATTTCATAATTAAAATCAATTTCGTCATATAGTATATAATAGTATTAATATTAATTTACTCTGTAATCAGTTTATTCCCTTTATTGCACGAGCTATATAGAAAGGCAATTCACTTTTTCTTTTTACTACAATTATGCCTCTTCTCGATCTCGTTGTGATGACCAAAAGTTAAGGAAAAGGGCATAAAAGAATTACTAGTAAATGTCTGCAGCACACACACATAACAATGTTTGTCCAAAAGGTAAAATTTAAAACCATTACCCCATTTTGATCTTTTGACTTGCGCTCACATTTTCTATGATATGAAACTTGTGATATTAATTACTATATAAGAAAAAAAAAGTTGATATTAAAAGTTTTGACACTTTTCATCCTCGTAATACAATTTATTTGACACTTTTCACCTTAAGATATGTTTTAGTGGGAAAATTTGTTAGTAGAAGGGTATAATAATCATTTTTTTTAAAAAATTTTGGTACTTTCACATTGAAAATATAAATTTTGACACTTTGCACCCTACAAATATAAGATGTTAGCACTTTGCACCCTGAAATATAAAAAAAAATAGGCACATTCCACCCCCAATTCAAAAAAATTGAAACTTTGCACCTTAAAAATATATTTTTTGGCATTTTGCTCCCTAATGTTTTTTTTTTTTTTAAAATCCCTTGAATATCGTCGGTGGATAGATAAAATGGTCAATTTCAATGCACAACAATCAAGCATAGGGAAACAAAATTATTTCGAGTTCAATTACAAAATTGATCAATTTTTTTCCCAAATTATATTTACATTTTGTCCTTTAATAGACACTGATTTGCATCAGTTGTTATATTCATACAAAATTATATAATAGATACAAGTTTTATTGTTTTTGTTTCCAAATTTTTTCTACACAGCATACTCTACAAATCTATAATTATTATCTACTAGCATGTCAAATTTTGGAATTACAAAATAGAAAAAAAAAGTTCTTACCTAATTACTAATAGCTCAGTAATTTTGTTAAAATAATTAAAAATATGCAAAATTTTAAGTCTGGTGGAAATTGCAAAAAGTTTATATTTTCAGAGTGCAAAGTGTCAATATTTTATATGTGTAGGGTGCAAAATGCCAAAATCTATATTTTCAGTGTGCAAAGTGCAAAAATATATTCAAAATGGACTATTAGATCCTTTCACTAATAAATTTTCTCACTAGAAAACACACAAAGTGTCAAAAACCCAAAACCTTTTTTTTTTTTTTTTTTCAATTTATACTTTGAGATAGATTAATTGTAGAACCTCGTCACTTTTAGATTCAAACAAATAATCTCTTCTATTTTCTTGTTAAACTACACTTATTATACTTTATTGATTAGCTTTATTTTAAGTACAAATAGCTACCTATATGTGGAAAATATATATTCTTCATTTATATGTTTGTCTATAAAAACCATTTATTTTATATATTAGAGAATAAATTAAATTACAATGGGAGACTATAAATCACATGTGATTGGTACTATAGTACTTTAGTCAATGAAATTCATTAATTTCTTTTTTTCCCAAAGGAAAATAAAAAAAGAAAAAGAAAAAGAATTGGTTTGGTCTTGATAATTGGAACTAATTAGCTCGTAAAACTACATAGGCACACAGCTCTACACATTCTTGTTACAAGCAGCATACAGCCAATATGTATACGTACAAAATCCAAGTGTATCTATATAGACAGAAATTAAGAGAGAGAGAGGAGGTGGCCCCATGATCAGCTAAATCAATGGCTGACCGGCTTTTAAAATTTAAGAGATAAATTAAAGAGATATATAGATATGACATTATATTCAATGAAGTGAAGTGAAGATTATATAATTGCAAAAAGAGAGAGAAAAAATTAAATATTTATTCTCCTTAGCTTTCAATAGTTTTCCTTCTCTTGAAATCAAACAAACTTTCACCAGATCCCTGCAGTACTAACTTTAAACTAGTTTTGTTTAATTGTTTTTTTCCGGTACTGTTTTTAGGATTCATTCCAAGTTTTTGAGTTCTTTTCTTGTTCTTTTGCTCTAAGATTTTGAATAATACCAAAGTTTTTCCTTTTTTTTTTTTTGTTATTCTGTTTGTATTTGGAGAAACTCTTTGTTTTTTTCTACTCAAAAAGGCTTTGTTTCTCTTGTGTGTGTGTGTGTGTGTGTAGAAAGCCAAAACTCAATCAAAATGAATATTTCTGGCGATGTTTTTTCTGTTTCCAATCCTTCGCTCTCCCACGAGTTGGAATCGTCGTCAAACCCTAACCCTAAACCCAACTCATCAAACCCTACTACCAAAAGAAAAAGAAATCTTCCAGGAACGCCCGGTAAGTAGTAGTACATATTTATTTATTTATCATATATGAAAAGCTAAAAGCCAGAAACAAATTATAAATTGTTTCTGGCATCTGATGTTAGAAGTACTTTTCAGAAGCTTTTGCAAACGAAGCCTTTTTAGTTATGTAATATTAATGCTAAATATATATAAAGTTCTTGATTAATTTTAATTTTGCATTATATTTAATTAATACAGATCCAGATGCAGAAATCATTGCCCTTTCACCAAAAACACTCATGGCTACAAACAGATTCATTTGTGAAATATGCAACAAAGGTTTCCAAAGGGACCAAAATTTACAACTTCATAGGAGAGGTCACAATCTTCCATGGAAGCTCAAGCAAAGAGCAAACAAAGATCAAATCAAGAAAAAGGTTTACTTATGCCCCGAAAAGACCTGCGTCCACCACGACCCGGGCCGGGCCCTCGGGGATTTAACCGGAATCAAGAAGCATTTCTTTAGAAAACATGGTGAGAAGAAGTGGAAATGTGAGAAATGTTCAAAGAAATATGCGGTTCAATCTGATTGGAAAGCCCATTCTAAAACTTGTGGGACTAGGGAATATAAATGTGACTGTGGGACTATGTTTTCAAGGTATTTGATTTTGATTTCAACCTGACCATTTGGTACTAGTACTTGTTTGGGATTATTAATGTAGAAAGAATTTAATTTCATGCCTCATGTGTGTGTGGAAAGGTTTAATTTATTGCCCTTTTTTATGACTTTTCAATTTAATGCTACCAAATGATTAGGTAATAAGTGTTCACAAGCTAGGACAACTTCTGTCATTCTTTCTTGAGATGGGACATTTTTTTTTTTTTTAAAAAAATTTATTGTTTTTGTTAATTTTGCAGGAAAGACAGTTTCATTACACACAGAGCTTTTTGTGATGCTTTAGCTGAAGAAAATACAAGAATTACAAATGTTGGGGCCAACAACTTGAATTTCAATGGTAACAAAAATTTCTTACAAGAAAATGAGTTGTTAGTTAGCAAAAATTAACTTAAAAGTTTTAAATTAGTCAATATATATGTACTATATGTGTGACAATGATTCAAATTTTATGATTAAAATGATTTTCAAAAACATATTAGTAACAATAATTGTAATTAAGTCGTCAAATTGTCTGATAAGGTTAAAGTGACAACCAAACTATTTTGACAATATATGTTTTAATTAGATTGTCAAGTGATAATTTAATTAGCATACGCTTGTCACGAATAACTCTTATAGAAAAACTCATAATCAAGTAATTTTTTTATTGTAGCAATATAATTTATATGTAAAGAGTGACAATATTAATGTTTGTAATATCAATTACTAATATTTTGTCCCTAAACATATATAATTTTCTTGTAGTGAATATGATGAATCATCAGACGAATTTGCCTCACGGGTTCACAAATTCCGCCGGTCTTCCCCATCTCGGCCCATCCTTACGACCAGAATTCGGCGGGGGCTCGTTTCTCGGGGAGCATCATCAACAAATCAAGCCAAGAATATCACTTTGGTTGGATCAACAAACAAATTCTTCTAATCATATCGATCATCATAATTCCAACGGTCTTTTCGCGCCTTCATCAAATTCGAATAGCACCACGGGCTTTACCGACATGATGCAACAAATGGCGTCCAATAATAATAATGTTTTTGGCTCAATGGGGAACTATGCCAATCTGTCTTTATCACCACAGGGCTTAAAGGAGGAGCAAGTAGTACTGATTAACAACAAAGGTTCATTAGCTTCCCTTTACAATAATAATAATAATTCAGACAATAATAATCAGGGGGCGTCGGCGACGGCGTCAATGTCAGCAACTGCACTTCTACAAAAGGCAGCTTCAATGGGATCAAGCAAAAGCAACCCATCAACATTTTCTTTAGGCCGCGGCCACATTAACAACAGAAGCGAATTGCACCAGGTGTTCGACAATATGTCTCAGTCAAATTATAGTACTGATGATCATGATCATGGATTATTAATGCATGGAGTGGAGATTAATAGTTTGACAAGGGATTTTCTCGGCGTGGGTGGCGGAGGAGAAGTGGGCCCGTTCATGCGGCAAGAGCTTGCCAAATTTGCTTCTATGAGTACTGGTTTCGATACCCATCATTAATTTATTAGATAGATGGCTACCACTTTTTTTTCTTTTTCTTTTTTTATTTATCAAAAAAATATTTTGTGTATTATTCACTGCAACAACATCATATATGTAATGTATGTTTAGTTCATAAATTTAAAGAATTTGTAGTGACAGATGCATGCTTGAAGGAAATGAATCAAGTTGAACCATAAATTAAATGATTTGATTTGAGGGTGTTTTATACTTTTTAAATCCTCTATTATATTTTTGTTTTGTTATTTTTCGTAAGAATATTATCACATTTATTGTTAATAGTGCAATACAATTTATTATATCGACAAGTCATGACAATAAACTGTGAATGTACATACACTTGAGCACACAGAAGTATATATTTATTTAAGAGGAAAAAACACTTTTGATACTAAACTTTGGTCCAAAATCCACATTTGGTATCATACTTTTTGAAAAAACACATTTCATACCATAATTTACACCCTCTTGACACATTTAGTTTTGCCGTCTATTTTCGGACGGAATTTAGCATGTGTTGCTCACGTGCCCGTTAAATTAACAATGGGAGGGAAAACATGCACGAGTTTTAAAGACTCACCATTTTTAACTTAACGGGCACGTGCTGAATTCCTTCCAAAAATTGACCAGGAAAACAAAATGTGTCAAGAGGATGTGAATCATGGTATGAAATGTGTTTTTTCAGAAAGTTTGGTACCAAATGTGTTTTTTGAACTAAAGTTTGGTATCAAAAGTGTTTTTCCCTTATTTATTTGAGGTATTTAGAATCAACATGTGATTGTTCTAGTAAAAAGGAGCACTAGTCACTACAAAGTAGCGAAACCTTGTTTGTATCCCTGTAGGAAGAGGTTCCCACTTAATGTGTCCGACGCGACTCGAAATAGATTTAACCCTTATGAAATAAAAAAGAAATTAAGGTATTCAGGTTACTTTTACTTTTTATTTTTTTATTTTTTTAATAAAATGTATTCGAGTTAATAATACATTCAACATATATTGAGAAGAAAATTTCTAATAACTTAATTATTCAAAAATATTGATATTAAGGTATTTTTTTTCCCTTTGACTGCTTGTCAGGAGAGCAGTCAAGTGTCTTCGTCAACGATAGTGCGCTTTAGTTTTCTTTTTTTTTTTTAGCTATTAAATAGGCAATCTATACAAATTAACATGTTCGTACTTAATTATCATGCATTGGTCGTCGAACTTGTCTTTGCTTGTTAGTACTACTTGTCCATGTTAATTTACAATTAAGTGGGAATTTAGTTTGTGATATCGAAAGTCGTGGACCTTGACTTTAATTGCAATCATCTAATTTTTCTAACTTTATTCTATAATTATGGTAGGAAGTGTAAGACCTTGGAATTACATCAGAATGTTAGGAATTAGTAATATTTTAGGACCCGTTTGTTTACTCGGGAATGACATATTATTTGGCAATCTAATTCCTTGGAATCGGATAATAATGTTTGGGCAATTTTTTTGAAATTTGGGAAAGGAAATATATTCCAACAATTCAGGAATCTTGCCATGAAAATATGGGAATGTGAAACCCAATTTGTTTATGGTATTATGATTCCTTTCCTGAGGGATTTGATACTAAAAATAAAAAATACATTATTACCCATATATTCTTTCTTAATTATGATAGTTTTATTCTTCTCCCTACATAATATTTCTCTCCCATATCCATTGTTTTTTTGTTTCTTGCGTTCTTTTCCTTCTACAACTGCTTAAATCACATATTAAATTATCACGTTCATTTACCTACTAGTTGAATCTACTGAAATAATATAGAATATTGTTTAAATGTGAATTGATTTGAAAATATGTATATAGTTTATATGTCAATGACTCAATTCACATGCCAAATCCAAAGCTTATGCTTCATAGCACATTCATTCCAAATTGTATGCTTAATTTTGTTATTTCTTTTTAAAAGTGTTAACTTATTTATAACTATTATCACACAACATTTTTTGTGATAGTTACATTATTGGATTATTATGATATATATATAGCTGCAACTATATACGACTCTCCTCTAACATTAATTTCTTTTATGTTCTTTGATTTTTACTATATATTAATTATATTATATGATATAATATAGAAATTATTAATTGATATATTATACATATTTTTTTAAATCAATATATTTTTAATAATACTATATAATAAATACTGGTTTAAATTAATTTTTATTTAATATATGAGTGGGGGTATTTTTTTTAACTTTTTAATTATGTAATCCATTCTTTGCTATTACCAAACATTAGAAAATGAATTCAATTAATTTCCTTGGTACAATCCCAAGTGTTAACCAACACACTATAAAGAAATCATATTTCTGGATATCAGATTACTAGAAATCAAATACCCATAATCAGATTCCATTCCCGTAAAACAAACGGATCCTTAGTAGAATAAGATTACAAAACCCAAGAAAAAATATTACTATAGGAAGCCGCATTCTTGCCTTTTCCACTGAATTTTCCATAACATCATTCTACTTTGGCTTTTAATTTTGATTTGCATAAGACTCTCCCAATAAATATTATCTTTAATTTTGATTTGGACTGCAGTCTTGATTTGAATTTAATCGCATATAAATTTACGAGACACACGTGAAATATATTTATGAACTTCATGCCATCTTCAACATTTAGCTTTCTTAAATTTCAGCCTTTTATCTTAAAATATAACTAATGAACAGTGTTATACGTTTCCATTTTTTACTCTGCACTCCAATAGCTAATTTATATTTTAAGAGACTATTTTTTAACAACCACATCACTTCACTCCAACAACTAGTTTATATTTTAACAAATTACTTTTAATTATAAAAAAAAAGTTAAAAGTTGTAGAGAAGTAAAAGTATGTGGTGTTTGCAAATTATGCCAAGAAGCAAAAAAAAAAACCACTTTTGTGTGTTTGCAAAAGAATACAAAATCCACTTTTTTCTCTCATTTTGCTAAAAATGTCAAACTAAAAGCTAAAAGCACTTCATCACCAACTTTAACTAAATTTGTACTTTTTGGCTTTTTAAAAGACGTGGAAGTAGAATTTATGCATGCAAGCACTACTTATGTACTTATTTTGTCCTAAAAGCTGAAAAGTACTTATTTTTTTTTTTTACAAACACCACCTAAATTATAACTGTGGTTGAATCACTTTCCATAAATTGTCCTAATCAGATCTCAATTAATCTACCTCAATCAATATAAATAGGAAAATCATATATTTAAATATTATCACACTTATCCTGTAATTGAATTACAATTAGAATTATCAATCATATGTCAAATACAATACACTTCTAAATAGATAAAATAATTGATGAATTATAAAACCTAGAGAGAAATGTAAAGCAATAGGAAAGAATAGCAAATGAGAATGTGATTACTTTCTACATAGGGAAGGGCAGCAAAGAAAAGAGGTCTACCTGTTGTCGGAAGCAAGTAACAAAAACTAAAAGTGAATGTGGTCAACTACTGTCTACAACGAAAAGTATCCTATGATATAATTGATCATATTTTCAAGATTGAAATAATCTCTCTTCTTCTGCTGTTTCATCATTCATGTACGTGCTACCCTTAATAGTGAAATTTTAATTTTAATTACAGTTTATAAGTTTTGCTCTATGAGGCCATCTTCAAGAGCTATCGTAAAAGTTAAATTTTAAGAGTTTTGGTAAATTTTAAATAAAAATTGCTCTCCAAGAATTATTATATAATTTATTGATTGTTAATATTTATGTGTTTGAATGACAAAATACCCATGGCCAAAAGTAAAGTATTATTTGCAATTGTTTGCAGGAAAGTACAAAATGCAAAACAATAAAATATTATAAATATAAAATAATAAAATCAATTAGTATTATAAATATATCATTATTATTTATATAAAATAATAATTAAAAGTAATTTGTTATAATATAAACTAGTTGTTGGAGTGAAGTGGTGTGGTTGTTAAAAAGTAGTCTCTTAAAATATAAAATAATAAAAATATATTATAAATATAAAATATTAAATCGATTAGTATTATAAATGTATTATTATTATTATTTATATAAAATTATATATTTGAGCACAATCACAATTTTTTGCAAACACCACCTTAGTTGTTTTCATGAAGTCATAAATATAATTTGAAACATAGTTGGTTATTAACCAATGGCGCGAAATGTTTTTCCAAAAGATTAAAAAAGATTAGAAAAGAAAAAGTGGCCAAGTGTGAATAGTTTATCGAGATTTGAGGCCGGAAGGCCTGATACTCACGAATATGCCCACTGGAGAAGGTGTGTTTGGGTATTTAACTCTTTTGGGAGCCCAGCCCAATATTCTTGGGCTATGAAGTTTTGTTGGATGATTGACCCTTGGAATCTACGCAGGTTGATATTGAGCTTCTTCACTCTGCTTTGCTGCAGTTTAATGAGGTGGGATTATTATAAATAATAATTGTGTAAAGATAATGAATCATCAACTATTGAGGCCTTTTTTGGATATATTTTGGATTGGTTGAGAGGAAAATATTTTGATTTGGTATTTTGAAGATTCTTTTAAAATCTGTGCAGAACAATTAAAACATAATTTTAATGTTAAGGCAAATATATATTTGATTTGAATATTACTTTTGTTCGTGTAAATTTCCATGATAGATATTCATTCATGTTGATTTTACTAAACATCAGGGTTAGTAATTGTGTTCCATAAGATTATTATTACAAATTTTGTTAATTTTAGTGCTGTTGAAGAATTCTTTTCCAGGGGATTAATTAATATGTAGTGATCTAGTGGATAATGGATATCTATTCCTGCAATTAATTAGAGTGTGATAGTATATTTCAGAATACATTCACCAATTTTGTACCTCATAAATCAAAATATATATTGAAAGAATGTTTGAATTTCAAAGATACAATAAAAATCCTCATACATCCATCAAATAAGCAATTCTCATACTCATAAAAAGAACGCAGCCAAAACTAGTCCAATACATGCCACAACACTAAACACCTCTCTAGACCGCCCAATCGCACTCGAAGAATCAGCCGTATTACCATCATCTGAAGAATCAGTCAATGTCGCACCCTTCTTAGCCTTCGATGGTGCAGGAGCGGGTGCCGCAGGAGACGAAAAAAAGCTAAGTGGAAGAAGCACTTGGTCCACCTGGTACACTGCCAGCTGATTATCCGTATATATCGTATTTGCCACAGTCGCATTTGTCACTCCAGTCGTTATATTAAGTTGATTTCCGGAAGCAGTCACGTTTAACGGAAATGAGCCTTCACTACCACCGGCTTGTGTACGTAGTGGATTGCTCGCGGTTTGGAACTGTGATGGGGAGAAGAAGGATGGGATGACGTGGAATTGGATTAGCTCGACTTTTTGTTGATCCGTAAAGGAGTTTAGTGTGCCCGGTTTGAGGCTTGAGAACGCGTTATCGGTTGGGGCGAATACTGTAAGGCCTTGGTTGGAGTTGTTGAGTTGCGTGTTGATTTGGTCACCGACTTTTGTGTTTTGTAGTAGTCGGATGAATGTGGTGAATTGACCGGCTTTTTCGAGGATCGCAGTTAGGTTTGTGGGGCCCGGTGGTGCAGGGGCGGCTGCAGGGGATTGTGCCGAAGTTAAACCGATGAAGAAGAGGAGGAGAAGAGCCATGTGTTTCATCTTTAATGGTGACTAAATTTGTTGGGGAGGGGAAATAATGAAGAGCACACTTTGTGGTTTGTATTGAGTGGGGGGATTTTGGTTGTAATTATAAGTAGGGGAAGATGGGTTGTATTGTAAGGTGAGTTGGGTAGCATAAATGGGACTTATGACAATGGTAAGGCAACTAATTGTATTGCTTGGAATTGAAGATAGGATAATTGGTGTGGTGTGTGAATTAAATTTTTATTTGTGCTTCATATTGGGGACAGTCTTTTTCTTCAAGTATATACATATGCATAGAATAATGGAGGGCCAGAGAAGATGTCATTATAACTGCATCTGATATATTTTGCTTCCTAGGCAATTTACTCTTTAATTATTTGTCTTGAAGAATTTTTTTTATTTTTATTTTTATATATGATTTACGACTAAGATTAATAAATTAAAGAAGTTCTATATTGCATTGGATATCCTTGTTGATGTTTTTTTAAATACAAAAAATTATAGTTGAAACTGATAGCGACATTTAAGCAAATGGAAATACTTTGAATAAGTTTGATCCAATCAACAATAGATCAGATTGATAAGCAATCGTATTATTTTCGCACAAATTGAAAAAGTGGGAAATAATGTGTGGATTCAATTCATTGGGGTACTGGATGAGCGACAAGTATGTATGAGAGGATAATTTTTTATCCTCTTATGCACATGTGTTTATCATCCAATCCCTATGGATATAATCCACCGATGTAGGATGAATGTAACCGAAAGTGTTGGGTTGGGGTTGGATCCTGGTCAACTTTAGGATGTTAATTTGCTTTTATTATAAAATTAAATATGTTATATCAAAATCAAAATTTAACTTTATTAGTTTTGACTCATCCCCAGAAAAGTATAGGGTTAGATCTAAGTCCGAATGTTCCAAGAGTTTGACCCATTTACAAAACTCTAGTACTTGAATTTGGGCCTATAGAAATATTATTAAAGTATTCAGTTTTGCTGCTAGCCAATTTGGGTTTAACATTACACATAACCACATAAGTTTAGGCCCATATCTATATTGGGCTGATGAGTTGGGTCGTCTACAAACTATTTTGTTGGTCTACTCTACTACTTATTAGCAAATACACAGCAACGATAAAGGTATGCAACAATTTGAGAGTTAGTACTGCATTAATTTTCGATATCGTTTTAATTTGTATCAAATTATTATCTTTCCTTCAATTTTGGCATGAACGAGTATCTTACTGGATAGTTTTGATAGTTTCTCATATTATAAATCTCATGTTAATAATAATAATAATAAAAAAAGCTATTTAGACAGAGATGTTTTTAAACATTTAGTAATACTACTCAGGTTAAAAAGTCAATTCCTTCAAAAAATTGTGAAGCATGTAATATCTACGAGTGATTATTTGGTGCAAACGCTGCATGGATAACGTGAATCAACATAAATTTATGATTTATTTAAAGTTATTATGCATATCAATAGACGGTAGAAATGAGCTCCCTAAATATAGGGACTCACTAAAATGTTATATGTTACACTACATCATTCATGCAACGGTTACACAAAATAATTTTCCGTACACGATACACCTATTAAAGTCAGTAGACCAACTATATTCTAATACTTTTTCAGAAAATATTTATTTATAACAGACTATGGATATTTAAGGGAATCATAATTCCAAAATTGACTATGTCAATTGCATTTCATACTCATTATCCAACGGGCATATAATCCCTTTTTGTCTAAATGACTTCTCCATTCATTCCAAAAGCCAAACTTCGAAAAGTTTTTTTTTTTTTTTTTTTTTTTTTGAGAGAACAAACTTCGAAAAGTTGAACATCAACATTTTTTTAAATATATATAACAATGATAAATTTAAATAAAATAAAACTAACACACACACACACTTGATACTAATTATAAAATATTTTTTATCGACCCCATAACTAATTCTACTTTGTAATTCAACCCCCCACATCGGAAAGCCAGAAAAGGAAAGAAACCCACCCACAGAGCACTCCCAATCCAATCACCCCCAAAAAGTCAATAACACACAATTTATTTAAATCCCCATACTCGTCTTGCTCAGTAAACTCATAGGATCGGTCGATAGTTATTATCAATATTTAAATAGTAGCATAATTCTTTTAGGTCGGCCGAGAGAGTAATTGATTAATTAATTTAAAGAAAGAGGATGATGAATACAGGTACATCGGCGAATAATAATAATATGGCGTCGCCGTCGTCTGGTAACAACGCGCAGTCGCCGGGTTTATTGAAGACGTATTTCAAGACACCAGAAGGTAAATACAAGCTTCACTGCGAGAAGACTCATCCCCCCAGCCATCTTCACTATTCCCATGGAAAAACTGTCACTCAGGTTCTTCAATTAGGGTTTTTTTTTTAATCTTTATTCATTGCCTGTTCTTGTTGCAATTTCTGGTTCAAGATACGTTATTTGCACCACTGGTTGATTGTAATATCTTTGCTATCTTAATTTTGGAAAAAAGTATTGGAATTATGTATTATGAGCATGGATCAAAATTTCAATTAGTTTGAAATGATTATGTTCTGAGGTCAATTCAATATTGAGTATTTCTTTTCAATATTTTTCTTTGATTTACAATTTTCCAAATGTTGCGAAAATATTATTAAAAAATATTTAAATTGCCAAAACATACTGAGAAAACGAATTTTAATCCATGAATATGAGTATATTTCAAATGGATGTACGGCATGCATGATATATAAGTTTTCTCGAATATTGATAGTGTTTCCATTGAAGGAAGGATTCGAGAAATTATTTTTTGACAGGCATATAGTGAATTGAATTAAATTTCTGATCAGGTTACACTAGCCCATCTCAAGGATAGACCAATGCAGACACCACCACAATCATCATCGAATGTGGGTGTGAGTGGTGGTGTGAGGTCTGCAGCAGCGAGGTTTTTGATTGGTGGGAATGGGAGCAGGGCACTTAGTTTTGTTGGAGGGAATGGTGGAAGTAAGTCGGTGACTGGCACCGGTTCTAAATCTCTAGGAACTACGAGTTCGAATAATGGGGTTGGTAGTTCAAACTTAGATGGGAAGGGCACTTACTTGGTGTTCAATTCTGGTGATTCAATTTTCATCAGTGACTTAAATTCTCATGATAAGGTAATTTAGTTTTCTTTTTCATTTATTATTGCAAGATAAATAGTGGAATTGATCCCAAAGGTCTTTTTTGTGCTGCACAGGATCCAGTCAAGTGTATACAATTTAGTAATTTAAATCCAGTTTGCCACGCATATGACCCTGACGCAAAGGATGGGCATGATTTGCTTATTGGTTTGAACTCTGGAGATGGTATGCCATATCTTTTAAAATTGGACTGATGTATATAGTTCACAGATTTAATTGAACGTGTTTTCGTTTATGTGTTTTGTAGTTTATTCAGTATCTCTAAGACAACAATTACAGGATGTTGGCAAGAAGCTTGTGGGTGCGCAGCATTATAATAAAGATGGTTCTGTTAATAATAGGTAACATATTGGCACTTGTGTTTTTCTTTCATTTGATATCTTCTTCTGGTAATTATAGTATATATAGTTATCTCGTTGAGTTTATTGTCCTACTATAAACATCCTTGTCCTACTATAAACAACCTCTTTTCCTAATTCTTGGATGCCATAACTTGATATCTCATAATCCTTGGTTTGATAAAAGGTTCACATTCTGAATGTAATGGTGTATTTCAAAGTTTTCAAACCACATTGTCATATTTGCTGGTTTTCAAACCATGTGGTGACCTATTATGGCTTTCCTATATATGGTCTGAAAAATAACTGCAGCATTCATGCCCTTATTAATTTCCACAGATGTAATCTCTTGTCATTGCATGAGAACGTTAACTTGAGAATTGCATGCAATAAATTACACAATGCCTTTTATTCTTCTTTAATAAATGGATTTTAAGGGGATAAGATAATGGTTTTGATCATAAGTTGTTTGTCCTTCGATGGGCATTTGTAGAATGGAGTGCTTTTGTAATTGATGTGTTAATTTACAGAAGATAGGTCTCATACACATATCCATTTGGTTTAGGATTACAAGAAACAACTCATCATGTTGAGTTGAGTTTAGAAATTCGTTAAAAATGGTATGTTAAGTGAATGAGACTCCCAATCCCAAATACAGCATGTATGTACAGAACTCAGAAAAATGTATGGTGGAATAGATCGTGATTAGAACTGAGTTGTGCTAATCTATTCAGTGGTTGCTTCACTTAAGCTATAATATGATCGAGTCTGAGAGGCTAAGCTAGCCTTTTATGATCTAATATGCTAAGGTACTGTTCTTGGTTGAATTGCTGATAACAGCAAAAGACTTTAGCCTTGATTGAGTTGGTTATTGTAGTGGATCCCAAGTAAGGTGGCTGGACTTGACCAAACCAAAATTCCAGGCGTAAATTTGCATAAGTGTAGCTTATAATTTGCGCCACAATTTTTTGTTTACTTGAATCATATATGTAATATTTATCCCTCAAGGTAGCTCACTATTAATACTTTAGAAATTCGAATTTTACTTTCCTTGCTCTGCGGTGCTACTGTTTCTGAGTGGATAGCTATTGAATTGTTTTCTTGCTTTCACCATCTGCTCAGGCGCCTCGTCACTTGGCATTAGTTGTCCAAAACACTACTGCATTCTTACTACTTAAGTTTTACTCTTAGTTTTGACCATGATGAAGTGTTTACCTAGATAGTCTGTTTTTCAAATAGCTAACATTCTTATGTGGTGACGCCAATAAGATCTGAATGCAGATTGAATACAGTAACACAATGGATCCTGCACCGTCATCTATTAGTTTATAGTTGATCTTCTGACAGAATGCTAATTATGTAAAGCCATGTAAATATCCGTTTTAGCTAAATTTTCTCCACAATTTGTGGATGGTATTTATTCTAAGTAGGATGAGGTGTTCAAGAGCCGTATTGTTAATTATACTAATCTGTGCTACATATACTTGCTTCTTAAATTGACAGTGTGTTCGACATACTTTTGTCATCATTGTTTGTTGAGCGTAGAATGATATATCAACTAAGATCTATGATAAATGTTTATGTTTCCTTTCAACAGTCGATGTACTTGTGTTGCATGGATTCCCAATGGTGATGGTTCATTTGTAGTTACTCATACGGATGGAAATATGTATGTATATGAGAAGGTAAGATTTGAAATTTGCTTGAATGAATAAAAAAATTCCTCCTAATTCCTCAGTTATTTGAAAACTGAAGCATATTCTTATTATTTTTCAGAACAAAGATGGTTCTGGCGATCCTTCATTCCCTATAATCAAGGATCAAACTCAATTCTCCGTATCCCATGCACGATACAGTAAGGTATTGGTTACCCTTGGAATGGCACTTCACCACTTTGGACTTTTTCTCCACCATTTAATGCGTTTCTTCATCTATTTATTGGACGGGAAGCCAACAACTTAACATGTTCTATAAAGGAAAACTAAAAAAATTGCTTAAGTTTTCATGTAAGAGCAATGCTTTCTGGATGAAAGCGCCTCATTAGGAATAACTGGAAAATCTGATTATTTTTATCAAATATGGTTTAGGCGCCAAAAGGTATAATAAGTTGATACTTTATGTTAACTCAGACTTTTCAAAGATCCTAGCATCTCGTGGTGGATTTAGAATTTTAGTGGCTGTTGGCTATAAAAATTTAAGATCATAGGTCTGTACCAATCTATTTATGGAAAAAGTTATTCTTCCATTGAGTATATGTATATAGACATCATTTATGCATGTTAGATGTTGCATTGATGATATCTCTTGGCCCTATAAAGTGGCGAGTCAGGTTGTAGATAGAATAGGGATTCTGTACTGGGGATTGTACAATTTAATATTATGCCATATGTGTTTTCACAATATGACTACTGCCAGTTGAGTAAAGTAACGATATGCTGTGATGCTTTTATTGTTTATACATCTGTTGATAATGTTTGAATGTGCAGTGTCATGTGGTCATCAATGTTAAGTTAGATTGATCTTGTAGAAGTGCATCTGATTTCATTTCTTTGACCATCTACTGATAAAGCAATGCTATTTATTGATTGTTGTACTCGTTTACTAATTATTACCGAGGAGATCTATATTACAGAAGAACTGTTATCTTAGAATTTCTCATAATAATTCTTCTTATGATTGTCTTACTCTAGTTGACGTCTCACTTTCAGCATGTCGACATACTAAAGCGCCCTTTATGTATTTTTACATGATTCATTGCAGAATCCAGTTGTTAGATGGCATATATGTCAAGGTTCGATAAATGGCATTGCTTTTTCAACTGATGGAGCTTATCTAGCTACTGTAGGAAGGGATGGTAATGTCGTTATTCATTGAATAATCATTTCTCTATTTTTCTCTTTTTCCATCTCCATTTATAGGATAACGGAACTTGATGAATGCAGGTTACCTGCGAGTGTTTGACTACAAAAATGAACAACTTATATGCGGAGGGAAAAGCTATTATGGCGCACTGTTGTGCTGTGCTTGGAGGTGAGCGGGCTTATTATTTTAGAAAGTGTTTAAATTTGTTGGTAATGTTCCTTTCTTTCTCTACAATTTGCCTATTATTTCTCTATAATTTGCCAAATGTATAGTCAATATTACTACAATATGGACTAATTGATGGCAAGGAAAATTACAGCACGGATGGGAAATACATTTTGACTGGAGGTGAGGATGACCTAGTTCAAGTTTGGAGTATGGAAGATCGAAAGATTGTAGCATGGGGTGAGGGACACAACTCCTGGGTGAGTTTCCAACTATTTTGTATTGGGTAGTGATTCTCTACATTCTACATGGTTAATGTTTATGTAATTTTTTTATATGATCGATGGCATCCTTTTGCAGAAAAGAGCTTAAATTATGTCTTTCCATCAAAAATTGAATTAATTAATTTACTCCTTGGGCCAGCCATGAAAAATGACCTCTTTCTTGCTAGTCATTTTGTTCTGAATAAATTACTCAACCATAATTTCCTGTTCATCCAATCTCCATTTACAAGAAACTCTGTACCTGTTCAAACCTAGGAATTCAATTGCAAAAAGGGACACCATCATATTCTATGCCTTAATCTTATATATAGAGGCTTGATAAATCTCATATGCCCACAGATAGTAAATTCTACATGATGCTCATAACAGATACTTAGTTTCTCATGTTGCAATATATGTCTTTCTAGCTCATCATGTGGTCTAATGGCAGGTTAGTGGTGTGGCATTTGATTCATATTGGTCAGCTCCAAATTCAGATGGCGTGAGTGAAAAGAATATCGTATACCGTTTTGGTTCTGTGGGCCAGGTATTTAAGCAGTATCATTGGTCCTGGTCCATTAAAATTGGCTATTTTACGACTTAATTAACCACATCTTTTCCTCATATCTCATTATTACGCCATATAAAAAAATTTCATGCAGGACACACAATTGCTTTTATGGGATCTTGAAATGGATGAGCTCGTAGTGCCAGTTCGTCGCGCTCCTGGTGGATCTCCCACTTTTAGTACCGGAAGTCAATCAGCTCATTGGGACAGTGCTTCTCCTGTCGGAACCTTACAACCTTCTCCAAGTTCGAGAGATGTTCCAAAACTCTCTCCATTGGTTGCTCATCGTGTTCACACAGAACCTCTCTCGGGTTTGATATTCACTAAAGAATCTCTTCTTACAATTTGTCGGGAGGGACACATAAAAATTTGGATGAGACCCGGTTTTCCTGAAAACCAACCGATTAACTCTGATTCTTTGACAAGTACAAGCTTGAAGGAAAAGGAAAAGTCTTCTTTGGTGAAAGTAGTAGGTTCGAGTTACAAACAATGACATAAGGATGGATCTACGTTAAAACGAAAGCTTCTGTGAGTGTTGTAGGATCAAAGGGATGCTACTGTTGCCATTTACAGAGATTTTACTGATAAGATTAACTAACAAAAGAGCCATTGTATAGGCAGGGCTGAAAAAACTTTTGAAGTCGCCATGAGATCTGATTAATAGAATGCGCAACCCCTCTGTAAGTATGATGAGAGAGCTGTGAAATTTATAGATGCAAATAACTGAAGTTGTGCTTTGGAGATTTTCACTGTTTTTTTTTTCTTTTCATTTTCTTGGAGGTTTGTTTTTGCATAGAAAATTTTGCCATAGAATAGGTAGTCAATAATTATTTCGAATTTATTGACCATATTCGTGTTGGTCGAATAAGATTGACCATTTTTGCCATGGGAGTTGTTGATCTTCCTAGCATATATGTTAAAGGTGTGCAGTGTCACAATGAAGCTCGTTTATATATTTTCATCTTTCTTACACGCACACTGAAGAGACAAAAAAAATTGCATTCTCATTAAGTTAGAGCTTTAATATTAGACCGCCACGAAAGAAAAATAAAAGTTGTGGTTTTCATAGAAAAAAAGATTGAAATCCAATCAGAACGCAATTCAGAAATTACAATGTTCATCATAATACTAGGCATGTAAGTCAATGTAATGCAATTTTACTTGGCATGAACCGAATTAGGCCAAGGATGAAGAGGTAGAAATCCAACGTCATAAACATTTATTCTATATATTTCACCACCTTCAAATATTGAAACCACAGTGTAAGCAAACAACAAAGTAATGGATTTTGAAAAAGCCAACTTTTACCAAAAACAAAAAATTGTTCTCTTAGTTTAACTTGATTGCTCATGAAAGCTTCATCTTTGCTGGGCCAAATCTCATTTCTTGGCTCGATGTGCTAATTATACCTGGTGAATTTCAGGTCACTAGTTGCCATGGGCGGATTCTCGATTCCCTGCTCCATTTTGATTCACATCACCAGTCTCAGAAGATTGGTTGGGTTGAACAGAATCACGTTGTGAATCAGACCAAGCATTCCATGTTCTCCTCCACTTAAGAAATTCAAAAAGAATAGAAGTTCCACACATTGCACCTCCAAAACCAGCAAATGTTGCAAGAAGAACCGATAGAACTGCTTGAACACGAAGCTAAAATCCGACACATAAAAAAGACTTACGTTAGAAAAAAGCCTCAAACAAAAGTTTACGCTACAAAGACGTCTTACCAGCGAGTAAAAAATGTGTGCGAAAAGAACCACCAGCCCAAACTGAACAGTAGCATACACCCAAGCATATCTTCTCCTTACTACATAAAAGAAGCAAGACAAAATGAGTAAAAACAACTGCGATATTAATGCATGAAAGTGATAAGAAACTCAAATGTCATTACCCATGGTAGTTGATGTCATAGACGCAAGGAGACCTAAAATGCAGGAAAACGGCAATGATATGGCAATTGCACTAGATCCCATTTTGGTTACCTAATACAATGATAAATTACTTAGAATTCTCAACAAAACATATAGAATAGAGTGAAATGCAAAAATACCCCCAATGCTTTGCCTAATTAGCGGAAATCCCCCTATATTATTTTCATTAATAATGTGCTATTTTGCATTAGCAAAAGACCCCCTCCCAAGCCGGAGTACATATTTTGCAGGAAAATTGACAATTATACCCCCACCATAAAATGCAAAAAAAACCCTATCCACCTAAAAAATGACAGTAATCTCCCTTTTAACTTCGAAAATTGGCAATAACCCCCGATTCACTTAAAAAATTGACTATAAACCCCCTACTGACTTATGAAGGAATTTCAAATGGGGAACACAGGTGAGATTTTTGCTAATAAAAATAATAGGGGGGTAGGGGGGGGGGGGGGGTTGCCAATTAGGCAAAAGCACAGGTGTATTTTTGCATTTAGCTCTATAGAATATGAGAAGTTATTAACCAAGTATAAAGTCATTAACTTACCAAAAGTTGCTCCAAGAAACAAAAATAAGCAAGCATGCTCATGATGACAAGAACAGGAACATCTTGCCAAACCCTATATCGTGCGACTTCAGCTGGTCGAGTTCCAGGTTGATTGCTTTGGATTCGTAAAAGGGTCACGGGTAAATTTTTTACCTCTTGTTTGCAGACATCACAATTCTTGTTGCCTTTTATGCTAAACCATTTAATAGCACATTCTTGGTGGGCTAAGGCAAGTTCACCTTTACAGCTGCATTCCATTTTTAGGGTGTCTGGGCCTTCACCAAGTTCGACAAAGCAGATTCGGCAAACGGCTTCTTCTTGAGGGATGTCTTCTCCATAATTATTGTTCTCATCTGAACCAAAAGACTAAGATAAGGTGTAAAATTCCTTTAGAAACTTTTGGAAAACGAAGCAAATAAATCAAAAATTGTTGAGGAAGACACTATAACTATAAAATAATTTAGGAGAAACTGTTTATGAATCATTTTTTGAGTGATATGCAGAAATACTCCCTACGCTTTGCCTAATTAGCAAAAAAAACCCATGTGTTATTTTTTATAGTAAAAAAGACCCTGTGCTTTTTTTTATTAGCCAAAAAAACCCTCCCAATCCGGAGTACAATAAAAATGCGAAAACACCCCTATTCACCTAAAAAAGTGACTCTAATCCTCCTGTTAACTTTGAAAACTGGCAATAACTTCCCTATTCACTAAAAAAATTGACAATAACCTCCTTATTGATTTATGAAGGAATTTCAAAAGGGGTTTTTTGCTAATAAAAAAAGAGCACCAATGGGGAATTTTGCTGAAAAAAATAACAAAGGGGGGTTTTGCCAATTAGGCAAAGTACAAGGGAGTATTGTTGCATTTAGCTCCATTTTTTTCATACCTACATCGACTGTTTCACTCGCATTAGATGTCGCAGCTTTCTGTTCTGTCACTCCAGGAGTAGTAGGAATTACACGAAATACACTACCTAAATATTCCATATTTTTCACACTTCCATCTTTATATAGTACAGGTACCGAACGTGAACGGTGTATCGATAGCTGGGACCCACCTTTCTGCACAACAATGAAAACTATAAGATCTAGTTAACAGAAGTTGCTTCTCATAAATAATCACAAGCTGAAAAGAAATAATACTCACGGCAACATCCTCTGGACTTATAATTCCTCCATGAGAAGACCCGGGATTTGAATGCATTATAGGAGTAGTAGGTAAAGATGATGTTCTCTTCATTCTAGGTGTGAAAATTTTTGTAAGTGAAAAAGTTCTTGAAATCGAAGTCTTTGTCTGCATCTCAGGGGAAGCTCCCAGTGCTAAAATGGCAGCCTTTTCTATCTCCGAGTTTGTATTGCGAAATTTGAAGCTAAGTTTGGGGATGAGATTTTTCATGATCGATTTTCCTTTGGATAAAGAAGGGCCTGGAGATTCATCGACCTTGGCTTGATTAGGACTAGGTAATGGGGAAAAATTAACTCTTTTTGGAGTTGGGAATGATGAAGGCGGCATGTTTATGATTACGGTATCCTCAGGGGATCCCTCGATTTTTATTGAGGGTATTTTCACAATTAAGTTTTGTCTTCGTCTTTGCTGGGCAGTGGATGATTCCTCGACTACGATTTCACTTGATGCTCCAACCTAGAATTAGATACACACAACAATTTATTGAAGAAAGTACATATTGATCCAACTTTCATAGTTACAAAGAGGCATAAAGATAAATTCAACTTCTAACCATTGTTTCTGACCTCCTCTGAATTTGATTAAATGATTTAAATTCAATAACCAATACCAAAGCAGAAGCAAAGCTCGAGTAATATATGTAATCTACTAATAAATTATGTTCATATCCAACTACAATTTATTTTCAATGGAACAAATTGTAATAATAAACAACCTTCCACACACCAGAGATTAGAAAGAAAAATAGAACATATTAGACACGTGCTCATACTTCAAGTTTAGCATAGAAAATAAACGCAATCTATCTAAATCAAAGGCAGCAAGAGAGTAATATTAATATTTTACATGATTAAATTATATTCCATTATATTTTGTTCATTTAGCACAAGCTAGAAAAGCAAATACATAAGCCATAGAGAAAACGCATAGCTAAGTTTGGTTCTTAAAAACACTAGATAAATATCTTTCTTGCATCAAATGATAGTGTTTTATTCTTTGTTCTTCATTTTTCTTATCATTTCGGTAACTAAATTCAAGAACCAAACATAGTTATAATGAAGAAATTAATTTTTGAGCTCATCCATAAAAGCCTTCTATTATCCTTAACAATATATCAAAAAACAAAAGTGAAAAAGTCCTAATCTTTTCATTATTTCCCTGAAATTCAATAAAACTGGCCAAAATAGTAAATTCACGCTATAAACAAAAGGAAGAGTCGAATTCATTAATAATTGGGAAACCCTCCAAAATAAAGAAAAATACATCACGATTAACTCAAAAAGAATATGGACCTAGAAAGAATCAAATACCTTTGGGGCTAGAGGCGGTAATAACTTCATAGAATCGTCGTTTTTGGAAGTGCCCTCATCACTTTCATTGTTGAAAGAATTTTTTTCAACAGTTTCCATAATTGGACGCCAAAAATTATGACAAAAGAATAATTTTTGAATTTTACAACAAAAATGGCTGAGAACAGAAAAGAACACTGGAGGTACAGCTCACACACATACACAGACTGAAAGAGAAACGAGAAACAGAAAAAAAAAATGCAAAGTGTTTTACTTTTCTTTTTTCTACTATTTGGTAAAAGTTTTGGGCCCAACAAGTAGGACAACTAACTCAACTCTATTGTCTGATAGAGTGACAAATGACAATTATGTTTTGTTTTATTTTAAAAAATTCTTGATATTTTCCCATTATTTTATTAATAAATAGTAAAAGAAAACGTGGAGGGATCAATTTGATGGCGATTTAACAGATCCATTTTATTCAATTAAAATTGATATTTTATTTTGGCCTTTTTAGTCAAATATCATAATTACTATATTTCTCAATTTCACAATAAATTTCTAAATAATAGGTTCTTAAATATTGCAACTAAACTTCTCTCTCATAAATAAATTAATTTTTTTTCTAATCCGTAATTGTGGATTTAAATACAGCAAACTGAGATATTTGCCTCTTATCATGTACCCACCATTCCATGGTTATTTGTCATTTTTCTTCTTCTTCTTCTTCTTAGATGTGATACATGTTATATTTGATGGTTATATATATACAATCAAATTTCACTCTTTGATTTATAATTCTTTTTTTTTTTTTTTTTCACAGTGTTTGAAAGTTACAAATAACCTTATTATTCAGAAAATCTGCAAATTCTTAGATAGTAATGTTATTTATTTGTTTATATATATTACATAGTATTTTTTATATAAGAATTGTCTGTTAAATTCCATATACAAAGTTTAGAAGTCATATGTTGGAACTATAATAATTTTACTTATTTTAGTTTCTTGCCGACAAGGAGGAAATGAAACAGTTGATATTGGTGTTTATGATTGAGAAAATCTACAAATTCTTCAAAAATGATTTTGATGCTTAGCATATGAAAATATACACAATCTGGTTCTTGATTTTCATTTAATCTTTAAGCTAATATTGCCTTCAGTACGTACATGGTGCATTTTAAATTGATATACCCACATTTACAAACAAATTCTAATTGAGAAATAAAATCATTTATTTATGAAAGAGTAATTTTCTTACTATAATATATTTTAAGTATTTTACATTATGCATTAAACCATGAAGATCTTTTTTTTTTTATAGTGGTAATAAACCATGAAGGTCAACCTTGTCATTCTTAAAAAGAAACCAAGGTTCAAAAATATCCTTTTTATTTTATTTTTATAATAAGGTCAACAATATTTGTTAATCATCATAGAATATATATATTTTAGCAGTTGAATTTGGTTTCAGATATTATAAACCCTGAGCAGAACCTACCCCATATTAAATGCCTTAATGGGCCGAAAGTCTTTTGAAACTTTTCAAATTCAACGTGTCACATTTATTTAACTAGCTCCATATATTCTGTAATGGCTTGATTATTTTATTAATTATAAAGCAAGTAATACTCCTCTCAAAAAAAAAAAAAAAAAAAGCAAGTAATAGTTGATACGTGAATACTTTTGAACTAGACCAAGGTTACAATTCATTGAAGGGTACTATGTTTTTTATGTCCATGTGTAGGAACAGATAAGATAAGAAGTGCAAGTTCATGTACTTAAGAATTATCCAATTAATTAAATTAAGAAAACCAAATGCCAATGTGAACATATGAGATTCCACTTGAATTGGCATTCGAAGAGAGGCCACAAGACAAAATTGTGAAATATTTTTAAAATGAGTTGATCAAAGAATATATATATATATATATATATATATATATATATATAGTTCGAGCTTGGCTTTGAGGTGGGCTCGATCGGGTCTGTAAAACAAATAATGTTGAACTAATTATAAGTGGAAGGTGACTCCAATGGAACTAGCTAGGTTACATTGATTGCACGCACCTTGTTGAGAGAGATATTTCCCTCAACCTCAAGGCCTCTATGACTTCTTAGGTTCTAATACAAATAATTAATCTGAATTGGTGCTAGTGAGCAATTTCCTATGTTTATGTTGGGCACTAGTATGGTCAAAGGTAGTGATACTACACGTGTTCATTACCTAATTGGTGTAATAAGCTAATCCTTTTTTTGTTGATTGGCGAGATGACGTCACTCTCCATATTCTCTCTAAACATGCCTACATGATTAATTGCATTGTCCTTCATAACCTCATTCCGATTGTGGTCATCATCCGCAATTCCGAGGGTTTCATTCTCTTTGTACCTTCTCCAAGCAACTATGTTTATCTCTGTTAGCTGCCGAGGTCCTCTTGATCCACATTGCATGTTCGCTTCTCATCCAGTTACGGATTCATAAGGCATATGTTGAAAATTATTGCCTCCAAATGATTTTTGAAATTTCCAATTCTTGGAAAGTGTTGGACTGGTGAAATTCGAAAATTTTGGACTTGTTGGCCTAAATGGAAGTTCAAGTTCTTACCGCGAAACTCAAATTTTGCCGCCCACAATCTTGTCGCGTGGGCTTTTAACTTCGATTGATCGGATTGGGTAACTTGTATTCCGTTGAACCTCTTTTTTACTTTGTTGAACTATTTTATTAAAGTATGGAAATATAAAAAAAAAAAACAAAATGGTAACTCCAACGGAACTATTTGAGGCAAAATATGATAAGAATCTCGAGGGAAATTGATGTCTCATATAAATGTCGAGGATGATACATAATCAAACTTATAAACTACTTCTATATTAAGCAAATTAAGTTGCCTTTTTGGAACTGCAAAGGCCAAATCAAATCCTTATACTACATAAAGGAGTGGAATTCCGATTAAGTTGTTTTAAAACTTTCATATCTCTTTCAATTATTATCAATAAGACAATGAATGCACTATAATGAATGCATGTCATCATCATGAAGCTAATTAAGTCAATCTCAAACGTACTATGATTAAAAATGTGCAGATTATAACTTTATATTATAATCTATATTTTTCGTAAAAGAATATATTTATGGTACTAAAAATATGAAAAATCTTAATTTTGGACTGACTGTTAAATTGAGAATTTAATAAATTTTTAAACATTAAAGTTCAGTTGCCACTTCCATTATTTGGGGAAGAATTGCACCAGGGTTAGACTAGATAAATAATAAGACAACAATTAATTAGTGCTACAACTGATGACATATGGGCAGATAACTCCACCCTACAATTAAGCACTTTTAAATTGTAATGTCCACTTTAATTTTCTCTAATCATGCAATTATTACTTAATTTACTGCTTAATTATTGGTCGGATTCAATTGATCACGTGAAAGCAAAGGAGTACTTATTTACTTTTCGAATACTATTACTTAATGATGAATTACGGACTAGTGGGTGATGGATAAGGATAGCACAATTCTAAAAGTAAATATGTCAACATTTCAATCAACGCCCAAAACTCCTACAAACTCTGTTCATTGTGCATAAGTATCAAATATATACAATCACATGTTGGTAATTTTGTAGCTAATTAAACTTGTATCACCATTTAACAACGAGGGCTTGTATTTGGAATATCCAACAAAGCTTATTCTAAGCTCAATACACCTAAAATTTAAATCAAACTTAAATACAATTTCAAATTTATAATTTAAAAAATATATATATATATATCCAACATAACTTAAATTTGTTCACAATTATTCCCAACTATCTTCCGATCACTACACTCTCATTAGAGAGAACTCCAGCTCAAAGCAGGCCTAGTGTCAAGACTGTGCCCATCTTTCTTCGGCCCATAAATGCTTAAAGATTGAATTTATAAAATCCATAAGAGTTAAAGTTAAGATATTTTACGAATTAATAATGTTTCTTTGATCGTAGTTATCTATACATGACATATTGATAATAATGAATACACATTTACAGCGCACCAAAATCAACCAATAGGAGAAAAATAATAATAGCACCTTGCAATTTATATGGTTGAAACTTGAAGTTGTCTATCACTCTTATATTACCTTAACTAGATAAACATAACTTGGATGAGAATCTTTATTCATACAAATGAAAAGTGATAATAAATAGTACATCCAAAATGAACAGTTCAGCTACCAAATCCTAATACATATATTCTGGGTAACAAATATAGAAACTACTCACTATTTTGTCCAACTAAATGGAGAAATGATACTTTTTCAAACATCAAATAATACAACTTCATTCTCATTTTCCTCACTCAAATGCAACTTTCAAACATGATATCCAGAATATAAGACTACCTCATCAAATTCAGAAAATGAACGGCAGCCAACGGTTTTACCTTCTGAGAAAACCTACTACTTATAGTTGAACATAAATTTAAGGGTAGAACCAAACCAAGCCAAGCCATATATATATATAAGCTAGAGAAAAAATCCGCTTTGCATTTCCAAAAACAATTTCTTGAAAGGAACTATAAGCTACAACAAATCCCAATTCAATACACTAAGAATATATAATATTCCATAGACACATTTGCCTACAATAAGGCTTCCTCTCTGATTATTAAGTTTTGGGAAGGTGCAGCACTAGAAGCCATAAAAAACGCGGAGTTAATTAAATTAAGTTTTAAAAAAAAAAAAATCAAAAACTTTACAGCACAGAGGCGCCAGCAGTTGATTTTCTTCATTCATCAGTCCCATTATTGACCTTGATCTCTAAAAGTCGCTCAACTGGCTGTCTGCATATTGGACACCTATTTGTTTGGAACCTCAAAACTTTTGCACACTCACTGCACATACACTGCATCAAAGAAAGAAGTGACTCAATAATCTCATTCAGTCAACTTAAGGAACTGAGTGTCTAAGCAATATCTTCAACTCACTAATTCTGATACATTAACGCTGTGTTTGGATCTTGGAAAATTTAAAGCTCAGTGTTCCATCAACTAATTGTTAACCAGTTGATGCATTAAAAATCATTTTCTTTAACAAAAATCCAAGAACCAAATATAGCCTAAGTAATAAGAGAGCTTTCCAACTCAATGGGCGTTGGCTATTACATGAACATGGCCTAACTAAGTAATTAAAAGAATCCATAAGTTTGTGATTATAAGCGAAATAGTACCATATGTCTACAGGGGAGGACAGTAGTGTCTCGTGGTTCCGAAAGGCATATGACACATTCTTTTCCGGGATCATTTGTATCAACTTCCCCTTCAGCCGAATTTCCGATTCCATAAATTTCTTGTAATTCATACCTCATCCCATTCACCCATAAAATTTGCTTTACCACTCTAACCCGATATTCGCCTTTATCTTTCTCAAACACAGCCTGAGTTGTTTGGGAGTTTGTGGAACCACTTTCAGGGTTTTCACTAGGGGTAACTGGAGATGCCTCAGCCTTAATTGCCAAAGGGTACACATCCATGTCACTGTCTTTCAATAATTCTCCATCGTCAAACATTGAAAAGTCTATACCAGTTCCAGAATCTTGTTTAAACTTCTGGGCTAAACCTTGTTGAAAATGAACTGTGATAGGAGGATGTAAACTTTCTTTCATTGGAGTCAAGCAACAATCCTCACCCTCCTTCGCAAAGAAAATTATGGTAATGCTGCATACACATATATAACAAGGAAATCAAAACTCAAATTAACAGAAGCACATTTACATAGATGTGACATGAGAAGATCATAGGTAAACATCAAGTCGCTCAATAAAATCTATATATGAAACCAACCCAAGCACCTACCTAGAATAAAATCTATTACACCTGAAACTGTTAGGGACCAGCAAGGTTCAATCATCAACAGAACCCACAAAGGATTGACGACGACGAGCATAAAGAAAACAATACAAGCTCAACTAAGTTATACCCATGGATCAAAATTCCACAGAATATTATTCTTTAATTTAGATTAATTTTTCCAAATGTTTCTGATGGAAAAGTTTCTAACTGACGGAGCAAAACAAATTTAAATCTGAAGTTATACCTTCCCGCCACCGTGGCATCAAACGTAAACGCCACGAGAAACTTCCCAGGATTCTCCTCATCGGGCTCGATTCTCAATGTCTCCTTCTTCAAATTAACATCATTCCGAATCGTAACCGCCTTCTGATGCTCCACGTAGGGTGGCGCCGGAGCCTGCATCATGGGTGGGCCATAGGGATACCTCCCATGAACCCAATTAGCGTGCGGCCCCACGTGGTGGTGATCGTACGGCGCCGGCAAAGGAACCGGCATCCCCGCCGGCGGTGGAGGCGGATAGTAACCCGGGTATTGGTAATAAGGGGGAGCGTTAGGGTTAGGATTAGGGTATTGTGACGGAGGATACGGCGCCGCGAATACGTAACGATTGGCGGTTATCTCAGGTTGCGGAGCTTGCGGCGGAGGCGGGGGAGGGTGGCTCCGCCGGGAGGAGTTTCTTCTCCGCCCGTGCGCTCCGTTGCTCCCAACATTACCCATATAAAGTAATATAAATTTAATTTTGATAATTAGAGAAAATAAATATAAGGTGGGTATTGTTAATTGTGGGGGAGAGAAAAGAAAGGAGAAATGAGATACGTATAAGAGGAGGTGTATGTATAGGCGAAAAGGGTTGTGGCCTGGTGGGGGAAAAGGAAAAAAAGAAGCAAAGTGGAAACAAGAATATAATAATAATGATCAGGATGAGAATTTGGGTGGTCCCGGGGTAGGACCGTAATACCGTATGAGGTAACCATTAAATTATTTCTTCTTTTACTATATAATAATAATAATAATAATAATAAATTATTTTATCTATCATTCCCACAATATTATCAAACATATTCACTATAATGGACATTGTGACACATATATATTCAAAATATTCTTGTTATGTGAATTAAAACTATTTTTCACAAGAGTCATGAGCCAGTATACGATACGGTGTATTTAGTGACATAATACTGTAAATACATGAAATAATAAGCTCCATATTCAATTGTGTCAAGTTGAAGAAATTTATGATGATATCGACATTTTTAAATAAATTTATTTTAATATATATATAAATATATTTTAGAAAATGTTAAAACATCAATAAATATAAATAGTAACAACTCACTTTAAAAATTATTTAACTCTACACTGAGTAATAATTTAGAGATAGAGAAAAATATTAATTTATTGTACTCAAGAGTGTTTCAATGGACAGAGGACTACAGGGTGATGCAAATGCGTAAAGCTATTTGCCTGTCCAACATCGTCAACGAGTCAAATAGAAAATTATGATTATATAAGAATTTTATTTTTTATATGATTTTTATTTTTGTTCTTATGTTGTTATATGATGCAAGTTGCAACATGTACGGGAAATATATAACTATAGTTGATGTACAAAATTAACTTAAGGGTGTGGGGACTTCCTTAGTATTCTATTATCTCTCAATTTCATGAAAAAAAAAAATCATGGTTATCATTTTATCTCAATTTCCTTCTTTTGAAAAAATAATTTATGAACCTTATAGTAGTTAAAGTTGTGCTAAAAACAATCTCTCTCAATTTACTTTGTAATTGATCTACGATTTATAAAAATAAAATAAAAAATCCCAAATCAACACTTGCAAAAGATAAGCATCTTTGAGCGTGACGAAAGAATTATATAAAATGTCTATTAAGTTCCAATAATATTAATTTGTCCCCCAATTAGATGTTGGTCCCCCCAACTCCATAGTTGCAAAAAGCATGGAACCTAAGGTCCAATTCCAGCCAACTAACAATTGTTGCATTTCCATAAAAAAAAAAGAAAAGAAAAATACTCACACTAATGAAAGTTGAGAGCTTCAACTTTAGCTAACATGCTACTCCTCATCGACAAAAATTCTAATTTAAATCAGACAAAGTTTTTTCAAGTATAATACACTTATAATTAAATAATATTGATTACGAAATATTCATAAAATACATGTAAATATTGTTCTCCTGGATGATGGTTCCTTGTTAATTAATTAAGGTCCTCAAATAAATGAACCAAAAACCATAATTAAGTCTAAAGCAGTATATACTTTATAGCCAAGTATATAATTTAATGGGCGTGTATAATATTCCTTGCACTATATAGTGCTCTTATGCTTAATTATATATTATTGAAAATAAAAAGTGTTCTCCACTGAAAAACTTTCCTTTTAATGAGCGCCATACATGCTGCTATATGCGGATCAAATTACTTAAATCAACCAAGTAATTGGATGGTGGGCAAATTGTGATATTTGATACACCGAATAAATATGCACTCACCAAAATTATTGGTCAACATAGAAACATTATATAAATATATATAATGCTACTTCTAAGAAGAAACATTATACTATGCAAATTCTTTTCGAATTTAATATGACAAGAAAAATCGAATTTTAGTTAGTTTCCAATTAACTTTAAACAAAAAGAAATAAAATTGGAAGAGTCAATCAATTAGAGAATAGCTAAAGAAGGCTTTGGATTAATGTTCACCCTAATGTAAACGAGTCAACAATTAGGTTAAGTAACTCGTATGCATGGATCTAACTTTTCATAAGTTTCCATCCAAAATATCGGATAGTTTTTCAAATATTGCGATTTTCTGACAAACTATCAAATAATATTTCTAATATTTAACTGACTGAAACATAAAAGAACACGAAATTTTAATCCATGTTCGTATGTATGTGATCATAAAAATAGTTAATTGATAGTGATAATTATCTTCATTCCATAAACAATTTTTTTAAAATCATATACAATATCAATTAATCACTTAATTAAATTTTGGAAAACGATGTATTCAAGTTAAAAACTCCCCACAAATCATGCTAGATGTTAGGAATTCAACTAACTATGTGAATATTAAATTTTTTTCAGTAAGTGAGATTCTTTTCATATGATATAGTTTGAACAAATTTTCATTAATTGTCTTTTTGTAGTTTTTCCTTTTGATATAATTTGTATAATTCCTTTATTAGAGACTCCAAAAGAGACTGATTCATGGCTTTTGATATAGATTTCGTAAGGACATAATGATTGACAACGTCTCTTCTCCAAAATGAGTTAAGAAATGAATTTCACAGACAATTTCTTGATCTGATTTTGATAGATATAAAGAAGTGAAAGTTAAAATTTCACCAATTTCCGGACATCTGAAAATTCCATGCTTCATTAATATTTTACTATTTTAGACTTTAAAATGTCAAGAAAAAGAAAAAGGACCAGTTTCTCACTAAATTAGGATCTGAAAACCCAAAAAAAAAAAAAAAAAAAAAAAAAAAAGAAGGGGACAAAAATTTATCAATTGGAGTAATGGGAAAAAGTTTTGGATCAAGGTTCTTCGGTGAATACTTTACCTCATTTTACATCTTCAACGAGAAAGGGTACAAGTGGCCCATTTTGGCCCATAATTAGGACTTTGGGCTTTCTAATGTGCATGCAAAACCCAAACCATCAATTTCAAAATTTCAACTGCGAGGTTTTGGGCCTAGAAAGAGGCTGGAGTCCCTTGCCATGCAAATTAGAAGTACTTTGCTAAATCAGTCATGTTCATGTATTATCTAATGTCAATTTATCCATCATTTGAAAAAAAATATTTTATCCCTCTAAAATTATTAAAGATGTAATTTACATTATTCAATCGGAAAGCGTAATTCACTAGTCAAAATAGAGAGTGGATGTGAAAAATATTTTGTAACATAGAATGATAAATTGTCAAATTTATCATAACACATGGAGGTAAACTGCCTCATATAAAATTAATGTCAGAGAGACGATGTGAAACTTTTATAAAATTATAAAAAATAAAATGCTATTTTTTAAATTACAAAAAGGCAAATTGAACATTATAAATATGGAGTCAAATTACTCTAATATTTAAAAGGAAAAACGGCCACTAGCTCATACTACTATTTGGTTTATATGAAGTCAACTATGCAAGATTCTGCCAACAACTTGCAGATATAGCGTAGATTATTACACGTCACATCTCGAATTAACAGTATTCAACTAATTATGACATTATTGTTCTAGCAGTCAAACAACACATTAGAGAAAATTAATTTCATAAATAAAGTAGTTAAACTACATACAGAAAAGACAAAAAAATGGCTGCTATTCTATTTCTTTTAAAGTTAAAATACTATGCATTAGAAAAGGGCTCCTTACAAAACCAGGGCCAACTGAAGCTACAACAAAAGATAAACAAAGAAAATGGAAGACATGCCCAAATCTTACAAAAAAAGAAGAAAAAAGAAAAACTAGTACAATTAATTTAAAACGTGAGTGGCTAAGATCTTCTGACTAGGTGAAGCAAAGCAAAGATCTGCAACGAGCTAGGAGAACAAAGAACAACACCAAGAAATGTGGCGAAAGTACGTAAAAGGTTCACTGTGTACAAGAATGACTTCAGCAAACCAAAATTTCTTCTGACTTAGAGAAAAAATAATTTAACTTCAAACGGGTTCCCGAAGAATGGGAATAACAATAAAAAATGGCTGCTGCGTCTCTTTCGGATTCGGTTCCTACCCTTGGTTGACTTTTTGGATAGTATTCAAAAGTTTAAAAAGTAAATAAAATATGTTTGTTTGTGCTCTAATAAAGAAAAACTTGAGTTATTACATTTAATCGATAGACCCTCAAAGTTTTAAAATAAAAATAATGGTGATTTTTTCTTTCTCTACAAACATGGATGCATGTTTGTTGGTCTTCTGAAAGCAGTCGAATATTTTTGGAGAATCCGAACAAACAACTGATAACTTAGGGTGACAAATTACAAATTTAACAATGAAAAATGACAAATGAATTAATATTAAAAAAACATTTATTTTAAACTGACTTTCCTCTATTTTATTCTAAATATTAAAAAAAGGGTCGTCGTAAATAAATATAGCCGCACCAAGAATTGGTCTAATGGAATGGACCAATACCACCAAGTGATGACCCAAATTCGAATCTTTATTGAGAAATATCATATAATACGAAGTATGTTCGACACAACTCGAAAGCGATTAAACTCTTGAAAAAAAAAATAGATTCACGTACAAATGGTAACCTAACTAAATACGTGCAACCCAAATTCCAATTTATCTGAAGAACAAGTCTAATAATAGTCCTCATCATTTTCCGGAAGAAAGAAAAGAGCAAAGTCAACCCCCAATCACAACTTTTTCAAAAAAGGACATAAAAAAAAAAAAAAGTAAATAAATCTAACTAGTTTTAGGCGGCGGCTGTGCAAACATCTAAATCCAGTCATAGGATTGGCATAAAATTTTGCTAATTCTCTTAATAAAGAAAAAATATGATATGAAAATCATTGACCTTTTCATTGAAATGAACATAGCTCAAACTTTTAAATCGTACTACCCACGACCGCTGAATTTCTCTAGATTCTCAAATTTGTTGAATACAATTTGTGGAAGAATTAAGTTGTAATTGTGAATGGAATAATTCAAACCCAAATATTTATTTTAAGCACAAGCAACACAAACATATATCAATATAGTCGTATATACGTCTCATGGCTAGTTTGATCTTAGCGACTGGAACAATAATTCTATTTGAATTAATTTTATTAAAATAAATTTTGACAATAATAAAAATTAACTATGAAATAATTATTTTTTAAAAGCAAAATTTTAGTGATTTCTGAAATAAGTTGATTATTTTTATTTTTTTGTTTCCCAATGGTTTAATCCTCTTACCTTTTGAAGATCATAAAATAATTATGACATTGAAGATTAAACATCTATAGAATATTGATCAAAATCATATTCATTTTGAAGGTCAAATATCTACATAATCACGATAAAAATTTAGAAGTGATTTTGAGAACTTTCAACTGCGGACCAAACTTACCTGACGTAATATGAAAATATATAAGACATTATTTTCACATATTAAAAACAAACTAGAGATCCTTCTATTTTTTTATTAATAGCAATAGTTCAACCATAAACAGTAGAATTATAAAATAAAGAAACCTTAAACAGAGTAATAAACAATAGGGTGAATATAACTTTTGGTCCTCCTTATGTATTTATTTTGACATTTTATTATTCACTATAGTTATTTGTTTCACTTTAATCTTTTTTAGGCAGCGCCGAGCTCACAAGATTTTTTAAATGATTAATTTTAAATGATTCTTTTTTGAAATTATATTTCTTATAAAAGTCATGGACTAAATTGATATAAACAAGTTTAATGGACGAAAATTCCCTAAAAAATGGTCACGTAAGCTCGGTACTACTTAAAAATGACTAAAATGAAAAAAGTAACGGATAATAAGGTGTAAAATATCAAGAAAAACCAAAAATTGTATTCACCCTAAACAATAATATAATATAAAATATCAAGAAAAATCACGAGGATAACTAAATTTAAAAAAAAAAAGTACGACCAAAAGTGATATTCAACCTAAACAATAATACAGCGCAAGATTGTTTATATAGGAAAAGTTGGAGAGTTGTCCGAGTCCTTCCGCGTTGGCTATAAATAATATTAATAGAATATTTCCTCTCAATTTTCCTCCTGACTTCTTTCTTTCGCACTTGTGGCCCTGTTATCGAATTCATATTTCTTTTTTTGATAATTTTATTGAATTCATATTTCAGACAACAAAACAGGTAATCAATCTCTTTCCCATTACTGAAAACATGAATTTTGCAGCTTCATTTTTACGCTGTTTTCACCCCTCCACAAAACCTTCCGCAGTCAATGCACCTCAAGAAGATGATGAAGAAGAAGAAGGTATGCTCCAATTTTTCTTGATTTTCTTAATCAGTTTATAATGGTGGATAATTTATATAAATTGCAACCTTAAACAGGAGTTCAAGCTATTCGAAATCCAAATTTTCGCGTATTCTCTTACAATGAACTGAAAGCTGCCACTCAAGGGTTCAAGAACAAAATTGGAGAGGGTGGGTTTGGTTCTGTTTACATGGTAATTTCAATTTTTGATATAATACTTACTACCTTTATATTTTTTGTTTTATTATTAATTTTGCTGAAATTGTTTTTTTTTTTTATTAATTTATAGGGACGTCTTGTAGGAGATAATTTTATAGCAGTGAAAGTTCTATCTGTTGAGATTGAATCAATGCGTGGAGAACGAGAGTTCATATCCGAAATAGCTGCATTGTCTGATATCAAACACGAAAATCTTGTTAATCTTAAAGGATGTTGTATAGATGGAGCTCAAAGACTTTTAGTCTATGATTATATGGAAAACAACAGCCTTAGTCATACTCTTCTAGGTACAAATTATCAATCTTTTGATAAATTTCAATAAAGAATTCAATTATCTGAATCTTGTGTATCTAATGAAATTACGGTTTCTTGATTAAAAGGGACTGAGCAAAACAGGGCGAAATTTACCTGGACATTGAGAAAAAATGTTTCATTAGGCATTGCCAGGGGACTGTATTATCTCCACGAAGAAGTTAACCCTCATATCGTGCATCGAGATATTAAGTCGAGCAATATACTTCTTGATCAAAATTTCACAGCAAAGTTGGGGGATTTTGGCCTGTCTAAACTGTTTAGAGACAATGTTTCACACATTAGTACTCGTGTTGCTGGAACATTGTAAGTAGAGCTTTTCTGAGGTAGATTTTGTGAATTTGGTTATTCCCTAAATCAAATTTTCTTTTATCTAATCGTGTTTTTGTACATTGAAAACGCCTAAAAAGAGGCTATTTATCTCCAGAATATGCACATAGTGGTCAACTTACCAGAAAAGCTGATGTCTATAGCTTTGGAGTACTTTTGTTGGAAATAGTCAGCGGGAGACCGATTGTCGATTATCACTTGCAATATGGTGACCAGTTCCTTGTTGAGAAGGTATGCATTTTCCTTTTTAAGCAAAAAAGGAATTAAAACATGTCCCATATTGCCCTCCAAGTACAAAATTACACTCGTCATCTATAGTTTCATAGTGTTCCATAGGAAATGAACATCTTTTTTTTTCTCTCACATTAAAAACTTTTGCAGGCATGGGAACTGTACAAAGCCGATAACCTATTGGAACTGATGGATTCCGTGTTAAAGGGAGAGTTTTCACAAGAAGAAGCCAAACGGTTCCTTAGAGTCGGGCTCCTTTGTGTTCAACAAACGACCAAACTCAGGCCTGCAATGTCCATAGCAGTCAAAATGTTGACAAATGAGATAGATTCAGAAGATATTTCGATATCGCAACCTGGACTTGTTGCTGATTTGATGGAAGTTAAAATACGACAGCAGAAGAAGCATTCTTCAAACTTTACTACTTCTTCCCCTATAGCCAGTAGCAGTACAAGCAGTTTCCAAACACGATGACACGAAAAAACTAGAAATGCCAAAAAGTTCCAGACACATTAACTTACAGGTGAAATGAATTACCATAGGACTACATGTACATGAGGCTTTTTAACGAAATAAATTCTGATATTAGGTGATTAGTTGTACAATTTTTGTTTTTTGTTGTGCAACAAAGAAGAGATAATTCAAAATTTATGAATCATGAGACAAACGGGAGTTTACCTTTCAATTAATTTTTTTTTGTTAAATTAAATATGTCAAAAGTCTTATAAAAAATTGATTTTTAAAACTGAATTTTCATTTTGGACCTGAATGTACACTTTTAAAAGTTTTGGGGTCAAAAATATAAATTTCAGAAATTTAGGCACTGTTATGCAAAATCTGAAAATATCAATCACTCTTTAAACAGTAAGTTGACAACAAAGCATGACACTTATCATGTTTAGGTGTTAATGGCCAAGTTATGGGGCATGCAAGGCCCCACATGTATCTTTACTTGGAGCAAAATGTTTGGTTGAACACTTATATAAATAGCCTCATACATGCATGCAAAAAGGGGGGAAGAAATCTGAAAATCTCCCATAGAAAACGTGAGAGAGAGGGTTGAATTTGAGAGTATGGGAATTGTGAGAAAGAAAAAGGAAATTGCAAGAAAAATGAAAAGGAGAAGAAAGTAGGCAAATATTTAAGAAAGAGGGAAAAATATGTTTGATACCAAATTTTAGTTCAAAAAACAAATTTGATACCAATTTTTTTGAAAAAACACATTTCATACCATGATTCACACTATCTTGTCACATTTACTTTTTCCGTCAATTTTCGGACAGGATTCAGTACGTGCCGTAAATTGTGGGTCTTTTAAACCCGTGTATGTTTTCCCTCCCATTATCAATTTAACGGGCACATGAGCGGCACGTGTTGAATTTCGTCCGAAAATTGATGGCAAAACTAAATGTGTCAAGATTATGTGAATCATGGTATAAAATGTTTTTTCAAAAAACTTGATATCAAATGTGTTTTTTGGACTAAAATCTGGTATCAAAATTGTTTTTCCTTCATTTAGGAAAGGAAATTTTCGAATTTCTACACAACAGTCTCGAATTTTCATGGTTTTCGAATTAACTCACCGTGGGATCATACCCAAATTTTAACTGGATATTCTAAACAACTGGTTCTACAATTTGACCGTTCGGATTATTGTTTTGATTAAAGTAGGTGAAACAGAAGCCACTAGAAGTTGTTGAAAAATGTGGTTGGGTGGTGTAATCTAAAATTCCCGGTAAGGTTCGGGCGACATACTTTTTTTCGGTAATCTGTAGGTTCCGAGATTTAACATATCAAAGGTGAGAGTCATACCATATAAGTGATATTTCATTTTATTTATTTTGTTTATTACATGAGTTCTTGTTATTTATGTGATTTATTAGTTCAGTAGAGCATTAAAATTGTGCGTTTGCGATGTTCGCAGTAATTGATCGCACTTTACGGATTTAAATTGGTTATATATTGTTTTAAGCACGTTATCGCAGTTTGTTATAATAGACCGTGCATGATTGATGGAAATTGCGGAACATAACCTTTATGATTACATATATATATATATATATATTTATATTTGTGGTGCTTGCATTATTTGTTTACTTGATTTGTTCGTGTGATGGTGGACGGTTTGGGTAAAACCTGATCTACCACTATCTTGATCCTTATCAAGGAATTATGCTCTTGGTATATAAGATATTTCGTGGCAGGGACCGGTCAATGCATTTCGTGGTTCGTGAGTGACAAGTTCGTGTAGTGCAACATCAGCAAACCCAAATTTCGGGTCCCGTATCCTTTCTATGTGATTATAAATATTTCAAGTGTTAATTCATGAGAACAATATGTGATTTATGAATGAATATTAAAAGTGCATTACTGAAAATATTAATATATGAATAGAGTTATTCATTGTACTGCTTATTTTTATCGAATTTAGATTTGAGGGCATATCCCGTTGGGGTCTCCTGTTAGTACCACCTCGGGGTAGGCCGTTACATAGATCATGGCAAAAATTTCAGATACACTACCTAATCCAGACCCTCTTCCCTTAAAAATGAAAAAGTTGATAAAAAAAAAAAAAAAAACCTTAGGTTCACAATCCTATTTAAATGACAATAAAGGAAGAAGATATGTATATTCTCCTGTTCATCCATCACCATCAGGTTAACAATTTCTTCAACTTCTTGATTATTTCATTCAATAACTACATCATCTGCTTCTTCGTTTTCTGTATATCTTTTGCATCACAACTTCAACACGGCTCATAAATATATAATTTAGATGTATAACGAAAATAAACGAAAAACTATAAAAGACAACATGGATATGAAAATTGGCAGACATGACTTGTACCTGAATCCTAAAAGATGAAGCTGGAAAACTCACAGAAAAGTAGGCATAACAGAAGTATATGAGATTTTCAAAAATATCTTTATTCTTTTTGAAAAAAAATAAAATTCATTTCTACAACTTTAACAAAAGCTGAGATTCAATCTGTGTGAGTAATTTACAAGAAGCTCATAATAAAATGTACAGTTGTAGGAGAGCATCATTACTCACCAAAACCTGCTATCTTATTTGTCCTTCGAATTCAAACAATAAAAATTACACCAAAAAAAATATCCAATCCAAAAATCACAAGATCAATCCATCTTTCACTAACTGATCCAATAAAAGCGCCAAATCCGACATACTTACCCTTTCACTCGGATCCTCTCTCAAAGCAAGCTCTGCAATTTCCGCAAGTTTTAACAAAGGCTCGACATTTCTCGGTAAAGCCACATACCTGTCAATTATAGCAGCCGCCTTTCCTTGTCTAATTTGCGGTAAAGCCCATTCTAGTATACTCGCAGGAAAACATTCCTCATCATAATCTTTTCTTCCACTAAGAATCTCGAGAATCACGATTCCAAATTTATAAACATCCATACTCGTATCTACTATTACATCCCTTTCGTTTGGATTCAAAAGTCCAAAATCGGCAATTCTTGCTCCCCAATCAGAATCCAAGAGAATTTTCGAGCTCTTAATATCACGATGAACAATAGGAGGTACAACTTCTTTATGCAGGTACTCGAGTCCCTTTGCCGCCTGCATTGCGATTTTCAGCCTATGACTCCAGTTTAAAGAAGGTAACCCCCCGTGGAGGTGATCGTGGAGGGTCCCGTGTGGCATGAACTCGTAAACCAAAAGTCTTTCCCCCATTTCCGCACAATAACCCAACAAATTTACGATATTGGCATGCCGGACATTGCAAAGGATTTCCAACTCCGTTTCAAAGTCACGACTGTTAGTGTGGATTATGGTTGCGGCATTAGCTCGTTTTACGGCCACTTGTCTTCCATCCGGAAGGCAAGCTTTGTAGACAAAACCGTAACTTCCTCTACCAAGCTCGTTAAACTCTTTGAAACCATTAGTTGCATCTTTTAGTTCCGAGAGTCGGAAAACTTGAGCTACCCCAGGACATGGGGCCACTGATGCTGACGGGATTTGATCGGGATTCTCGATTTCTTGCTCGGGTTTGCGTATACAAGACAAGCAATATCTCGTCTTTCCTTCTCCGTTTCTCGTGACCATCAAGCGAGGGAAAAGACACCACCCAATTAAAATTAGTACAAATCCCGAAGCAGAAGACCCGATTATGAGAAATAGCTGACGTAATTGGTCCCATTTCTTCTGCTTCATTTCCGGAGTCACTTGAAGCTTACATACATCAGAACAAGAACTGTTCTGGCAAAGAGTGCAGGATGTGCATACCCTGTCAGCATTTGTAGTACACGAACTTGATGGGAAGAATCCTTCTGAACAATTTAGACCACAAGGGGAACAAATCTTTAAATCTTTTCTAACACACAAACTAGTTAAATCGGGCTCGTTTAGAAGGCTTGCATTGAAAGCAAACATCCCTTCTCCACATGTACCTGGGCTACATAGACCTGGACTGCATAATTGCAATGGAGGATCATAATCTGCTGGACCTGATACATTAGAAAACCAACAAGAAAGAACTAAATCTCCTTCTCTGATACCACAAGTAAGGGAGTTTGAAGAAGCTATAGCAAGAAAACCAGGCCCTTTTGGGATTAATGAGGCGTTGAAATTCCCCCAACACTGTACTCCATGATTGTCCTCTCTGATCCCACAGAAATGCTGTGCACCTGCAGCTAGAGAAACAAATCTGATACCAAGTGGAAGATTACTGATGTAAGAACTATTATTACCCCAACATTTGACCTCACCAGATAACTCAGAAACACCGCAAAATGAGTCTGTACCAGAAGTTAAGCTCCCGAAATTTTCTGATATGCTAGAAATGCCTAGATAACTGGAATTCGGACCCCAACACGAAATCCCTCCATCCCTAATAACACCACAAGTAAACCCATCACCTGAAACGAGTTTTCTAAACACAAGTAACCCAATATTCTGATCGTTAAACCGTGAACTCTGTCTCGAGGTTAAACTGTTATTAGACACCCTAACAATATCCCAACAATCTACGCTACCGGAATCGTTTTCTGAGTAATACGAACCCCGAATCGCGCAAACATGATCTGTCCCGGCAGCTATATCAGAATATGCATTGGGTTTAAACATATCAGGCACGAGATCGGAGCTTTTTGACATACTCATCGAATCCCAACAAAATGCCTGTGAACTGTTTGATAAAATGCCGCAAAGAAAACCTTCGCCGCCAGAGAGCGCCGCCATGGAAGGCAAAACTGTGGAGTAATGAACCGAACTGGAATCGGTTGAGGAGCTATTTTTGGCGTCCCAACAAATCACAGCTTGCTTTCCACTAGCGTCAATGGCACAAAATAGGCTGTAATCTCCAAACGACGCTGAAATTGGGCCCATTGAACCCAACCCAGATGCGGAATCAGGGAGAATGAGGAGAAGAAAGATTGGGAAAAGGAGGAGTGGAATTTTCTTCATGAGGATGATGATCATTGACTGCTACTACAGTTGTGGAGGAGAGGGGTAGTAGTAGTACAATGAACATGGAGTGAGAGAGAGATATTGATGATGACGTTGGAATTGTTGTGGGGAGCTGATGAGGAGAGAACGTGGGTGTTGCTGCTACTGCTCACTGCTGTTGTTTTTGTTGCGCCATTTTTACAGTTTTCCTGGGTCTACTGTGTGCCTTATGTGTGTGTGTGAATTGTGGTTTTGATCCCAAATTGACGATTTTTTTTACCAAGATTGGTGGTTGATTTTTGTAATCTAAATGCCAAAAGATTCTTTTATCCCATTTTGGTGTTATATTTAGTGTCACATAATGAATTTATTACCATATAAGTATGCATGTGAGTCCATGAAAATTGTAAATACGTATTTGTCAAAAAAATCTATATATGTAATACAAAAATATAACACTAAAGTAAAATAAAGAATTCAGTATGAATATAAATAGAATACTTTACATATTATAATATGTAAAGTAATTTTAAAATTTTCGTATTTAAAGATAAATACAAGATCAGATTACTATTTTGACCGTATAGTTGGACCGAATATTGAGACAAATTTGATTAAAGCATACTCTAACTCGGAATATTATTATATTTAAATGTTAAAAAAGCAAGTAAAAATGATAATACTAACTCTATTTATTTATTTATGAATAAAAAGAAAGATATGCTGACTAGATTATGAATTATCTTGTGGGGGTACCATTTATTGAATCTTAATTATATGGGTTAAGAGTGGCCTATTTTGTTAAATCACCAACTAGCAAATATACAAATTACACTCATCTGGGGCTGGCGTTGCAATATCCAAATCTGTTTCTGTACCTTTCCACTTACTAAAAATGTTGAAGAAATATTTATAGTGGGACATATCAATTAGAAATTCGGCAAACTTTTTCTTAAATAAAATAAAATTATTGGTTAGGGTTCTTTGCTGCCATGCACATGCTTCTTTATCTTGGTATTGCCTTTCTTTGTCACCATAAAGTGCAATCAAGCATATTTTTGGACATCTTTGCTTGTTCTCTTCTTGTAGTAATTAGCTAATCTAAACCAATGTAATTAGATCTATTATTTTCACTAAGTTAATTAGTTACAATATTGAATTAAGTTAAAAAATTGTATTTTGCCCTTTTTATTATTATTCTAATAAAGGTATTAGTTTCTTCTTTGAAGAAATATTATCAATATAGGTTCCATATATAAATGATAAATCCATGACATGATTTTACCTTACATGTTACCAAAAGAAATTCTAGGCGTCGGGCATGTGCGGTTTCTTGGTCAAACATTACACAATTCAGTCTAAAAGGGTAGACAAAAAATGAATCTATTGCCTGATTTTGTAGTGTTACAAGCATGTGAGAGTTTTCATATTGGTCCAAAATACAGTAGGCAGTGCTCTACAAAAAGGTTCATTGCATGTTTTACATTAAATTATCAAAGAAAAAAATTGTAATTTACATCAAGTGAAATTAATTCACAGTTTTCTTTTTCAAAATTATACATAGGCAGCAAAAAAAAATTCATTTGATTATTCTTTTCCTTTCCTGAACATTCAAGTTTTAGTTAGACCCGACTCAATCTATTTTGAGACATGGTACACATCGTCACGCTGTGAAAGTCTAGTCGCTTAGCAAATGGATCAAAAATGTTAAATTATATGCATTTTAAATATTCTCTTTAATTTTGCCGTAACATAGAACTGCGCATAGGCGTACCTACATTGCCACGAGGGTGCAATGACCCCGTGGATTACTATTTTTTTTATTCCAAAAATGGACAAATTTTGTATTATTTCTTAATGACTATTAATGAAGCCCACTAAATAAACTTTGATCTATTTTTTCCATAATAACTTTGATTTATTTAGTGGGCTTCATTAATACAAATTTTTTTCTTAATGACAATTTTTTTCCATAATAACTTTGATTACTATTAATAGTCATTACTATTTTTTTTATTTAGTGGGCTTCATTAATACAAATTTTTTCCTGACTCCATCACTGTCAACTAGGTTAAACGAATGGCGTTTAAATTGATCTATTTTAATTTTCCCATATGTTATTATGTATTTTACTAGAAGAGGAATATGTTTATGAGATATTACATGTACAAGTTAAATACATTGTAATTTATCCAATAAGGAAAAAAAAAATTACTTTTTTTGTGTGTGTAACCAAAGAATACATTATACCAAAAATAGATAATCGTAATCGTTGATTACTTTTTGGTAAAATTATAATCGTTATTACAACATTACTATTTAAATGGAAATTATAATGAACCATGTAATATCAATTTCTCTAAACCTTATCCTCCAATTTGGTGTATGGGCCTTTTTACATGATGATGTGTGCGTAGGCAACTTGTGCCTGAACAAGTTCATCCTCATGTGATTTGTCTGGACAGAAAAGACAGCTAAATTTTGCTTTAAGATTTTTCTGTTTCCGGGACGAACCTTATATTGTGTGAAATTAAAATTTTAAAGTTTATATATGTGCACCAGATAATTACTTATTTTTTAATATATGTGCATATCTGTGCGCAAACATTAATTTCTGAATTAATCATCAGAGTATAAGTTGAGTGTTTAATAATTGAATGCTTGGCTACATGCATTTTTAGGAGCTGGCATCATTTTTAGCATTTTTTTCTTTGTACCCAGTAAAAGTACTAATTTCTGACAAGGTTATAGAAGGTTGAATTTTTATATATAAGTTTGACTTTTAAACGATTAAAATATTATGGCAATTCATTAATCATTATGTGATTACATTTCTCATTGAAATGAAATAAATTAAACTTTGATTTAAATCTGATTCACTTGACAAATTGATCATTATCGAAATTAGTTTACAAAAAAAGTCAAACATGCATGAGTTAGAGTAAAAGTAAAACTAGTGTTTGCCAAATATCAAGGTTGTTTGCTGCTCCTAAAGTACAAGTGATGATAGAAGAATTAGTTATACATCAAATCCATTTAAGTGTCACACTTATTTGAATTTAAAGTTATACATCAAATCCATTTAAGTGTCACACTTACTTGAATTTAAAGTTTGTCAATATATACACATTATTAAACTTAACAAAAAAAATATCAACAAAACTACCACTCTTATATACTATACTTTGACTCAATCAACTTATAAATGTGACATTTTACCCCTTGTGTTATGATCATTATGACATTTTACCATCTGTGTTTTGATAAATTTGACACTTTACCCCATGTGTTATGATAAATGTGATAGTTAACTCTCTTGTGTTATGATAAATGACTAAATGTGACACTTTACCTCCCTAAGGGTACTTTTGTCTTTTTACGCAACACTTCATGTCCACTCTTAATTTCGGCGAGTGTGTTACACTCTTCGTTGGAATAAAGTAAATTGCTCATTTAGAGTTTTCACAAAGGAATATAATTTTTTTTTTCAAATTAAGAGAGGTAAATTAAACACTACATATTTAGAGTTTTCACAAAGGAATATAATTTTTTTTTTTTCAAATTAAGAGAGGTAAATTAAACACTACATATTACATGGGTAATTTGACATTAGCCCTATACATATCACTAATATGGTTCTGCATGTCAAATTAATTAGCAAAATATTATATACTATTTTCGTGTCATATTTATATTTGTAGCATATTAGTACATCATCAACTGATGATTAATCTAATGGTAGGGATCAGTCTCCACAATGTGACGAAACTATATTTGAATTTCGATGATTGATCTAGAGGAATGAACTAGTTCACGGTCCTCACAATATGGAGAACACAAGTTAGAGGTTTCCATGTAAAATGTATGACGCGCCTATCAAAATGAATCAAATCAAATCTAAGACTTCAATATTCTTGGTAAAAAAAAAAAATCATACTAGTACCTCAATTCCCTTTTTTCGAAAATGAACTTTAAGGCAATTAACGGACAATTCGTGTCTACCAATTCACTGGAGTGCTGGATGAATACAGCCCATGTATAGGACATCCAAACCCCAAGATTAAATTTACTAGGGTAAGATCTAAGTAACCCCAATTAACCATCCCATTCCGTACTAGTGTACTACTAAAGAAAATATATCTGATTTAAGATGTCAAGTTGTATCTAAAATTTTAATTGTACAAATCTGTTGCAGATTGAACATGCACATTGTAGTGAATTATTACAGTTTTATATGTAATAACATATAGTGCCGTTGATAGCATAACAGTCCAATTAATGCAGTATCATATACACTAGTAATATAAAATAAATTAATGTTGTTGTGACATGCTAAGAGACAGATCAGCCAACAGATCTTAAAAATATGGGAAATATTGTCTTTTTCTGAATTTTCAAAAAATCACAAAAATATTTCAAAGAAAAGAAAAGCCCTTTGTCCTTTCTGCTGGCTGTAATAGAAAAAGAAAAGGAGCAAGAAAAAATAGCTACATCCTTATTTTTTATATTGTATCTGCCAAACAAATTGAGTTAGATTTGTTGCTCAGAGAAATAATTAAAATGGTTGTTGCATGTGGCAAAATGGCAAATGATGTAACTTGGGCCGAGTGACTTAGTCGGCCTCGTTATAGAAAGTATGAATTGGGCTGGGCTCGGTTGAATGGAGACTAATAAATCTTTGAGTGATTACGATAAATCTTTTAATTATATTCTAAGAAATTTCTTGACATTTCAAAAATTACAAGTACACTTCCTACAACTTGTAAAAGTATTTATAAAAACATTCTATAAGGGATGTTCTTGTAATGTTTGAAGCTACAGGGGTTTTTATGTAATTACGATAAATTTCAGAAAATTTGAGTGTAAATCACCCTAAATCTTTTTCCAATATAACTATAGCCTAATAATAACTCCAGAAATTCAAATTTTTAGTAATCGGCCAAGGCATGTCAGGTAGTTAGAAGTGAGATAGATGTGTAACTAAACTCTAAAACTAAACCAAGGACCGCCGACATAAAAAAGAAAAAAAAGAAGTAGAATTGGTACTCTATCCCTTAATTTTATCCTTACGAAATCCATAAATCGTTAAAGCTTCCATAAAAGCTAGACTAAGTAATAGAGTACCTCGTATGTTTCCCTCTGCCTCGGGCTGTCTCGCGATACCTTCTACAGCTTGACCCGCGCCAACCTCTCTAACTAACATACGATACAATTTCACTTCACCATAAATGCCTGTATTTTTTAGTTGCATCGAGATCATTAGATCTTTCTCTTAGAGTTAAATCACTATTCGTCGCGCGGGTTGGTATACAACTAGCTAATCAGACGCAAGCCCCTCCTCGGGCATGACCAGTTTGATTTTAAAAAAATTAATAACTCCATTAATAATACTTATAGTGGATTTTGTTAATATTTACTTGCATAAGACATAGAAAGTTAGAAACAAACAGTAAAGGTTTTTTTTTTTTCGAGATACAAATTACATCAATATCATCAAATCAAAAATCTATTCGAGTACAATCAAATTACAAAGTCAAATAACTACCGAGCAACTAGTATTAAACAGTAAAGAATTATAATCTTATTTCAGCGGTTCAATGTACTTTATGTTGATTTTACTAATAAATATAAACTCAATATTTTGACAGAGGCTAAAAGTAAAAACAGAGAAACACTTAAATGATTGGAATTTGGAAGTACATTATTATTATTATTATTATTTTCTTGAGCAATACATAACACCAGTGACAAACAGAAGAAAATACCAAAAAAAGGAAAAGAAAAGCATGACAGAATTGGGCACAGTTAAAACCAGTGCCTAATGCCAAGACCACACCTCTAACTAACATAATTTACAATTACTAGAATTCCTCCAAACATGGCAATATTTCTTCAAGTGATTATCAATTATAAGAAGTGCTCCTGAATGATCCCAAAGCTTTAATTGCTCCTGCCCTTAAAACAAACTGATGGTAAATTGCAGCAATTGCAGCTCCAATGAATGGTCCAACCCAGAAAATCCACTGTTACATCATATTCAACAACAAACCATTAATAAATTTTACTTACTCCAACTTATGTAATAAAGATAAATCAAATTATTAATTTTTCAATAAAAATCACATACTTGATCATCCCATGCCTTATCCTGGCCAAAGATCACAGCTGCTCCAAAACTCCGGGCTGGGTTAATACCCGTACCCGTAATCGGAATAGTCGCCAAGTGAACCATGAACACAGCAAATCCAATAGGAAGTGGTGCCAAAACCTGCAATTTTATTTCAATTATGAAGAATTCATCAATATTAAGCAAATTCAACCAAAAAAGACCATTTTTTTAAGGATCGAACACTTGTTGCTGTGCTAAAAGCTATTGAAGTCTTTATAGATGATAGCGATTGTGCAACTCAAATCTTTCAAGTACAGAACATTCGAGTGCTGACCCACAATTCAGACATCTCCGCCACAAGGGCAATTGTTGACTAACAAAATAAATCAACAAAATAGTGGGAGAATAAATATGTACTTACAGGAACATGGGAGTCTCTTGCATTTCTCTTGGGATCAGTGGCAGAGAAGACGGTGTAAACAAGGACAAAAGTGCCTATAATCTCCGCGGCCAATCCAGTGCCCGTGCTGTAGCCTGCGGACAACTCATTGGCGCCTCCGCCATATCTAACATACAATGACTTTTGGAATGCCTTTACTAATCCACAACCGCAAATTGCTCCCAAGCATTGTGCCACTATGTACAAGACGGCTCGGACCAATGACACCTTACGGGCCAGGAGCAAACCAAATGTAACAGCCGGATTGATGTGCCCTCCTGCATCATCAACATCATATTAGTACTTTTTCCTTTTAGTTTATTTAGTATTCTATTCCTCTGTCCTAAACTTTTTACATTTATTTTCTTATTTATTGGGATGTCCAGTAATAACATTTTTTTAAATATTTATTTTTTATTTTTAGACGGTGTTGTCTCACGTAAAGTAATGATTTGACTCAGAATACTATGACTAAAGGAGTGCTTGTAATAATTAAGAGTGAGAATACTAACCGGAAATGCCAGCAGTGCAGTAAACAAGGACAAATATCATGCCACCGAAGGCCCAAGCAATACCGAGAATGCCTACGCCACCGCACTCATCTGTGGCGCTCTGGGCCTTGTATCCAATCACGGTCAAAACTGTAATGTACAAAAACAAAAGAGTGGCAACGAATTCAGCAATTACGGCCCTATAAAACGACCATTTGCCTAGCTCCTCCGTGTCGATGAGTGGTGCCGGTGGCGGGTCTTGGTAGTCCTTGACGCCGTATTCGGTGGCTCCGACCTCAACATCCTTAGCCATTTAGACTTCTTTTTATTTTTGCTAGATAGATATTGAATTTGTGACTTGTTTTTGTATGACGGATTTCAAGTAAGAAGTTTGTGTTTAGAGTGATGAGTATGGTTGGGACTTATTTGGGTATTTATATTGGTAGAAATAATATTTGATGAATTAAACTTTGCCGCCCCATTTTAATAAATTTGCATTTCTTTCCTTTCTTATGATTCGAGCGACCCTACCAGTAGCCGCCCCTACACAGGACAGTCCTTATGTTCTGTAAATAATGAAGGTTGTGAGTTTTGTTTTCTAAGGCTGTCACTTACCTAACTTAAGCATATTATTGGAATTATGTTTTTTTCTTTCAATATAAATATAAAAGGGTGTTTATTATCAAGCAATAGTTTATTTTTCAGTATTATTAAGTTGCAGAATTTTTAGTTTTTGAAATTTATTTTATCATCTACTCGGTTTTCAATAATGAGAATGAAATAACCTCCTAATGCATAATAGAATAAAGTCAGCTCGTAATAAAAAAAAAAAAAAATAGTCAGTTGATCAAATAACTCATTTTTTTTATATCTCTCTCAGTAGTTTCTTTTAGTATATTTACATTTATATCTTCAAAAATAGTTGTCCGAAGCTAATAGAGTTGAAAGTTTTTTTTTTTTATATTCTTAAAAAAAAGTTTCTTTTGTTTAAAAAAAAAACATTTAAGGAAATATCATTATTTTAAAGAAATGAAGAACAAAGATGTGACATAACCTTAGAAGTGCTAAGACGCATGTTTCGTCAAGTGATTGTCTTATTTATTTCATCAATTATTCATCTTTTTAATATTTTCACAAATTCTAAATTACTAGTATATTGGTATTTTAATAAATACTCATAAAATATAACTTATTTGCTAAATTAGTTAATTTATACTACCTACCTTTATTCAACCCATTTCTAATTTTCATAATCCAATTTTTAAAACTATTCAAACAAAACATTTAGTACCTACCACGAGGCATCTTAAGCAAAACAAAAATGTAATAATAATATGAACCCGGACGACATATCAAATCAAAAGGTTAGTGTGACACATCAGATGAACCGACCATAAATCATCAAATGAATTTGCCACTTTGGTTCACCATCATTCCATCACCGTCCATTCCAATTGGGACCCCACCCATTATTTTAGAGTTACTATCACAGCCATTCATTTCTCCCCTCACCTCATCGTAGCCGCACATCCGAATACCATCACTATCCACTGACCACCAATCATTTGAGAATAGAGAAAAGTTTAATCAACCAATCCTATCTTTCCAACTAGAGCAAAGACAATATTATGGGATAGGGGCTTCTGGTTATTTAGCTTGACACTTGTCAAGATGCTATCTGTTTCTGCTCCAATAGTTCCTGGTAGTATATGATTTTTATTTGTGGACAATGTTATTTGGTCGGTACTACAATATTCGAGAAAATTGTACGTTTCATATTTTTTATAATAGTACCCTATGTAAATTTGGTACCAACTAGATATGTAAAAATACATTTAGTATCATAATTTAAATATTAATTGTAATATTTATATCATAATTAAATAATTGGATGAGAATTGGCACGTGATCGTTATCTCATTTTTTAGAGGAAATATTATCAAGTGATAACGTTATTATTTTCCCTCAAAAAGAGATAATGTGATGATTTTCCTCTAAAAAGTGTTTGCTTTTTTTCAAAAGACAAGATAACGGCAAGTTCGGTACACGTAGCCAATTCCATTTATTAGCGTCGAATTATTTCACGGTGATATAAATATTGCAACCGATACTTAAATTGTGATACAAAATATACATTTACGTATTTAATGATATCAAGATTGCATAGTATCATATTGTATGGTACTAGATATGCAATTTTCCCTACAATACTGTCTTATCAACCTCAATTGTTTGAAAAAATGGAACTTCATTGAAGCACCTTCAAAAATTAATTGTAAATAGTATTGAGACTGAAGATTTATTTTAATTTATCGTATGTTTTTGATAAATTGTTAGCAAAAAGTATTTAGTTTACATTTTTTTCCATGAATTATGTCAAAAAGATTTGAACTACATAATTTTACTTTGAAACTACAAAGTAGCGGATTCAGTTTTGATTTTTTGTTGAGATAGGTTTTCACTTTATAATGTATCCGATGCGTCTCGAAATGGATTAAATATTTAGAAAACCAAAAAAAAAGTCAAATGAATGGCAAACGGACGGGTTGGGCCAGATTTGAATGTGCCGAAAACGGGACTCTAAAGTGGATCACTTGATGAGGGTAAAAAATGAGTTGAGGTGAGAATGGACTGGGGCAATCGATTTTATGTTTAGTAATTAATGTTGTGATTTTAAAAAATTAATTAATATAAATTAAGAAAAACACATCATACTTATTGTTTTACCATTCAAAATAATTAATTGAGCTTATTGGAAAACATCCAGAATATTCTTGGTGAGCGCATACAAAATGACCACAATACCCCTTTAATTATTCAATTTAAATCCCCATATGGCGGCAAAAAGGAGCAAATACCCCATATAATAATAAGTAAAAACAAATCTTCTTGTGCTTAATAGTAATTAACACAGTAACCTCTGCTTTTAAAAAGTTGGAAAATTGAATATATTGTCGAGCCTTAATGGCACGTACGTCATAACTTTTTTTCCACACTGAAGAAATTTGCTAATAAAACCAATACAATAGCTAGCTTTTGAAATTTATAGGAACGTTTTCATATTTTACTCTCTCAAATTAGGGTGAACGACACAAATCAATAATTTTAGGGTGAAAGTGTAATTTGCTTGTAAGTTCAATTGGGAAAGTATGAATTTCTCTTTTAAAAACATACCAATCAATCCTTTTTTTTTTCTTCTCAGAATAACATGCCAATGTTTTCAAATACCATAACATCTAAAATAGACAAAAATGATTTTTTTGGTCCTTTATGTTTTATCGGATCGCGATTCTAGGACCCTTTTTTCTCTGGCATGCAAAAATTGTAAGTTATGTTTTCTCCGACTGTAAACTTAGGACATTTACTATTGATCATGGGACACTTTTCTCCGACATGGAAAAATAGTCCTTCATGTTTTCCCTGATTGCAAATTTTTTTTTTGATAATTTTGGTAGTTATTTTAAGTGATGTGATATTTGATATGAAAATGGGTGCAGGAAACTTGTTCTCTGTAGGATGATACATAAGCCGAAGCACACTAATCTAGTCATATGAGAAGCGCGTGTCTTTTTCCGGTGAGTTTTTTTTAGAAATGTACCAAAATCGCGGGCAAATGTTCTAAATTTGCAGTTGGAGAAAGCATGAAGGATTATTATTTCATGCCAGAGAAAAAAGTGTCACAAAATCGCAGGTAAATGTCCAAAATTTGCAGCTGGAGAAAACATAAAGGACTATTTTTGCATGCCGGAGAAAAAAGAGTTCCAAAATCACGACTTAGATAAAACATAAAAGGACTAAAAAATCATTTTTTCTTCTAAACTACATTCAATCACATTATCATTTTTTTCAATTCTAGATTTTTTAATAATTCGACATGTTCAACACTAGTATATATCTAACATTAATAATACACTAAAACATAAAAATTCATTTTTCCATTTCCAGACATATAAAACAAAAATTGTCAATCTCCACTCTCCAGACTATCAAAATAATTAAACTTTTTCATCCAAAATCTCCTAAACATAAAACAAATGATCCGAATTACATCCAAATAGAAAAATGAAATTATAAACATAATTAACACTAATCCTAATATTTTTGGGAAGCTAATTTAATTATTTAAACCAAGAACGTAAAAGCTGCACCCTCCGTTGAAAAACTAAAAAGGGTTCGAGCTGTAGCCTCATTTTCACTAATTCCAGAACAAATTTCTTCATCGCAGAGCTCAGGATCCTCCTCTCTTATGGTCTCCAGTTTAGGTGAACTCGAGGGCTTTTGAGGATAAGTAATACGGGCTGGAACAACCTCGATCCAAGAACTCATAAATCCGACCCGTTCTTCCATCAAAATTCAAAGTCAATTCAGGAGGGAAAAAAATGGCCCTCTTTTTAATTGGAGCAAATACTTTGTGTTAGAATTTAAGAGAGAAACAAAATGAAAGTTTTTAAGTGACTTGAGAAAAATGAGTTGATTTTAATTAGTGAATTTATAGGGAACCTCAAGGATTGATTAATTTTGTCGGCAAAAAGCATAGTGGACAAAACACTGAAACCACGTTTCAAATATAATTGGCATGTGGAAAATGCCAACCACCAAACAAAAAATAATGGCCTACGAAAACGACGAAAATAGTGAAAACTTTATAAGAAATAATAAGAATTTAATTGGAATTACTGAAGCAATGTCATTACTTTGGAATTATTGAGGCGTGTTTTAAATTAATTTAAGACTTTCTTTTTAGTAAAACGAGTTTAATAAGATCTTTCTCTATTTTAAAATATTTTTGAAGCAACTCTATATGATGAAATATTATATTTTTCACTATTATTGCGGGTGAAATAATTGAGATAATTCACTAACTAGATAGATTCAAACCATTTGTAAATTCTAATATCTCATGGACTAATTGGATTTATTTGCTAATAAAACCATACAAATTAAGATAAATACAGATTTGTCACATTTCCTACAATATAAGGAGAACTATACATTATTACAAAAAAAAAAATGCCAGCAATATAATCCTTTACAAAAATTTACAGACAACATTGTCATTTGGCATACCTATTTCTACATTTGTAGCATCAATCTATTCACCACAAATAAGCCATCTATACAAAAAGATCATGCAGTGATGAGATCATGGACATGTTATGTATCACCATCGTCTTCTTCGAAGATCTCTTCTTCGAAGATGGTTTCCAATTCAGGAGTGTTAGAAGGCTTGTGGGGATATTTAATGAGGGATGGAGCTACTTCCATCCAAGAACTCAGCTTTGTACCAAACATCATCGTCATTTTTCCCTAACAAATATGTTTATGGGAACGATTTAAGTCTCTCCTTCTTCCTGGTTTCAAGAAGAAAGAGAGAGATATGAATACTATAGTTGTGTACTAATTCGTACGAAACGCTTCTTCTTCTGTAATGGGAGATAATTTTTCTTTGAGAAATTGTTTTGAGATGGGAGAGATGAGAAGTGCATAGCAATATATTCAGAGGATTTGAGGAAAGGTGCTGTTATTGAAAGATTGGTCATGCCTTGTTGTAAGGCAATCTATTCGGAGTAGAAAATGGCTGTGTGATCGATCAAACAAATTGTGGAGTGGTGAAATTTCAATTTCTAAGCTGTCCACCACTTAATTTGGGATGGCATTATTGAACCGTACATGTAGGTTCAAGCAATTCAATCCTTTCCTCACATTGAAAATGGATGGTTATACAAAGACAGGCTCAACTGGAAAGGAAGATAATTTGGGGTGGTGATGGTTACACTTCAAAGGTTACGCATCAATTTCTCGACTATTCAACATACTCAACCGGGAACTTTCACATTTCGTTCAATGTTCAGTGTTCACCTATAGCAAAGAAGAAATTGGACCTTGCATACCAGAAATAGAAATATTGTCTTGATGTATATGGCTTGTGAGTTTTGAATTTTTAAGTTTTCAAATACCAAAACATCCAACATATTATCCAAAAAAAAAAAAAATTAAGCTTTTAGAAATCTGTTATGCTCCATGTAATTTTTTCACACATAAATAACCATATTCACAAGATTGGACATCTCTACTTTCTCATCATAGCCATTTTTCCAAAACACCAAATTCACAAGCCATACTATACCCAAACAATATTTGCAAGAATCATTCAGCCAGAAAGGAATTCAATCAAGATTATGACACAAAGAAAAGCTTTTTTGCACAACATACAACTTGACAACCTACATCAATATCCTATTGTCAACTTCGGACACAAAATAATACTTTCCTGATTGATTACATCAGTAGGTAGATCACTCCAAACACGTTTCATAGCACAATGGGGACATGTAGTCAAATTTATGCACCAGTAACATATTGAAAGCAACTCATTTTATACAAGATACTCTGTAATACGATTTTATTGGACAAGACTATTAAGCAAAGAAAAATGCAAAACTAGCAAAACCCACAAGGCAAGAATGGAGATTAAGAAAAAACAACCATCTTTACAATAAAAATATGAATACATGCCTTAACCTAATGCAGCCATAGAGAAAGCATAGTAAAGATGGTCCACAGAGAAAGCATAGTAAAGATGGTCGCATGAACTAAGCACTTAAACAGCATGAATATCCAAAATAGTGATCTCCAATTCAAACCAAAGTTTGAACTACATAAATTAACATCACAATACGTTAAACAATTCTCACTAAAAAGCACAGGCATTACAGAAACAATGTGTTTTTAACACTGATATGGGGTATAATATTTCTACATAAATTCAAAAGCAATTTTCTTTTTTCAGGTTATTACCAATTCATCTAAGAATTATCAGGACAACCTAATCCACATATCAGAGACAAACAATCAGCAACACAACAAATATGGATCAGAGAAATCACATGTTATGTAGCAAATCAAGCTACTACATAATCAGCTGCATAAAATTTGGGACTTCAAAAGCATTTAAAAATAGTGGCAAACAAGCTAAGGATAACACACAAAAATAAAGCACATATATATATGCAGGGGACAATTGAACTTTCCATCGTATGTTGATAAAATCCTATAATGCTACATCAAGTGAAGCACATTCTAACACCATATCAATAACAAAATTAAATATAAAAGCCTCACACGATAGGAGTAGTAGGAGTACTAATAATCAAAATCCATATCAAAATATTATAATATTACATCATAAACTCAGCAGCAATTTTATTTTTTCAGGTTATAACCAATTCATCTAAGAATTTTACGGACAACCTAACCCATATCTTTTAGACAAACAGATGCATATGAGATATCAATCCCTTAACAGTCAGCAACACAACAAATATGGATCAGAAAAATTACACGTTATGTAGCAAATCAAGCAATTACAGCTGCATAATTAGAGTATGCCCAAAATGGTAAAAACTGGGATTTCAAAAGCATTACAAAATAGTGGCAAACAAGTTAAGGATAACACAACCCAAAAAAAGCACATATATATATGCAGGGGATAATTATAAGTCACAACTGAACTTTCCATCATATGTTGATAATAATCCGATCATGCTACATCATGTAAAGCTTATTCTAAAACCATTTCAATAACAAAATAAAATATATAAGTCTCACTCGATAGGAGTAATAGAAGATAATCAAAATCCATATCAGTTCAAGGCATTAAATTAAGTAAAAACGAAACAGTACAAATCATCAAATCTAAAAAAAGTAAGGACAAAAAACGAAACCGCAGAGTTTCATCCTAAACCTCAATTAAAACCATAGAAAACCTCAATCTTGGGGAATCTCCACGTCACCGTCATTGATTTCCTGCTGCAGATCCTTAGGATCCTTTCCATCAACAGTACAACCAACAGAGACGCAAGTCCCCAAAATCTCCTTAACTGTACCACTCAATTCCTTAGCTATCGAGCGACTGCGCATGACCTTAGCAATCTCGATAACGTCATCAAGCGATATATTACCGTTATGTTTAATGTTCTTAGTCTTCTTCCGATCACGCTCGGGTTCCTTCAACGCCTTGATGACTAGTGCGGCGGCGGAGGGGACGACGGTGACCTTAGCCTGACGATTCTGGACGGTGAGCTTGACTGTGACACGGAGGCCCTTCCAGTCTTTCGCGGTTTCTTTTGCAATGTCTTCACCGATCTTCTTCGGGGAGAGACCCAAGGGACCGATTTTTGGAGCAAGGGAAGAAGCGGCACCGACCTCACCTCCGGTGACACGGACGAAGACGTCCACTACCTGACTCGGGTCGAACTTCGGCGGCATTTTTCGGATGGCGGCGGTGTAGTGAGTGTGGAAGTGTGTTGCAGAAAGAAATTGGGGAGTGATAGGGTTATGGGGAAAAATATTAGAAGAGTTATTAAGCTAGGGTTTTGAGGAGATGGTGGTGAAATGAAATGACGAGTTTACCCTTTAACTTGGGATTTTGGGCTTCTGATCCAGAATACAATTTCAGATGTAATAAATACTGGGCGGCTTGTTTTAAATTGCATTAGAAATGAAGGCCCAATTTGTAATTTGCTTCCTTCTTTTTGGTGAGTGACAGATAAAAGAACTATTTTTCTTTATAAAAATAAACAGGGAAGCAATAAGAAAATATTTTTGCAAACATTTCGACTTATTTTACATTTAAATGTTTATCTTGTACTTTTCTTAATTAATTTTGAATGTATTTCTAGAAACTAGTAGTAATATATATTGAATAGCTTTAGTTAATAGTTCAGTAAATGCCAAAACATTATAAATTTTATCACATACTAATATTATGACTATTTTCTAACAATCTTTAATTTGTAATTAAATCATGAAGATTATTTTCTGATGGCCATAAAAGTCATGATATAAAGAATATCGTTTAACAAGAATTAAACTTCTTAACCACTTAACAAGAATTTACTTATCCAATGCTGAAGTGCACCATATTGATATTGTTGTGTAGAGTCCTGTCATCGGGTGAGTAGCGACTTTCAAGAATATAAATTCTAGAACTTATTATATATTAATATTCTCTCTCCAATAATAATAAACAAAACTTAAAATCCTATATTTAGGGAAATTTCGTCTTAAGTATGTGTAAAGAAAACACACAATCATTATCTTATAGATTTATATAAGTAAGTTTGTTTAATGGATATATTCAAACATTATTTTTTGGATTAAATTACTTCTAGAATTAATAAACGCACTCTCACTCTAAAATATTATACTATATATACATAGAGATCTCAAAAAGGCTTTCTTTGTTCACATTTTTTTCTTTTCACTCCGACGTGAAAAAAAAAAAAATCTGAAAACACAACTAGCGGCAATAAGAGCAGCCGCGAAGCATAAATCTCTACATGAGATGATTAATTAATATGCTCCGCTGTTGCTGTTGTTGTCACTAGCATTGTTTTCTTTCATGTGGTTGATCTCCATTCCAATTATTAAACTTTAAATCAGGTCAGTTCAAAATATTTCTTTCTTCTACATATGAATATATATATTATATGATAATTTTGTTTTAAGTAATTATGTGACAAATTTAAAACTAAAACTTCGGAGTATCTTGAATATTGTTCTTCTAATTATATTCTATTATAGTATCTTTATTATTCTTGTAAACTAAATCTTGATTGTTTCTAATTTTCTGTGTTGGTAAATTCCCATATTGAGTTCAATTTTCGATGTTTTCTAGCTCATACGTACTATCCAATATTACAGACGTGTTTTTCTTTTCTTTTATTTTACATGCGTTCTTGAATGGCATCATTTGGATTATGGCAATGCCGCTACGGAAAGAAGATAAGAAATTATACAAAGAGATCTTATGACTTTCAAATCCAAGAGTTTGAAATTTACATCTAGATTTGCTAGACTTTTGATTTTTTTAATTAAAATACACGATAAAAAGATCAAAGTTACCCTCCAAAATATATATAGAACCTTTTATATACCACCGTGTGGATATGAGTGTAAACGAGTCGAGTAGTATCGAACGATACGTTGTTCAAGTTTGGTTTGAATTTATCGAGCTTGAAATTTTGTGTTTGAGTTTGGTTTGATTTCTTAACGAACCGAGCTCAAACGAGTTTTTATCGAACGAGTTCGAGTCGAGTATCGAGTAGCTTGGTATTTACATGTGTTTTTTGACTTTTTAGCTTATTGAGTCGAGCTTTAAAAGTTATCAAAGGAGAAATCTTGTTCAAGCTTGTTTGATTTGTTTGACGAACTGAGCTCAAACGAGCTTTTATCGAACGAGCTCAAACCGATTATCGAATAGTTTGGTTTGATTTTCAGCCCTAGCTAAGGAGAATGAGTCAATTCCTTTCATAAGAAATTATGAATCAAGACTTTCTGATTTTGTTGTAAATCCAAGAAACAATACTAGGCTTAATATGTGTAAAATATATCAAAAGTAACATAAGATAATAAGATAATGTACAACTGTAATATTCAAATTTAACTGGCCGGGTTCCAATAAACATACAGAATATGTTCTTGTGAAAGAAAAAAAGTTAAGTATTAGTGTAATAGTTTGAGTGTGTGAAAGACTTTATAAAGTTAGTAGTACTAATTTCGCATTAATTAGCCAAATTTTTTTTAGATTGCGAATACATCGTTATATTGAATTTATTTTATTAATTGATATGAAAGTACAAAGATAAATTAATTATATAAAAGACTAATATTAATCTAGAGAAACACTCATACTAGTGGGAGTTGAACTCATGATCTTAGTCATGATTCATGAATTAAGCCTCAACCTTAGCCAACATTACAACCTCATCGGCATCCTAATAATATTTTATGTATTATTTAAATCACGACAAGTTTTTTTCTTTTTCATTTTTATGAACCATCATTCATAAAAAAAAAAAAAAAAATCACGAACAAAAAGGGCTAAAAAGTTGGAAAAATCACGAACAGAAGGGATTACAAAGTTTGAAAAATGGGACACCTCCATCATAAAAGGTCGAACTAGGGAGATCTATATGATTAACCGTACTAATAAAACCCAAAAAATTGACTCATTTAGCAGAGTCATGGGCCACAAAATTAGAATTTCTACAAACAAATTTAAATTCCCATTTTGGGCCATTTTCTCCAATGTCTCTTGATGGCATCCACAAGAGGAAAAGAAGCCCTATCAATCGGGCTCGGCTTAGTAATGAAGTGAATGTCATAATTAAGACAATCACTTTAGATAATGGCATTTGTCCAAAAAGAAACATGCACGCCTATTTAATCAAGACTTCTGCAGCAGTGGTATCCTGAGTTTGCCCATGAGTCTTTAATTTGTATGAATTGTCAAATTGATCCTCCAAATTCTAAATTTATTGTGTTCGAGTCGTCCCACCTAAAATTAATGTGGGCATTTGTATAATTTCATTCGAGTTATTAGTTATTTATTCACTGTAAATTGTTTCATCAATTATAATTTAATAGTGCAGCCAATTTAATATTATATTATATAATTATGTAATTAGCCATTTCACTAGAAAAAAATAACATGAACAGTTTTTTTAGTGACCGTAAATATATATGTCATATAACATGCATACGTACAGAATCTGTAATATTGTTAATTCTAAAGTCAGGAACTAACAAATTTCCTAATCAATAAAGCTATGTTTGATTCTTAATACCAAAAAAAAATCTCTCGTTCATAAAATGACGAAATATGCAGTTTTACTTCTTGTTCATTTTTATTTTTCTTACATTTTTTACTTGCTGAAATTCAAAAATCAGTGCAGAATATACCCTTAAAGTCAATTGTTACCAAACACGCCCAGTTTGATTTTTGTTATCTAGCCATAGGCCCATCATAACTATATATGAGGGGATTGTTTTCTTAGGTGCGCGCAGTATATATTTATTATAGTGTGATTAATTGGTTTAACGAATTTAGAATTTCCTTGCCTTCTTTAAATAGCAATAAGCTAAAAAACAAAATTAAAACATTATATTAATTGGCTCTATTTAATTTGCTCCCTTATGCGCCACATGCATGTCTTATAGCATGAAACTATATAGTATGAACTTGTGGATATCAAGTAACCTACGTACGAGTCAAAAGTTGTTTGGCAGCCGCAACAAATGTACTTAATTAATTAATTAGATGATATAATACTTATGCAACGTAATAGATAGCTATATTTTTGTTAATTTAATGAGTTAATAGTAATCCCTACAAGTTACATTTATCATCTCTATCTTAACCGTGCCATGTGTCTAATTTGTAATTTTAGTGTGCATGTTTTAAAAGGACTTAACTAGTAAAGTTTCCCTTTTCAATAAATTTACACCATTCAATAATGTTTAAACTGTGGGTTTCATATCCTAAATATTTGACGTGTGTGTGAGCTAATAATTGATGCATGCAAGTGCAAATCTGACTAGCTAACGATTTTGTATGAGTTTTTTTTTTATTCCCAAATCATATATATATACTTTTATTTAATTTCGTTCATATGCATCTCTAATAGTAACGAAAAAGTAATGTATATATATACTTGATCACATAAATGAATTCTAAGTGGTAACACGTTTAAATTTACATGATCAATAGCAATTATGACACAAAGCTCAAACTAATTATATTTGGGGTTTTGACGATAATTTATAGCCCTGTTTGTTTGGTGTTTGGGAAAGTAGTTTGGGAGAGTAGTGGAGGTTTGCGAAATAATATCGATTTGCGTAATGTTGTTTGTTTGGATTTTGAGAGAGTGGTTTGAGAAATAAAGTAGGTGTAGGTTTTTTTGAAAGAGTTGGATTGTAGATGTATGATGTTATGCCAAATCATGTTTGTTATGTGAGATAAATTATGTAAGAGGTATGTTACTTTATGTCAAATCAGAGTAGAGTTTGTATAGGTTTTGTTAAGAGATAAGAAAATTGTTGTTTGTTTGCCTTTTGAAAGAGTAGTTTGAGAAAATTGAGAGGTGAAAATTTTATTTCAGAAAGTAGAAAACATGTTTGTTTAACATTTCCCAAACACGAAATAATTTTGGGAAACGCCAAACAAACATGCTCATAATGTTTATGTGGACTAAATGTAATTATCTAGCTATGTGTTTGGACCTAACACGATTCTTGAAATAAACTTCTCTATTATGAAGAGATGGCTCCCATAATTGGCTTATTAATGGCGTGCAAAGCTTTTACTTTTATCGAGGAGATAATCATATCGTGTAGGAAATCTCTTTATGATGATATATATAGTTGTTACAACTTTTTATTAATTTTAAAGGCACTAGAAAACAAATGCATGGGGATTAATTTAGCAAATACATTATTAATTAATTGTTTAATTTAATGATTTGATTTAGTGGTTGAAGTGTGATTCTCATACGTTATGGAGTCTCCAGTCGGTTCTCCTAAACAAATGAGACCTTTTTCGATACTCTCAGCATATCAGCTCAATTTTTTTAATTATAATTATAACATTTGAAAGAATTAAACTTTTTTTTAAATATTTTATTTCGGAAAAATAGTTGAGATGAATAATCACTACATGAGCAGGTATTTACTTTTGAAGCATTAAAACATTTTTATTGAACATGCAAAAGGAAAATTTAAAAAAAAAAAGTAGATTGAAATATTAATATGCATGATTGATATTTGTTGTTAGTGGAGCTTATAACCAATAGTACAAGACAGCTGATTGATGCAAATGACCAATTATTTATTTCTCTAAACATCAAAAACCCCAATAATTGCATGAACGTTAATAATATGCATATGTATCCCAAATACCCAATGTAGTGCCATTAATTAGCATATTTAAGGTTTTATGATATTACTATAAGATTATTTATTTGATTATGATTATTTGAAATATAAACTACGTTTAAATAAAAACTTTTCACCATATTGTTAAAATTTAATTTTTGAGTTCAAATTTTATGAAACAAAATAAATTGAAATTACCGTGCTACTAACTTCACTTGCTAAAAGTCTTTCTAGGGAAAACCTTCGATCCTGCTCATTCTGAATTTATATTTTTATATAAAATAAAATTCAAAATAAACATTTTTAAAATTAAAATGTGCAATTATTGTGTGTGTGTACGACGAGGGTGTGTTGGGGGGGCCTGGGTGGGGGGGGTAAGGGCGCGCGGGGAACTCGAACTTATCTTATAAAAATGCAGTACTTAATGGAACCTATCCAAATATGTAGGATGTATGTGGATGTATTTTGATTCGGTCTTATGAGTTTTGCGAGACCGGACAAAAATCCTTTCAAAATAAGTTTACGTCAGTCACATGAAACTTATCACAAAATTATTCACAAATTTACATTTAAACTCTTGAAAACCTATAAAACATTGATTTGACATCTACCATCTATTTTTTTCCTCGACCTCTCTATCTAAAAAAGACCTTGATTTGACAAATAACACCTACTTTTTTCCCCGCCCGCCAGCATCCAGAACCAATTCAATTGAGGTTTCAATTTTTTCAGAATCACAAAATCCAACATCCAAAACCTAAACAAATGAGATTTCTAAAGTTTCACTCAAACAACCCAAGACATTTTTTAAAATCGAGACCCGCGAAACCGGACTAGCACCCATCTAAATAGGCCCATAGTAAATGGCACATACAGGGGACTCAGAAGATAATTAAATTGGTACATGTGATACTTTGTTCATGTCCTCTTAAATATTACCCATAATTGGTACATTTGATAATTAATGTTTCCATATTTTAATTGGTTCATGAAAAAGGATTTGTTATGAACTGACTGTGGATGATTCGAATTCTTCCTCTTTCTTTTGCAGAAAGAAATACAAGGGAAAGGTAAAATATGTGTGGAAAAGTAAGTGCAATAACCATTTGTTTAATTACCCCATCTTGTTTTAGTCGTGAAACGAAGGAACACATTATTACATTATAATATCAGTTGATTATACAATAAACAAAGATAATTACGGTGAAAAAATGACTTACAAGCCTAATATGAAACCAAATAAATAGAAGTATATATTATATTTATGGGATACATATTCAAAACAAAGCCTCATCAATGCGTTCTTCATCATCTCCATTATCAAGTAATTAAATTGATCACCTCTTCAACAAACAAATCGTAGAACTATATATCCAACTCAAAATCACATCATATACTATGTTAACTTTGCAATTGAATTGGAATTATTAGCAATAAATATTAAGGTTCATATTTTATATAATAATCTCTACATCATTTGCCTAGCTAATCATAGTTGGGACGTCTAGACCCGGTCATATTATATTGGTTGAAATTGTTAAGGCTTTAGTTTAACCAACACATAATCCAAATCATTTCCATTTATCAAATAACGACATAAATATATATTTAGTTAATAAACATGTCAGGTTCCTTACGAACTTGGTCTTAGTTTTGTTTGACTAAATCATAAAATTAGCCCAAACTCGATTCAAATTAGTGCGTTTGAATGAGGCTCAAGTATAACTCAACCAACTAATACCTCAACATCAAAAGTCAATTCAAATTATATTTCAAGTTCTAAGTCTCTTAGAACCAATTATTCAAACAAAATCCACTTAGTCTACTTAAAACTACTCAAATTATTATTTTAAAATAAAAAAAGCTAATTGAAACCGCTCAAACCGATACATTTACACCCTTAGTTTGTACAAAAGCGTGGACAGTAATTTTGATTGGTTGCTTTTAATCACAACAGACAAAGTTTTTTGTTCTAATTATTGTATCCATCCATCCTTCAACTTCAAGAACTTCAGCGTCGGGACAAAATTCACAAAACTACAAGATTGAAATTCTGGTACAATTGGTCTGTAAATAAATTTCTGGTACAACACGTGTCGTGATATAAACGAGTGGATCGTAATCTGATGGTGATGGCCCAGTGGGGCCACCAGGGCGTGGTAAACACGTGACTGCTACTAAAGTATTTACTCAAAAGACCCGCATCTATTGGTCCACGTATTTTTATTATTTTCAGTTTACCAAAACAAAAAGAAAAAGAATGCTATTTTTTTGACTTTTTTCTACTCTTTCCAGTATATTCTTTTTGTTTTTATCGTTATATTTTTGGGAAGTTGTTTTTATCGTTGAAGAATGGGGTTTTGTGTTGTCCCACTAGATTCCAACGTGCCATCTTCATTTGATTGGGGGATTGTTGAGTACTCTCATGCTTCTCACGCAATGCTTAGTTAAATTTTAAATTTTAAATTAAATTTTAAATTTATCCATTTGGTATGTTTGTTGAATAATTAATTAAAAGAGTAGAAGAAGGATAAAGGAAAATACTATTAAAAACACTTTGGTATGAGCTGGAACTGATTCTAAAGAGGTTCAGCAATTAAATTGCAGCATACTATATTTTTTATTATGGTTGGTTGTCAAAATGCATTGTTATTATCACGTGGAATAAAGAGTTCTATAGAAAGAAAAACTTTTGGAGTGTGAATATGATTAATCGGATTCCTCAAATAAAGAAGATGATATATTTATTTTAAATATTATATAGAGAAAGAATTTAAAATTAAATCCATTTGGATGCATATATGGTAATCCTAAAGTCCAACGACACCCAAAAATTAATATACATATAATAATATTGAGAGCCACTAATAATCTACCACTAGCATAAACAAGGTATTAATAATTAAATACTCTTACTAGTCTAGATTTGTTTGTTTTTTATTTGTTTCTTAGGGACATCCTAAAATAAGTATCCAGTTTTAAAAGATATTATTTTTCTTATCAAATTATTCTATCGCATAAATAGCGATAAATAACAATTGTTATGGTTATTTCACGAGAATTTCAGCTCAAAATTACATCAAATTATATATAAAATGAATATATTATATTATATATTGGTTATGTCTTGTCATTAGAGAATGTAGTACTCGTTAATCGGTGTAATCTAGAATTTTCTTTGTCAAGTACTACTAATTAAAGCAACATTTAAGGAAAATATATTAATATATAAACTATTTAAAAAAATTCTTGTCAAACTAAAAAAGGGGGCATAAAAACCGCAATGGGTAAAGTAGTATAAACTGTATAATACAAATGTAAAGAATTCAGAATTGGATAGTCTTATTCTAGAAGGTGCCCAATTAATCATCACTTACTCTACAAGTTTCAACATAAGTGACATTAACCTTGAACTTGAACAAATTCTTTTATTTGGATAAATCTAGTCTAGATTCTTTTATAGCACCAAGTGTATTAAATAATTAGAGCCTGTTTGTTTGGCGTTTCTCAGAATTTTTTCGTATTTGGGAAATGCCAAACAAACATATTTTCTATTTTTCGAAATAAATTTTTCATCCATTAATTTTCTCAAACTACTTTCTCAAAAGCTAAACAAACAACAATTTTCTTATCTCTAAACAAAACCTATACAAACTCTACTTTGATTTGACATAAAGTAACCTACCTTTTACACAATTTATCTCACATAACAAACATGATTTGACATAAAGTCTTACACATCTTACACCTACAACCCAACTCTTCCAAAAAAACCTACACCTACTTTATTTCTCAAGCCACTCTCTCAAAACCCAAACAAACAACATTACGCAAATCGAGATTATTTCACAAACCTCCATTACTCTCCCAAACTACTTTCCCAAACGCCAAACAAACAAGCCCTTAGTGTTTGGTTAGCATATTAATTTGTAGAATCATTATCCGTAACATAAGATAAAAATAATAATAATAATAATAATTTACCACACAAGGACATGACTTTTTTAGTCATTCCCATTTTAACTTTAATTTTTTTTTTTTTTTTTTTTTTTTTTTTTGAGTGGACATTTTAACTTTAATTAAATGAAGTTGTTTTTTTCTTTTACGAATAATTAAATGCAGTCACCAACTGTAATGTGTAGCTTCCCGTATTGGTTGAAGAAAAAAGGATTACAAGCAATAAATTAGAATTTAAAAACTCGATCTTATCCAATACTCACATTATATATATATGATATATATCACAGCACCCCAAAGAATCCCCCTTCCAAAACAAAACCCACACTTTCTTAACCAAACATTTATCTTCAATTTTCTCTCAGAAAAAAAAAACTCCAATGGCGGCGTCAAGGAAGAGCCACCGCTACCTCGGCGGCGTCGAGCTGCTAAATCCGACGTCGTTTAACGACGATCAGTTCGAATTCGACGAAGCTGATGTTTGGAGCACCAATTCATCCGAAACCAAAAAACCGGTTTCTAACCCGCGTCCGACCCGAAAACCAGTGAGGAAGAGTGTTAGCTCCGATCAAATGCCGGTCGGTCCGAGATCGCTGCCGGTGAATATCCCGGACTGGTCGAAAATCCTTCGGGGCGAGTACAGGACACGCGCCGTGGACTGCGAAGGTGATTTTGAATTGGAGGAAGAGGAACACGATCGAAATGACAGATTACCCCCTCACGAGTATTTGGCGAGGACTAGAGTCGCGTCTTTTTCAGTACACGAAGGAGTTGGAAGGACGCTTAAGGGTAGGGATTTGAGTCGGGTTAGAAATGCGATTTGGAAACAAACTGGATTTGAAGATTAGCATTATAATGTAGTCGTTACTAATTTAAGCACGCTTACTTAAATTTTGTGATTAATTAATTATATATTGATCCTCTGATTGTTGAAGTATTCCTTTTTTTTTTTTTGTTGAACTTCGATTCAGAGGATCGTAAGTATTATTATCTGTATGCATGTAATCATCTGACTCCAGTTAGGAAAATAAAATCGCACTTTTGTAAAATATTTGAACTACGTGTTTATTTTGTTGGTTCCTCGTTGATAAATTTTAATTTTGTGATATAAATATATATAGCTAATTATCTTGTGTTGTGGCTTTTTTTTCTTTCATTTTTTTTCTCTGGATTTGATTTCCTGGTTGATTAATTTTAGGGTAAACACCACTTTTGGTCCCTCTTATCATTAACTTTTTACAGAGTGGTCCCTCTTATGTTTTTTTTCCCACTTTAGTCCCTACTATGAATTATTTATCTCAGTTTAGTCCCTTTCAAGTGATCCAAGGCGGTTCCGGTAACATGTGATATGCACATGAGGGCAATTTCATCATTTCAAGTAAACTAACAGGGATATTTTCGTCTTTTTAATTTAAAAAAAAATATTTAATCTCTTCCAAACTAGGCTTTCATTCCAATCCAATTTAATCGTCCATTTCGTTCCAAACTAAAGTTTTCTCCCAAAATCTTATTCAAACACCAAAATTGCTCACCAATTAAACAATATCTCAAATAGTCTCAATAGTGAACGGACGAAAATGCCCTAAAAAATATTCATATACATGTCACGTGTTATCGGAACCACCTGATAAGGACTAAAGTGAAACACATAATTCATAGTAGGGACTAAAGTGAAACACATAATTCATAGTAGGGACTAAAGCGGGAAAAAAAACATAAGAGGGACCACTCTGTAAAAAGTTAATGATAAGAGGGACCAAAAGTGGTATTTACCCTTAATTTTAATATTGTGATATCAGTATAGCTAATTTTGTTGTGTTGTGGCTTTCTTTTTCTTTTCTTTTTTTCTCTGAATTTAATTTCAGTTTGCAGGGTGGTAGCTAGATTGATTAGAAGAGGAAGGGGACATTTTTAGAGTTAAGGGGCTTGTTTGTATTTATTACTAATTGAAATTGGTAGGTAAGAAAACAACAGGTTATCCGAAGACAATACATTGAAGAAATTAATTCCAGTAATGTGTCAACATTTTATTCATTTTTTTCTTGTTGTTTGTATGACAATTATGCAATACAATATATGGTCTTTTACGGCAAAGCACAAAAAAGATTTCATGGACTATTTAATAACTTCTTAAATTAAACAAACAAATTACTTCGTAGATAAAAAATAAAAAAATAAAAAAAACGATTTGCATCGTTGTACAAATACAATGAAGTACATCTAATACTTGATTTTGAGATATAAAATAACTATAATATTCTTTACTGATCAGATTATATCAAATACATTTTTTGTTTCAAAAAGAGAAAAAAAATGTGAAAATGAGAAACCTAAAATGTGTATTTTGAATTTAAAAGGGACGAATATGTAAAACTTGACCCATAAAGAGGAGGATGAAAAATGAGATTCATTCTTATAATAAACTCTTGTACAAAGTAGCGGGCTCATGTTCGAATCCCTGTTGTGAGAGGTACCCACTTAATGTGTCCAACCCGCCTCGAAAGGGATTAAATCTTCGGAAAACCAAAAAAAAAAAAAAAAAAGAAACTCTTGTATACGCTATAACTCTACATTTCAAGTATTCTGATATTTTTCTGTTATTATTTGTACCCTCATAAACAACCGCCGTACATTGCTTACTACCAAACAAAAATAGGTTTTTCATGAAATAGTATTCTATTTGAATTTAATTTAAGTTATCCCTTAAATTATCCCTATGAATTCGTGAGTGTATAATATAGTACAAAATTCAAGTCATCTATCTGATGTCATACAAATGAAAATTTATTTCTTCTTGGTCAACAAAAGTTTAGATAGATTTTAGAAAATGAGGATTTTATTCCATTGTTTTACATATTGAAATTGGAACTCTAGGAATGTTAGGTTTTATCTTGTTAGGCTTTGGCACGATTTCACTTGATTTTGGTTTCGAAAAAATTATTTAAATGATTCACATGATTATACCAAATATACTTTTCAAAATAATACATCTTTCTTTTCAAATAGAAATTCAAAAGAGAAAAAAAATGTGAAAATGAGAAATTGACCCAACCTCAGGGGGTGGGGGGAGGGGGGTGATAAATGTATTTTATTTTTAATATTTACGCGAATGCAATTTAGTATCCATACATACGCAAAATTTACGCTCAATTTAATGTCAACATGTGTAAAATAATTTATTAATTATCAATTTAAGTTCTCTCTTTATATTTTGGGATTTAATATATTTAATTTCAAAAGTAAATGATAATTTTAATCAATTTTTAATATGTTACTTACTGGTTAATTATATTACGCCATGTTTGAAAATTATGTATTCAACCAATCAAATCATGTCCTGGCATTGTAAAGATGTGGCCATTCAAAATACGTCAAATGTCAATATGATTTTTACCAATTAAAATGGTGTCTTCCATCCTACAAAGACACAGAGCAATCAAATCGTGTCACGTCATCCATTCCAACATCTATATAAATGAGCCTTGGGATCTCTTTGATATTCGTTCACATATACACATCTACATATATTCTCAAATACTCACAAAACTATAAGGTTTTGATCAAGCGCTACAAACATTCTAGTTCACGATCTCCATGCGCAAATCAAGAAAAAAGTCATCCACGATTCAAGAACACGCTCAAAGCACTTGAATCCATATGCTCGACGACTTCACAAATCAAGGAGGAAGTCACCCACGATTCAAGAACACACTCAAAGCCCTTGAATCCATATGCTCGACGAATCCGTAAATCAAGGAAGAAGTCAAACTTACGAGATTTGAAGTGTTGATGATCCAGTCATAATTGACTAAAAATGCAATTTTTGTCGTACTCTTTCCATGTGAACATATGCTTATAGCCTTAGACACTTAACAACTCATTTCTATATAATAAATCAACCGATTATTAATAAATATTGCTAAATTGATAATATAATAAAAACTCTCAACTTTGAAAAAATATTATCACTTCCATTTTTTTAATTATTACATAATTATGTATAAGTATATGAGTTATGGTAACTCCATTCAACTAGGGTTGTTGATGCCTAATGGGGCGGAATCAGATGCGATTTATTCGGATTTTAATCCGATTAGATATTCGATGGATCTAATTCGATTATAAAGATTCGTAAACACGTGGATCAAAAATGGATCTAGATCGATCTGATCCATTAAAGAACTGTATCTGACAATACAAAAATTATATATATATATATATATATATATATACATCATATTTTATTAAAATAAGTAATATTAATAATATTTTACCGACAGTTGAAGAAGATAGTAGTTAATAATTCATTCATAATTTCACTTTTATGCATTTTCATCTAAAAACGTGAATATTAGTAAAGAAGTTTGAACATGTGTGTTAAATTAAATATATTTGTAAAGTTAACAAACTTGTTTTAGGAAAAAAATATTGGTGCAAATTTTGATATTGAAGATTTTATTGGATCCGAAAAGGTCCGGGATCCGACCGAATTCGACAAAGATCCGTTGGAATCGAGAAATTTAGACCCTAGTAAGATCCAGATCCAGATCCAAATCCAACCCATATCTGATTTGACATAATTGGACGTGGATCTGAAGAGAGCCTGATTCGATCCGAATCTAACCCACTGACAACCCTTTCAACCTTTGATTCATTTTCATGTTCTAATCCAGCCCATTATATTGCCACTCTGCCAGTCCCACACAATCCTTAAAATCTAACCGTAATCGGGTTCAAATTACATGTACCATCCCTTGGGCCGACCCATATTTAATTGTTTCAACATTCAATATACTCTCTAACTTCTTAGAAAGAAACCTTTTTTGTACTTTCGCACCGCCGCCCCTGGTTTTTATTTTCCATTGCAAATTTCCATATTCGAAGCGATAACAAAGTTTAAGCTAATATTATTGATTATTGCCTTTTACAAACAACCTATTAACAATAAATATCATCATAATGATTTAGTGATAAGATTGCTATGTCTAAGAAAATCATTTTTGTAATAAATTTTAATTAAGTAGTTGTCACTTCACATGTATTAATATTAAATAGAGGTAATTTAACGTCATCTCATCACTTAATATTTTTCAGAAAATACTTATTCCCTCAACGTTTGTATAACAACCCAGAAATAGTGTGAGACCATTTTTGGATTTTAAGCCCAATCCATTTACTACAATTTGGGTCGGGCTTCATCTGTACATATGTATTTTGCTGGAGCCCAGGAAATCCCACCAGCGTTACAACTTACAGCTGGTAGTAATATTTTTTACTTGGGGTTTTTATAAAATAACAGTGCATTAAAATTTCTTAAATTTCGGTGTGGCTTAATTACATCATTTTCTTTAGTTAGTTTTAAAAAATAACCAAAATGGCTACATAAATAATCCCTACTACATTTTTCTCTTAAAAAACTCCAAATTATATGGAATACTAGTATTTTTACTTGATACATATTTCACCAAAAAATACACCCTTTAATTGAAAAATGAAGTGGGTTCTCAAATGTTTGCTAGTTAGTTGAAGATATGATACAAAGTCCATTTGATTTAGACTCATCACCAAACAAAATGCATGCCATTGTGTTAATTCTGCAGGCAATATGAATATATTATAATATGCAGATGTTGACGTGAAACTGAAAATAATATCCTGGATCATAAATATACCTCGATCAAGTGATTTTGATGTAAAACCACCTCCACATGTAAGAGCAGGGAAAAATATTTGAAACAACCAAAATTAGGAAAAAGAAATAGCTATGCGGTTATATGTCAAGACCGAACCCTATATAATTATTATTCCATAAATATATAATTGTTAGTAACAACCTAGAGACCAATCTCCACTCTATATATATAGATTATTCATTAGTCCTCAAACTCTACAAACTACACTATACATGCACTTGGGTTTTAATATATTATATATTGAGATTTTAGTTTTTTAAAAAAAAAAAAAAAAAAAGAGCATATGTATGTAGTTCAATCTGGCGCAAACTCAGGTTGGAGATCGAGGTTCTCGCTTATGTGTCCGAAGCACCTCAAAAGTGATTAATTATTGTCTAAGACTTGAAAACGTGATATCAGGTTACTTTGAATTTGAAGATGTCTGATTTTCTTATTACATCTTAATATTAACTAAAATTGCTGAAGTTGAACTAAACTAAAAGGCTAAGCCTCGATCAATTCATATGATTCGGGTTGGGAATGAGGAATATTCTAAGGATTTCATATTCTTGGATATATATTTTGAGTAAGGAATGGTGTAGATTGGTGGAGATGACTTGTTCGATAAAGTATGCGGCAAAGTCACATGATGAGTTTATTATGCATACAATGAAGAGGATTCTATTTAATTTTACTATTACTAATTAATTAAGAGTGAATAGCATTTTTGGTCCTCTTTATGGACCAAATTTTACACTTTCTTCCCTCTTAAATTTTTAGTTACCAGATTCGTCTTTCTTATCAATGTAGTGTAATACATTCGTCCCTCTTATCAATATAGTGTAACACATTCGTCCCTCTTAAATCCAAAATACTTCAACTTTTGTCCATTTTAGAATATATTTTGGATTTAAGTGATGTATTTTGTATTTAAAAGGACTAATGTGTTATACTACATTGATAAGAGGGACGAATCCGCTATGAAAAATTTAATAGGGACGGACATATTATACTATATTGATAAGAGGGACGAATATGTTACACTACATTAATAAGAGGGACGAATCTGCTACAAAAAATTTAAGAGGGACGAAAGTGCAAAAGTTAACCCATAAGAAGGACTGAAAGTGCGATTTACTCATTAATTAATACCAAATTAAGTGTACCAGATCAGGTTGTGATAGCCTCTCAAAAAAAGAAAAAAGAATACGTTGTGATAGTTTTGATTTTTATTATATATATATGGAAGAATTGAAGAGGTTAGATTTTTGGGATTATTTGTTGGATCAACTACAGTTTATTTTCATATATAAATGTTGAAGTCCGTTTTATTTTCAAATATGTTCTAAATTTGTATGTACACAATTTATCAACTACAGTTTCAAGAAGACAAAAAGCAACAGTATAGACTAATAAGATGAAATTAAGCAAAGGGACTTAATTGATCAATTTAAATCTTGCATCTGTAATATAAATCGGAGATATGTATAACAACACCAGAAAGAAGAAAAAAAAAAAGACATAAAGATGGCATTATGTAAATTATTTGACTCAAAAGTGTTAGTTTGATGATATACTAAATATATATGCTCAACCTTAAAAATATTGATTTGTCTAGCATATCATCACTCCAAACACTTGACAATAAAATTCACTATATAATAATCAACCGATAATTAGTAAATATTACTGGATTAATTTTAAAATTCACATCAATAAAATTATTGTCACTTCTATTATTTTTCAAAACTATTGACATAAATCATAATTATATATAGTATAAGTTATGGGCCAACTCCAATCAACCTTGATTCATTTTCAAGTCCTAGGCCAGCCCATACTGTTAGATTTCCACTCAGGCTGTAAACCGGGTTCAACTTATGTACTATCCATTGGACCGGCCCATATTTAATTGTTTCAATGAACTCAATTTTTTGGATTTTAAGCCCAATGCATTTACTACCAACTTACATCTTGTATGCATTTTGCTAGAGCCCACAATATCCCTACAACATTACTGGTAAACTTAATAATTATGAAAGGTATTTAATTTAATTATGTAGTGCAATAAAATTCCTCAAATTTCGGCGTTTTAAAAATAGTTCATACTCCATCTATTTTGGGTTCTAGAAAATTCCTAAAAATTTTTTTTTGGAGGTCTAGAAAACTCCTAATATAGAGTAGTACTAGTATTTTTTACTTAACTCAAGCCAAATCTATTTTCCAAATTAATTTACGCTGTATATATTAATAATATATTAATTGAAAAAAGAAGTGGGTTCTCCATCAATTGCTGAAGTAGTTGATATATGGAGAGAGTAGTCCATTTGATTAGACTGTTGAACAAACAAAATGGCTTTGTGTTATATATTCTGCAGGCAATATGAATACATCACTTACTTACATCATATGCACATGCAGATGTTGAAGTGAAACTGAAAATACAATCCGGGTCCGGGACCATAACTGGCTATCATTTTGTCTTCAATTCACATGTGACATGGCCATCCTTCACCCCACAACATGTCATATAATTTCCCTCACCCACAAGTTAACTATAAATATTTCTTATTAACAACAACGTTTACGATGTTACTCAAAAACCAACAGGTGATTGATCTAGTTAAAGGGACTAATCACTACAAATTAGCGGACTCAGGTTCAAATCCATGTTGGTAGAGGTTCCCACTTTATGCACCCGACGCGCCTCGAAAATGATTAATTCCCTGGGAAACCAAAAAAAACGATGTTACTCAAATCTTTTCACTTGTGGCTTGTATATTTTTATACAGCATTTCAAACCATTACTTTAAAAAGAATATAAGAATATGCCCCTGTCCTTTTTTCTTCTTAACCATCTTAATATTGCCCAAAGATGTCGAAAACCAACAGCAAACAGACATCAGAAAACTACTTCAAACATGTTTGTGACTAAAATGGTCCCTCATTTCTTCATAGTGGAACCCTTGCCCCATTAGTCTTTCATGCATTAAACTACCTATTGGTACCACTCTTGTTCAATATTCTCTCCAAGACAAGGATAAAATTAATTTGTCTCATTATTATTCAATAGTTGCACAAGTGGGAACAATTAATAACACTTAAAAAATTGAAGAATTTCCTTAATACACTTTTACTTACTATAGTTCAATTATTCATATAATATAGAGTCGAAGAGATCCACAAATTTGAAGGAAATCATATATACAATATCTATATATCACATTTTGAGAAAAAGAAAAGAAGAGAAACATGTACACCACATTGCACAAGACAAAATAGTTGGTTGCCATTAGTTGGGGAACTACATGATAATGCATATTGGTAGTTACAACTTGCAAGGCAAAGCAAAACTAATAATTAATTCCATGTGAAGGGAAAATAGGAAGGTATAACATAGCTACTTAGCTCATTAATTTACAAAATATTAATTTCCCCCACAACAAAAAATTAAAATCCAAAGTTAGCTTCTTTAAGTCGTGCTAGTTTAATTTCCAGGATCTAATAATTAAATCTTCTACATTGTAATTCATCTGGAAATATCGTATTTCGGGGAGTATCCAAGCTGTTCCATCTCCCAACTAAGCTTTGAAGCAACTCTTTCATGCTGAGGTACATATTCCTGGAATTAAATTTTTGTTAAAAAAAATTTAATATTTGTATCACATCTTAATTTGCTTTATAGGAAAACAAACTTAAAATATACCTCAAGTTTCTTGACAAGCACCTTTGCTGTTGGTGCAGATACGATTATGTGGCGAGCATTTGGACTAATAAACCCCTCTTCTACCGCTTTGTCAATAAACAAGAGTAACGAGTTATAATATCCATCCACATTCAGCAAACCAACCTGCAATTAAATTCCCATAATGCAATTTGTTTAGAAGTTTTGAAATCAAGAATATTTGTTAATTACAAAATCAAAAATATTTACAGGCTTATCATGGATGCCAAGTTGAGCCCAAGTTATGACCTCAAGTAATTCCTCCAATGTTCCATATCCACCTGTATAATATTCAAACCAAACATTTTATAAATTTTTTGTTATTAACATAGTAAAAAGAATAAAAAATAGGATAAAGAATAATCATTAATGACACCATATCCTTTGTACATTTCCCAAAATTAGTATTTATTGCTCTCATATCCTCTGCAAGCCTTATAGTAATGATTTCTCCTGTACTAGATGCATGATAGAATGATCTCTGAGTCTTTGACAATGAAGGTCTTTTTAAATGCAATTAAACCATTAATATGATTCAATACTTTTGAAATGAAATGGTAGGTGAAAAATTACTACTACAAGGTTGGCATCACAATTTGGTGATATTGTGACAGTTGTATGTACCTTATACTTGTTTTAAGGGAAGGTAGAGATTGAAACAAAATGGACCTAATTCTCAGTGCAGAAGATGTTGATGGGTCAACAACTTGACTTCAAAGGGTTGTTCTCTAATCATCATGGTTCTTGGTAGGGGTGGGCATTCGGTATCGGGTTTCGGGAACCCGTCCCGTCCCGATCGGGATTTTGTAGTTTGGGACGGGAAGTATGATTGATTTTCGGGTTTCGGGAAACCCGAAAACCCGACAAACTAAATCGGGACGGTATTCGGGAAGTATTTCACACCCGATTGGGAAAACCGAATCCCGAATTTCTTATCATACAAAACAATTACACATTTCAATCAATCTCTTACTCCCAAACCCAAGCCCCATCACCTAACCCATGGTCTTGAAATTAACAATTCATGACCATAAAGAAAAATATAATGCTATGAAGGAGCAAAATAAAGAAAAGTGTGATATTTCTACCATATAGGAGTTTAAAATTATTATTTTCGGGAAACCCAAATCCCGATCCCGAAAACCCGATATTTATCGGGAAACCGAGATACCGGGATCAAGTCAATTTAAATGGAATTCGGGTAGTAAAAATGAAAACCCGAATCCCAAAAATCCCTTCCCGAATTACCCGAAATCCCGAAATCCCGTCCCGATCCCACCCCTAGTTCTTGGAGTTTGTGAAGTAAATATAGAAATTGCAAGTAAAAGATTAGTCTTTAATGTGAGTCTTGTTTTCATGGCAAGACTTTATACTATTAAGATCAATTGCATGAACAAAAGGAAGAGAAAATCCTCAAGTAATAAAAGGTAGTATTACTTATAAGGCATAACACACACACACAACCTCCCCCCATGTTTAGCAAAAAAAAACCTCCATCCGAAATTTACAGAGTCAGAGTTTCACGCGCTACATACGCAATTGGGCTTAAATTTTAAGGAATTTTATTCTTTCAAAAAATTTAGAAAGATGGGGGGCTTCTGTTCAAGAAAAGTAAAACATAAGGGGATTTTATGCAAATAAATATAACGAAAAAGAGTTACATTACATGTAGGTTTTGGGGTCATATGCATTTTACCCAAGGACAACATTGTAAATTCACAATACAAACTAATGACCTTAGTCGCTAATGAATGTTGTGGCAAGTGTAAAAGGAAAAATGAAAAGGAGAATTTCATGCAGATTTTGCTTGACGTGGACTGTACTATATGTATTTTACACAAAATCTCCCAACCAAGATTTATGCTCAACATTGTACATAATAAGAAGAACAATGGGACTACTATAATGTGTAATTTTTAGATGCAACCAAATCAAATAATCCAATATCAGCTAAACTATGTTTCATAATTGCTCTCATTAGACTCTGAATTAATTATAGCCCAAATGTGATATAATTACGAACCTGGCAATGCAATAAAAGCATCTGAATTCTTTGCCATTTCTGCTTTCCTTTGGTGCATATCTGCAACTGCTTTCACTTCTCCTACAGTTTCACCAGTTAACTGTAAAAAGAAAGGGTTCAAAATACCATAAAGCAATTTTGTATTGAGTGCTGTACATACACACACTCTGCAGTGAAGCAATGATGATATATGCAGGAAAAAAATGCAAAAAATTCAACTCTAGAGCAAGTGGTTGATTACTAATACTACACCTGTGAAAAAAGAATTTAAATCACAGAAAATGCCAAGATAGAAAAATACAAGAGATAACAGAGCAAACAGAGTAAATTAAGGAACAAACAGAAAGGAACAATCAAAGAACACATTTTTGTGAAGCACCAATTACCCTATGGATAAGGTTACTTCCATTCTCATATCAAATAACAGAATAGGAATAAAAGAAAAGAAAGAAAAAAAAAAAAAAAGGTCACATTTTTTATTACAACAGTATAATTGAAAAAACCAAGAAAAGAACATGAAGAGAAAGGAACATGTAAAAGCTACTTGACTTTGGTGGGGTTTCCATTTTAATTATAATTTAATAAGAAAAGGGCTAATTAGACTTTTTTCAACCATAGCAGACATACCTCTCTAGGCATGAGAGTCTTGGGAATCACCCTGCAGAAGAAGACAGTAACATGACAAAATTGATCAAAACTCATCATGTAAAATTCCTAATTTTTTAAATCTCAAGAATTAGGTAGGAGTATTTTTTATTAAGTAAAAAGAGAATACTATTAAACTTACCCAAGTACATGCCTACCACCATCATGAACTGCTTGAGAAACCAAACCCATCAAGCCTATGCTTCCTCCTCCATAGACCAAATCAATGTTCTTGGAAACCTTAACAAACACAAACAAATTAGAAAAAGATTCAAGCAAAATGGAGACTCTTACTCATATGGGTTCACATTTTTATGTGAGTAAATTAATTAACCTTTGTACAAAAAATGTTACAGTGTAAGGTTACAGTAACATTCCTTTGACATTGGTTAAAGGAGGAAAGAGGTCAAATTGAATAAAAAAGAAACAACAACTACTACTACTACAGTGTATAGTCAAATGTAGATAATAGTGGTGAGAGTACTTGTTTAAGTACATTCACATATTATGTTCTTATCCTTTTGAGGAAACCAAAAGGCATTCATTTCAAAAACTTGAGAGAGACCTGTACATGAAAGTTACAGGACTTGTGGATAACAGAGCCTCACCCCCCCACCCCCCAAAAAAAAAGAAAAAAATTAAACATCTGGACTTCCTTATCTCCATAGCTAAATAAAAATGGAGAATATCCCACTTGAAAAGATTTAAATACATCATGTTTGCATGAAAATATGGAGCACAAAAATGCAAAAAGGTAAGTAACTTTTTTTCTTCTTCTCAAAACAGAGACATGGTATTCAAAAATAGTGCAACCCTTTTGTTGCTATTACCCAATTGAATAAAATACACACAGAACAGATTCAATTCAAAGACAAGATTTTGCATACATTAATCAAATACCCATGTGCAGAAAAATACATAAACATTTCTTAATCATACCCACCAAGGAAAAACAGAAATAATCAAGAAAGTTAACATCTTTTAACAAAAAAGGGAAGAAAACTAAAACATATTTACCAAAACTTTGCCTAGTTCAATAGCAGCTTCTTGATAAGTAGCCTTTTTGCCTTGGCTACTCCCACAAAAAACACAAATCCTCTTAAATCTTGACGCCTTCACTTCACCTAATTCTCTCTCCATTTTCTTTCCCTCTTTTTTTTTTTTTTTTTTTCTTTTTCTCTCCCTTCCTTTGGTATATATTGGTCCTTTTATAAATGTATTTGAAACTTTGGAGAGTAAAAGAAGAATCTTGCTTCTAATAGTATCTCCTTGTATATGCAACCTAGTTTTATAATGCCTGTATTTTGAGTATTACTAATTTTATGTACGTATAGAGAGAGAGAGGGAGAGAGAGAGGGATTTGTTTGCTTGACCACTCTTGGCTCTTCTTCACCAATTAACACTGAGAAGGGCTTTTATTTATAAGGGCATTCGCACGTGGTAAGAAACACACTCTCCTGCGTGACTTGCACGTGTGGCCCACTTCATTTGTTTAAGACCCTTCAAAAAACGTATAAATTCCCTAATAATCCCTCATATATAATTCGTGTTTAATATGCTCTTAAGTTCACTTCAATTCATAGGTACAATCAATGATCAAATGTAAGTTTTAGCCAAGTTGCAATTAATTCAAAAGTAAAAGTAGTGAAAAACGGATATATTCATGGAGTTCAATAAATGCACGTTATTATATCTTAAGGGTTGTGAAATAGAAAGTTCCACGTAAATTGTTTTATTTGTGAAAGAGACACATCAATAGAGTTTTACAATTAATATATTCCCCTAGGAGTGCAATATTCTTATTTAATTATTCTTTAGAAACGTAAATATCCATTAAATACACATGGTAATCGTAATTTATATTGTTAGGCACTATTATTTCCTCAGTTGGATCAGGAATTAATATAATTAATCATTAGGAAAATGACACATTTTAAAGAAGAAGAATTCTTAGATAATTGTGTGCTATGATTCAGGAACAACATATGTCGGGTACGGCCAACCTTTTCGAAAATAGCCCAATATATTAACTTAATTTCGCTTAGATTAATTAGTTGCATTGCATCTATGAAAGAAATGTCATTAAAAATAACACATACCTATTTTAATTATCCAGTAAGTATGGTCGTTTAATTTGGAGCTAATTACATATTGTTGCATTAAAAAATATTGTAGCTAAAAATTAGTTTTTGGAAAAGTTGTACCAAACTACAATTTTCTATGATTCTTCATTTGTTGCAACATATATCTGCGTCCATTTGCTTCGTGATAAATGATAAAGTCGTGGATGTATTCTAGGTCGTAGTCGCTAGGTTTCAAAACTTTTTCATTTTAATGGAAAAGATAGGGCAACATGCATACACGCTTCATATCAAAAACACATTTTAATGCATTTTAAATTTTTTTTATTTTGTATTTTGTCTTGTTAGAGTCTTTGAGCTTGTGGCTCTTTTAATTTGTTGTGTTTTAGTTGTTTTCTTTTCTTTGATTTTGTGTCAACCGGAGTTTGGTCGATTGCTCGTGTCAGTTTTGTTCCGGATTTCGGTTATTTTTTGTGGCTTGGTGCATTGAGAGGTGATGAATATCTCGTGTTTGGTTTATTTGAAAATAACCGGATTAGAGATTTTCTTGTTTTCAATTTTCTGATGAAAATGGATCTTGATCAACTTGAAAGTCGAGGAACCCTTTTAGAAGACTTGTGATCTCCTGGTTTGGAGATCATGGGGTGTTTGTTCCCGGAAAAAACTCCCTTGTTCTTCTTTTTCTTGTCCCGGTTTCACTTATTGTGTCTCTATCCTTTGAGTCTTGTTTTTTCAATGCCTCCACTTATGTTATTATCGGTTTTGATCTTTTGCTTACGACGGAGTCCTCAATCTTATAATAGTGAATAATTTTAATTTTAATGAAGCTTGAGTTAAATTATAAAAAAAAAAAAATAAAAAAAAAATCACATTTTCAAACCTACAAAACCTTTATTAAACCCACAAGTTACTCAAAAATCTCATTCATCCGAATCATATTTCAATTCTTTTTCGTACTCCGAAACCTCAAAATGAATAAGTGAGAATACAACCAAATGGCCAAACATGCCTTTAAAAATCAAAGTGAGATTTAATTAGATATGACCTGTTCCTGCCTTTTATAATTAAAGCTATGATCAATAGACCAAAATCTTATACTTATAAATTACTAATAACGTTATTAATGAATGACATGCATTTTATAATTGGCTGGTAACTTTCTGTAAAATTTAATATTATCTTTCTATCCTATATATAAACTTATTTTTGAACAAAAACTGCCATTTCTGATTTGCTCCTTTTTGCTAATTTGGTGTAAATTAATTAACAAGCATCGGGATTGTCCTAAACTTGTTCATATTTACACTTTATAGCCTGCAACTTGGCAAAAGTTTATTACCTTTTCACCTCTGTAAAAGCTTAAAATGGACAGTTAAAAGCTTAAAATGGACAGGGTGACATGGGTTTCTTCTTAATATGTGCATGCGTGATTTAAAAAAATTTACAATTGCATGGGCAAGTATATATATGTATGGGTTAAATTCAAGAATTCAGATGTTTTGTTTTAATTACCATAAAGCACAGTCCCCAAAAAATAAATTTAATGATTGAAATAAAACATATATGTAATGGCTGGGTATCACTATGTGCCCTCATCACCCTCTATTAAGAGACAACTTTGTTATTTACATAGGAAACATTTTATCTTTTATTTCACACTCACCATGACCAACTTCACCAACACCAAGCATCATGAACCCAACCCCTATCTTCTCACATTAACTTCATGTTTATTTTTTTTTTTTTAAATTTTAATAGTTATAGTTAATGGATTGTGTCAAACTAGACCATATCGACTCATTCATGGATTGAATCGACTTTCTACATGTTATGCATGGATGATTGAGTTTCAATTTAAACAAATCGATGTCGAATTTTCAATTTTGAATTTTGGATGTCTTATCCTCCGATCCACTTGGTTTCAGTTCTCGGTATTCATTTTTCTCGAATGTAGACTCTATAAGACCATCTCTAGTAATATGCATAAAAACTTGATTTTTGATTTTAAAAAATATATTTAACTTTTTGGTCCACTTCATCTACCATATCCTTTTTTTTTTTTTTTTGGGTAGTAATCTATCATATCCTTTAATAGTTGTTTAGTAGTACTTTTTACGGAAAATATGTTGTAGTACTTTTATGATGAAATAAAAAAAATGTTTTGGCACATCAATATTTAGAATGTACCAAAAGATGAAAGCTTTATTATCTCTTTCTTCGTATGTATTGTTTTTGTCTACTCAAGTCACACATACAATTACAAACTTAGCAACAAATTGATTGGAAACAAATTTTAGTTTTGAGATTTATATGTGTGATACAAAACAGATATGTTAGTGATGGGTTAAAGGGATTTATTTATCCATCTCAAAAAAAAAAAGGGGGGGATTTATTTATCTCAATTAATTATTGAGTAGAGCAAACCAATTAACTTTGCTGAGTCATGCAATAAAATACTAAAATATTAATGTTACCTAGAATGCAGGAACTGAGTTAAATATTAATGAACCCATGCCCTTAAAATAATTATTAATAAATCAAACATTTTCAATCCCTAAATCTGTCTGTCTGCACATGTACTGATCACTTCGATCTGTTTAAGATAATACTAAGTTCTATGCTTAGTGGGATTGTAGTAAAATGTGACTTTACCCTTCTTCATGCTCGCGCGCACGCGTTTAACGCATGCTATTTTTTGTGCTTATAGAGTACGATTTTATCCATGTATATATGTTCATTTTCAATTTGATGATGCACATTATTTAAGTTTAGCGTAAATTTGAATAATAGTATGTCCGCAAAATTCATTTGATATATTTCACATAGAAGTTGTAAACGTTAAAAAGTTTATGAATGTTGCGTTTGTAACGATTGTGCATTAGTGGTATGTCATCGATACTTTTGGTTAGCAGATAGAGTTCATAAAATAATAATTTTATTTAGCTAAATTGACATTTATATCTTTTGGTACATGTTAACATAAATAAAAACAAAAATTTGAGACAGATTGTGTAGTGTATATATGTAAATTTATCAAAAATCATTTCATATTCAACGCACATGACTAATTGCAATTTGCAAATAGGCCAAAAACATTATTATACATTTTTTTTGCTATTACGTCCACTTTCTTGAGACAATGTGATATTGATAATCAATTACTTATCCAGAACAAAATACATTCAAATGATGAAATTTTGGAGAAGAAATTGAAGTGATGGGAAGACAAATTCCTACCATACCAATTCTCAACGCAGATATGAGAGTGGAAGATGACTGGCTTAATTAATTTCAAGAAAAAATATTATTACACTACACAAAGGCCTATATTTTTTAAAAGTGAAACAACATATTACATTAATTATTATATCATTTTATCTAGTCACATTAGCATATCACAATGAATAAATAACTAATAACGAATAAGAAAACTATAAACCTAGATCGATACATATAACTATCTCCACTATACAACTCGAATCCAAAATCTTTAAATTTTTTAACCTCATGTAAGAGATAAAAGGCTTTTCATCAGCCGCAATTTTTCGAGATTGTAACCAAACAGAAGTTAATTTGTGTTGGACTGAATTTTCTTAATTTTGTAAGCAAAAACGTGCTAGTTATAGTGCTTTTAAGCATGCTCATTGTCTCTCTAATTGTTGTGATTCTTGAAACTTGATGTTTGATATGGAAAAGTGCACTTCAATCCTTCAAATTTGTATGTTTTAACACTTTAGCCCTCAGAATATTAAATAAGTACTTCACCCCCTATTATATTATATAAACTAATAGATCGTTTCAGCTCATTTCAAATTATTTTTTCATCAGAGAACACATAAAAGTGCATCAAGAATAAATTGAATAGATATATGAGACATCAAAATAGCTATGACTAACTAAAATAATTAATCAATCACTTCAAAGTGAAGAAAGAATTTAGTGAGTATAAAATTAATGAACAAATTCATGCATTTGGTAGATATTAGAACTTGATACCTCTAGTTATCCTCACTTGCCTCTTTGCAAACGTGTCCATCTCAATTGGTCTGAAGCATGGGTCAAAATTTTCATATTTTATGTTGAAAACATCTAAAAGTTTACGTTTTTGAATCAAATGAAACGAAAACAAGATAAAATTCTGAAACTATTTATTTGTTTGGGACTCTTTTATTTTTTTTAATTTAGTTATATTTTTTACAATTTTTCCTTAATATTTCCAAAATATTTTCGAAAAGTCTCAAAAAATTTCAAATATTTAACTGACCGAAACATATACTCGAAACAAAATTTTGATCCATGATGTGAAGTACCCATCTTTGCATTAATAATTGCAAAAACAAGTACTAATTAAGGAAAGATAATACAATTCATGCAATGCATCCATCCACAACAAACATCGTTTCCATAACTTTGGTTGGCAATTTTATTTCTCAATGAAGTGTCAGCTCATGATTGGCTGCAAATCAATTACTCAAAATCACGACAGAAGAACTAAAATGGGACATGACATCACTTTAGGAAAAAAATTAAGCATTGAAAAGTAAATGCACCATATCCTATACAAGGTTATAGCAAATTTGGGGCAAGAGGATAAAGAAAGGGAACCGATTCACTTCATGTGTCGAGTTCTCATTGGTCAGAAATGATTAACCAGTAACAGTACGGCAGCCCTGTGTTGACACGTGGACAATTGGTTCTTGTGGATTCTGTTAGCTTGTCACCAATTACATATTGGCCAATTACCTATGAGCAATATACAATTTTGGTCCCAATTGTAAAATTGGGGGTCTCTTGATTGATCAAGTTTCAAATAGCTTTGTTTGATGATCTTTTTCTCTATCTTGTTTCATAAAGTTTGAACAAAAATATGACTTCTTGTCTAACCAATCTCTCATTAATGTTGCAAACATTGTGAGGGTGATAGAAATTGATTTCTACATATATAGTCGATAAGACTAAGGTGCGACTAGGGATGGATTTGCGTAGATTTTTGGACGGCCGGGCCTTCTCTTCCTAGGATTTTTGATATTTTTTTTTGTAATTTTATTCATTTTTTTAGCAAATAAGTTGATTTTTTTTAGCAAATCCTAGTAATACAAATAATATATTCATTAATATTATGATCTAATCAAATGATATATTGATTATGGATTCTAATTAATATGATTATGATGGATTACTCTAGGAAAAGAATAAGTGATCTGGTTGCATGATTAATTTAACTAGGATAAGTTTTTGTTTCATAATTGACATGTCATCTCATATGATAAAGTTATTATTTTGTTTAAAGTAGGGATGTTTGATAACTCTGTGAAAATAGTGTTATCAAGTCCATTTCCTTTACTTGTTGGTTTACTTTTATTCGAGTTTTGGTAGAATCTTAGGCAATTTTAGTTAGTTTTGTGTTTTGTTCGCTCGAGTCATTGGTTTGATTATTTTGTGCATGAATTGAGATATTTTCTTATATATTGTGTTCATATTGTAGGCCTAAGCTAATGTGGACCTTAGGACGTGATTGAAAGTGAAGAATGATGAAAAAATGGTCTAACAAAGTCAAGTAGTGCACTAACGAAGAAGGAAAAAGCTGTCAGAAATGTTGTTATGCACTCCGAGGACCATAACTCTTTCAAGGAAGTTCCAATTGATCTGAAATTCGACTATATTATAGAGGAAAGAGTTAACAGACTTTACGGATCTTGATTTGGAGTTTGGAGCTGAAAGTTATGCCACTTGCAAAACTATTGCGCAAAGCTGGCGCGATTTTCAACAGAATTTTAAAAGAAAACTTGGTCCAAAGTCTCCTACTAGGCCTCAACTTAGTGAATCTATTCAAGGACTTCTAGGTCACGAAATTACACATATTTGATCAGCTTTCAACATACTTTTCTCATAGAATACACCTAAAACATCAAAGATCTACTTGGAGAAAGATTAAAGAAGAAAAGAGAGAAGTCATGAAGATCACCCAAGCAAGAAGAACACAATATTGAAGATCTTTATCTCGGATTCATCGTTTTGTCTATAAAACCACATGAACTCAGATTTGTTTTTCTTTATTATTTTTCTTTGTATATTTATCATGAACTAATTCTTTAGGATCTAGGGTATTTTATGAAACTATGTTACTTTGATTATTTTTATTGGATTATTCGTAGTTAGGGGCAATTCTTGTGTTTGATTCAATTTCGTTCTCTATGCTTACAACTTGATTGATCACCTAGTTGTTAGGTTTAATATCCTATTTGAACTTGGAAAAGGGAGATTGGGATTAGATAGAAATTGAATAGTAAACGACCCTTAGGATGGGAATATACTTAAGGCGTTTATACCCGTTACATAAGGTTTGTGTTTAATGCTGTGTTTTATTTACAAATCACCTAGGAATATAGTCGATTTGGATAATACATTAGTTCTTACGTAATTCGGAAGATACGTAGGAAAATACTTGAATCCTCGGGTAGCACTCTTGTCACCAAAATAATTATGGAAATCTCAATTAGGCAATCGAGAGATAACATAGTGGATTATAATCCTAGGTTTCTCTTCTCATTATTCGAACTCAATCCAAGTACTTAGATTAGTTAATTCATTTAGTTAATCTAGTTATTTTAAACCTGAAAATAGATTTGAATTTGGAACCATATTAAAAGTAAATTAGGAATAAAAATTTGGTAGATATTTAGTCAAGTCTCTGTGGAGACAATACTCTTATACTTACTCTTTATTAATTGTTCGATATGTGCACTTGCGTTTATTTGCGTGTGTAAATTCTGCAACAATGTTTAACGAAATCGTTAAACATCCATAACCAATCGACTCAACCCGAACCAACCATAATTTGTGGGTTGAAGGTTTGATGGGTTGATCTTGGACTTCTTGAAAAAAATACTACATATTCCAATCGAATCTGATTTTGTACATTTTTAGACCGCATCACCGCTTTCGATCGCAAAATATATAAATTATATTTTTCATATGTATTTTATTATCTAATTTAGTCTTAAAATTAAGAAAATGAGATATATAATTTAAATATTAATTTACTTTGGCCGTTGATATAGCCAGAGCACTTCTCCTATTGCCAGAGCAAATTTCTAAAATTGGCAATTCTATCCTTCTGAAATTTTGTTAGCTCTGCTCATCGCCTATTCTCTTCTTCCACTTCATCACTTTGTATTAGGGGTAAGTCATTTAATCCACTTTTGATCTGGCATTAGGAAAACTGCTCACTATATTATCAGTAGGTCTGTCAATCGGGCCATGTGAGCCGAGCCTTTAATTGCTCAAACTCAAATATCATCGGGTTTTATATCTATAGGCTCAAACTCAAATGCCATCGGGCTTCACATCTATGAGCTCAAACTCGGCTCATGTAATTTTTCGGGCTTCGAGTTTATATCGGGCTCATATCGGGTTTGCTCACTCTAGCAAATTTTACTTAACAAAAAAAAAACTACACATTCTTTAAATGCAATATATAGACAATTTTATTTATTCACAAGAATATACAAATTTTATACTCGTAATCAACAACATAGAACATTAAATATAATTGTAAAGTGTCAAGACTCTCATATTTTCACCATTTATTTTTATTTTTCCGTTTTTTCTTGTTGTTTATTACGTTCCCTTTGATCTGCGGAAACTTTAGTTATAATTCATATATTTGGTGGATTATTTGTAGTAATTAGTATACTTATAACAATAGTACCAATAATTTATAGTAGTAATATTTAAGATAATAATATATTCGGGCCTTATTCGGGTTGAGCCTTGTAAGGCTCAAGCTCGGCTAATAAATTAATCGGTTTTAGTATAATGGCTCAAACTCAGCCCCGGCTCACAATTATTCGGGTTCGGGTCAAATTTAATCGAGCCGAGCCATCGGACTTCGGGTAGGCCCGACTCAATTGACAGTCCTAATTATCAGCCATATGTACTGAAACAAATTAGCATAATTCCACAGTTCAAATATCAACTATACCAAAAGAAATCTACTGTACGTCTTACGTAATTCTCCAACTCCCAAGTGCCAAATAAGAAAACCTGAAAGGAGCTCATGTTTGGGATTTGATATAAGTAATTTATCTTTTTAAATAGGAGGGAAAATCACTTTTGATACCAAATTTTAGTTCAAAAAATAAATTTGATATCAAGCTTTTCAAAAAAACACATTTCATATCATAATTAACACCATCTTGACACATTTAGTTTTCCTGATCAATTTTCGGATGGAATTCAACACGTGCCCGTTAAGTTAACAATGGTGGGTCTTTAAAACTCGTGTTTGTTTTACCTCCCATTGTCAATTTAACAGGCACGTGAGCGGCACGTGTTGAATTCCGTCCGAAAATTGACGGCAAAACTAAATGTGTCAAGAGGGTGTGAATCATAATATGAAATGTATTTTTTCGAAAAGTTTGGTACCAAATGTGTTTCTGGACTAAAGTTTGATATCAAAATTGTTTTTCCCACTTTTAAATATATGATTGATATTTTCCAAGTTAAGTCAAGATACAACTGATGTCACGGGTCTAGTTTTCAAATTTCTTAAAATTAGCTACATATTAAAGTGATTTTTCTAGCTTATTTTGTAATGAAAACTTATTAACCTAATGTTAAGAGATGTTTTTAGTTTTCATTTTATTATGTATTCATTGAATATCTTATTTTATTAGTTGTAATTTGTATTATCTCCATTATATTTTCTTTGAAAGTATTGAATCAAATATCTACCATTAATGAAAAGAATTTGAAGTAGAGAAAAATAACGCAGATTGAATTGGAGAGAAAAATGAACTGGAAAAACTGTTATTGATTGAATAATAATTCTGTACATAATTTCATAATAAGTCCTCCTATTTATAGAAAACTAATGACCGACCTAAGATCGAGAAGAAAAATTATTAAAAATAAAAACGGAAACATAAAACACGCTTTACACAAGGTAAATATCAACGGTAAAATGGAAATCCCTAAATTGAATAGAAATCCCTAAATTGAACTGAAATTGGGACGCTAATGCTGAACTTCATTTGAGCTGGGAATTCTTTGTAAGTTCCTCTCTTTTTCACCTTCTTCTTCAATAATTATATCTTGATTTTGTAATTTGTCTGATAGAAAGTTTGCGAAATTTGTTCATAAATATAAAAAGTGGTAATTAATAGGTGCATTTACATTTAAATTATCAAATAACAAAAATACATTAAACTTGATAATCTTGAGACCGCAAAATCCGCCCCAACCCAAATGAGCCATAAAATACAATCTCAAAACTTATTGAGTTGAGTTTATACTACAATATTTAAAACCCACAAATATTAATTGAGTTTTGAATGAAATACAAAATTGCACTAAACTACACCGCAAACAACCATGGTCAAAAGAATTACCTTGCGACACCCTAATTAATATATTTTGTCTGAACGTCAATTATAAAGCCAAATCTCAAGGAATTGTACGAATGACATTGGTTGGAGAACTTTAGAGGTGGAAAAGTGATGAACTTTTTGACTTATATATTCCAAAATATTAATTTAATTAGGCGGTCGTAATGACTTATGTTCTCTTTCTCTTTGGAAGGAATCCCTTTGGAACCATTCTTTTTGGAACCTGCCGACAGATTCTATATTTCGGCCCAAGAGTTTTAATATTTTTTGGGCCAAATAATAATCCACAACCTAAACTGTATTTATTTACCAAAAATAAATAAAAAACCTAAACTGTATAATTTAATTCAGAAAAAAAATGTCATATAATTTATTTAACTAGTCAAGAAACAAGTATATTATGTCTCAAATTATGATCAGACTACATGGATAATCAAATCAATGATGTTGCTCGACCTAAATATTAGGTATGACTTGACATCTATCTTTAAGAATATGATATGTTTTTCACTAGTAGATATTAATTACTTATTGCATCTTGATACAATTAAGTAAATCACACCAAGTAATTAGGAAAGTTTGATTGAAAAATATACTACTTTCCTTTGTGTAATGATGAAAAAAAATTAGCTTAATTAAAGCTATATTGGGATTTCGTTGCTCTAGATGGTCTAAAATCAAAGATGAGTTAAATGATTATGAATGTTACATCACAAAATAAAATATGTTTAGTTAAAGTCTTAATCAAAGTAAAAACATAAAAAAAAAAATTCCACAAGATTCAGTGACCCCACCAAACTAATTCTAAAAACTTCAACGGCATCAAACAGGTAGTCGGGTAGTTAATACCGTTACAAGAAAAGTTTATGTATAGCATTTATAATTGTCTACATTCCCACTTGCACTTTTGTATACAGAAGAAAAGTTACAACCTTATTGATAATTAAAAATTCTTTTATTTTACTTGAAAATTACCATTTTTTTTTTAAGTATTAGCTAATTTATTTATGTATTTTTTTTTGTCCCTGTGGTTTGGTTGGAAATGTTTTGTTACACTATTTTTTTACCACATCAAAATTAAAGGGCCTGTTTGTTTGGTATTTCCCAAAATTATTTTGTGTTTGGGAAATGCTAAACAGACATGTTTCTATTTTTTGAAATAAATCTTTCACCTCTCAATTTTCTCAAACTAATCTCTTAAAAGCCAAACAAACAACAATTTTATTATCTCTAAGAAAAACCTATACAAACTCTACTCTGATTTGACATAAGGTAACCTATCTTTTACACAATTTATCTCACATAGCAAACATTATTTGACATAAAGTTTTACACCTACAACCTAACTCTTCCAAAAAAACATACACCTACTTTATTTCTCAAACCACTATCTCAAAACTCAAACAAACAACATTACGCAAATCGAAATTATTTCACAAATCTCCACTACTCTCCCAAACTACTTTCCCAAACACCGGACAAACAGACCCAAATTGATTTAAGTATATATATGATGAGATCAGACGATAACATTAGCGATTTAGGGTCATGAGTAGTTGATTCACTTAACAAATAATAATAGGGAAAATATGTAAATAATTAAACAGTTAGAAAATAAAATAGATTGCTTCTCTACTTAACCAAGTTTCATCAAACATTTTTTTTTCCTTTCAGAAAATGTCTTCCAATACGTCTAAAGCCATGATTATGTCGTCCTGCTTAAGGTGAATAATTTAGGTACTAAAATTGACTCTACATGCAATAAATAAGCATACATCAATAATTATTATCTTAGTCCAAATTGACGGCCATGCATGCGTATTAAACTTAGGAATATGATACTTTATTAATTTGCGCCTGATGAACGAACAACTTTTATTTGAATGTTTCATCAAAAATAGGGGGAAAATTAAAGAAGAAGGAAACTTTTGCATGCGAATAGGTCATAATAAATTACTATTAATTAACAAACCTCTTCAAATAGCGACTTATGAGCTCTACAAAGCGGTTCAATGTTCAAAGTGTTGAACTTTTTTTTTAAAATACATTCATCAGTAATCATTACATCAGAAATAGTTGCAAATAATAGACAACTACCAAATACTAGAATAAAATCTCACATTAATTGAAGATGAACCCAAGAGGTCTTAGGACCTCAGCTTTGTCTGTGATTACCACTGTACTACGATCTCAATGACAAGTCAGCTCCAATTTAAAAACTTGAAATTAATTGTATTAAAAACTATTTATTTTTTTTGAGTCGTATTAAAAACTAATTTCAATATCGAATTTTGGGAAACCGTTCAATCAATGTACATTTTTTAAAAAGAAAAGGAAAAAAAAGTGCTAATAAAAGTCTGTTTACTGTGTTATTCTACTGCAAATAAGTCCCACATGGAAAGCTTCAAGGTAGCTCATTCATCTAAGAATTTATGAAAAAGAAAATGTGGGCCAAATTTTGCCGACCATGTCTCGTAGATCCCCACCGGAAGAGCTTAATTCTACGTATGACTGAAAGATGAAGGCCCCATATCCAATCTTTTTTCCAATTTGAATTGCGTAAATTGTAGTTCAAAGTTGCAATCTAGAATACACAAATACTCCAAAAATATATAGTATAATCAAGTATTGAATATTACTCGGATATACAATATTTCTTGTATGCTCGTCCCATACATTTTCGATACGTCACATAATATGTTCACAAATCTAAATCACATGAAAATTCAAATTCATCAAACCAAAGTACTAAAATTGAAGGAACGAACGAACGAAAAAAATTATAGTCCATGACCAATTTATCACACACAAAATAGAAATAGGAAATAAAATATTGAGATGCAGAAAGTATGGGGTAGGAGACAGGAGGTGTGGTGACTAGATTTGTGTTTTGGTGTTGGCAGATGATGTCTGGCTTTCACAAGGAATTTATGTCTGCCCCCTTTCTCACTTTGTCTATCACCCCCTTAATTAATTGCCTTTTCATCTTATCTTTAACTTTGCTTTAGTTTAGTTTAGTTTACCCCTTTTTCTTATCTTTGCTTTGGGATTAGTTTTCCTTCCATCAAAGAATATTCTTTTATCTTTCTTTTTGTGCATATATAAAATTAACTGGTGAAAACAAAGACCTCAGAATATTTATAATCTAAATATAATATAACTTGATCTGGGTATTTATTACGTACATAAATCATGTATGATACATGTTTAAATTAAAAAAGTATAGACTGCATGAAGAAATTCAACGATATTTTATTAATTGTATATACCACCACTCTGAGAAAGAAGAAAGAAGAAAGAAGAAAGAAGAAAGAACCTCAATCAATTCCATGTTAGAATATGGAGTACTATTTATTTCCAGAATGGGAATTCCTTGAATAAAATACTACCAGAATGTTTTTGGTCAAGATGGTGAAATTCTCTGGTCAAAAAGAGGATTTGATACGAACCAATCATTCATTCATTCAAAATGAGTAACTAAATTTATGGTGAGACAAAGCATGTTACTTGGTTTTAATTTGGAGGTGAAAAGTTATGCGTGATTTAAGTTACCAATGTCTTGAAATGTGTGATGAAACCAGCCCAGGCTTCATTCAAAAACTGCCAATAAAAAAAAAAATCAAACATTTTTATTTTCTTTTCTTGATCTGTTTCAGATGATCATTTGAATTGAAGAAAAAGAATAGATGAGGTAAAATCATTCCTTTTGCTGCCTTTTGAAGTTTGAACTTTGATTAAAGCCACCTGCATTAGTAAATCACTAATTTGAATAGACAAAGATAATGAGTGCAATTTGTCACTTGACTCACTAAACTAACACTCATATCATCCTACTGCTCAATAATCATAACTTAATCAAGTTTGAGGAACCCTCCTGTCTTTAAGAGTCAAAACAACAATTTCAAACTAAACACTGTTAATAATATAGACTGATGATTGTTGTTAACCCCACTGACAAATGTGGTTTTAACTTTTTCAAAACCCAACATCCAAACTTAATCCAAATGGAGTTTTAAAGGTTCCACCTAGACCTGTTCTTCGAAATCAAAACCAAGCGAAACCGAGCCAAAACCTAACCAAATAGGCCCTTAAGTTTAAAGAGTCGGAGTTTAAGGACATCTCCAACCCAAGGGGGAGGGGGAGGGGGATAAGCCCTCGGGTTGGAGATGCCCTAAGGTAAGAGTAATAAATATATGAATTTTAGACATTTTTACATCTAAAAAGAGCAGTTGAGAATTATTACTTCATGTTAGATAACTAGAGGATAGTTTTGAGAAAAATAATACTTACCATTTTACGAAATTTTAGGAAAGTAATTCTTGTTTTAGGATCTCAAAAAGAAAATACAAAAATTTCGGTCAGAAAGAGTGTGATATTTCATAGTTACTTGTAAGTCATATTGTGCATGTGAATAAAGTAAATCTATTTCGTCGTGTTTGAACTTGCGAATCTACCTGAAGGATCAACGTTGAAATGGGGGCAAGCAACCCCCCCCCCCCCCCCCCCTCTCCTCTTCCTTCTCAGGAAGGGATCAGAGGCAGAGCCTCCAAATATCTACATACAAATGATCATAACTCTAATGCAAGACTTCTCCTTTGTCATAGTGAATTACCAGAAAGGTCCATGTCTCACGTTCAGGTGAAAATGTATAAATGTGTGTGTTCCCGATTGTTTAATTTTTCATGTTTATTGTTCTCGATAATAAAAATTAGTGGATCTAAGTCCTTACAACCAATTGTCAACTTATCTTTAGCTTGATGAAGTACCTTTTCCACACCAGCTTATTCATTATCTATCATCACAAAAATTTCAGCTTAACATGGAAACCTATGGTTCAAAAATGTAATCTTTATATTTACCCAAGATAAAGAATTTCAATGATAATCTTCCACGGAAATGATCAAAGATCAGGGGAGGCGTCTTACATGAATAAAATCTGGCAGGCAGCACTTTCTCGTGTCCATGCTTCAGTGCAGATAAATGGTACCCTGAGAACACAACAAGATAAGACACTCAAACAATGAATATAAGGTTTACTCTATTCACATGCACAATGTGACTTGATTAACTTGATTAACACTAACCCTTTAGGTTTCATTTGGATTGATAGATTTGAATTCGAGGAAAGATTTGACGAAATGATTCCAAATGACTCCAATATCGGGTGAATTATATTGTGCTTGTGAATAGAGTAAATCTATTTAACTTGATTAACACTGACTATTTAGGCTTCATTTGAATTGATAGATCTGAATTTGAGGAAAGATTTGAAGAAATGACTCCAATATAGGGGGGAATTTTAAAATCCATTATTTTTGTTAACAGGATAGCACAATATTAATATCCAAGGATTTGAAAGGGCCACTAACATTTTGTATATGAATTGATCATAACTTTGTCCAAATGTTATCTTAATAATACACCTGAGAGAGATCAAATTTTGTACCTTCAATTGACCATCCTGGGAATTTTTCAACCTATCCATTTCGATTCTCAAGCATAAGAATTTATAGCACAGAGCAACTTCAACCATTTGGAAAACCCTCCAATCTCGTATAATCTATAGCACAATCATGTCTCAGTAACTCGATTACTGAGAAAATCAAATCAGCCTCTGGATGAATTTTGTCCCCTGTGGTAAATAAATAATTTCTACCCTTTACATCAATCCAACTACATCCCAACTCTTTTCTCGCCTCCGTTTTCCTCATAACTCGTCTCATTTTTCTCACATCCTCCCATTTCCCAGCCAATGCAAACATATCGATAACCATCAAACAAGCACTTGAATTATAAGGTTCGAGTTTCAATATCTCTTCAGCTGCACATAGAGCCATATCTAAATCACCCCATTTCCTACACCCACTCAACAATGTCCTCCAGAAAACTGCTGACGGCTCAAATGGCATCTCGATTATAATCTTATATGCTTTTTCAAGCTTTCCTGCACGTGCGTAAATGTCCACCATTGCTGCAAAATGTTCGAGTCCTGGTGAAATCCCGTAATCCGTTTTCATGGACTGAAAATATTGCTCTCCTTCTTTCACATATCCACTATGACTACAACCGTGTAAAACTCCCATATATGATATCTCATCGGGTAAAACTTTAGCCTTTTGCATCTGATGGAAAATCATCATTGCTTCTAATCCATACCCGTATTGCGCAAAACCCGTAATCATAGCATTCCATGTCACAATATCGGGTTTATCTAAGTCCAAGAAAACAAGCCTCGCATTGTGAAAACTCCCGGTTTTGACAAAGGTAGTAATTGCCGAATTTCCAAGAAGAGTATAATTAGCATGGAATCCTCTTTTGAGAATCTGACTATACACTTGCTCGCTCAATGAAACCATTGTTAAATCAGCGCAAGCTGATAATACGCTCGTGAATAAATGAGAAGAAGTCGGTTGAATTCCAACTGACAACATTTTTTTAAACACATTCAAACTCTCATTTGCGAACCCATTTTGTTGGAATCCCGATATAATGGAAGACCAAGAAACCGCGTTTGGCTCTGGCATTTTCTCGAACAATAGCCACGCATCATTCACACGTGATGCTCGGCAAAGCCCAGTAATCATTGCGGTCCAGGTCAACACATCTTTGTCAGGCGTCACTATAAAGAGCTTCAATGCCATGTTTGTTCTTCCTGTTTTAATATAACCCATTATCATGGTGTTCCAAGAAACGGAAGTTCTTTCAGGCATTCATCAAACAGTCCTCTTGCATTTTCAACCATTGCGTTTTCGATGTAGCACTTTATCATTACGTTCCAAGATACTGAATCTCGCGTACACATTTGATCGAATATCTTTCTTGCATGCTCAACTTCTCCCCTAAGTGAAAGCTGTGACATTTTCTGTGTTAGAGCAACCAATGAATGGTTCTTATGGGTGTTTGATGGATACCCGATTTGGGGAACGAGATTACCACAACGTAGAGTGATCAAGCTAAAGTATTTGATAACTAAACATGTTTTTACATGATGGATCATCTCCAAATCAACTTTAGTGATCACTTCCCCTGTCTTACCTCTACTACACCTCCTAAAGCCATACACTTATATGTCCGAATAACTAACAAATGTTTATAGTTGAGTATTGTTGGTGGCAAAACGGGTCATGACACATGGGTTGGCCCGTGATCGGTTCGGGCCAATTCAATCTAACCTATATTTTTTTTTCTTGTTGATGAGTTGGATTTTGTTGAGTTTAATTAATATTTATATGTATTAAATGGATTAAAATTTTTTTTTTCAAAATATCGATCGCTGCTCCTAATTAATGTGTGTTGGAACTTGATGTTTACGGCTGCCTTGTGGGAAAAGTCGTAATAAATGGGTGTTTGAGGGTAATACGGAGCATGTGAGAAAAGTGTGTACTGATCCATGGGATTAAGACGGAAAAATTATTGCATAGGCATGGTTTATGAGCTTTTCATAGACCTTGTGATTGTAAATGCACCACATCATTCATTGTGAGAGCATAACATCATCAAAATGTATTATGTGGTGTATTTACAATCACAAGGTCTACCGCTAAGCTCTTAGACCTGGTCTATGTAAGAATTTTCCGATTAAGACCATGGCCCTGGATCTGAAGACTTCCCGGAGGTGGTAATTATGAGAAGAGAGATGGTTAGGTGGAAAAAACAGTGTATGGAATGGTTCAAGATGGAAGTGTTTTTTTAATTGCAGGTTCAGTAGATGCTTATATATTTTTTCAAATAAACAAGTACATATTCAATTTTTACATTTACTCTAAAGAAGACGTTTTAATTTTATTTATTGGGCAATTTTTTTTTAACTTTCCTCACATATTATCGAACACATGGTCATTACGTTAGATTAATTTTCGAGCACATGACCATTGGCTGGTAAAAACTATTTTTTATGGTGTCAACATCTGGACTCAATTTTGAGGCCAATTGAAAAGGGAAATCAAAATGATTTTCCTTCCTGGCTCTAGAATGGCTTGCTCTCAGTAGAGAGTGTTTGATCATAATTATATCTTCATTCTAGTAATGAATGAATGAAGAACGAAAGTTGTCGATCAATTCTCAGTTTTTTGTTAATGATCAAACTTTGTTCCATAATAAAAATCCGGGGTTTAATAAACAATAATATATATGTTTTAATCTTATATCATCCAGACTTCTAGGTAAAGCTCTCTTCTCTTAAAATAGGACTAAGCCACACCTGCATATTCATTCACACATTCCACACCACAAAAGGCAAAATATTCCAAAATTTCTAATTCTGCAAAAGTGATAGATATTATCCAGTGGGGATTGATTACAAGAAGGTATCATTCTTACATTCAAAGTTAAATACACATCCGTAGTAGTTGCAACCTCAGTGCAAGTGACAAAGTTCTTACATTTCGTATTTAATCATCAGTCCAGCACGATTTTGCAGCTGCAACTCTTGATATCTCTGATACATACCTTATGCAAAATGGAAAATCAGACACATTACTATACAAAACCAAACAAAGCACAAGTAATCCCTGTTGAAATAGCACATCATCTCATATATATATGCAATAAAAATGTGATTACAAATTCCAACAACTAAAGTAAGAAATATACCTTTTGTGATTCACTGAATGGAGGACCTTTGAATATTATGTCATTAATATTGAGGCCTTTGACGTTCTTCAGCAGGGCTAACTCGAATAGATCTGCCGTCCAGGTCCTGCACCAATGAGATATCGATAAAGGAAAATTGCAAAGAAAATTGAAGACATAGATTAAACCGATTTATGGACTACATACAATAGATACAATTGAGATAAAGAAAAGGTTTTAAAATGTTCATCCTCAAAGAACCAATACTTACAGTGCCATCCAATTTTTCAACAGCTTTGCTGACCTCTTGAGGAGAACCAAAAGTTACAAACCCAAATCCCTTTGATCTACCACTGTCTCTGTCATACACAACCTTGGCTTCCTTAACCCTTCCTTGCTCACTAAACAAGGTCTCGAGTGCAAGATTGTCAACACCCCATGAAAGGTTACCCACATAAACTCTGTTGGTGTTATCAAAACTTCCCTCTCCCCTCGATCCTCGGAATGAAGAACTATCCCTCGAACCTCGGAATGAAGAACTATCCCTCGACCCTCGGAAATCATCATCCCTTGATCCTCGGAAAGAAGACATGTCCCTAGACCCTCGGAATGAAGAATTGTCCCTCGATCCACGGAAAGAAGAAGAATTGTCCCTCTGTCCTCGGAATGATGAATTGTCCCTCTGTCCTCGAAATGAGTCACTCTTAGGGGGTGCTGGGCCAGAATTCACCCTGATAGCTCTACCCTGAAGTTCCTGCAAGAAATCAAAAATTCTGGCACATCAATTTCAATGACCATTTAACAGGTAGAAACACCACAAAATAAGAAATATTATGATAGACACTGAAGTATTGTTTTGCATATGCTCTTATGCCTATTTACACTTATATCTCCATGAGAGTGATAGAAGCTTACATATCCATTATATTGTTGTTCTGCAGCTTCAACTTCCTCCTGTGTGGACATAGTCACGAAACCGAAACCCCTACTCCTTCCAGTCTCCTTGTCATAGATAACCTGCAAAGTATCAAAATCCAGTAAGTGATTTCATATTGATTACTTCTTATCCACTACTCTACCTTCATGGCTCCATTTACAACAAACTAACTAAAAATAAGGAGACATCCCTTTTTATCCTGATAGCCAATTGAGCAGTACTGAATGTCCAATTCATCTAAAAAGCTTAAACTTTTAGAAAGAAGAAACATTTAACATTTACTACTCAAGAAGGACTCAAATCTAAAAAGTGTAATTTAGAATTGGGTGGTCAGCGTTCAAACACAAGACTTCTTCTTGGCTGGGCTCTGATACAAATATAAATTGTCCAACTCACCTAAACTTAAGCTTTAAGAGATAAAAGACATCTAATATATATTACTAGACATTAAACGTGGTTTCAAGAAGCATTGTAACATGTTAACCGAAATAGTGTAGTAATGTAATATTATCATTCACACATAAGATGGGAAATAATTAGACCTATGTTATTCAAGCACTTCCAAAATTTATAAACTGTCTTCCAAACTTTCAGACTAAAACTACAAAATAAGAAAGGCCCAAAGATGTAAAGTACAGAACTGGAACCCATTAAAAATAGAGAATTGTGCTCTTTCTAGACAGGGAAATAACATAAACAGTCATGATTACATCAAACTCACACAAGAAAAAATTACAGAAAAAGAAAAGATAATATCATCAAACTAAAAAAGTACCTCAACCATCTCAACAGTTCCGACTTGTTCAAACAAGCCCGCAAGCGCAGCACTGTCGACGTTGAAAGGCAAATTTCCCACAAATAGTTTCAGGTCCGGCGAAAAATTCTGCTCCTCCTCCGTCTCAGAAAAGTCTAAGGTCTCCTCCACGTCAGACGAAAAAGCCACACGTCGGACGAACCTCGAACAGGATTGTGCGTGAATATTCACCAAAGAAACGGAAAGCACGAATTTTGGCAGAGGTTTAAGATTGAAGAAACAAGGGGCGGCGGCGGCAGCTGAGGAGGAGGAAGAGTGGTGGAGGGAGAGGGTTTTGGGGGTGAGGGAGAGGAATTGGAGTGAAGAAGCAGACATTGTTACTGCGTTTTGTGTGTGTGTGAAGATAAGGGGATAGGGTTTTGGAGAGGGTTTGAAATGGGAAGCGAAAGTATCTATTTATGGAGATGGAAAGATTGAAAAGGGGGACTAGGGTTTACAAATACAATAATTGATTTTTGTGGATAAGAGGCCCTTAAGGGCATGTTTGGTTGTCACGAACGGATAAAAATTGGGATTCAGATACTTCCGTATTTAGTCAAGTTGCAAAATACGAAATTTCTTTTAGGTCCATTGGTAGTAGATATTTGAAGTGGATACTACTTTTGAAATGTGATGGCAAATTTGGAATTAATGAAGTATGGAGCAATTAAGTTCAAAAGTTATAACTATAAAGGCCCATTATGTTTTGACTTTTAAGGAAGAGATTCATGTAAAGGATTTTTTTTTAAAAAAAAAGGTTTCGTGTATTTAGAAAAAAAAATTGAGTTTTAGAGCTAAAAAACAATAAGTAATTGATCGCTTGAGAGGACATAGAGTATTAAAATGCTTTTAGAAATGCCAACTAAACAATATACTCCCTTCGTCCTATTATTTCTACTCATTTAGCTACATTATTCGGTTAAATTTTTCAATTTTTTAAGTGATTTATCATGTTAAATTATTTAAATTTGTGGTGTATTAAACCTTTTAAATATTAATATATATAGTGTGATATGATATTATCAGCGAAACATATTAATTAAATTATTTATTATAATTTTTATAAATTTAGTCAAGTTGACTGGTCAACTGTATCAAGGGATAAAGAAAAATGGGAAGGAGGAAGTATAATATTTTGATGTTAGACAAATCCTATTCATACCCAAAAAATATTATTAATTATAAAAGGGACGGAGTAGTTTTGGAATAAGAAGTTCAAATCTATAACATAAAGGGTTAGTGTTACAAATAATATTTTAACGGAAAAACTGTATTTTATCCTAACTTTTTATTAAAACGACGTGATTCTTTAATTTATTTGTTAGAGCTAAAATTAATTACTTGGTCGAATCTTGGCAGTGACAAAGCAATATGGAGACAGTAAAATATAAAATAAATATTAGTAGTTGTTTAAGTCTAATAAAGTAAAGATTCTTTGTCTGTGTTTGTTTTATTTAAAAGTTTAATCCAGAAGTAGAAATCTCCCTCTCCAACTATTAAGTTGTTGCAACTAACTATGTTATTAAGTAAAACTTAGACAGAAAAGGTTGAGTTGCATTCCAACACAATTATTACAGTTAAGAAAAAAGTCTTCTATTTTGCTTTCCAGGCGAGGAGAACATGCATTAAACTCCTAAAAAAAAAATTTTAAAAAAAAAGTAGGAGAACATGCATTAACATAAAATGGTAAGGTACAATACGGGTTTCAGAACAAAAAATATCGCAAGGAAGAGGGCCAACCCGTTTTCATATGCAAATTGGCAAAATATCTTTTCATGAATAGCTAGGCCCAAGGTAGTCCTGGCCAAGCCAACCAACAGAAGAAGATAACTGGAACCAGATCAGCAAAAGGACAGGAACAAAATGTAGTAATAAAACTAGTATGTATCAAAAAAAAAAAAAATAGTATGTAATAAAATCCTCTCCCATAAATGGATATAATAAACAATTCTAAATGCAAGAGAAGATATTTATGTAGCTCAAAGTACTAGCAAAACCTACTACTTGAAATGATTGGAGCATATTTTAATTTTTAACTAAAGCTATTCAACTAAAGTATATCATAGACCGAAGAAAAAACATCGTTGAAAGTTTAAGATTATGGTGTTTTCCTAAAATTGCAGCACAAAATTGCCATTAACTCACATTATTATGTGAGATCTTTTTTCACAATTTTTTAATCAATCCAAATTTGGTCTATATTCGACCAGATTTATTAGACTTTGTGTTTGATTGGAAATACAGTGGATTTTGATCTGATTTCAATTCATAATCTAAAATACGTGAATTATTTTGATCCGTTAAAGGTTTTTTTTTTATAAAAATAAAATATTTATATGTATACATAATGTTTTATATGATAAGTAACATGGATTTGAGAAGAGATTAGTTAATAAATTACTCATAGTCTCACTTTTAAAGCTAATGTCAATTTACCATCCCTTGATATTCATAATATTCAACTTACCCTCTATGATTTGTTTGAAAAAAAACATTTTACCCCTTATAATCTAATAAAAGTTTTATATTGAACATTTTTAAACTTAAAAAGAAATATGAATTGATAAAACTACCCCTCTTATATGTGGCACTTTACATCGTTGTGTTATGATAAATGTGACACTTACCCCACCCCCCATGTTACAAAAATATTTTTCATGCTCACTCTCAATTTCGGCGAGTAAATTACACTCTCCGATTGAAGGAGGTAAATTGCTCCTTTAAAATTTTCACGGTGGTAAAGTGCTCTTTTTTCAAATTACAAGGGGTAAATTAGCATTAGCTCCTTATTTTTATGCAGATTTTCATCTAACAACATAACTTAACTATGATACATTAATATCAATACCATTGTCTTTTACTTTGTTAAATGACTTGACAATTGATTTTTTCCTGTTGGATCTCGATAAAGTATAAAGAAATATTGAACATGGAAGCTAAATTAAATGGAAATGTAAAATTGACAAACTTGTTTGTAAAAAAAATAACACTATGTATTTTGAAAGTAGGAATTCTACTAGATTCGATTAATATCAAATATTTGACTTAATCTGGACAAGATTGATTGGCTCGAAAATTTTAGAACGGAACAAAATTCGAATCTAGTCCAAATCCAATCCAATATTAACGGAGTTGGATTTCGGTTGGACCTTATGCGATCCCGAATCCGACCAGCTGATAATGGATTGTAAACTATCAAATTTATTTTCATGGGCTTTCTTGTTAACCCAAGTGGGCGTGTATACTTGATTCTAAAGTAGCAGTTTAGTTACATCTTTGTAAACTGTAGGCCCAATAGTGGTTCAGCATTTTGTTGATTGTTGTATATCAGTAAGTGGGTCGGACCTTGATGCCTAAACTAGGCACGAACCTTTCTGAAGCCACAACTGGTTACATGTTACTACTACATTATTTTTTTCCTCTTTCTTTATGTGAATGTTCACGCATTATAATTTTAAAATTGGGCCTAGGCCCAAAATCAAGAGGAAATTAATGGGTGGCCATTTTTCACGAAAATAAATTAAAAGCATTATAAATTCAACCTAGATTTTGTTGTCTCTATCACCTGCATTTAAACTTTAAAAATATTATACTCCCATTACTTATTCTTCAAATAATTTACACAAAAGAATGAAATGTCTATTTCAGATACGAAAATGACATTGCATTCCATTTTGATGAATTCAATCTTAGTCAGATGTTCCAAGAAGCAAGAATAAAAATCTAACCGTACATAAAAATAATTTTTTTTTAAGAGACATTAGAAAGAATTAAAAAAGCTAAATCCAGTGGTGAACAAAATAATAAACATTCCGCACACTGAAGCATTTATTTCATATTTCCTTTTTAGCCTAGACATGATTTTGATTTTGGAAAATTGAGAAGAGAAGGTTAATTTGGCTCAATGAAATCGAAATAGTTTCCTTCATTGTATACTACTATATTAGGGTGAAATCTAATTGGGTTCAAATATTTCTCCTAAATTCCTGTAAAAATGGAACAAATAAAAATTGGAATAGAAAGCCTCCAATTTTTTTTAAATAATATGTTTTTACGTTATTTCGTACCTTATAAATCTTTTCTTTGTGGTATCATTTTCTTGCCAGAGATAATGAAAAAAATTATAAAATGAATTGCTAGTTATGCTTAGTTCACGAACAAATGGAAATTTTTATTGATAATACATTTTCAATTGTAACCAATTCATTTGCACCATTCACAATCAATTAGTTATATATGGACTATAAGGCCCTCCCAATATGCAGTACCACTCATGTGTGGTTTATTATTAAGCTAAGTGGGCCTGTTGGCCTCAGCAAATTTGCCTGGTGGGGAACGCTGCAAGCATGTACCACGTTGTGTTTCGATCCATTGCTCCCGATTCGAATCTGGTCCGATTTATAAGGATAATTGTTCGATTAGAAATTCGATGGATCTGATCCAATTAAGAAGATCCGTAATCCGCATTATATGGAGCGAATATGAATCTAGGCTGATCCGATCCGTTACAGATCCGTATCCGATATATATTATTATATATTTTTTATATATTATGTATTTAAATAAAAATAAAAATAAAATTATTTATGTTCCATTAAATCTTTTACTATATTAAAAATAATCTTTAAAAGAAATGCATGAGAGGTGATGTTGGACTAACCTGATAACTCATTGGGCATATAACATATTAATTTATATATGCTATTTAATTAGAAAAATCAGAACCCTAACCATTCATCTATATTGTAGCCGCCATCTTCCCTCTACTTTTTCCTCCAATTTTTTTCTTCTCTTCCATTACTCAATATTGAGTTTTCTTCTTCTTTTTCCCAGTTTCTATATTTTTTTATTTATATTTTTGTTTATTCCTTTGTTTTAATTTTTATTGTTTATATTTGTCCACCATATTCCATCTTTTACAATTTTCAGACAATAGTTTGATGAAATAAATAATATATATTACATTTTTAATTCATGGTGGTGGAATCTACAAGTGATTTGAAGGAAAATGATTTTTTTTGTGTGCTAAATATGCTAAATGGATCCAGATAATTTATCTGGATCCGGGGTATCCACCGGATTTGGATCCGGTTGCTACTTTTCAAGATCCGCACAGATTCGGATCCGGATAGAAGACATGGAAATCGGAAGATCCGGATTTGCCCTGATCCGGTACGAGTCCGGCCCATTGACAGTCCTAGCTCCCGGAATTCAAAAATAATTTAATTATATAGTAATTTTGGAATAGTTTTTTCTTCCTCGGTCCTTTAACTTTTTAGTTTTTACAATTTTAACGATATTTAACTACAATCTCGGTATGTTGCTCCCAAAATTCAAAATTATCATCGGAATTTATAATATGAACAATTCATGACCAAAACTTTTGAGATTCGTCTTCGTCGAGAAGTTACTCACTCCAAATGGTGTCAACATTTTACGTCCAATAGTTAAATCTAGATCTAAATCCAAATACTCTTGAATAAAACGAACGAAAATACCTAATTCGATTATCACTAGGAGTTAATATGCAAGTAGTGTATTATTTCATATGAGCATATATACTTCGTGTGGGCTAGATTTTGACCATACACAGCTCAATCATGGTACCAATCTAACTAAATTTCTTGGAATTTTTTTCCTAAATAGGCTTTATGGCAAAAAAATTGACCAAAATGTCTTTGTTGCTAAAGTATTACCTTGAATGTGCCTTTTGCTTAAACTCGCAGTTGCGAACTGCGAATTTTCAACAGAACCGCAGTTGGCAACTGCGAGTTTACTTAAAATTAAAAATTAAAAAATAAATAAAAAACTTAAACTCGCAGTTAGCAACTGCGAGTTTAACTAACTATAGTTTTAATTAATTAGCTTTGCGCTAATTAATTAAACATGAACTCGCAGTTGCTACCTGCGAGTTTAAATAAACTCGCAGTTGGCAGCTGCGAGTTTCCTTAAGTTACTCGCAATTGGCAACTGCGAGTTTATTAAACTCGCAGTTACCAGCTGCGAGTTTTTAAACTCCTATTTAACCCAGTCAGAAGCCCTAGTTCCCGTCACTTGTGCCCACTGTCCGCTCTTTGTAATATCATTCCCTCTCTTTGTTATTTCATTCCCTCTCTGTTATTTCAAAATTGAAGTGCCTAATTCCACTTGCCCACTGTCCGCCATCCGCCTCCTTCCGTCGGTTGATCAAGTAATTCTCGTTGATTTTTTTTTCTTATAGAATTATGTATTGTATTTTTTCTCAAATAATAGCTTTGAATTTCATTTTTTATTGTGCATTAATTTTTGAATGTTTTGATTTGATTGGATTATATATAATGTTCGCATTATATAACTTTGAACATATAGGATTAAGTTTGTGTATGGCTTTGTATGGATTGGACAGAGGAAATATTTTGTTATTTTAAATTTGATGCGTACTAATTAAAATATTTTCATAAATTAAGCAACCTTGTTTTGTAACTTTTACTACGTGGATAAATGAACATGACAATTAGTAAAATTGTTCAAAAAGTGATTTATAATTATTTTTTTAAATATTTTTCAGGTTTGTAATGGATGGCATACCAGTTACGTTTTTGTGCTACTGGGGAGGAAATATATTGAACCCACATAGTGGTTGTGAGTATGACATTCCACCAAAACGACCCCTTAGGGCGAATAACAGATGGAGTTATGAGAATTTAATAACAGAGTTGTACAAAGTTACTGGACTAAATAAACGGGACTTCAAATTGGGAGTGATATGTAGATTTCCTATTTCATTTGACCATGGCACTGCTAATTACACTGCCCTTCACATTAGTGATAATAGTTGTGTTGAAGCTATGTTTGATGCTTTTACTTATTTTTCGGGGATAGGCAGTTTACAGTTGTACTTGGAGATAAAGCCGATAGACAACCTAGGATTTGCTACTGACACTGAGGTTGGATGCAGCCATTACGTTGGTGGCATAATTGATTCACATGTGGACGAAGGTAACCTTGGTCCGTCTACTATTCAGTCAGATGTTGGTACAACTAATTAAATTGACCTAGTAGTACCCACGGATATTAGTCCTCATGGGCCTCGAAATGCAAGGGGACTAAATGATGATTGGGAGACTGATTCTGAAGACGATGAAGAATATATTGAAAATAGACTAATGGAAGAGGACGATGGAAGTAGCAGTAGTAGCAGTGACATTGAGGAGACTAGTACTGAGGATAATAATATGGATGTCAATGAGCTTCCTGAAAATCGTATAAATGGTATAGATTGTCCATTTTATAAGGAGATTGGTGAAGGATCGTGTGCCACAGATATTCGTGCAAGTCAAATTCAGTTGTCGGAGAGTGACCAACTGGTTAAAGGATTACTCTTTAGGTCGAAGAACGACATGCAGTGTGCTGTCAAGAAATATCATATAAAAAAGAATTGGCGCTATAAGGTAAGGAAGAGCACTGATAAAACATGGGCAATATGTTGTTATAAGAAAGAGTATCCGTGCAACTTCTATCTTCGTGCTAGTTTCTTGCTGAAGAAGAATGGATTGTGGGAGGTGACACGTTACCGGGGATCGCATACTTGCTTGTGTGCAGGATTAGGTCAAGATCATTTTCACCTGGATTCTAAGTTGATTGCTTGGGATATCTTAAATCTTGTTAAAGTAGATCCAGATTTGAAGATTCGTGTCATTGTTGAATATGTGAAAAATAGCTTCAATAAAGAAATATCATATAAAAAAGCATGGTGTGGAAAACAGAATGCGATTGCACAAATCTATGGAGATTGGGAGGAATCTTATCAAAGATTGCCAAAAGTACTTGCAGCTATCAAACAATACAATCCTGAGACAATTGTTGGGTACTACAGACCTCCTCTACCCGGTCAAATGGATAAATTTCGCCGTGTTTTCTGGGCATTTGGGCCGTGTATTCATGCGTTCACGCATTGTCGTCCAGTTGTTAGCATTGATGGTACTTTTCTTCATGGAAGGTACAAGGGAGTTTTACTAATTGCCATGGGATGTGATGCAAATGATAGTATATTGCCTCTTGCCTTTCCTATTGTAAAGAATGAGTCATTTAAGACATGGAATTGGTTCTTGAACCTTGTGCAAGAATGTTGCGTTCCAAATACTAATACGCAAATTACGCAAGTATACGGTTTTTACAAGTAATATAAAACGATAAGTACATACCGAGTATCGAATCCCCACGAATGGGTAAAAGGTGGGAATAAACGAATCAATCGACGGCTTATTTCAGTTATGAACGCTTGACACAAAATTATCAAACCCAAATATATGATAAGGGTGATTTTATTTAACTACAAGCAGTAAAGTAAACTAACTACGAAAGCAAGTAAATTGGGGAGTTAATTATGCGGTAAGGAGGATTCATAAGCAATCAATTAAAGCGGATAAATCATGCGGTTGTTAGGTTAGCTATGCAAACAATCATAGGTTTAGTTGTTGTTTGTGCGTTCTAAATTAGTTAAGTCTCCCTGTCGGTCTCACTTAACTCTACCAATCTACCCAAACTCTCCATCTCCGGATCAATCACAAACATCGTTGTCATTCGATGCTCTCAGAGGGCTCAAAGGCGTACCGTTGTCACCCGGGACCTAAGACTAACCCAAATCCCCGAATAAAGAGAATCTAAGTTATTTGATGCATTCACGAACGAACCCATTATACAAACACGGACCACACTAGGTATATGTCTATCCTAGGTCGAAATCCACAAATCGTCACTCGCCTAACCTTCAAAGTCCTATGTCTAGGATGCATTCAAGGTAGAATTAAGCCCGATTACATGATTACGGCAAATCAAAGTACTTAAACAATAATCTACTACAATCATTGACCAAATAATGCGATAAAACAATAAACCCAACAAATCAAACATAACCTAACATGACTCGACAATTGATAACTTATGCTCGTGTTTGCTACTCAAGGATTCAAGGACGTTCGTGTGTATCTTTCGAGTTGCATACAAACCTATCGAGTTAAACTAATCCAATTTATGTCTAAGTGGATTAAAATCTAATCGATGCATTAAACTCAAACCTTAAACGAATATGAAACGACTTAGGTATATGTCTATCCTAAAATCGAATCACAATCCAAATTCACAATCAAATTCTCAAAATCACTATGAAGCAATCAAGAATCAATAAATTTCACCTTAAAGTTGTCAAACCATAGGATGAACAATAAACACGAAATCGGATTAACGAACACATATAAGCATCGTATCAATCATTAACACATAATTAATCAAACAATAACATAAATACATATAAATCCGGAGAATTCAAATCCACAATCTTTGTTCCAAAAAGAAAATAACAACAATTCATCTCCTAATCATAGACAACTAGGAAATAGAAATATATCACCTAATCGGAATAAAATCGAGAGATGGATTCTCCTCCCCTTAATCACCACCTAATCACTCCCCAAGGGTGGTGATTAACTCACCCCCTTGGTGGAGTCTTCAATACAAGAAAAAAAAAGGAAAACTAAAGAGAGAAGTGTTGAGGGAGGCAAAGAGAGAAAGGGAGGCAAAGAAAGAGGGAAAGATTGATGAAGTTGTCTGAAAGTTGTTCTCTCCTCTTGCCCTAATAGCCCCCTCATGAGAAATCCCGAAAATGCCCCTTGAAAACGCGGAGAAAATGCTGATATTTCGCACCAGCAGGATCACACCGCGGTGTATCGTATTTGCACCGCGGTGCGATATAGACAGAAAGTTTTCTGCTCTGTCACACTTCCTTCCGAGCATCATATCTTTTGATTCCGAACTCTGATTGCGGATCCGTAAAGTCCGTAGCGTAGCTAACTCACTCATGTATGACATATCCAAAATTCAGCTCATTTGAATTATCCATGAAATATTTATGCATGTTTTAGTGAGAAGCTATCTACATTCTTCCACATTTTTACTTCGGTTTCTTCTTTCTTTGAAGCTCTTACCCACATCTCCCTACAAAACACACAAAACACAATTAAAACACACAAACAACCACCAAAACACACAAAGAACCAACAAAGAAACAAAAACACAAAAGAACGCGAAAACAAGCAAAAGCACGGAAAACTCGGATCTAAACAAGATATTTTGGGCTTAAGGATATAGGTAATAACGACGTTTTCACGGCGTTATCAAAGAACATGTTGTGAAAGATCGTGAGATATGTTTGATTTCTGATCGCCACCAAGGTATATTGAGCGCAATTCGAGAAAGTAGGTGTACAAACATCACTCATCGGTATTGTTTGAGGCATGTGCGTGCTAATTTTTGCAAAGTCCATACGGGTGGTCATTTAAAAAGGTTAGTTTGGAAGGCGGGTTGCTCACACCAGGATCGCAAGTTTAAAGGTGTGTTGGAACAAATTGAGTTATTAAGTAAAGATGCTCTAACGTGGTTGCGTAGGCTCGATAAAAAGAAGTGGACGATTGCACATGATGGTGGTTATAGGTATGGCATAATGACAACTAACATTTCAGAAGTTTTCAATGGTGTGATGAAAGGAGCTCGTGGTATGCCTATTACAGCAATTATTGAGACTACATTTTATCGTTGTGTTTTCTACTTTCAATCGAGACTTGGTATTGCTGAACTTGCTCTGGAAAATATTGGTCTACCAAACACCCAACCCCAAAATAGATTTTGTCCTAAGGTTTATCAGATGCTCCTTCACAACACTGAGAAGGTTGGAGGTATGCATGTTACAATTTTCAACAATTCTGGACGTGGGGACGGTGGGGTTTATTCTGTAATTATCGGTCGTCGCATGACCAAGGGAGGTAACACTCAAACTGTGCGCTTTGACAGAAGGACATGCACGTGTGGGAAGTGGGTTGTGTATCATGTTCCTTGTTCCCATGTCCTTGCTTGTTGCAATTATCAAAATGTTGATCCTTCGACTTTTGTATCATCATTTTATACCGTTGAGAACTACTTGAGGACATGGAGTGGTAGATTTGAACCATTGGAGGATGAGGCTTATTGGAATGAGTATAATGGTCCGGTGTTCGAACCAAACCCCAACCTTGAACGAAAAAAAAGGTCGACCAAAATCAAGGCGCATTCGCAATGAAATGGATTTTCAAGCCGACAAACGAGTGATTCATTGTTCTACTTGTGGGAAGGAAGGACATACGCATCACACATGCACACAAAATAGGGATAATGACTGAAGTTTAATGTAATTCGAATGTTTAATATGTACATGGGCTAATGACTGAAGTTTAATTCATTCTACGTGAAAATTTTGTTTTATGTAATTCGAATTTAATGTTGATGTGTTATGTTTACATTTTAGAGAATTAAAATTAAATTATGTATAATTAAATTGTTGATTTTCTTGTTTCAATCATGTCATATTATATACCAAGTATGATGTGGTTTGTTTTTTATTACATGGTGCAAACAAACTATAATAAGTTACTTTAAAATTAGATTAAGACATTTTTGAAATTGTTCGGGCTTGAATGCACAAAAAATTTATTTGAAGGGGTAAAATGTAAGTTTTTAAAACTTTAGGGGGCAAAGTGCAAACTTTAGGGGCCAAAGTTATTTTCACATTGTGTTGGTTAAACTATTGAGTTTCTTAGTAGAATTCGAACCTAATTTAGTACAAAGCGGTGGACAAGGATGGAACTTGTAATTTCATTGTTAAAATTAAATTACTCCTAGAGATAAACATCTTGGCAAAATTGATCCACCTGGACCTAGTAATTTAATTTCCAAATTTCAACAATTTTCAAATATCAACATTAAACAACCATAATCACATATTCAATTATAATTTCCAAATATCAACATTAAACAACCATAATCACATATTCAATTACATGAGTCAAATATCAACATATTAATACTACACAATCAAACATAACCACCAGTACTCAAGTCTTTAGTTCGGTGTATAGCGGTTTGGCGCTCTCTTGTCCTTTTGTGAGAACCTTTTCCTAAAAAAATTTATGGAGGTTTGACGCTCAATCGACCCAAAATTTTCACCCTGAGTACCAACCAGCATAGAATCACCCTGAGTACCAATCTGTGTTTGCGTGTCAGCCTGAGTAACACACTGAGATTGAGATTCATGCTGAGATGTATCGAAGTTGGGTGTAGAACACTCGGCGTGACTAAACCACACCGGTGGAATGAACTCCCGTTGAGCAGGAGGTGGAGGTGGAGGTGGAGGTGGAGGTGGAGGAGATACAGGAGCTGGAGGAGATACAGGACGACGACGACGACGACGTGGTGGCGGCCTCTGTGGAGGAGGGGCATCATATACAAGATCTGGCGGTACATGCCCAGCAGCTAGTCGTTCGTGCTCTCCAACTTGGGTTAAAGCATTTGCAATGAGCCTGCGGGATTCAGCTAACCCGAGACTTTCAAATTCGTTCTGAACTTCAATAATTAGTTGGTCAATCCGCTGTAAATTTTGAACCTGTATACAATTAAAATAAGTATACATTATAGAAAAAAATAGGAAATATATATATTAGAGTGTTAGTTGTCATACCAAACCCTCAAATCCACCACCGACACCCCTGTAACCTGTGTCATCATTCTCATCATGTCTCCTAGAAGGATTTCCAATCAGCAACCTCGTGATTCTTCGGTACCAAATCATATAATCATGGTTATAGTCGACATGCTCTTCACCAAATTCTCCATTAACAATGTAGTCACGGCGAGCATTCCATAAGTTAATATAGTTCTGGTGCTTGACAACCCAATTAACTTTGCGACGTCCCCGACCGTCTATCTTGTGTAATTCGATATCGGTGTCACATGGTTCAGGGATAACCTGCAACATCCCAAATTATCTACCAACCCGATCTGGAAAATGCCACTCCACTCTTTCAAAGCATATGAGAGGTACTTTGCTCGTCCATATATTTATTCCTCGAAAACAATAATCAGGCAACCACTCTAGCTGGTATGGCTGCCACACAAATTGATCCTCAGTGAGCAAGTCCAATTGATCTCGATACACTCTTAAGACGTGAGTGGGAACATTTCGTAGTAATTTTGTAGCACGCCACCTGATCATGGTTCAAAATCATTAACTTAATAAATATATTACCAAGTGTTTGATTTTTAAATAAATAATAAGGAGTTACTTACCTGTACCCAAGAGGTCCAGGAGGATCTATAACAGGCACATTCAAAATTTGTGGCCGCATGCAACTAATCCTCTCCCATGCCCAGATCTGATAAAAATAAAGTCTATCAAAATAAGTATATAAACATGTCACTAATTATAATTAACAAGTTACTTAAAAATGAAATGTTATACCTGCAATAAGGTCAAACACCCACCAATCTGTTTCGTATCAGGGTTTGTAGCCCCGCATAACTCATGGTACAATACCGCCAATGCTGCACTACCCCAACTGTAAGACCCAATCATGTTGATATCCCGTAGAAGAGGTATATACTTGCAACTTACCAGATTCCCCGATTTGTTTGGTAAGACAATACCGCCAATCATTGCAAGTATACGAGCTCGAGCATGATACTCAAAACTTACAAGATTAGCATCAGCGGGTAGTTCTGTGAATTTATCCATGAACAATGTTAACTTCAAAAATTGTCCATCAAACTCATCCGCGGGTGGTATGACACCGAACAACTCGCCGCAAAGTTCTTGCCATTCTTCTAATGGACGAGGTAGATCACTACTAGTCACAGCCCACCCATCGATCGGGAGACCGAGTAATACCTCTACATCCTGTAGAGTAATAGTAGCCTCGCCAATGCGCAAGTGAAATGTATGCGTCTCCACACGCCAGCGCTCGACCAATGCATTAATCAAAGGCCAATCCGTTTTTATTTTTCCGATCCGAAACACCCCATAAAATCCGGTCCTTATCAAATAGGGTAAAACTCTATCATCTACATTATCCATCCCTACAAGGCACGAGTCTGCTCGACGACACGTTGAAATTGGAAGCTCAATATCATGCCAAATTTGCGTAGACCGGTGCTCATTTTGAAGAATGAGTACCGAAGGATCAACAGGACCCGGATGAATAAAATGTTGTGGGTTCATCTGTATTTAAAAAAAGAAAATTTATGAGTTAAAGCAGACATTAGTCTTTGCAAGTTTCCATTAGTCTTTCCTCTAGGAATGAAATTTGGAGAGTAACTTTAAGTTTATGCTTGAAAAACTGACTTTAAAGTCAATTTGCCTATTGAAAAATACAGAACTAAGGAAGATTTTTAGAGTTGCTAGATGATTTATGCCTTGTAAATATTAACTGAAAAACTATATACTCAAAATTGAAAGGCAGTAAGTTGAATTTGGGGGAAAAGTTAACTAATGAAACTGAAATAGTAAAATTAGTCTTACATTCCCATTATCCACAATGAATTATTATTATAATTATATATATATATATATATATATATATATATAAAAACTGATTTTGGAAGGTCATAGCATACTTTATGACTAGGGACAAACTCTAATAAGTATTGTTTCATACAGGGCAGTGTTATTGGTCATCACATATCAATTTTCTAAAAGCAATACTAAGCTCAATTTACATGAATGAAAACAAACTTATTTATACTAACACTATAATGATTGAAATGCAACCTAAAGATATTTGACTCATTAATTCTGATTTACACATTCATGTTATCTCTTGTCCCAATTATATAATTGATTACACACTAACGACAGAAAATGTTAACAAAAAATTTCATTCACAAGTCAAATTTGACGAACAATTTTCCCCAACAAAGATACCCGAGGAGACTACTAAATCCATAACCTTAAAAAAATTCACTAGAATGATAAGGGAAGGCATCAAGTCAAAATATTATTATAGAATAAGAATGAAAATAAAATTCCCGGGGGAAAAGAAAAGGTATAAATAGTAGGAGTATCACTTTAAGAAGAACGATACAAATGACAAGAATAATGGAACAAGCAGCAGTATTAAATGTGTTCAAAACATTATTGAAGCAGAATAAAGGAATGAGAAGTTAAAAAATGAGAAATAATTTCTTCTCATCATTCATGGAAGTTGCAGACTAAATTACACCCCCACACACCCAATAATAGAAATAATTTTACAGCTCAAGCTAATCATAATGAGATAATATCACAAAAAAACTAAATGTAGGAAGTGCAAATTTGAAATGTATGCAAATCTCAAGGAATTCCCAAACATGAAGCCTCAGACCGTCCTAGTTCCATTGATATCAACATTATCAACCAAAGTTGCATTTCAGGAAAAATACCTCATCATAGGCTACATGTAACAATATTTTATCACTAATTTATCTCAAATTAAAAAAAAAACATAGAAAAGTAGTACAATATGAATACCTGGGTTAGGGTTTCGTCGCCGGAGTCTTCGCCGGAGTTTCTGGGTTAGGGTTCGTCGCCGGAGTTGATTTCAATTTGGCAGAGAAGGAAAGGCAGAGAAGAGGAGGAAATGAAATGGGAGGCTCGTGCGGGAAGGTTATAGAAAATGAAAAGTCGCAGTTGGCAACTGCGGGTCTTCTAAAGACTCGCAGTTGGCAACTGCGAGTTCAATCAAAAATAAAAAATAAAAAAAAATATTCAAACTGATGTGATTAGTTAGCCTCGCGCTAATTAATTAATCCATACTTAGTGAAAACTCGCAGTTGGCAACTGCGAGTTTAGGTTTTTTTTTTAAAAAATTTTTTAAGTGAACTTGCAGTTGGCAACTGCGATTCTCTTGAAGACTCGCAGTTGGCAACTGCGAGTTTGAGGAAAAGGTACATTCCGGGAATAACTTTGGCAACAAAGATATTTTGGTCAATATTTTTGCCATGAAGCCTAATTTGAAAAAAAATTCTAATTTCTTGTATAAACTCCAAAAAGAAAGAAGGGTACCCAAGAAAGAAAGAAAGAAATTTGTTGGGAAATGAAGAAGACTAGCTAGTAGACAATATGGAACTAAGAAATGTGTACACTAAACAAAAAATCTGGACTAAAATTGAGGAAGTAGTGAATCCGACATAGTGAAAGAAAATGAAAGATTTGTCCTGATTGGTGTCTGGACATGGTACTCTCTGCTGGTGAACAACAAGGAATAGCATATACTCGTGAAGAATCTGATTTTAATTAGTTACACGTATGCATGTAGATTATTGAAATATTAGTCCATTGTATTCTGAAATTGTATATTCTTTGACAAAGTGCATAATATTATTAAATAATTCGAGGTGAAATAAGTCAATATTTCAATTTCGAGCTGCAAAGTGTAAATATATATATATATATATATATTTTAATGTGTAAACTGTTAAATACTCAAAAGAAATAAATATTTAATGTAGTTGTTGTATACGTTTTTAATAGAATATATATATATATATATATTTTTATCTAAAGGATATTTAGTCTTTCAACAAGGATTCGAATATGGATTCAGTACTGTAAATTACAATAAATTAGTATTTTCGATATTATATATAAGGAGATTATTTTCAATGATCTAAATAATAATATGAATTACATTAATTTTAATGGTGATAGGGAATAGTGTGTTTCTTCTCTAAAAGCAGACCACGAGTGGTTAGTTTGTCTATTTTCATTTTCAATCAGTGAAATATGGTATTTTTGGTAATTATTATATTTTTATTTATTTTATGGGCTCACTTGCATAATAAAGTGGAGGAATAATTAAATCGAAAAATTATTGGCTCAAATATCTGACTGTAGCACAATGAATGATATAACTAGTTCACGTAGTTTTGGTTATCTATCCTGCATGTGTCCTGTCCACACCGTCCAAATTGCATAACAGTAAATATGTTACGTATTAAAAGAAGGAAATTGAATAAGGTGCAAGGCACGTGAAAAGGTTTGGTGCCCTTTCGTTGTACCGTAAAAACGATCGAAAAAGGAAACAACACATAAATAAGCACAAAAGTAAATAAAAATAAACTTTGAATTAATTTTATATGTAGTATATGAAGTATAATAAAAAATCACTTCTTATGTATATCTTAAATGCTAAAGATAATTCACACAAAAATAAAGAGGCAAATAAAAAACCGTTGAACAAGATTGTGATTTTGTACTAAAATTAATCAATTCATGATGCTTTCACTAAAGGGGGTATATTGGTTGAAAGGACGTTTAAGTTTTAGTATTTTGCGGCCACGGGCCACCTAATATATTGATAAATTGTCTCTTAATAACACTTATTATAATAGGGAATTATTACCAATATGTGATTGATTTAGTGGAATGGACTATTCACTACAAAGTAGCGGACTCGGGTTTGAATTCCTGTTGGGAGAGATACACACATATGTACCCAACCCGCCTCGAAAGGGATTAAACCCTTTGGAAAACTAAAAAAAATAATAGCAAATTATTCGATCATTAAACTCATAGAATATCTAAATGAACCGAGAATTTGTCTGAGGTCTATGAAAGTTGACTTAAATATTTCGATATCTATAAATATCCAAGAAAAAAAAGAAAGAGAGAAATGAGAAAAATCGTATTAAGAAACTTGAAAGTAAGTTGCAGTGAACTACTTGGCAATTACTACAAAATAAACTGGAAAATAATTAGTGGCAGAGATCAAATTCAAGTTTGACCAGGGGGTCGAACTCAATAGGCGATAGACTTCCTCGGTTCTTGACTGGTAGGTCAAAGCAGCCCTATATGATCATTTTCTTAATAATTGCTGGCACTAAAAAGTTTAAATAGTACTATTCAACTTTAATATTAATATTAATACTTTCGTTTCAATTTTCCAATTTATTGATTTATCTAACTATAAGTTTGGCAATTGGGAGAAACTAGTCTATTTTTGCATATATTAATTTATTCGACTCAATTGTAGCTTTAATGTAATTTGAATGCACTAAAAGGCAAATAACATTTTGTAGTAAGTCAATATGCGAATTTAACTTACCTACTCCATCTTGTTATAATTGTCTACGTAAGTTCGTTCAAATTAAGCACTAGAATTAACAGAAAATTATATTTTGTTATTATAATTGAAGTACTTGAGGTAACATATTATTTTGGGTTTAAAAGCGAAAAAATTGGGACGACAAATAAAATATGATGTATTCTTGCGCCAAATGTTACTAGATCGTTTAAACATGTTCCTCAAGTCCATGCATGGGAAGTGGTCATATACATATGATTGAAAATTAAATTAAGTTTTATGATATTCGATTCGAGTTTGTCTGAGCATGGTTTGTTATACGACTTAACATAAACATTAATGGGTTTTTTTTTCTCATTTAATTACTTTTAAAGCTTGATTATGTCTCCACTCCATAAGATGAAAATAATAAAATATTAAGCTACTGAAGCTCAATTTGTGTCCGGCTCAATTGAAACTCGTTCAAGTTAATTCTTTTAACATTTAGATCAAGCTCGGACATATACAACTTCAACAAAAACAGTTTGACTAAATTTAAATAATGATTTGCTCTATACTTTCAGACTAATTTACAAATCTAATCACATCTTTATATATGTGTGTCCATGTGAACTCTGTCTGCTAGCTGCCTCAATAACGAGATCTTTATTGTTTTGATTTAACTATACGTATCTTAATTTGAACTTAATAACGTGTTAACATATTTGTTTATCCACAAGACCACAACCTTGGCTACCTAACTTTCTCCATTAATTTCCTTTTTTCTCCTTTCTGTTCATCTACCATGTTATAATTAGATGTAGCTAACAAAATGGTGGATTATTCTATTCAAATAACGACTTAGTCTCATGCTTAAATATTAATTAATATAGCTACACAAGTCATGTAGATATTGGTTTTAAAGTAATTTTCTTCTTGTTAACTTATTAGGATTTTTTGTGTATTATGCTATTTTGGATAAAAAAAAATTATGAGTAAACGCTGCAGTTCATTGTCTCAATTAATTGGTAATTAAAAAAGGGTTTGACCCAATTGTAGCCCCTTGAAAAATTGAAAAGCCTAATTAATATTGAATTTTGTATTTACCCATCCACATATTATACAACCATGCAAAACAAGCTTGAAGTAGTATGTTCTTTCTATCCATTTATTATATAATATTTGTGTTAAACTTAATTATTATAAATTTGAAAATGACTAATTAATTTTGACGACTGATCATTGAATTGAATTCCAAAACTTGTGCGAATAAATATAATACGATTAATTTCAGCTCTTTAAAAGAGTCAAATATTAAAATTAGTTTGATAAATTATATGATTAATTAATGATTTATTTAATGAAAAAGAACTCTAACTCTAAACATTATGAACTCAAGTTCGATTTTTCGTACGAAAGAATTAAATGAGATGTAAGATCCAAATAACAAAAATAAAATTTGCCAACTATAAGTCACGACATGAACGAAGTGTGTACTAAATATAACCTCTCCACTGGTTCCATTTCGTTTTTTTGTTCCAAAAAAGGAAAAAAAAAATAATTAAAATACAAAATTCCAAGAATTAATTTCAATGTTCTACCCATCCCATTTCCTACCAACCACCACCTTTCACACTCGGAAAAAAAGAAATTGAAAAACTCAACATTGATTTCAAGTGACACCTACATTAACAAAAATCCACCGTCCAATAACCCCAAAACAAACGGACCAGATCAATCCTCAACAAACTCGCTCAATGAACATGTCTGGCTGCCTTCATCCTCCACTACTCTTCCCTCCTAATCCCAATCCCACCTACCAAAACAAAATAAAAATAAAAATAAAATAAGAAAAATATTAAATACTATCATAAATTAGCCCCTAAGTCCCAACTCCTACACCACCTCTCTCTATTTAAAGCCACATACCTTACTTACTACAATTCAGGAATTCCTCTACAAATCAAACACACACACTCCAAAATAAATAAACACGCATTCATTTCTTTTGTGTGAGAGTCAGAGTCAGAGTCCTACACTTCAATTTTTCCAAACCATTTTTTCCAATTAATTGGTGATCATAATTTTGCAATGGAAGCTGTAATTGAAAATGGGCATCAGTCAAATGGGTTTTGTTTGGAAAACAGGGATCCACTTAATTGGGTTATGGCGGCGGAGTCATTGAAGGGGAGCCACCTAGATGAGGTGAAGAGAATGGTGGAGGAGTTCAGGAAGCCGGTGGTGAAGCTCGGTGGAGAGAGCTTGACAATTTCTCAGGTGGCGGCGATCGCGGCGAGGGAGAATGTCGTGGCGGTGGAGCTGGCGGAGGCGGCGAGGGCGGGGGTGAAGGCGAGCAGTGATTGGGTGATGGAGAGCATGAATAAAGGGACTGATAGTTATGGGGTTACTACTGGTTTTGGTGCGACGTCGCATAGGAGGACCAAACAAGGTGGTGCTCTTCAGAAGGAGCTTATTAGGTAGCCAATTTTTTACCCAACCTTTTTACTAATTAGTAGTATTTTTAAATAGGTAAATTAATCGGTACTGTTACTTATTTATCCTAACTTAAATAGGATATTCTTATTTTGATATTACGATTAATATTTTTACATAAATATCACTGAATAATTAAGGGTGAGTTTGGCCTAGCGATTGCATAATTGCTTTTAGAATAATTGATTATGGTATAATTACTTTTAGGAGAATGACTTTTACTATAATTGATTAAGCGTTTGGCTTTGCCGTTTCAAAATTGATTTTGAAAATGTAGATTTTCATATAATTTACAAAACTAACCTTATATGTAAGCTAAATAATACAATTCAATAATATTCTTTAACTATCAAAAAATAAGATACTATTACAAAATTAAAAATAAAAATTAAACTATTAAGATTTTTATTTTAACGCAACACAAGACTATGATAAAAAAATTCGTAAAAAGATATGAATAATTGAGGATTTATTACTTTAACATAACATGATATTGTAATAAATATTATGACTAATACTAGTAAAATAAATCAAAAAGTTATTTTAAAAAATATTCAGAACCGAATAAAAAGATAATATATATATATATATATATATGATGCGTGTGTCTATATACAGAGAGTAAATATATGGGTATAATTGTCAAACATCCCACTACCTTATTCCTACGTTGGACAGAAGCAACAAATATGTTGCTTTTGTGAACCGTGGGTTTTTCACGGCAAGAGAAGCAAAAGCAATCGTAATTCTTGGGGCCAAACGGTCAATTTTTAGCGATGGGGATTGGAACGTGAAAATGGGATGTCTGATCGTGGGGCCAAACGGCCCCTAAATTATAAAGAAAATTTATCTTTATCATCCAACGCTAATATTAAACTAGAACAAAACAAATATTTATGGGAGTTAAATTTTAGAACCTTTTTCATTGAGATGATCTGTTTTGGTAATACATGAATCTTTCGTGCAAAATTAAATGGTTATTTGGCTTTTGTTTCTAGACTTGAAATTTTAGTGTTGCTATATAGTTGGAAAAAAATGTTACAAGACCTGATTTAAGAGAGATCATTATAGACTTCATAAATGACATCACATTATGTATTTTGTCATGTACCAAATGATGCGGTGATGATATAGTGTTATTTATCGTCACGAGATCTATAATTTTCATTAGGTGAGAATTTTCCATACAAGAGTATACTTTTTCGACCTTTTAGAGAATTTTTTTTGTCCGAAATTATTTCTTACTTTAAAATTTCAATACAATATTAATTAAACATTTTCCTATTTTGTCCTTAAGAGAGAGTGCGTAAAACTTGAATAATATGCAAATAATTAATGCTGAGATAAATAGAGAATAAAAGTATTTTAGGTATATAACTTTTTTTTTTTTTTTTAAAATTTAAGGCTATTTATTAATTATCTTAATATGTCTGTAAACATGTAAAACGACAAATAATTTAGAACTGAATTTTGGCTTTAAAACGTGACTGCAATAAATGATGACTTAAAAAAAAAAAAAAAAAATGATGACCAAAGACTCCCCAATTGGGATTTGGGCTTTAAAACGTGACGGCAGTAAATGATGACCGAAATGGTCGAAATTCTAAAAATGTAGTGGTAGTAAAAAAATCCTCGTGTCAGAAACCTACCAGCCCAAGGCGTTGACTGTTTGCTGGACATGTCACGGGTATAACTAAAATCCCACTTTATACTATATTAAAAATGGAAATTCTTAAATTATTGGAAACAAAAGCTGTATAATCGTTTTTTTTCTCTTTTTTCATAAATACAAAAGCTGTATAATCCATCCAATTATTAAAAATACTTATATAAAATGGTACGAAAGTCGAATGGATCCATAGATCCCTCATTATATGCTTTGACTTAATAGAAGATGCAAGTTTTTTTCTTTTTATAGTATTACCTGCAATAATTGTTTTTTTCTTTTTATAGTATTATTACCTGCAATAATACCAATATTCAACTTTATAATCTGACTGGAAACCCTTTTTTTTTTTCTTTCTTAAAAGCAAACTTTTTGTCTAAGAAATTTCATGATTATAGATCAATTTGTGTATCAAAATAAACCAGATAAATTTACATGAGTTTATATATGTTTAGATAAACCCCAGATAAATAGAGATCCCATGTTAAAAATTATTATTCAAACCCAAAAATAATATTGGGTTGGACTCGGTACACATAATCATAACAGCAATTGGGAAATAAATTTATTTTTTCGTCATTTATCATTTATAACCAAATATTTAAGGTTTGAATAAGAAATAGTGTGGATGTTTCGAGTATTTTAGCGCGATCATAAATAACTACCTTATAAAGTAATAATTTACTTAATATAGTCATATTTAATTTTAAATGAAATTGCACTAATAAAACATAATAATATGATAATTTATCATCAGTTTTGTCTAATTTTACATGGGACTTAATAAAATTTGAATGCAACAGGTTTCTAAATGCTGGAGTTTTCGGCACAGATTCCACCCACACTCTGCCACTCTCCACCACCAGAGCCGCCATGCTCGTCCGCATCAACACCCTCCTCCAAGGATATTCCGGCATAAGATTCGAAATCTTAGAAGCCCTAGCCAAATTCCTCAACCAAAACATCACCCCATGCCTCCCCCTCCGCGGTACAATCTCCTCATCAGGCGATCTCGTACCCTTATCCTACATCGCCGGGCTCTTAACCGGGCGCCCGAACTCCAAATCCATCGGCCCGAACAACCAAACACTGACCCCCGAAGAAGCCTTCAAACTCGCCGGCTTAAACGAAGGTTTCTTCGAATTACAGCCCAAAGAAGGCCTCGCACTCGTAAACGGCACCGCTGTTGGATCTGGATTAGCCTCAATTGCTCTGTACGAAGCAAATATTCTCTCTGTTTTATCCGAAGTTATGTCAGCAATTTTCGCTGAAGTCATGAATGGAAAGCCCGAGTTTACAGATCATCTGACGCATAAACTCAAACACCATCCGGGCCAAATTGAAGCTGCAGCTATAATGGAACACATTCTCGATGGCAGTGCTTATGTTAAAGCTGCACAGAAATTACACGACATGGATCCTCTACAGAAACCCAAACAGGACAGATATGCCCTTAGGACTTCCCCACAATGGCTAGGACCTCAAATTGAAGTCATCCGTACTGCTACTAAAATGATAGAAAGGGAAATTAACTCGGTTAATGATAACCCTTTGATCGATGTTTCTCGAAACAAGGCTATACACGGTGGGAACTTTCAAGGGACCCCGGTTGGAGTGTCGATGGATAATTCGAGATTGGCCATAGCATCTATTGGGAAGTTGATGTTTGCTCAGTTTTCGGAACTTGTTAATGATTTTTACAATAATGGGTTGCCATCGAATTTGTCGGGTGGGAGGAATCCGAGTTTGGATTATGGATTCAAAGGAGCTGAAATTGCTATGGCTTCTTACTGTTCGGAGCTTCAGTTCTTGGCTAACCCAGTTACCAACCACGTTCAAAGTGCAGAGCAACATAACCAAGATGTTAACTCTTTGGGTTTGATTTCCTCGAGAAAAACTGTCGAGGCTTTGGATATTTTGAAGCTCATGTCATCTACTTTCTTAATCGCGCTTTGCCAAGCGATTGATTTGAGGCATTTGGAGGAGAATTTGAGGCTTGCGGTTAAGAACACCGTGAGTCAAGTGGCTAAGAGGACTTTGACAATGGGTGTCAATGGAGAGCTTCACCCATCGAGATTTTGCGAGAAGGATTTACTTCGTGTGGTTGACCGTGAGTACGTTTTTGCGTACATTGACGACCCTTGCAGTGCTACTTACCCTTTGATGCAAAAACTAAGGCAAGTTCTCGTGGAACATGCTTTGAAAAACGGGGAACATGAAAAGAACTCGAGCACTTCCATCTTTCAAAAGATTGAGGCTTTTGAGGATGAACTTAAAGCCCTTTTGCCTAAGGAAGTAGAGAGTGCTAGAATCGCACTCGAGGCTGGAAATCCCGCGATTGGGAACCGGATTACGGAGTGTAGATCGTATCCTTTGTATAAGTTCATTAGAGAGGAGTTGGGGTCTGAGTTCTTGACTGGAGAAAAGGTTACTTCACCGGGTGAGGAATGTGATAAGGTGTTTACTGCAATGAGCAAGGGGCTTATTGTTGATCCATTGTTGAAGTGTCTTGAGGCTTGGAATGGTGAACCTCTTCCTATCTGTTAGTGGATTTGTATGATGATTCTCAAATGATAATTTTTTCTTTTTGTTCTGTGTATGGTTAATCAAAGCCTTTTATGTTTTTTCTTTTGAAATTCGTTTGTAGTAATGAGTCAATGTAGTTTTTCTGTATGGTGAAATGATATGTAAAAACTGTTGGAGTTATATTTATATATATATTTATCTTTTCTATATTTACATGTTTTTTTTAGTATGATTTGAAAGATTTGGGTGTAGATACAATCTTTGGGATATTGTTCGTGTCACTGTCAATGTTTAGGAAATAGAATGGTGGATATTAAATCATTGATAGTTGGTAGTGTGTATTAGTTGGTGAAATATTGATTAAAATATTATGATTATTAAGGCTTTGACAAATGATTGAGTACATTCAAAACATCAAATTTCAAGACTCTGTATTTATTGGACTGGGTCAGTGGTTGGTGAATAACTAATTCCAACTTTAATTAAAACCACATTTTGCAATTATAAGTAGAACTAGGGTTACTGTCAATGAGTCGGACTCGGACCGGATCAGGGCAGATTCGTATCTGAGTCCTATTTCCATTTCTTCTATTCGGTTTCACATTTTTATTTTGATTTAAATACATAATATATAACAACATATAGTAATATATATCGGATACGGATCTGTAACGAACCGGATCAGTATAGATCCATATTCGCTCCATATAATTTGGATTATGGATCTTCTTAATCGGATCAGGTTCATCGAACAATTATCCTAATAATCGGACCTAATTTGGATCGAATCCGAATTGAAATCTTCCCCATTGACAGCCCAAAGTAGAACTAATATTGGAATGGAAAAATTGAACCAAAAAAAATATGTTATATTCGGTAGGCATCAAATGAATTTTTTATCAAGAAGGCCCGGATTGACCGATTGAATGAATATGGGCCAGAAGCTCAATTCAAAACCGGTCCCAAAATTGGGCCTTGAGCTAGTTCAAAGGATTTTGGAAGTGATCCAATAAAAAGGGAAAGGAAATGAAAAGTAGAATTTAAATTCTAGTTTAAAACTGGGTTGGATGTAGCCACTTTATCACAAATTTTTGTATTAAAGTCTTAAATTTAGAAAATCATAATTCTATAAATTTAGTCTGACCGAGCTCGGTATCATCTAAATTTAGTCTCTAACTAGATGCTCAATTATTACATCAACAAAAAAATTTAGGACACACAAGTGTCTTGATTAGGACATAAACAAAATAATGTCGTGTTATACTAAAGTCTCTTAATCTTATTTCATAATCTTAAGCAAGAATATTATCAAAAGTTAAAAATTTTCAAATTATTTTATCACATAAAATAATAATAATGTAAAACTACTTATCTACCGACAACTAGTCAAAATAAAATTGTGATAACACGTACAATTCAAAATTATATTCTACAAAAATACTGTGCATAACTAAAGGGGATTAAAAAGGGAGAAGGTAGTAAATTAATGTTCAACCACTTGATGTCATATGAAAATAGATGTTGCTCCACAACAAAAAAATTTACACGATTATTATATCTATTTCTACTATGCAATATTATATGGACACGCCTAACATTATAATCGGGGGTCAATATTGTCTATAAATAATGTCACACATATAGTAGTAACATAATGGGATAATTTGTTATATTTTTAGACGGTACATGTTTAGATGTCAATTGACTCAGGAAATTACTAATTAGTATAGGTAATTTTTAGGTCAACATAAATCCGTTGACTTTTCCCTCTCAATTGAACAACACAATAATAGACGACCCTTAACATTTTTCCCTTTGCTGATTCCTACTCCTCAAGGGACATAAATAGAGTAAGTATTATCTATCATCGTCAAAAAGGTGTTTACATAGGAGAGGAGATTCAACATCAATATCGTCGGCTCGTAATCGGAAGCAATAGCAAGCCGCGAATGGCATCACAAATCCTAAGACGGCTCGCTCGAAGCCGAACCAACGGAATCTTCTCCGATCGGAGCTTCTCATCTGCACCGTCCGATTCGAATCTGATCCGCGCCACTCTCTTCCCTGGAGATGGAATTGGCCCTGAGATCGCTGAATCCGTCAAACAGGTATCGTGTTACTACGTCTATCAATATGTATTTGGTTCAAATTTAGTCTAGCAGTGAAATAATGTGGTTTTTATTATTTTAGGGTTTTCAATTTTGTTAAGTATTTGTGATTTATAGTGATGGAGAGGGAAGGACTAAAGTAGTCTGTTTTTAATTTCGCTAATTTGCTCTTGTGTTTTGTGGCTAGCTGGATTTTAGAAAGATGAAGGTTTTCATTTTTTTTTTGGAAAAATTGGTGATTTATAGTGATGGATAGGAAGTGACTGAAGTAATATGCTGTTAATTTCGTTAATTTGCTTCTGTGTTTTGTGGCTAGCTGGTTTCCAGAAAGATGAAGGTTAACAAATTTATATATTTCTCATGTAATTGTTTGATTAGAATATATTTGGATCGAGAGTATGCAGCATAAATTGGTTTTTTCGTTCTTGATTCATATTATCAACAGGAATGCATATTCATTTGCAAGTAAGAAGTAAGATTATTTTGGTGAGATGGATACCCTTGGAAGTTGCTCAAGTTCTACTGATGAATTTGTCTTTATTTACCATGATGTCCGCAAGTATGTTATGTCCTAGAATGTATGATCCATAACCACACTCACGAAGTTTCCCAATTGATGGTGTGATGTGAATTGATTAAAAATAATGTGAATTGCTAAAAACTTTGCATGACTAAATCTAAGCATGGGACTTTCTGAGCAGATCTGAATTATTATGATGAGACGAGAATTTCTTTCTGCAGAGATTCAGTTTGAGGCTCTCATGTGACCATGATTCGGGCCATACATTAGGTAGGATCATGCCTCGTATGGATGGTGGTGGGTGTAGGTGTTGTTTTATAGGATTTCATAACTATGGGATATGCATTTCTTATCCTGGTGTACCCTATCTTCCAGGGAACATGGGCTATTTTAAAAGGTTGAGTGTTACTTAAGGCCTCTTAGTATATAGAGTATGTTAACATGGGAATGTTTCAGAAAATGTCTGCAGAACAGATCATGTGAGATTAAGTTATAATGTTTTTATATTTTTCTGAATTATCATGGCGAATAGTACCTCAAAACCATGGTGATTTGGTACAGCGGGCGTGCAGGTTCCTGGAGACAAGATTTTATGTGCCAAATTTCTATATAGATAATTTTTCTATTGATAAGACCATGTGGACGTATCTTTATAAAGGTGAACTTCTGGGGTAGTCCTTTGCATTCAAGGCTTCCTGTTTTTTATGTACCAGCTTACAAAAATGAAAGAGCCTTGTCATTATAAGCCATGTTTTTCTCTGTTGCAGTTGTCACTATTTGCCAGGAAGCTATTTTTTTCATGGTCTATTTAAGGCCATGGAATGGAAGGTGTTTTTGTAGTTTAGGCTCTCTATTAGGGAATATTCCCGTGAAAAATAAAGCTTCTTCGAAGCAACAAGCTCTTGTGTGAATGATAAAACTAATTGTTTGGTGAAAATCCAGGTATTCAGAGTCGCTGATGTTCCTATTGAATGGGAAGAACACTTTGTGGGGAAGGAGATAGATCCTAGAACCCAGAGTTTTCTTACATGGGAAAGTCTTGAGTCTGTGAAAACCAACAAAATTGGTTTAAAAGGGCCTATGGCTACACCAATTGGAAAAGGTCATCGCTCACTTAACCTTACCTTGAGGAAAGAACTCAATTTATACGCCAATGTAAGACCTTGTTACAGCCTACCTGGATACAAGACTAAATATGATGATGTGGATCTCATCACCATTCGTGAAAACACAGAAGGAGAATACAGTGGACTTGAACATCAAGTAAGCTATATTATTTATGAAGCATGTACATTATCGTAAATCAATTTTCATGTTCTGAATTTGATCAAACCCTTTCTAGGTGGTGAGGGGTGTTGTTGAAAGTATCAAGATCATCACACGTCAAGCAAGTCTAAGAGTTGCCGAATATGCTTTTCACTATGCCAAGACCCACGGACGAGAAAGAGTATCTGCAATACACAAAGCCAATATCATGCAGAAAACTGACGGTCTTTTCCTTAAGGTCTTTCTTTATGCATAAGCTTAAGTAGGTCCCTTTATTGTAGCCTGTTCAACCTCATGATTATTTTCTTCTTTACCTTGCAGTGTTGTCAAGAGGTTGCATTAAAGTACCCAGAGATAAAATATGAAGAAGTTGTTATCGACAATTGCTGTATGATGGTATGAGAAGTTATCCAACAGAAATATGGATCTTATGTTTGTGCAAACTGGCATTCCTTGATAGTGCTTGTGAAAATTTATTGCATTTATATGAGCACTGTTATAATCGCCAACATTAAAGATTTGGTAGAAGTTATTACCTTGCCCATGAAAAGAAACAAATTAAAGTGCGATGTAAGTCTCATATTACACTTTCCCATGCACAGCTTGTGAAGAATCCAGCTCTTTTTGATGTTCTAGTGATGCCTAATCTTTACGGAGACATTATCAGTGACCTTTGTGCTGGTTTGATTGGAGGCTTGGGCTTAACTCCAAGGTATATGCAATTTTTTAAATAACTCCTTTCAAAGGACTCCTTAAATATTTTTGCTTGACTTGGTCTATTGTTACAGCATCAATATTGGTTTGGACGGGATTGCTCTTGCTGAGGCTGTGCATGGTTCTGCGCCTGATATTGCTGGAAAGGTTAGTATTGCATACTGTTCATTTTATTTTTCACGTTTTTCTGAAAAATGTTTTTTTACGTGCAATAGGAGGTCTCTTTTGAATCACATTGCGATCCAATTTGATGATGCTAATTGATCCATTTGAAAGTGAAATTCTAAAATTGAATAAATTATGAGGATGATGTATTTACGATTTTCTCCTGATATCTTAGTTTACAATACATTTGTCTATGTTGAAATCTTGTAGAATTTGGCAAACCCAACTGCTTTGCTTCTGAGTGCTGTATCTATGTTGCACCATTTGAATCTGCACGAAAAAGGTGATAGAATTCAGGATGCTGTGCTGAAGACAATTGCAGAAGGGAAGTATCGAACTGGTGATCTTGGTGGTACAGCAACAACAACTGATTTCACCAAGGCAATCTGCGATCATCTTTGAACTGTGGTTTAGATTTTGTATATTTAATTTTTGCTACGCTTAATCACGAGGTTGTTTTTTTCGGGTGCTTATTTCAACATAATTTTAGACAATGAAACATATCCCTTTACCCAGATGATTTACAGAGGGATCTTCCAGTAAATTTGCTGGATGAAGAGAAAATAAGGCCATGTTTATTAAATTTCTAGGCACTATAAGATGTTTTTGATTTGACCAAGAAAATTGAATTAAGGGGATTTATTCAAGGCACTGAATAGCTGTTCAATTGCTTATATTTCTATGTATGAAATTATATCTTCGTTGCTTTCATTTTATTCAAATATTTTATTCTTCAGCCCACATTCTGTCAACAGAACTTCTGTTTCGGTAGATTTGCATTTAACCTGATATGGAGTCTGACCAGATGAGTTTTTGATTTTCCTTTGAGCATTTATAATTTTGATAGGGCGTTTTGAAGATATTTATTTATATTTAACTGTAAAATATTACTATTAGAATACCAGTTAGTGCGTTTCGGAAAATTTAAAACAGAGTTAAATACATTTTTGAATATTGGGATTTTGGCAATGAATTCACTGTGCCTTAGCTGCGCAAGCTCTAATTTGGGCAACTTCAATTTTCTCCATAACAGAATCAAGAGGTAATTGAATTAAATAAGTTAAGGATATTTTCCTATCGGTTGGTCAGGAGAACAGTTTAGTTTTATTACTCGGTTTGTAAGCATAGTCAATAAATATAAAATTTTCATAATACGCTGCTATATTTTACTGTACTAGTTAACACTTTGAATCCAAGACACCCGAGTAGAATGATGCTGATGTGATGTTAGTATGCTAAAAATATTTTAAAGCCCCAATAATATGAAAAAACAGTACATGCAATGGTGATTGAGCTGTAAAATTGGCACCAAAAAAAAAAAATATCTATCTCTATTATTATGAAAATACGAATAGCGTTGTATGTTTTCTTAACTTTTTTGTGCGGACTAAAACATCCGTTTGTAATGTTTATTTTGACACAAATGTTGGATTAAGAGACATAGTAAGTTACATCTTTTGGTCTCTCCTATATTTGAAGAAGGTATATCTGTTAGATGGTTTCTTAGAGCTCAAATGATCCAAAATGAATCAAATTAGTATGTTCCATTAAATGCTGTATATTAGTAATTAAATTTTCGTTAGGTCCCCAACAATTCTTTTATTATATGATGCAATTGATATATAATTTGCACGTACACTTTTCTAGTAAATAAAGATTTACCTATGGACAACTTTCAATTTCAGATATCAATAGGCACTTGCCTGTACTGTAACAATGTCTTTCCACCACAAAGAATGACCAAAAAACTGCCTACCTAAGTTACTATCAATTTCTGCCCAAGTTAAGCAAACAAAAGAGGCTAGTGCTTTCTGTAGTTTTTCTTTCAAGTAAATCCAGAAACTTATGTACCTGAAACAAAAAAGTAATGACCCACAGCAGGTAATGGTAATGCAAATGCCAATGAGCACTATCGCAGCCCTGGAGATTGCCAAGTCTGTACATTAGACATCACTTGTTGATCGCTCACTGGTAATAAACTTACTCTTCCACCGGGTGCTGTAAAGGGTGCAGGAGGTCTCGTATGTCTAAAGTATGGAGCAGGAGCCCTCACTCCATATCCAGCTTGAAAACAATTTACGGGCAGGTTAGACATTGGACGAAATGGAGAAGCCCTATGGCCCACTAAAGCTCGATGAAGCTGCATTGACATTGATGATGTTGAATTCATTGCTTGACTTGCCAAAGCCTGACCAGGACCCGAGATAGATTCTGCATTAGTTGGAGCTATGATTGGTGAACCAACGCCTTGACAAATTAGCTGATATATCTCTGTTAACCAGCCTTGACAAATTAGCTAAATTTATAAAAGCAAGAAAATAAATCGGATCATATAACTCAAATCATTTTACGAATGTTCTATGAGTATTATGTTCAACAAACCTTGCGAGAGATCTTGTGTTGCATATTCCATCATTGCCTCAGCTAAAAATTTATTACTAACGACTTTTTTATGTCTAGCCTCAAACACCTTCATCTCTTCTGCGTAAGCCATCTCTGAATTCTGAAGCAGCAAATCATACTTTTTACGAATCTGATCCATCTCTTGTATGCATGCCATTTTCATTTGCTGTTTCTGGAAGTTAATTAGACACATAAGCATTTAACATGAAAAAAATTAAGAAAAGGAATGGCTAAAGAAGATTAGAAGGACATACCATCTCTTCATGCAGTTTAGAACTATGACTTTTCTCCTTTTCTAGACTTTCCAACTCCGTCTGGAGTGATGAGCAAACAGATTGTAGTTCCTCAGAACTGGTTACTTGAGAAGCTTCCAGAAGGTGACCAACATCAGAAGTTGGAAAAACAGTAGAGGCACTTGGTTCTCTTCTGTTTTCTGTCACAGGCACATATGGCCTGACTGAATCCTCAAGGGGTGGTTGAGTAGCCTTGATTTGGACACTAGTTTGACCATTTTGTATCGTCACATGATCATGTTCATAAGGAGGCAGCTGTGAAGTGGAGCACCAAGAGTGGTGAGAGAAATATTTCTAGAACAATAAAATCTAATATTTGTCCCAATGTCATTAAAAATCTTATATTTGTCCCACTCTAATAGCAACAAGTAAACTATCAAAACAAAAAAAAGAAGCAACAAGTTTTTACAACAGACTACAGATTAGCAGAAATAGAATGTCATGTGCTTTATGTCATATAGTTGGTGTATGGTGGTACGAATTCAATAAATTTATTAGAATATCGGCATGCCTGATCTGATGGCAATGGACAATTCCTTTCTGGAGATAAGCGAGGTTCAGCTGATGATGGAGTTTCCAAAATTGGTGTCTTCTCTCTTATTGGAATATCTGATCTACTTTGTTCATTGACCAATGAGGTTATCGCTTTTTGACGGACACAGTCGTGCTTTTTACCACCTGGATCCAAATAAAATAATCAGGGGTAATAAATATGCCCAAGAAGGTAAAACCGAAAAGTAAGAGTACCTTACACACAAGAAAAATAGATTTTGCCCAAGCATTTCCAACAAACTACGAATGTTTATTCTGACTAATATACCTGAACTCTTCCTTGCTATATCTCGATTTTGAGTTTTATTAGCTTCCTTTCTGCATCTCTTTGAGGCAGTTTCCTCCTCAAGGGATCCTTTAAGCAAGTCATCAAAACGATATACTGTTTTTCTAGTCCTTGATGATTGACTTGGCAGGTATTTCCAATTAGGTTGCCTCCCTTTAAGTAAATTTATCCACAAAACACAGGGAGGTTCCTTATCTATCATCTCCTCAACTATGGAAAAATTGTCCATATGAGAAGATCCCTCTTCACCAAATAAAGTTACGTTTCTCGGGTAAATACCTCCGACCAGTTCTACTTTCAGGATAAAGGAAGTATGCTTACAGTCATTGTTTTTGCCATTGTTAGGCAATAAAGATAATAGCTCAGAAAACACATTTTCCACAAAAGAGTCCCCAGAAGAAATAACTGAATTTGTGTTTATAGTGTCGAAGTTATGGAACTCGTCAAGCTTATCAAATAAATTGGTGACACCCCAAGATAGCATCCGATGACAAGTACTTTGCTTCATATTTATCATATTGCTTTCTGGGGCCCTGCCTTGCTTTGTGAGGATTAGTACCTTTTCTTCTACCGTAAGATATGAATATAAACGGAAGACTTTCACCTGCTCAAATTGGGAAGTCAGGTCGATCCTCTGCAAAGCTCTCATGTCGCTCATTGGGTCCCAATCAGTGTTGAAGAAAATAACAGTATCGATATTTGACAGTTTTATGCTTGGAACACAGGCGCGAGTTTCCATCAAACAAACAAATTTCCCACTCCTTATATAATTAAACTCGGTCAAGATAGCGTTCCTTTGGGAGCGTGATAGTCCTCCTCCTCCTTGAATGCGTACAAAAGAATCTTCCCCAAACTTTTCGTGAATAATGTCATCCAAAATATCTCCAATGGAAACCATTCCAGAGCCCCCTAGTGACTGTTAGTTTGAAATACATTAAAAAGGAGACTACTTCCAAAACAAATTTACATGTAAACAGTAGAAGAAAAGAACATCTAGAGAGTTCCACAGTTGCTCAATGTATATAAAAATAATGAGCTTAGCACCAAGATAGCCATCTGGATACATGCATAATCTTGTTTAGATGTTTAAAGAAATTTCAGTGATTTCGATAGTAAACCTATATTTAAATAAAATATTAGATTTAAAATGGAAAAAAATTATCTGTTTGTGTGAGTGAATTCATATAAATACCTGATAAAGGATAAGTGCTCTTAGTCCACGTTTCTTAATCTCCAAAAGGGTCTTAAGAAGGAGATGTAATTTGCTACTCAGTTTAATTTCTGCATCCAGTTGTTCAGGCTGTGGTATACCTTGCATCAACGAGGTATGCAAAGAACGATCCACAAGATAAGGATGATCGCAACACTGGAACAAATATTATTTTATCTCAAGTCAAAATATAGTGAAAACAAACAAACCACAGTGAATTTGGGACGAAATTCGAATAGAAAATAAAGAAACGAGAGGTTTAAAGTGAAGCCAATAGTATTCTAACCTTTCTTGTTGAGATAAGTATGTCATGAAGGATTTTTGCATAATCAAGATCATGCTTTGCATCAGTGCATAATAATTTTGAATTTGAAATGAGAGAACCGCAATACTGCTCTGTTTGGACGCTAGAGAGTTCGACAGGAACCCAATATTCCACAAAGTTAGCTGTAATAGATCTCTGTGCCAATTTTTCTTTTGTTCCAGATATATCCAGGTTAGTTTGATTCTCCGAAGCATCTCCACTAATGTAATCACATTCAGGTTCCGAAGAGGGAACATTACAGCAATCTCCTTCCTGAAAAATGATTTAGAGAAAAAGCTGAGTTGAGCTTAATTACACTCTGAGATTCATAAATTTGAAATAAATGCCTTCATTTTACATTAAGGATCCAGTTCAGTGTTGCAAACAAGTTTATAAACTAAAACGCTGAATGAGTCAAGCTTTAAGTTAATAAGATAACCATATCAACATCACAAACTTACATTAGTTTGACTGACATGATTCGGATCATTACTTCTTTCTGCATGATCAGAATCTTTTACCCGCCTCAGCACAAATTCAACCCTGCAAAGCAGCGCATAATATGTTTTAATATCCAATTGGGCAAAAGAAAATGGCAATGGAATAGATACACATATATAAGTGGAAATATGAGTTGACAATATTTTTCTTTCTGTATTACCTAAGCACTAGATTATCAGGATTTGCTATCATATTCTAATCAGAAGCAACACATCCTTCACATGTCTCAAGAAGATGAACTAAGCTTCTTAATGATACTACCAAGACATATTCTGAAAAATTAAGTGAATGATGAAGGTATTTGTGTTTGGGTGCAAGAATAATCAGAATTAGAATATAAGAATGTCATAGTGGACACATGATATGCTATTAATGCTCCTCGCACGAAACTAGGAAAATAGTAAAGCTTTAATGTGGCTTCTGATCAGAGTCTTTGGCATGCTGCCGAAAGAGAAGATGCAAAAATTACAATGCTAACAAGAAAGTGAAACTGAGCCAATCACTTCACTGCCTTACTTCTTTCATTTATGGACCTTCAGAATTCAATGGGAGTATTTGGAATTTCAAAAGTCAAAGAACAAGCACCATTAGATATGGAAAATTTCAAATGTCTGATGAAACAATTAGTACCTTTCATGTTGTTGTGGGCTCTCACAATTACTTGTTTCAACTTCTTTGGAACTCTTTCCTACGGTAACATTTTCATCACCTTGAAATAACTTATCATTTTTCTGAAGTGAATCATCTGTCAAACATAAACATGAAGTTTACTAGAAGCTTAAAAATGTCAACAATAAAACCAACTTTCCTGGAGGAGAAGTGAAGGCTTTGCGAAAAAGAAGCATGAAATGAGCCAGTCAAGTGACAAAAATCAAAGGTGGTTTATGTCCAATATTAAAAGACTTTCACTTATAAATTATAACCTTTCCCTCTTCATTAAAGAAATCAAAGAATCCCCAAGTTAATTTTACGCCATCATACTCCAAAAAACACAAATATCTCCAGTCATCATAACATATCCAATTAGTTTATGTAATTGATGCTAGAATGTAGGAATTCACAAGATAAAAAGTTTTAACAATAATCACCTGTTCCCTTGGATTTTTTGAGCAGTGATTTCATCCACTTCTTATAATTGTGGCCATTTAGCTTCTTTGTTTTCGAAATTTGATGAACTGCAACAGCACCTTTCTTCTCATTTTTGTCAGAAGTTGGTGAATCCCAATGTTTCTTGGTACTCATATTTTTTATCATTTGAATTCCCTAAAGACTGGTACAAAGTTCTTGTCCTGTTCAAATATGTATATAAGACTACCAGTTGTGTATATCTCACATCAATATGTTGTGTTTCCGACTCTCGCCCTCTGTTACGACTACGAGATAACATGAACACGTAATGTATTAGGCAGAATAGAGATGAAACAAAGACAGCAAAAAATGATGTGAAATCAAAGCAGCATAATAATATTCTGAATGACATGGTCGTGACCCAAAAGGATTATTATCCTAGCAGGTTTTAGTTCATTTGACCTCATACATTCATCTTTTAAGAGAAATTGACAAAACAGAGATAAGAACAGAGAAGGAAAGCAAATTCAGCAAATTAAACATAAAAGAAACAACATTCATGTTGAACAGAAAAACAGAAAAGGAAAGACTGTTTTCAGATTTCGGATTTGTCAAATTCCAAAATCAAAAAAACAAATTACGGCTCAACGTTAATTCTAAAAGTGAAAAATCAAATATAGACTAGAGCATATTTTCACAATTTTAAACTCCAAAGAAATCTAATGGGCAAAAGTTTCTCAACAATCCTTCCTACAAATATATCATACGTATTTCATATTACGAACCCACAAAGCCTGGCTCCACATATTTCGGCTAAACCCCACATCTCCTTTTATAATCAACACAAATTTTATTTTTTTCAAAATTCTCAAACTTTAACTTTAACATCCAAGTGAGGAGTATGAGCTTCCAAGTTAAAAGGCCCAAGATTCCTACTAACAAACCAAACAGCCTTTACTTTTTTTGGATTATTAGTTTGCTCTGTATTTTGCCTTTTTTTATTTTATTTTTATTTCACACAATAATAATGTTATAATTCAAATCAAAATCTTTCATGCTTGTACAATTTTACAAACCCTCGACAAACGTAATTTCGTGCTCACGCACTTTTCATCTCAAACACGATTCTATTATCAAGCCCGAACAACACATACATTCAAGTCATGTTTCAACTATTGAAAAAAAAAAAATTAAAATCTTATTCGAACTATATTTAAAGTCCTGCTTCAAATATTTCGCAAAAATATTAATAAAACAAACTCAAAAACCCAATCATCATTTTAGAATATATTCAAATGGAGTACTTTCAAAACTCCAATGAAAACTCAAAATACATTTACAGTCCTGACAAAATAGATATACCTACCTACCTATAAGGTTTATTTATGTAGGAGTAATATTTTATTCAGTTGAGTAAACATAAAAAAAAAATGAATGAACAAACTGATTAATTATTTTATTAGTATTTTTGTTTACCAAACAAAAACAATACAAAAGAATATACATACAGTACCTCTTCTGTATCTCCGGGACAAATGAAACAAACAACCCCCCACTCACTTGTTGTTAGAAGATTGGAGCTGATGAAGAAAGGGAGAAAAATATGAGTGCGTGTCAAGTTTCAAGCAAAAATTGATCTGATGAAAAAATGCAAAAGGTACTTTGTCTGTTAATATTGCAGGCAGAGGTGGGGGGTGGTGCAGGGACGTGAACAGTACACTTTTTCATGGCGGGTGTGTGTGTGTTTGTAATTGTATACATTTACATTACTGTATAGTAGTGGGAACGGAAACTAGCAGGAAAAATCGTGTGGGCCCCACTTCGCAACCCCCCTGCACAACGAATTAAGTAAAATTTTACTAATTTTTCATATAATCCGACCACTGCCACCTCAGCATGGTGGTTGCTTATCCTTCACGCTTGGGATGTAAATTACTATTTTTCTTAATTAGACAATGAAGACTGAGTTGGTTCTGCTCTGCGCTCTTTAATTACACAAAATTAGCAAAATACAAACCTAATAAGGTAAAAGGAATCTTTCACTCACAAGTTAATAAATGCATGGTCCACCTACCTATAATTTATTTGAATTCTTTTCTTCTTTTGTTAATTATTTATCTATATCTATCACACTTTTTCTATTTAAGTTGGAGTTTTGGATAGAAATAAAAAAGCGATTTTTTTTTTATGTATACCTTTAAAAGTAGTAGTTGAAGTCGGGTAAGGGTCTTTGTTGGTGTTTTAACTTTTCATTAGGACTGACTAGATAAGATATGTATAAGACATAATTAACGTGTAAAATATTTAATTTTTGAAATTTAATTTAATCTTTGAATTAGTCTAATATTCATTTTCAGCACTTTAGCTGAGTTCAATTTTATGTCAGTTTTAACTTAATTTATATGAATTTGAAGGAAGGACTAAAAAGCAAACTCCAAATGTGGAGTTTTGAATAGTGATTTGGAGGTTCTCTCAATCACTATTCACTTGTTTTAATTACAATTTTGTTCCATAATATTCTTTTTATTTTATTTTGTTAATTACTTTTACATCATTTCTATTTTCTTTAAATTAATAATAAAAATATGAATGTTTGATATAAATATTTTTGATAGGTTATAATTTGTATTTAATTTTTAAATTGAAATGTATGTTTTTAGTTTAGATGTTGAAATCATAAAATAAGAAAACTTAATAGACAAATAATAATTAATATACAAGAAAATTAAATTAAATAATATTTAAAAATTTATATAGATAAATTAAATTTAATATACAACTCAAATTCTAACTTTGATGAATGTAGATAAAATTATTTGTTTAATAAACGAATAATATTTTGGAGGTTGTGGAATAGTATTTTAGAGCTTTTGGTGAGAGATGAAATGTGTAAAAGTTGGACCCAAAACCTCCAAATTTGGAGAAGATTTCAATTTGGAGTTTTGGGTGGGGAGGATGCTCTTTCTTTTTTTGGTTTTCCTAAAGTTTTAATCTCTTTCGAAGCGCGTCGAACATATTATATGAGAATATCTCACCACATCGGACATATTATATGAGAACCTCTCCCAACAGAAATTCAAACTTGGATCGTCAATTTAAATGTATTAGTCAACCACTAGATCAATCACATGTTAATGTAGGGTGCTCTTATATCTATTTATTTTTAGATTAACAAAAGTATACTCCATAAAAAATCTCATCAAAAGTACTTGTCTACTCTTACTATAATTTTGCACCTATAAAAGAAAGCCGAAAGATTATACTATGTTTTAATTTTAAAATTAAAATAGGGCTAGAATTAACTAATAGTACAATGAACAGAAAATTGAGTTGCTCCAATTTTTTTTTTGGTCCATAAATTAGTCACAATATATTTAATCAAAAAAAAAATATTAGTCACAAAATGTTGAGCTAGTGTCAATTACTCGAGACAATTAAACTTTTTTGCTTTCCGATTTTCACCATTATGTATTGTTTGGTTGTCAGGAAAGTGAGGGAAAGTAAAGGAAAATCAGTTTTATTTTCTTTCACTTGTTGTTTGGATAGCAGGAAAGGAAGTTGCTATTTTCCTTCAACTTTCCTGCAGGAAAATTTTGTGAAGAAAAAATTTCCCCACCAATTTGATTGGGAAATTCTGGGAAAATCTTGGGAAAATTTTAGAGTAAATTGCAAAATACCCCTTGTACTTTGTCTAACTATCCAAACTTCCTATTTGTGATTTTTTTTTACCAAAACCCCCTTTGTGCTTATTTATTATTAGCAAAAAAATACTCTCTCAAGTCACAATAGCAATTATACCCCCATAAAATATCGCAAAAACACCCATTTCAGATACAAACAACCCAAAGAAAATGTAATTCTTATCTTGAAACTAGAAAAGTACAAATAGCAAAAGTCAATATCAACTAAATTTTACAATATATTCTACAATTTTGAAACTATTTATAATAAAACGGAGATAATTATAAAAAATATTACTTCTTTTTCTAAACTTTGTTGACAACCAAACATCTGCAAGAAAATTGTTTTCCTGATAACCAAACATGTAGAGGAAAATGAATTTCTTTTCCTTTCCTTTCTTTTTCATTTTCCTACAATTTTCCGTCAGTTTCCTTACAACCAAACACGCTATTACAGAATACTGAGCACCTTTTGTATGTTGGAAATAATCCCTTTTGGTCAAAATTTGAAAATATCTTATCTCAAAAAAAAAAAAAATGAAAAACTCGAAAATATGTTAAGTTGCAGAGAATCTCTCCTCACCAACTTACTGACTTTGCTCCATCGCCATCGGCTCTCTGAATTCCCAGAATTTAACGTGTATATCTTTTAAAAACATATTGCTAGAAAGTCGAAATGGAATTCTACTGGGAATCGGTAATCCGCTGTAAGATTGTGGATCAAGAATTCTTTTAAGATTTTTTTTTTTGAGATTTGACATTTTTGTACATATTGTTAGTGTTATTTGGATTTCATTTTCATAGATCTGTATGCAAATGCATTGCTGAGATTTGAGCATTATTAATATTTTTTGTTTTTGTTTGTAAATTGTGTTTATTCAGCTCGTTTGCCTAAAGCTCCATTTTCGCACTTGGAAGAGGAATGTGTTTGAATTATTTTAGCTAATTGTTTGAACTTTAGTTGTAAAATTCAATCTCCTAAACTAAGATATGTTCGTTATTACACGTTGGGAATAAGCTGTAAAATAATTAGTAGTAAAGATATGACGATATTTTATGATTATTATATAATTTAATTGTGCCATTTATGTTTTGCAATTAACATATTTCTGTTTTCATGAAAGGTCTGGAGGTGTTCATTTTGTTGAACATCATTTTGTTCAAATATATTTCTCAATTGAAAAGGGCTAGTGGTACATACAAAGATGTGTCTTTTGCTATGGTTTCTCCATTAGATAATTAAGCCAAAATGTGAGCTTTTCCAATTTGAAACCACAATCATCTGTATCTACACTACAGATTAATTATTAACACTTGATCAATGTATTTCCTCAGGTACTAGGAAATGGCATCTGTGGAGTATATTGCTGGAGGTAACTTATCATTACCAAAGATCAATATATGAAGTGAATTTTAGACTCTGAATTGTTACAAAATTATGAATTTTTCAAGTTGTAATCAATAGTGGATGCTTCAAATTAATGGGTTCCATTGGAAATGATCGCATTAGATTCATTACTATTATTCTATTTACAATTAATTATGACTAGGAATGTTGAGTGTCGTCTATTATTTGGTTTCAGGAACGTATATGGACAACGTCTTTGGTAATGAAACAGAAGCAAGAGTTTTCTCCAAAGTTCATGGCCGGGAGGTAATAATACTTTCGGTTCACTTAATTCAGACTGAACAGACTGAGAATGTTGAAGAGATAGCCTTGAAAATTTCCCGGAACGCACAAAAGAGGAGTAACTGTTACTTATAACACAAGGTGCTGATCCAGTAGTGGTGAAGTTGTATCCTGTAATTCTTTTGCCAAAAGAGAAACTTGTCGATACCTATGGTGCAGTGCAGGTATGTGATTTCCTGTTTTTACACAACGAACCTATAATGCCAAAAGGTCACCTGATATAATACGAAATAATTTGAAAATTGGACATTTACTTATCCTGTAGGGAATGCATTTGTTGGGTTGGAGGATTGTTGTCTCGGTTGGTTCCAGAGAAACCGATTGAAGATTGTGTAAGAGCAGGTACTAATGTCGGTATCCAGGGGTCTGGTTGCACCTACCCGGAATTTTGAATGAGACCCCCATTTTCATTTCAATTTTGTTGTTTTGCAGAATTTTGATGAATGTCCCGGTATACTTTTTCACCCCATCTAATCAACACTCAATATATTGCTCAATCAACTAATCAACACTCAATATATTGCTGGTGTAATTTTTTTCCTCTCTTCGGGCTTAAAAGATGTTTCCTTAATTGAGCACAAAGAAATTACATCAAAAATTGCCAATTACTGTTATCCAAAAAAAAAAAACACAAATGTCTCGCTTCACATTGTTTTGACAGTTTGCACTCTGAATTTGAAATATTGACACTTTTCACCCTTGTAATTCTTTGGCAAAATAGTGGTCATTATGCATATTAATATGATGCATTTTGCCAAAAACTAAACAATCCTAGTATGCAAAGTACAAAAATATTAAATCTAAGGTGCAAAGTGCTAAAAGTTTATATTTTTGAAGTGTAAAGTGCCAATAACTCTATCAAGTTCCGAAATTCTACACACTAAACCCCCAAAATTATTAGAATGTATTCAATTCACACCACACATTTTTCAAATCCCTTCTCCATGAACAAATCACCTCCGCCACACCACCACCACCACCACCACCCAAATCCCAAGCAAACGACGTCGTTATTCCATTCGCACTTCCTCACCTTCGTCCTTCTATGTCCTAACCTTCCGCACCAACCAACGTCCTCAGCGCCTCCACACTACCTTTCCTTCCTCCTCCTAACCTCGACCCTTCCTTCAAATCCCTCCTCTCTTCTTGAATCTCCTGCTGCCCCAAACCACCGCTGCCTCCGCCGCCTCGACGACTTCTTCTTCTCCGGCGATTCTAACTTTGACCGTTCCCTCTCTCTCCTGCAAAACCCCTCCCCGGAAACGAGTTCAGTAGTGTCGACGGATATTTATTCCAGTATAGTTTGAGTTTAGTATCTAAAGTTCGAAATTGTATTTGAGTTTGGTTTAATTGTTAAATCAACCGAGCTCAAGTACGATTAGCTTGATATTTTTATATATCTATGTGAGAGACCCTATTACAACTCATGGGGATATACCTTTTTTTAGGAGATTGAATATCAGTACGTGTCCTTTAAGGTTTTCTTGAGATTGAAGTTTATGCCTTTTGCTAATGGGAGAGTGCAGGCTTCATCCCTTATGGTTCTTGAGGGATTTCAATGTGGATTTCATATTTGTAGTAGATTCTTAGCTTGCTATAGCGGACTTAAGAAAGTGTAGCAATGAGATTGTTTAGGAAGTTTGCCCTGCTTTTGAATTAAGGTTGTTGGAAGCAATCATTTTTGGATCGGTTGGGAGGTGGGTGTCAAGGAGGGTGTTAAGGGATGTTTTCACATTGGTTTTTCCAATCATTTATGGAGGTGTATTTCTCGTAGATTGTGTGACTTTTTACTTTTCCGCAAGCCACAAGGATTATATCTCCCTTTGAAGGATATTTGGCAGACGAGAATTGGAAGATCTTTTGCGGGTTACTAGAGATAATGATAACTGGTAAAAGAAACTGATGCAAGCCTCAAATTCTAGCCCCAAAAAGCAGTAGTAATTAACTTGGTTGCAACCCTTAAATAGTAACTCTTTTGGTCCTTTTTCGTTCATTTGCAACAAAATGTGAATTTGCGCTTCCATTGTTTGGTGTTGTCACCATTTACTCATTGTATGTACCTTAACCTCGAGATGAGTCTATATGTTGTCAATGTCCACGCGATTTCCATAATGTGTATACACCTTTCAGCATACTATGTATTTTTATACTAAGGTTGAGAAGACGGTCCAACTGTTGTTTACTTTAATTTGTTACTAGAGATGATCAGCAAGCATTAGTTTCATTTGTTGATCTTGTGTTCCTTACTATGACCGCAATTGCGACATTAATGTATTTCTTTGCATGTAAACTGGTTTCTTTAATGTACTTATGATTCTCATCTTTGAACTTTTGATGGAAATTAGTAGTTGAGCAAATGAATTGAAGTGAAAGTATTTTTGCAAATTAGTAAAAAAAAAATGAGTCTTTATGTGTTTTCTCCAGCTCTTGATGAAAAACTTTACTCGTTTGGCAAATTACATTCACAGAAGCATAATGAAATTGTACACCACACTCAAATACAGTGTACAATGATATGGCTATACTTACTATTGCCCTAAATAAAGAGTTAAATTACAATGAATGGTATATATAGCAAGACTTGCATATCTATGAATTGTCATAGGCAGATGGATAGTCGTCTTTCTTGAGGGGATTTAGCACATTGAACAACACTAAGGAACATATTCTCGTCACAGGGGATACATAGTCTCGATTCAGCAGTGAAATCGTACACATCCCGAGCTTGATCTAGCAGTGCCTGAAAAAGTGGGTGCTTTAGTAAGGTAACTTTAATCACAAACCTCTTGTGATATTCTCCTACATACACTACCAAATGACCCTTTGGGACATCACTTGGGACGATTTTCTCTCCATGCCAAAAAGAACAGTCACAGCCACACATACCGCATGATGATGCACAAGGTATGACTTTTCTACCCACTCTTTGCCACTTTTTCATGCATTCTTTAAGAAACTTTATTTTCCTATTATCCATATTATCTATCTCTCTTATGTGTTTAGTGTGTGTGTTTGAGAGAGAGAGAGAGAGAGAATTTGAGGGATGAATGGAAATGTTTGGAAGTGTTGATTCTTGAATATGAGAAGACGACTTTATATAAGAGTTGCGAAAGTGCCAACTTTTTGGAACATTAAAGTGTGTAGCTAATATGCAAGGTAAGTTTCTGAATTTATAAGAGTGCACATGTAGATGATTGCAGTTTGCTCTGCTGTACTTTTTTCTTCTCTTCCTTACTTATTGCCGACTTTGTTTTCGCTACTAATTTGTACGAACATGCACTTCGTGCTATAAATATATTTTTTTAGCATATAATTACTCCTTTCTTTATCTGTGTGTGCTCGTGCGTATGATCTTTCGAAGTTCTCAAAGTAAGACCCCACCATTTGAGCATGGATTTAGATAAGATATGAAATAGGGATGGGGCAGATAAGCTTCTTGGGCAAAGTGCAATATCTACTTATGATTCTCTCACCACATTAGATGAGATATTATAAAAAATATTTCTATGCATGTGTAAGTAGATGTAGGCTTTAAATCTTGAAGAATTGGAGTTGAGAATATTGATAGGATACATATGAACTCAGAATCAGCATATTATTTGGTGTTTAAATAGGCTTTAAATCTTGACCTTGTCCATGTAGTTGGTACTTTTGTTTGTGATTATCTAATTGTCTTTATTAGTGGGTAAGTTATCTTCTTGATCAGTAGTACAAGAAGTGTGTACTGGCCCGTACGGTTGTATTTTTTATGTAGGCGCGTAACTTTATATCCAACTCATTCAAGAAATGTGACCAATTTATTTATCTTTTTTTTATCTCTGTTTCTGACCAAGTCTCCATATTTGCAGGAAAGAATTTGTGCATGAGCCAGAAAACAAACACTAACGAAGCACTATTTTAGTTAAAACTAAAAAATTAGAGCCCCAAATTGTGTAGTTAATTCTTACGAACCACGACAGGGTATCTATCTCGGTAAGAACACAAATCAGTAATCAGTGGGAAAATGCTAAGATACTGTCGTAAGTTATGGTCTTTGTAGAAATTATATGACGAGGAAGGTGAATGCAAATAACTGAATCTTTCCGTAAATTTAACTAAACCAAGGGATGTGGATTCAATAACTCGAAATCTAGGGATGTCCATGCAATTCACCCATCTGAAAGAAAAAAAAAGGGAGAGTTGGTTGGGCAGAGTCAACCCATGATCTAGATGACCCATATTGCCATTTGTAAGGTAGAAATGTTAGTTGTGGTTTTTGAAGAAGAAATATTCATAATGGCCCAAAATGCATTGAGTTCTCATTTACCCTACATGAGAAATGCACCGAAAATCTGAGCTGTGAAGATAAATGTGTCTCTGTTTTATTTCCAAGTTCATGTAAATTATGTGTTTATTTGATCGATGTGATATATATAGTAGTATATCTGAGCAGTAATTAATTTAAAAGGCCAGCCAATTGATTCATCCCCCAAGGACATTGGTGTTGTACTTTGTAGAAGTGAGATCTTTAAAATATTTTACATCTTTCATCTCATTTATAAATTGAAACCTCGAATTTATGGTTTGCCACCAATTAAACCTCTAATTTCTCCTAAACAAGAAGTTGAAAACCCACTTATGGTTTGCCACCAACAAGCATGGATATTTTAGGTGAAACAAGACATAAATGAAAAACACAAATTGGGTGTCTTAATTAAGGAAACTCCTTGGATTTCAAGGAGAAAGTTCTATTTTTCCATTGTTATTATTTATTATTTCTTGATTGAAGAAGAGAAGCCCCACAATCTAATTTATAAATGTATATATAAAAATATAAGGTGGATTAATAATATGGAATGACATAAATGTATAGCACATGAGAAAGGGCCCATTACGGCTCACGGCGGGGTAGGAGTCATGCATGTTTTGGTTGCACCTCAAAACACTAATGTGCATCTCTGCTCACCGGCCACACCCATTAGCCATTACATGGTAAAAAATAATTTTAGTCCTTTAACTTTTACAACAAAGTGAAAATGAGACACATATAGTTCGAGCAAGCAATTTACATCCTATATGTTTTAAGGTGCTGCAATTTTAGTCCTAAATTGGCCGGAATTTAAATTAGTGTCTTTAAATTGCTACGCAAACAAATAAATTGGGGGTTTTGTCCCTCTGGCTACCAGGCTGTACTAATCCACCACATCACCTTGTTAAATTATTGGAAGAAAAATAACACCTTATTTTCCTTCATTTGTTTTCCTACCTACTAATTATCAGGGGCAAAGATGTTATAATGCCTCAATTTGTTTGCTTATGCGAAAATTTATGGACACTAATTTTAATTCTGGCAAATTATGACTAAAATTGCGAGTAAAAGGATTAAAATTGCAGCAACTTAATACATAAAGTATATAAATTGCTTGTCGAAACTATAAGTGTCTCGTTTCCATGTTCCTGTCAAAGTTAAATGACTATTATTGTTTTTTTCTAGCCGTTACACGTATAAAACTCATTTGGGCTCTTATAGAGAAAATACATTTTCATGTTCTATCTTTTTAACCATATCATTTTCTATATATAAATTGGTCAATGTACCTAATATTTTATTGCATATATAGTCCATCACATATATATATTTATTCTTAAAAAAGTACTTTAGTCGAAATAATTGTTACTTGCCTAGTGAATATTATTCTATATTAAAACTTTTAGCTATTCAAGATCTATCTATGTTTGATAAAAGTGACTTGATATTTTTTTATATATATTTTCATTTTTAATTTATTAAATCAAGCTCGGATCAAACTTTAATAGTTACCAAATAAAATATTGTTGTGTGATATGTATAAGAAATATTGTTGGAACGAACTATTGTCATTTGTCAAAGAAATTTGAATAGAAGATCGAGTGCCTTTCTATTTTCACCTCTAGTTGAAAGTTGTATGTATAATATCTTTAAATGATTGAAATGGGGGAGTATTATTTATAATGCCAGGGCAATGATTTGATATGAATCTGACATTAGAATTAACTCTCACATGTATTTTTTCAGTTCTTCTGTTATGAAGTGTATGTAATAATAGCTGGCACCTTAGCCAATGTAATTTCACTCAAATGTACATTTTTCGAGTCCCTAATTTGGACATCAAAATTGAGCTGTTTCTGCTTCCCTTTGGGTGGCCATTTTCAATTTCAGCCATTGTGCATGGTTTAAACATTCGCCCAACTTTCTACGCATTTAGAGTACAAATGTCACGAACAAGTAATTGGTCTAGTGGAATGAACTAGTCACTACAAAGTAGCGAACTCAACTTCGAATCCGTGTTGAGAGAGGTTCTCACTTAATGTGTCCGGCACGCCTCGAAAGGGATTAAACCCTTGAAAAACAAAAAAAAAGTACAAATTTCACTCCAGATTCTTAAATATATACTCCCATCCGTTTAAAATTAATTGACACATTTGAGATTTTCATAAAGATTAAAAAACTCAATAATTAGTCACGTTTCTAAGAAAAAATGTTAAAAATACTATTTTAATAATTGTTTTAATTAAAGTCATTGATCTTTGTACACTCTACTTTATTGTGTAAATCTAAAAATAAGAAAAGGTAAAATTGGAAAAAGATGCATTGGAAAACCAAATGTGACAAATAATTTGAAATGAAGGGAATAATTTTTTTTTTTTTCAAATAGCCAATTTTGCTGGATAGATTTACTAATTTTTCTATTTTACTTTTAAGGAAACGGTTTGATATCAAAGGACCAATCTAACAAATATTAGAATGTATTTCTACATCATAACATTAACAAATATTTAAAATGAATAACCAAATATATTATTATTATCTTGCTTCTTGGTTAATGAATTGAAATTGGTCCGATTGTTGTATTTTTTTTACTCTCTCTTAATTTTTTTGCGACGAGGGCTCCTCTATTTTTGATTTTGTTGTATCGTTAACATTAGTTAGAAGTGATTTGAAATGAAATGTTTAATTAGAATTAAGATGAAAATAAAGAGAAAATTTGAGATCGAGAAACGGAAGGAAACAAAAGGAATGAAAAAATTGAGACATAATATTGGTGGATAGAGAAATAAATAATTAGTAAAGAAATAATTTATTGATTATAAAAGGGACAGGGATAGTTTTGTAATAAAAAGACAAAAACTATACAAAGGGATATATGTTACAAGTGATACATTAGGGGGTAACTGGTCGATACTATCCTCGTACTTTAAGGGGGCGTTGTATTTCCTAGCATATGTATGTGCTAGAGATGGGAGATTAATACATATATTTACTTGAATAATCTTTTTTTACATGATATATTTACTGTATGCTACAACACGGGATTAATACAAATATTTAAATACATTAAATTTGAGAGAATTGTCTTATTTGACATTATTGGATTGTATTTGTATATTCTAGGGCTGTTCATTCGGTGAAAACCGAACCGAACCGAAATTTCGGTTCTTGATTTTTTAAAACCGAAAACCGAACCGAACATCCTAATTCGGTTTTCGGTTTTAACCGAAAATTTTCGGTTCGGTTCGGTTTGGTTTCGGTTTAACCGAAATTTTATATATTTTTTATTTTATTAAAAATTATATAATCAAATACTATATCATTTATCATAAAAAAATCAAATTAATAGGTAACCATAACACTAGACATTATTAAACATTACATAGAACTAAATAATTAAGTGGTTAACCTTTAACAATCCTCACATGACATAAATTAAACAACTAAAATACATATCATAGGCATAAAATTAAAGAATTTTATAGTCTAACTGCAAAAACTAACATTTAACAATCCTCAAATGACATAAATTAAACAAGTAAAATTCATATCCATAGGCATAAAATTAAAGGATTTTAAAGTCCATAAAATCGAAAAAAAAAACTATTTGAACCAAAAATTCGGTTTTCGGTTCGGTTCGGTTAACCGAACCGAAAACCGAATTAGGCCAAATCTCAAAACCGAAAACCGAACCGAATAGCTTTGGTTCGGTTCGGTTTTCACCGAACTCATTTCGGTTCGGTTCGGTTCGGCCGGTTATCCGAACCGTGAACAGCCCTAGTATATTCCCAACAAATACTAGACTATGGGCAATCAAAGACATTTGGTTACTGGTTAAGACTTAGCGATGTATTTTTCTTTAAAAGATTTAATATTTTTGAGCAGTTTATAATTGTTCAATGTTCAATGCATCTATGTTATGGTATCAATCCTCGTCTAAAGAAATTTTGAACATAGATCTTTTAAGGTTTAATATTTTATGTGAAATAATAATTTTCTATTAATACGTGTATGGTATTGTATGATATGTAAGGAGGACAAGAAAAAGATGCGATTTGGTAGGTACAACAATTTGTGAATGTGATTGGCTATGTATTATTAATTAAAATAATAAATTTGGAATAATGTTTATTTCTCATAAATGATATAACGTGAAAGAAAAAACAAGAAATAGAAACAAAGGTATGTGGCTGCTGGGATTCGAGCCCAGGTCTCCACGGCCACAACGTGGAATTCTCACCACTAAACTACAGCCACTTTTTGTTTGACAGATATTTATCCTTATTTAAAAACATTGATGAGTTCCGAATTACGATCTAATTTGAAAATGGATTTACTCCATCATCTCATAATTTTTTATCCTATGTTGCGGATGAGAACTTAAGTAATTTCAAATAACTATTTCAGTGAAAAAAAAAAAAAAAATCTTATGTTGCAATTGGTAACTTAACTTAAATAATTTCAAACAATCTATTTTTTTTTTATTTGTCTATCATTTTCTTCTGATATCCATATATGAAGCTAGCTCGATTAATTCTTTCCGATATAATTTCAAATACATACCACGTATATGAGACCAATCCCTTCGGTATATCCAACTCCGTTTACATGTAATCGTATATGAATACGTTTCACTTAAATTTCATCATTGAAGCCAAATTAAAATTGGAGTGTGAAAATGAAAAGAAAAACTAATTAATGGCTCAATTATGTAAGAGTTTGTGCTTAAAAAAGGCTTCTCCACATCCTGATTTCCACTATCATTTTATAAGACGAGTGACCAATTGGGCTTTGAGATCATAAAGAAGGTAAAACAGTAAAACCATAAACACACTCAAGTTGACTTTATGATTACTAATTCCACTTATTAAGTGGAGATTTCCTATTTAGGCAACTAATTGGACAACAAATTTCTCCTTTTTATCATAATTCTAAATTTAAAAAACACTTAAAGGGTAAATATTGTTCACCCACTTACTCTTGTCTTAGTGTTTGTAATTAATGGTGATACCCCATAACTAATAAAATTATGAAATAACCTAACAAGTAACAGTAATAACTCTTCTTCTATATATATCCAAATCAATCCCTAGTCTTTAACTCAGATCCAGATTTCTTCTGCTTGTTGTCCAATGTAAGTGAAATAAATTATAGTATTTGATCATACTTTCTATTGATGCTTTCATTTGATGTTCTTCTGAATGCTTTTACATTCGCTTCTGTTCTATTGCGATCATAGATGTCACTAATCTCACCATGTAAGAATATGTGTCCCGAAGTTATAGAATCTATGTCCCGACGTTATGATTGTTACTTTGTACTAATATAGTATAGTTTTGTATTAAAAAAATACCATTAAGTACTAATATAGTATACCATTTTTTTTTTAAAATTTAAATAAGTACGTTCAAAACAAGATGAAAGTGGTGGCACTTCTCTTGATTGCTTTGATGATTTCCCAATGCCTCGGAGCTCCTCGAAAAGCTACACCTAGTCGTGGCTGGAGGGCTGCACCTCGAAAAGCTTTTGCTAGTCATGGCTGGATGGCGGCAGCGGCTGCGGACAAGACAAACAAAGAAAGATTGAACCGAGCCGTAGACCACCCGGAAGGCACCATAGACAATCATCACAATATACCTAGACAATACTATAATCAGTGGGGCAACAGCCCTGCCGGAGGAGATGATGGTAACAATGATAATGGAAGTGGTTAACTCACGATCCGATCAAATATATATATATATACGACGCATATATATGTATGTGTGCTTCAGTATTGTACGTGTGTTTCTGTTTTTTCATTATGTAAAGTTTCAGATTGATGTCTTTGGCTTATTTAACGTTGTAATTCAACCTATTATATGATGATTGGTGCTTTCATCTTTTGAGATTTCAATACTTGGCATAGCCTATTACCCAATAATTTCTTTTTATAAAATTAGAATTTTCAAATATTTATTAAATTTGAATCTGTTCACAATATTAATAACTAAATTCCAAATGATTTTAAAATTGAACCCAGATTCCAATCTCAATCCAAATCCGGCCCATTGTTTTTAAGCAATAGAAGCAATGCACCCAAGCCCTAAAAGAATAGTACATCCCATTGCTACCAAACATCCCTAGAAAAACCAAATTACAATTAAGAAACTACAAATAAAAGACTAGTCAAAGCAGCTAATACAATACTTATATTTAGTTTTACCTCAATCAAATTAATCTTGAACAATACTTGTAGAGAATATCGAACCTTTAACACAACTGTGTTTGACTGACATGATTGATATTTATTCTAGCTTATTATTTTAGAAGCTAAACCTGTGTATATTTATCAAAGCAAGATGAGCTTCTGACATCATATATAAGACCAAAATACTTTTGATACAAGCTTTTTTATTTACTTTACTCTTTTGTCTGTCTGTTAATTAGCACTTAGCAGGAAAAGAATTGCAAAGCTGCATCTCAAATACACATCACAGCTAAACAGCCAAAATCCATATTCTTCAAACAATCAGGACATTCAGCTAATGGAAAAGCACATTTATTCTGTTAAAACTCTAATTGTCCAAAATGTATGGAAGAACTTGCTTCTGCGCAATGTTCAAAAATTAGAACAGAAGCAGCAATCGAGGTTGGATGGAGAGGGGGTTGAAGATGTACATAATTGCCTAGTCATTATTGCCATTAATTAATACTTCGCAGGATTTTTCTATAGTCACTCAATGTTATATGTGTACTTCTATCTGGAGATTCATCATCATGATTAGCATGTGTAATCTTGGGTGTCTGACCTTTGGGATATGGATACATTGTGGCCAATTCACAAACACGGTGCAGGATGGATTTCGGCATAGGACGCCAGGCCGGATTCCGTTTCTTCCCTCCCTGCATCAACCAGTATAACATTAAAACATAATCTCAACCTAAAGTTTAATAATCAGAGGCAAAGTATTTCATAACATGAATAGGTTGATTCAATATGTACAAAATAACTATATTATAATGACTAACCCCTTGTTCCAGAATACCACTTGCTTTCAAAAGATTTCGCCATTTGTCCTGTGTAAATTCATGAACATGAGCAACAAATAATAGGTAAGAACAAAACATAGTATTGTAGAGCCAAAGTAAAAAGAGAAGGACCTGACCTTGAGATCTACAGAGGTACGATGGGGTGATGCGGAAAAGAAGAGATTCTTTATTCGACTCCATCGCCCTACTCCATATTGGGAGACTCCATCAATTAGTTTCCTGACTTCTGTGACAGTCCAAAGTCTATGATGTTTCCTCCTGCCACTAACTTCTTCAGGGATCTCCACAGCAGGACAATCGTCTCTTTTCTTCTGTTTTGCTGCTGTGAAACAGTCGTCCGTTTTCTTTTTACTCATTGCCGTAATATGGTCAACCCGTTTTACAGAGTCGTCCCTTTTCTTTGTTCTCACTGCTGTAACATGGTCAAGTCTTTTTTCGGAACCCACGTCTATGATGCAATCAGCCTTTTTCTTCTGAATTGTACCTTTGAGACGGTCATTTCTTTTCTTTAAATAGGGAGTAGTAGTAACACCATCATACCTTTTCTTTTGACTTTGTGCCACACAATTATCCATTTTCTTTAGATTGTACGGTGAGATATGTTCGCTTCTTTTCTTCTGATTCTCAGGAGTAACACGGTTCTCTTTTGTTCTAGCAATCAAATTTCCACTATCTGTATTATGCACCTGTTCAAATAAAGCACCAACTCTTAGTTTACCTAAATAAATATTTCAAGACTAGTAAAACAGACCATCAAACAAACAAGAAGTATCAAATTAAGTGCCAACTTCCTTTTTTATTGTCAGGGAAATGAAGGAAGCATCATATAATTCAATTAGAATTAAGTGACAGCAAATGCAAGATAATTTAGTGGAAACAACGGGTAATTTAGGTAAGGAGACAGTGTGTTGCATTTAAACTTACCATATCATCTGCAGGGATCTTTGGACAATCTTTCTGAACCATGGAAGCAAACGGCACTTGAATAGCTATAACAGAAGTCTCCTCAGCAGGTTTCATTGCTCTGGATTCCATGAGGGATTTCCTATTATTCCTAACCCCTCGGGGCTTATCTTTAATGGTGGAAGAAGAAAACTCTCGTCTCTTTTTTGGATACCTTGATATAGAATCTGCTAATTCGTCGATGTACCTCTGTGTGGGCTTACGTGATCTCTTTAGCATAGGAGGAGCTTCAGGGCAGCTTCCTTGAGCCAAAATTGTTGCTAATGCATCGTGTTCCTTAAGTCTCTTGGTCTTATTATCTTTGTCTGTCAGTCCAAATTCATTATTTTTCTCAATCTTTGGACTGCAGAGAATCTCAGCCGATGTGGAAAGGCATCCATATGTTTCATCAGAAAAAAATTCATTTAAAGAACTTGAAATATCATGAAACTTGTCAATATTTTGTAAAGAACATGATGTAGGCGCCTTCAAAGGCTTCTTCGCAAATGTATCACACTTATGGTGAATAGAAACATCACCCAATTCAGACCTGCTGACATTAAGTTGGTCACTCTGGCAGTCAGAAAATTCCATTATTCTAAATGGATCTGATTTCCATGGAGCATCAGTAGCAGCAGTAGGTGCTAAAACTGGACTCTCTGAAACCAAAGTCTGCGGGGGTTCGCTTGAACCAAAATCCAAGTTCGTTATAGTTTCATCAAATTCCACACCTGTACAAAATGCAGCAAATTTTATTGGTTATATTTTGGGGGTGCGGGCAGAGTGTAGTATATAACCTGCTCAATGTCAACGGAAGTTAGTAAGAACAAATGCCCCACCTAGAAAGAAATCTTCTCCCATGCTACAAAAATCATTTTGCAATCGAAGATATCCAACTTCATTTTCAGTATGCATAGCATCAGGAACCTACATAGGAATCACCAACTAAGATAAAAGAAAAAAGGACATTGTAAGAAGTAAACATAAAAAAAGTTTCCTCTATACTGCCTGTAGGCCCTGTATTAGCAAATACTTCCACCCTAACTTCACTCTCGCAGTTCAATGAAAGCACAAAATTGAAAAAGGACCTACAGAAACTATCATTTTATGACTCCCAATATATTCATTAACCAAATGAATCAAGAATTCTAGCGAAGACATCTCATCCTAAATTGTATGGATGGTTATTGCATCTAATTTCACAAAAACTAGGACATAAACGGACAGAAATAATTGGAATACACAACATTCTATCTTTAGGAAAATAATTTAAAGAAAATCATAGGCTCATTATTTAAACTGCGTTCTTTTTGTGTCCACACAGAGATTCAGCAAATAAGGAAATGTGAAATAGGTCCAACGCTTCAGATGCATGCACGCACATCCAAAAAGATGGGTTTGCAGCATCGTGCAATATGCACTTTAACCATTTACTTGTTCAGCAAATAGGATGTGCAACCTATATTTCCAATATGCACTAACCAAAAAAAAATCCTCAGTTATTTCTTTCACAGGAACACAATTGTTTACAGTTAAAACTTACTCAGATGATAGCAAATACATATTGCAAAATCCATGGGAACCCGTTAATAGAAGCTCACACGCACCTATAATGCTTCACAAATAAGCTAGATCCAAGAGGGGAATAACATTTCTTAGAACACCCACCAATTTTAACTGGAATACTAATTTTCATTCTTGAATACACTGGCAATTGTAACGACCACAGACATCACATATGATAATGAAAGCAAGATGCTAACAAATATTTGTAAAATGTTCCTAAACTGAGCTTAAAAAAATTTATTTTTGGATATGTGGGACAAATTGATTAATATATATGGGTGAAAATTCAGATACATGTTAAAATTCTGGAATCAGCATCAGTTTCAGGTTTTAAAGTTTTTAGCTGTAGAAGACCTTACAAATAAAATATAAGCAATAAGATCAAATTATATCATCACACATGTCAAATCATACTGCTCAACCATTAGTAAGGAAGAATCATATATCATACTTCTCTGTTGAGAATATCTTTTCCTTCATGAGCAATATTTGACCCACCTGTGCAAATTACAAAATTAATGAACAATGGCAGGTGAAATGAAAAAAATACTCAAAAACGCAGGAAATATAAGATTCAGAGCACATGCAGTGGATATTTTTAATTTGAAAATAACGCAAAGCATATTTGTGTCAATCACGTTTTGAGGAGATCAGAGGGTATTTCTTTACCATGACAGTTTCACAAAGAACTGGAGAAGAGCTAGTTTCTTTATTACAATGAACTGAAGAATAGGGAGTATTATTTCATTTGTGAACAGATATACAAATAAGCTTGTTGGAATTCCTATAACCATAAAAATAACTTCAAACAGAAGAAATCAATGAAATGCCTCTAATTGCAGCAGTCTTAAATAATACAAGTACAGGGTACAATGACTTAATCACAACCCTTTGTAGCGCTAAATCATCTGGCAAGTATTCCTGTGAACCCAATAGTTTCTTTCAGGCAGCTCCTTTCACCTCATCTTAGTTAAGACTTAAGTATACAAATTCTTTGATATGAATCTTTTTGTCAAATCTTATTTTGCCAAACAAACATAATATACATGCAGCTACATATCAAATATTAACTACTCCAGTATTTATAAAAGCCTAGATTTTAGGCTATACCAAAACTGCAGGAAACCTCTTCTATGATCATGGAATTCTCTGGAATCTTCTCACTAAAACATAAGACATTATTCATTGATACATGCCCATCTTGGGGTTCTACAAGCAGACGCTGAACATCAAGTGTCCCATCTTCCAAGCCAAATGTCAAAGGCACACTCTCCATTACCTGATAAGTGTTACTGACGATATAAAAAAGCATTTTTATTTAATTCTTCCTTTATTTAATGAAAATAAGCTATATGTGCGATATGTTATGAGTTGGGGAAATAGATTTCTTAAAATTCAGAAAACAAGTTTTGGATTCCAACACAAGGAAAAATCACCATGCATTGGCGTTTGCAAAAATAGAAGAATTCCCAAATGGAACCAGTAGGGTTGATTATCACGTCAATGGTTAAGTGCACTTTGATCATTTTGACCTCAATTTCTCCACTCTCATTTGAATTAAAATGTAGGTGTGTCTAGCACAAGCTCATATATTCATTGAAACAAATATCATTCACTAACCTGAAAACTTCAATTTCCTGAGTTGTTGATTACTCAATGTGTGTGAGCACGAGAGAGACAGAGGAGGGTGAAATGAGAAAGAGAAAGATTCATTAAAGAATAGAGAAAAATTGAAGGTACAGTCGGGTAATTTATACGACGGAATTGAAAGGGTTCACAAAGTTTTAGTGGAATCAGTAATTTGGCGTCCGCTGTGGCGATGCTGCGCAGTTGAGTTATTGTTGTGTGTGACTGTGACAATGACGCGTAACAGCACTCCAACAGTGGAGGTGGAAAAGATAAAGAAAAATATTTAAAAAGTAAATGATTCCATGTCCTGTCTTAATCATAGTCGACTTTAACTTTACCAATGTATTAGAATGTTAAGATTTTAATTCTTTTTTTTTTTTTTTTGTTACAAGTTAAGATATAATCCAATCACACCCAAATTATGTACTATCTATTATTCCACTTCATGAAGATTAAAGAAGAATTTTTTTATCTTTTTCAATTAAGTCATATCTCAAACAAAAAAATTCAATCTATCATATTCATAAGCTGATTTCAAAGTTCATGTAACGAAATTTATAATGGACTATTAATGTCAATCATACTTTGAAAACGACAGAAAACTCTCAAACAGTCGAATGTAACTGATACTCGCAAGAAGAAAATCATACTCCATTCTAAATTTTCCAAAACATCACCCAAAATTCACTAAAACATGAGGGTGCAATGTGTAAATTCAGCCTTGTATTGTAGCGTCTTCTGCTGCTTTAAAGTTTGTACAAGCATAATATATTGGCCATAGGAAGAGAGTAGAAGCTCTGATTCCATCAGATGGTCCTAATATGTAGTAACTAGTTGTAGTTCAAGAGTTTGCTTAGCCAGGTCTACCATCTAAAATGATAAGAGAGATGGAATTTGAAGGATTGACAAATATGCGACAAATTGGAGAATGAGATCAAGAAGTGTAACTAGTAGTTCTTGATTCATGATTGTCCTACGTCTCCTAGCTCCCCTTTTGTGTCGTCATTTGCGGCCAAGCCTCTTATTTTCACGTCATAGTAAACTTCTTCAACTCTTCTAAGGTCATACTTCATTCCTGTTCCAGTTTCAGCAAAAATAATAAGTTAAAATCAAATTGAATTCACCATAGAAAATAAAACACAGATCTTTCTTCATCATAGATTATGTTAGGTAGAGTAAAAAAAATTGTCTAACCATCAAATTTCTTGCGCAAAAAGTCATTCCGAAGGTTGAGCATGCGAAATGCTGCATGAAGATCTGTCAAAAACTTCATTACCTTTCTTGGACAGTCGTAATCCCCTGCAGTCACTTGGTTTACCACATACCTAGGCTGCAAAGCATGCAGGACATTCTCATTTTCTTCAAATATAAAGTGCAAATATCTTAAAACTATCAGCAGCCGCCTCTTTTTTCCACAGAGAAACTTTGGCCACAAAAGGGAATTTAGCGTTATATACACTTTCATTTTGTGAAGCTTATGACATTTGAGTTATGCTTATGACATTTGGGTTCCTATCATTCAAAATTTCAAATACTTGATTTCAATTACAAAATTTCTAACAATCTCAAGTATCCATGGTGCAAAATGGTAGAGACTTCAGCTTTGTCATTCCATTTCATATCAACAGAACATTGTTCCATTTATTTTACGTTCCATTTATTTTACGTGGTTCACTTTTTTTTTAGATGAATGAGGCGGATCTACATTGAAATTTACATATTTGATGATTGCGTGAGCAGTTGCTTTTGCTACACAGCAAAATGCTTTAATCAGTAAATTCTAATTAAAAAAAATGATTTTGATCAGTGTCCTTACCAAGTCATTGGACATAAAACAAATTCCTGCAGAGTAACAAAACTTGATGTCAAAACATGTGGGAATCAAGGGGAGATAAGAACAAAATGTGTCTAGTGCACTACATTCTTAAATAGCCAAAGATGAAAGCCAACAAGAGAAAGATAAAATCATTTATAATATCTACCATGGCATAGTTGACAAAGTCATCTATCTATAACATAACTCTAGAGCAAGCACATTTTCACCCCTTCATTACCCGAATTAAAACTAGAGCCTTTGCATCCAACTGCCATAGCATTAGGTAATCAAAGTTACATTTGGATGAACAGCTATCTAAATGAAATGGTGATTTGTTCCTAAAACAAAAATGATGGTAATCGTAAATGTCATGGAAACAGAAATATTAAAAGATGCAAACTATTTTCCCAGAGCCAAGATTTACAACTTATGGCAATGTCAAAATAAGATACTCAAACAAAAAACTTAGCCAAAACATCGACACTTACCAACCAAATAGTCTTCAATATCGAGGCCAAACTCCGAAGGCTTCACTGTGTAAATGATCGAGAAATATAGGCTTCAGACTTTGTCACTTCTCTTACCAATAAAATAGTTATAGTTAAGATATCATGAAACTATAGGATATCTTAATCAATGCCTAGAAATTAGTAATCAACATAGATCAATACAGAGAGAGGCACTGGGAAATGGGAAAAGGAGAATGATATTTCACTCATAAAGATAATTAGCAGCAAAATCAAGCGCCAGGTTACCCCAGTTCTTATAAGGAGATTTATAAATTAAATTTGAACATTGAACTTTCAAGAGGCAAACTAAACCCATGATCTCTTATTCGAAAGCACATAACAGAGACAAATCACCGTAAAATGTGTTCCTTAAGGAAACTTGATAATTGCAGTGTTGAACTATGAAAATCTTTAGCTACAGGTGAAGCTTGGGGTAGTTAAAGCTCAGTTAAACATTTTAAGGGAACAGTTTGATGACCCATCAGGACCATTTTAGGAGAACTCAAAATATAATATACACACTTCGACTAAATTTGCAACAAGAAAGAGATCGAAAGGTCAGGTAAACGTACATCCAAGCTTTTCCTCCGCCTCAGCGTGCAGAAGAAGAGACCCCGTCTCCAACCAATGCATGAAAGCAAGGAGCGACACCACAGTCTGTGTCTCACTCTTCCAATCACCATGATACCTACATATCAACAAAAGATAATATCAGCATGAACAGAAATTTAGCCCTAACAAAAACGCTCAATCCTCCTTCAAACCTGTAATACTGCCCGGGATATTCACCGATAATATCTGCAAGCTTACTAAATAGTTCTCTCACCACACCAATCTGCCCCTTGGCCTTCTCCAAAACCTCTATTCAAAATTATCAAACATTAACTAGTATTCATAAAAGCCAAGAGACATAGGACAACTAAAAATCTGAAATTACAGAATCGAACCAGGTATAGGGCGAGACTGATGAATGAGAAGAAGGCTAGATTGCGTGAGCCTAGTTGCGGACTCGATTTCCTGAGCTACAGAACGAATGCGCTCGCGCAAACTTCCAGAGTCGTCGAGCTGGTGCCGGAACTCGTCGAATTGCTTCTCTAGGGTGTGAACGGTGGGTGAAGAAGGCGCGTGAGGTCCAATTACTCCGCCGCCGCTGGCCATTGAAGTGAAAGGAGAAGGTTTGTGGTGGAGAAATGCGAGGTATGGAGGGAGATGAGAGAGAGGAGGGGTAGGGTTTAAGGAGCGGAGAGAAAATGAGAGAGTAGTACAGATGGCTCTTCGAAACACCGATTTCATGTTGGGGGGAGGCGGTACTGTTTGGGGTTTTTCATTGTGTAATTAATGCAGCAAATTTAATTTAATTGATGATTGAAATTTTACCTGTTATTTTTTTTTTTTTTTGTGAAATGATCTGTTATTTTTTAATACCAATAATACAATAATTATAATAATATAATAATAATTTTATTCATTAAATACGGTCCTTTTTTTTAATTCCTTGATATATATGTTACTTTTTTTTTTAACAAGATATTTGTGTTACTTGATAAAAATAAAACTCAAAACAAATATTTTCTTGGCATTGTTAATAGGAAACTTAAAAAGTGAGTCCTACTCTTCTCAGGAAAAGTTAGTATAGTCTAAATATTCACTATATAATAAGTGACTCAATTTTTTCTACACTTGGATTTTCTTTGATAGGGATTTCTATGTGTCTGTGTTAGAGGATCATGTACAATTCATTCATTGTTCTGTGTCTTCTTCATTGTTACCTAAGTAAATGTTTTGCACTTTTGTGTATGGGTTACATCGTCGAGCTCAAAGGAGAGATGTGTGGGATGGACTTAAAAAGTGGGCCACCAATGACCCCTGGGTAGTGGTGGGTGACTTTAACATCATTCTTAATCCAAATGAAAAAAGAGGGGGTGCTCCTCCTTGTTTGAATGCCATTAGGGAGTTCTTGTTAGACTTTATTGAATATCACAATGATATTTGAACATGCATATATACTTTAACAAAATAGCATATATGAAAACTAAATGCGGAATGAATCATCATACCTCCAGCCATTGATGTTTGAAAGAAATTCGGTTGCGTATAAGATTCTTCTACACTCTAGCAACCTCCTTTAGATGGTGTATTTTAGTGAAGAATGTTGAGTGTAGGGACCTTATACATGGCTCACCTATATATAGTGTCTTGCCATCAAAGACACTAAGAAGGTGTAGAGTCTTTTACTTTATGACTCACATTATGCTCAAGTTAGTGGGACAAGATAATGGATTAAAGGATTAAATTCATTGGTTAGTGGGGAGATCAAAGGACCACTTTATGAAGTTTATAATAATATTAATAATATTAATAATATAAACTTACATTCTCCCACTTGGTCCGAATAATGATATCTAAATCCCATAAACACTTATAGAAATAAAATACACGAATCATGGCGATAGGTCCTCTTACAACGAGTATTATCTTCCATGTATTACAATGCATTTTATTTCTTCAATAGTAGCCCAACATTTCTTAATGAATAAACCTTATGTTTATTCTAGGTCCTCCAGATGATTTTCTCAAATGAACTTAATGTGCACCTGAATATGAGAAATATCATCACTTTATAAGAGTTTCACTGAAACCTTATACGTACATATACTTAATGGAACAAAATCCCATTTATATGATCCTTAAATTTGAATATTTGCATGCCTTTAGTCTACGGATCAATAATCATCAATTCAGTATTGTCGTGCTTTAATGACCACTGAATTATCCTTAACACGTTTCTTAATGGCTAAGTACTTAATGCCGATGTATTAAATCTGAATTGAAATAGTACGTTCTTTATGGCATAGCACAAAATCCACAATACTAAAACCCAATATGAAACTACTTAACCATACACCATACAAAGTAGCCTTAAAACGGGAAAAATCGGCATCTATAGTGGAAATATCAGTCAAGGATACAACTTTATCGGCCAACATATCATGATGTTAATCTATGAAAATTAACATCTCCAACAAAGTTTGAATCTAGATACCCAAATTACTTCCAAATTTACCGTCCGTCTATACATAAGTATGTAATTTGTGATTACTTAAATGTACATCACCACTTTAGTGGTCTATATCTGGATTACTTGATATCAACTTAACTTTCTCTCTAAATTTTTATCGATATAGGTTATCCGAGACAGTCCTAAGACGCATGATGTCTCACCCATATTTTTACATCAAAATTCTTAGAGAGAAATTGTTCACCTCAACATACCCTTAACATTTCTTGTAAATAAAATGTCATCCATGTACAAAACAAGAAATCATATCTTACTCCCACTAACCTTATGGTATATAAATTATTCCATGAAATTTCATCAAATCCTAATGAAGAAATTACTCAATGGAATTTTAAAGTACCATGAATGGGATGTTTGTTTTAAACCGTATATGGATTTCTTTACAACAAAAAATGCTCACCATGAAAAATCTCAGGATCAGTCCGGCTCCAACATTATGACCAATCTATCACTTAAGGAGGAAGCTCCAAAATGATCAGATTCAGGAACATCGTTCCTTGTTTGATAGCTCCCACTGATCAAGTCATTCTCAAAAAGTTTGACATCTTGATTCCACAATCCTAATATTGCAAGATGAACAATGGAGTTTGTACACCAGATAGAGGAACCTTTTACAAAATATCAGAACATGCATTGCATCATGAAAAACATTTTCCTGCACTTTAAATTTGAAAAAGACCATAACAAATTGTACTATTTCCAATATGATAAGATTTGTAAAAAACAAAAGTTGCATTTAAAACTTAATGGAATAACTTAACGTTACAAGACTTAATGGAATAACTTAACATTACAAGTCTTGAAAACATAAATCAACTTTATTGAAAACTTGAAATATAAAATGTTCTTTCCATATTTAAAACAAAACCAGAATTTTAAACTAATTTGCATGTTCCAATTGCCTCTGCATGTGAGCGCATCTATTGTCTGGATAGATGCACTGCTCACTCTCCATTGACTTCATTTGGTTTAGACAATCCTTTCTTGACAAGCCAAGCCTTATATTTGACACAATCCTTCTTCATGTGTCCCTTCTTTTTACAAAAGAAACACTTAGATTCCTTCTTGATGTCAAGTTGTGCAGGTATCTTATCATTTGCCTTCCCCTTTTGTTTGGCTTGCTCGCTCTTTCCTTGTGTTGCCATATATGCACTTTCTCCAAATTCCATTGACAACCTTCCTTCCTCTTGAACACACATGGTCAAAAGTTCATTGATAGACCATTTATCTTTATGTGTGTTATAAGAGATTTTGAAAGGTCCATATTGTTGTGGAAGGGAATTCAATATAAAGTGCACAAGGAAAGAATCAGACATCTCAACCTCAAGAGCCTTTAGTTGAGCCGCAACGTCCCGCATCTTCATGATGTGTTCACGCACACCTTTAGTACCGATGAGCCTCATTGATGATAACTTAGCCATAAGGGTGCTAGCTAAAGCTTTATCTGATGACTCAAATTGTTCATCAATAGCCTTTAGTAACTTTTTAACATTGTCACACTCTCCAATTGAACCACGTATGCTAGCAGAAATTTTTGTCTTTATGAACATCATACTGAGGCGATTGGATCGCTCCCAGCGTTCATAAAGTTGAATTTCAGCTTGAGTGCTAGCATCAGTAAGTGTAGGTGGTTCATCCTTCCGTATAGCGTAATCAATGTCCATCCACCCTAATTGAAGAAGGATACTCTCCTTCCAAATCTTATAGTTATCACCATTCAATTCAGGAACATCACATTTGATATCAACAAAATTAACAGGTAGTGAAGCTGCATAAAAATTAAAATTGCTTATGTTCAAATTTGAGGTTTAACTTTAAAAATTCATGTTTCACCAATGCAAAACATCGAAGAATTGAATCTAGTGACATAAAATTTGCCTGTGGGCTAAAATTTTAATTCGATTAGATTCAACTAGAGCTGTATGATGGATCTATCAAATTGCTTACTTGATTCATAATTAATCAATATATTATGAATGCAAGTTGATATTCATCCATATTCTTTATGATAAACTACCAAATTATGTTCCTTTTCCTAATCCCTGTGGGTAAATTAGGAAATATAATATGATATTTATCCTAATTAACTATATAAATATAACAAATAGTTCCTGTGGGATAAAAATTCGTTATATTAAGTATAACTAATTACAATTAATGTCTTTATTTCTTTATGTGATCATCATAACCAAACTTAATATATAATTTCATCCAATTGAAGATGCTGTGGCTACTCCTCAATCAAACAATATTATATGGATCACTAGACATTAAATCTAAGCCTTATAAGAATTGTGCACTTAATAATTCTCAAACATAGAATATTGCATAATATAACAATATGCAAAGCATGTAATTTAGCAAAATTACAACATTAAAATTATTCATCTCCACGTAGCATGTATAATTAAACTTGATTTAAACATACTAACTAAACATATAAGAATAATTTGATCTTTATCAAATGACCGCATCAAATGGACTGTTTGGCCAAAATAATTGCTTAAGAACTGTATGCAATAAATTGAATACCATATTGGGCTAACATTAAAGATCCAAACTACAAAGCCCAAATAAATTGGTAAAATCCCAAATTGAATACTCGAGAAACAAACCCCAAAGTCCCAAGTCCACTGATTCAATTGCCTAACAGAGAAATTCATGCAAAGTTGTAATATAGCCATTTAAATCAAATAATTAGCCTTATGCCTTTGACTTGAATCAATATTCAAAGTAAAATAAATATGAGCATAATTATGTTTTGGCTTTCCTCTAAACACATACGGTATAGCTTTTCTTGATGCCAAGATAAATATGCACATAAGAAACTTAACTGCCCACTAGAATATGAAAGGACAAAAGTCTGTGTTGAATAATATTATTATTACTATCATTTTAGCACATTCCTTATAGACAAAACCGCAACAACCATTCAAATTCTTCTTAACCATGACAGTAGTTCAGTAAAAGAAAAATATTCAAATTTCTGAAAGAAAGAAAAAAAATTTCCTTCAGATAATTTAACTCCAGAAACATGCTCCCACAAAATGAAAGGTAAATAATAAATTGCAAACAATTCACTCATAATGATTCAAGAAAACTGATCGAATCAGTTCATAATCCGAAATTGATAGAAATTCAATATCCCGGTAAGATCTTATCTGTATAATTGGCTGATCACAAACTTTAATAGAAATGAAGAATTCAAACTTAGTAAAAACATCAAGGCAGAGGTATCAACTGCTCTGATACCAACTGTTAGACTTTATTGAATATCACAATGATATTTGAACATGCATATATACTTTAACAAAATAGCATATATGAAAACTAAATGCGGAATGAATCATCATACCTCCAGCCATTGATGTTTGAAAGAAATTCGGTTGCGTATAAGATTCTTCTACACTCTAGCAACCTCCTTTAGATGGTGTATTTTAGTGAAGAATGTTGAGTGTAGGGACCTTATACATGGCTCACCTATATATAGTGTCTTGCCATCAAAGACACTAAGAAGGTGTAGAGTCTTTTACTTTATGACTCACATTATGCTCAAGTTAGTGGGACAAGATAATGGATTAAAGGATTAAATTCATTGGTTAGTGGGGAGATCAAAGGACCACTTTATGAAGTTTATAATAATATTAATAATATAAACTTACAGTTCTCTGATTGTTTGTTAGACTGTTCTCTTAGTAATTTGGATATGCATGGTTGTGAGTTTTCTTGGTATAGAGATTTGGTTTGACAAAAAATTGATAGGGCTGTTTCTAACACGGTTTGGCATGACCTTTTTTGTCTCCACTAGTCTTAATTATCTGTCTAGAATGCAATCTGACCAGACTGATTCGAGACTTGGTGGTATTTTGTCAACTCCATTGGAGTTTAACTAACATTTACAATATTTTTTTGCTTTCTATGAAAGTTTAAATGTGCCTCATCAAAAAGATCAAGTTTGCAACCAATATGTAATTGATCTATTGAAAGGGACTAGCCACTACAAAATAGCGAATCCATGTTTGAATCATTTTTTAGAGAGGTTCCTACTTATTGTGTCCAACTTGCCTCGAAAGATATTAAAACATTGGGAAATAACAAAAAAAAGAGCAACTTTGGGTTGAAGACGAAAAATGAGTCTGTCATTTAATGATATGGGTGCTTATAGAATAGCAAAGAAAAGAAGGCATCATCAAACGAGCAACAATGATAGTTGATATTGAATTATTTTGATCATTATTCTTAAATTTTTGACAATGGGAGAATTTATTCTGAAAGCCGAAGAACTTTTAAAGTCATTAAAAGGCCTCATAAGCTCGCTTTGCCAAAAACTCCAACAAATTATAAATATTGCATATTTGCGGAGCTCCACATTAAAACATGATAAGAATGAGCATCTTTCTTTCTAGGATTTATATTAGCTTGACAAAATCTAATGAAAACACATTCTCAATAAAGAAATGGAAAACACACAATCCACCACAAAGGAACATGTGTTCAAAAATTTCAACCCTGCCCATCAACCCACTTGCCGAGTCACTAGTAAATGTCAAAATAATGGTGAACGAAAATGAAAAAGTCCCCTAGGAAAAATGGAATAAAAATCAAACCTGTTGAAAATCTCACAATGTAATAATCCTTTAATGAGAAACGGACCTGCAATTCTAGATTTTATTTACTTAATACTGCACTTACTTGTTTCTTTACTAGCAAGTAGCAAGTGTTGGAAGATTTTGACTATTGATCACGTGTCCACTTAGAATTCACAAATTATTTTATGCTAATTAAATATCTCAAATATTTCCTTTTATGATTAAAATTAAATATTTCCAATATTCTTGCTTGACCCAAAGCTATGACCAAATCTCCCCTGGACAAATATGACTGTTTCTTACACTAAATTCTGACATTATTATCTCTCCCAAATGGGTCCTCTCCTCTTCTATAGTTTCATTACAATTTCCTCTTCTTCTTTTAGTATTTTCCAATAGATGAATTTAGTGTGGTGCAGCTACCGTGTGCAAGACTTCTCTTTTAAGTCATCGCAGCCTATGACACTGTGTACAAATTTTTAGTCTTTCTTCAACAGTCAATATCCAAGAATAAAAACACTATTTTTTTTTTTCTCTTTTGGGCGAAACTCAACCAGATTCGGGAAAAAGGTATAATCTTTTCTAAAGGGTTGCGCTTTTGTTGTTGGATAATTGTGAATTTGATTTGGGTCCTTTAATTTTATGTGATCATTTACTGAAAAGCCGCAAAAGATTCGGTTTTCTTTTTCCTTGTAAATTATGTAAGCCTGGAAAAGTTTCTATATCAGATTGAGAAATATTAAGTAGAATGCTTTCTTTTAAATGCTATTTTTATTGGATTACTTGAACTATGTGTTATTGAAATAAGTAACGAAGATTAAACTTTGAATCTTGTAGACAGTCGGTTATGTTTGTGAGAGTTATCTTATAAGAACTTATTATTTGTGAAATCCCATGTGTTATTTCTCCTTTATGTTCCTTTTCTCACCCCCCCAACCTCACCCCACTCACACACACAGGGATAGATAGATAGATAGAGAGTTCCATATATAATATACTAGAAGTTAACAACTATGAAAAGTGCATCAAAACCTATTTTATATTCTATTTCAAGTGTTTCCTCTAATTCTTTTTCTGACTTTTGTCCCATTTGAAAATGTGGATCCCTATGGAGAAGTGTCATGGAGATTGGTTTTCTTTAGTATATTATGAGTCTTTACAGTTTTTTAGGTTTTTGAAGCATGAACTGTACTTAGTCACTATGCAGCTTATTCATTCAAGCTAGGCTAGATTAAATTTTAAAATATGCTCTATGTATTTGAAGTATTTTTCTGAGTGTCTATATTGTTTCAAGTTGTTCTCTGTTTCTTTTGATCCAATCACTTATGCAATCTTAGTTTACAATTGAGTTTCATTTCAACATCTCGACTTTTGTAGTGAGTGAATTTGAGGCCATGAAGTGTTTCCAATTCTATGGTGGGGAGAAAAAGGAAGAACCAAAGACCCCCAAGCCGGATTCAGTCCAGCCCTCGTTTACTGATAACGAGAGGAGGCAATCTGGATCCGAGTTTAATTCTCAAAATACATCAGACACGAGCACCGAGTCCAGAACACGAACCCAAATTCCTAATTTGTCCGAGAGACCAAGTAATCTCAAGTCTTTTACTTTTTCAGAGATGAAACAAGCTACCAAAAATTTCAGTCGAACTGCCAAGCTTGGGGAGGGTGGATTCGGATGCGTTTTTAAAGGCGTAATCAAAAGTTCCGAAGATCCAGCTAAGAAAACCGATGTGGCTATTAAACAACTTGGTAAAAGAGGGCTGCAGGTAAATTCTCTTTTCATGTTTGGGACTTGCATTTTAGTCCGAAAAATGAACAGGAACAAGAAATAAAGCACAAAGTTCTATCCTGTGAAGCAAGAAAAGTGTTTTCGTAAGTATTTTTTGTGATAAAATTGATGATCCAAATATAGATGAAATTATCTCTATAGTATCAGATAAGCTATGCTATTTTTGTTGCTTTACACATGTGTATGTGTGCATTTGAATGCATGCATCTGTGGGGCTAGTAGTGCAAACAAAATTAGTATTTAGTTAAGAAAAACAAAACAAAAACAAAATTAGTAAGTAGTAGAACTAATATGGGTCTAAACCAGTTTCGTTACCTAAAATGTCATTTGAATTCGATTCTGACAATGACTGCTAAATTTTCATTAAGAATATAAGGTCACTGTCTATGCTACCATTTCATAAGAAATAAAATCCAAATAGCAACAAACAAGTGACTCATAAGAGAGCAAGATAACATGATACCTACTTATAGCAAGTATTTTAGACTGATAAAATATTTGAGATTGCACCCTAAACTACCATTCTTGCTGATATTATTAAATCAGTTTTGAAAAACATATTAGGCCAAGCAAAGTTTGAAAGGGATTACTTTAATATGTAGGATTCTTAATATAGAATGGTCCTACTTGTGGGAATCATTTTCTCAATCTTTCTGCAACTTGAGGCTTTATGATGAATTAATACTTGCCGGTTTAATTAATAGGGTCACAAAGAATGGGTGACTGAAGTTAATGTACTTGGTGTTGTTGAACATCCAAATCTCGTGAAACTCGTTGGCTACTGTGCTGAGGATGATGAAAGAGGAATCCAGAGGCTTCTTATTTATGAATACATGCCTAAAGGAAGCGTTGAAGACCATTTATCAATTAAGTCAGTGATACCCCTTACGTGGGCTATGCGGTTGAGAATTGCCCTAGATGCTGCCCGTGGCTTAACGTACCTGCATGAGGAGATGGATTTTCAGGTTTATATGTTCATGTTTAAATATATGTATATATGTATATATATTTACACATATGTATTTATAATACACACACAAGTTATTGGACTGATGTTCTTCCATTTCAGATCATCTTTAGAGATTTCAAATCTTCGAATATTCTGCTAGATGAGGAGTGGAACGCTAAGCTGTCAGACTTTGGATTGGCTAGATTGGGCCCTCCAGAAGGACTAACACATGTATCAACTGCGGTATGTTCATTGATGTGTGGCTTTCTCTACACTATATGCAAATTGCATTTCTAATCCACGGGATTTGGACCTTCAGCACTTCCGATCCTATGCTTCACAAAATTGCACTTTTGGTCCAATTTTTTAAAATTATTTTACACTTTTGATCCTATCGCCCCCTTTGCCATCCAGTTTTTGCACTTGGTCCAAATTGGATGGAGAGGGGGCAATAGGACAAAAAATACAATTGTTTTTATTAAAATAAGACAAGAAGTGCAATTTTGCAAAATGAGGGACGAAGAGTGCCAAGGGTCTGGTCCCGTGGGACTAAAAGTGCAGCTTTACCCTCCATTATATGTGTGTTTCAGGATGTGATTCTGTAATAATGCCTTCCACCTGTGAGATTGAGCAGCAAATCGCCACTGAGAAAATCTTTTTACCGAACTCGAGAAATTTAATCATAACTTTTAGAACAAATTTCATTTTGAACAAGTTTAACATATAAGCTAAATTCTTTACAAGATCTTTGGTCGATTTCAAAGATTCTAGTTATTTGGTGTTTAACATATGAGGTAAATGCAAAAATATCCCTTGTGCTTTGTCTAAGTGGCAAAAACTCCCGTGTGTTATTTTTATTAGCAAATCCCCATTTGAAATTCCTTCACAAATAGGTTATTGTCAAACTTTTAAGTGAGTAGTGATGCTTTCATATCTTATGGTGGGGAATAATTGTCATTTTGGCTTGGGAGTTTTTTTTTTGCTAATAAAAATTAGCACAGGGGGGTTTGGAAATAAAAATAACACAGGTTTTTTTGCTAATTAGGCAAAGCATAGGGGGTAGTTTTGCATTTCACTCTTAACAAATACATACACGTTACCAGGTTGTTGGAACAATAGGATATGCTGCTCCAGAATACATTCAAACCGGTCGACTCACATCAAAAAGTGACGTTTGGAGCTTTGGTGTCTTCCTTTATGAACTCATTACTGGCAGACGCCCATTGGATCGTAATCGACCCAGAAGTGAGCAGAAGCTTCTAGAATGGGTAAAACCATACCTATCGGATGCACGTAAGTTTCAGCTTATATTGGATCCGAGGCTTGAAAGAAAGCAAATCCTTAAATCGGCACACAAGCTTTCGCTTGTAGCTAATCGCTGCTTGTCTAGACTTCCAAAAACACGGCCAAAAATGAGTGAAGTTCTTGAAATGATTAATCAAGTCGTGGAGGCATCAATAGGGTTGGGCAATCCCGAAGCACCTTTGAAACCGAAGAAAACTTTTGAGGAAGTTGAAGCTAAAGGTAAGAGGAGGATCAATGATATGAAAATTGGCGATGGTGGTTGGTTAGGCCGCGTTTGGGCTTCAAAGATCATGAAAACTTGCTGAATTTGAAGATGTTTTCTTTCTTACTAACTGAATAGACAACTTTAATTGCTGTGACTGTAAATTTCTACGGCAAAAGAGAAAAGTTCGAGTCCAACCAACGTTTTTGAACTGGATAAAAAGGTAATGAATGAAGAAAAGAATCATGAATGGAATATAAGCTTTTGGTCTAGTCTCTATAAACACTATATGTTGTGGAAGAATACATTGTAGGAATAGGTTAACAAATTTGAACTTTCGTTTGTATTGTCTTTGTTTTTTACTTCTATAATTAAGTCATGTTTGTGATGTAAAACATAACCTGTATATTTTCATCCGAGAAACGAAGTATATAATTCATAGCATATCTACATCCATTTAGATGGAAAGTATGAACTGTTGATGCTTGTAATTAAGAATTGTAGACATTTTCCTTCAAGTGGAAGGGATTGTAAACGAGTTCAATAGAGTCGAGGAATTGTAAACTAGTTAAATAGAGTCTGACAATATAATGGTTAAATTTGTTATTTTTTTATTGGGATTGGTTTTGTGTCGAAATCGATGATTTGTTTTATATTGGGGTTGATTTTGTGGTTGAGCTCGATTTGCTTATTTAAGAGAACATAGTTGAACTTTACTCCCTCCGGTTCATATTAATTGGCACGTTGTTTCTTTTTACACAAATTAAGAAATCTCATGATTAATCACTTTTACATGGTAAAATATCAAAAATATCCTTCCTAGTGACTCTTGAGCTTCCCAACCTAGATGTAAGAGAAGGACAAAATTAGAAAAAATTGCATTGGAAACCCAAATGTGCCAATTAATATGAAACATAAAAATTTGACAAATGTGCCAACTAATATGAACCGAAGGGAGTAATAAGTTTGTTGTTTTTGTATTTAATGTAATAACCTTTTTTAGCATATTATTGAGTTAAATTCAGGTGAGTTTGATAACTTTAATGAATTGAAAATTGCGACGAGTTATATCGTTTGTTGTTAAATTTTTAGCTAATTGCTTAAGGGGTTTGACAAAACATTTGAAAAGTAAATTCACATTTGCACATAAATATAAATGCAAGTGAAGTAGCATTAGAACTAAGAAATACATTTAATGATTTATATAATATTGTCTCTACATTCCAACTTATTAGCTGACAAAATTTGAACCGAGCTAGATCCAATGGACTCTTACAAATTTTATAAGAACCAATAGATAATGGTTTCAACTCCTATGAACATGGTATTTCTCTAGTTTTAATATTAGTGTTTAATAATCAATTAATTATTTATTATTTGTAAATTTTAATACTTATACAGTTATTAAAATGATTTTTAATGTAATAATGAATGATGAATGTATTTAAAAAGAAAGCTGTTTAGTAGTATGGTTAGTCAGTTTAAAATCTAGAATATCTCTTTATCATAAAATCAGATGTTATCCATGTATTTTTTTAATTATAAAAAATGTACATTAATGTATGCACATTGTACACCAACCAAAAAAACTAATTAGACGACCTGCTTCTGGCAGCTGCCGCAACACATTACACACTCTAACAAATAAAAAACAATATACAATTAAATTGATTTATTAATCCATAATTTTTCTTTTTTATACTTGCAACTCATAGTAATATACAATTAATATAGTCAGGTTTAATTTTTCAAGATGTTGGTTGATTTTCACGCCACTTAATGATTATGACCGATCATAAAATCTAAATTAAAAACTCAGTGCAACTTGTAAGTAAAATTAAAATTTCAAAGATGCCGGAAAACGTGCTACCCTTATAATTCAAGTTAATTAATTTTTCTGGATCTCAAACTCCAGGACAGGATATTATTAATTTCTGAATTAGGAAATGAGAGGATTATACTTACATAAATTGATGACCTAACCGTTTCAAAGGCCGCTTAAACCAACGGTATATTTCGGTCCACTCAAAGGCCACCCCACCCATAAAGCCATTCCAAAAGCTTCCGTACGCCAATAACTATTCGGATTCCCCAATTTTTCCCCAAAAACTTGTTCGACATTTAACAATTCCACTACTCTTACCCAAACTGTATATAAACCCCTTCAAATACCTCTCTTTGTTTATCTTCGCATTCATATTGTTATCATCTCTTTCTCTCACACATAGACACACGTCTGTTATGTGTTACAGTTGGAAATACGTAGTTTGTACATACACTTACGCGTATTTCATATCGCATAAACATCTTAGTTGTGATTATTTTGGCATATTACTGGAAATTAATTGATGGTGAGTTTCCTTTTTATTGAATTGATTGTGACGTGGACTGACTTCTGTTTGGTTTCGATTGTGTATGCACGATTCGTTAATTTGTTTTACTAAGTAAGAGTATATATGGATTCACATGTGTGAAATATTTGATTATAGGATCAATTTTGGTAAAAAATCCATATTATTGTTTTTTTATTTCATTTCTTCAGATTACTTCAGCATCTTCCTTTTGAGTTTTATTATTGCATATACTAATAAATTATAATTTGAACTTTTGGTTTGTCCAGCGATGTGTTTGGAGAATTTAATCTAGGTAAGAGTAACTTGTGCAAATACTTAGATCATGTCAATTGAATAGTTATGTCAACTTATATCTATGCATGACTCATGATACACATTTTTGAATTGTTTAATGTGATTAATGTGAGGTCAGTTGTTAATCATATTACCTGTGATTCCATTCAGTGGCAACAGAAGGAACACTGCTTTAAGAGTGTTTATTTAGCTCAGCCAGGATTGTGCATATATGTGGTAAATAAACCATGTATTTGAGTTGAAGTGGTGTTTTGTATTTCTGGAGATATTATAGGGAGATTTCTTTATTCTAGTTAGTATTCTGAAACTTGTCTACATTTGAAATGATCAAATCATTGACCCCAGACATCCTATTCTCTGTATTATGTTTACCATTTTATAGATTAAAGAATTAAGGAGAACGGTTTCTCAATGAGAATAATTTGAATTGATGGACGGTTATTTGAGAAAATTCATTTTCATTTACCAGTGAAATCTTTGAACTCCTTGTCTATTAAATATATGGGAAAAGGATCTTATGATTCTCAAGTACAGATGTATAAACATTATTTTAAAATTGGCTGGTTACACATGCTGTGAAAATGGAAGTTTATTTTAAGGACATTAACACCTTTTGGATTTAAATGAGCAGGATGAATGTGAAAAATAGATTGAAAGCTACGAACTATGTCTTTTCAGCCTTGGAACAATTGCTTTTAAAATAGTATTTGAACGATCTATTGGAAAAAGCATATTTGATTAAAGAATTTATAAATCCTCTTGTAGAATGGGAGGAGGCAATTTTTGGATTCATCCTTGCACTAACTATTCTTAGTCTTGTGATGTCAGCACATGATATATAAATAAACAAAGACACAAATTCCTTATTTGCTGAAAATGAGAGATATGACTTTGAGAATATACTTGCAAGTCACTTTAGTATGGTGGGGCATTTATGGTTTAACAGCTTTAGGAATATCCTTTCTTAATATAAAGACAAACAAATAATATTTATTTTGTAGTTGCTGCTACATGTGTAACTTCATATCCTTACATAATTTAGTATGAAGCTCCTGAGGCCGTCATTGGTTTGACGACTATTAATTTTCGCCGCCATTTGATTGTCTTAAATTGAATTTCCTTAAAAATAGTTATTAGATAAAAAATTATGAGAAATTGCAATTAGATACTAAAATTGAGTGCATTTATTTTTTTTGTAGTTAAAAGAATAGTTAGTCTAGATAAAAGCGGGTTGTATCCTGAAATTATAGTTGACATATCAAATATGTGAGAGACCAGATTCACTTATGGTATACTCCTATATATGTGGCTAATAACTGATTATTACTCTGAATCGGATAATAGGGTACTTGCACTTCATGTTTTCATATCTTTGAGTCATCAAACATATTTACCACAACTATAAAGCTTCCACTTGATTATTAACATTTTTAACTTGATTTATGTGTAAATAATTTCTGGTTTTCTTTTGAATTGTTTAGAAGGTCCTTGGTGGAGGAAAAACAAATGAGAATATGGTTTTCCATTTATGTCTCATGTTTGTATGTTACAAATTTGAGAACACTGTATTCTTACTTGTTCCACTAATTATCCAAATATACAAACAATTTTTACCTTCATGGTGTTCAAATTAAAACTATTGAGAAACGAACCAGATGCCTATCATGTTCTTCCAGATCTGATTAAAGCAGATAATTTTACGTATAAGGCATGTATCTGCTATTGCTTGACTGACTAAGTCAAACTTTTCTTGGTAGCTGGGTGACATCAAGGCAAGCCAACAATAAATATTCTGTAGTACTACTGCACGTACATTTTAGTCTGTAAGCACTGACTGGAAGAAATAATAATGCATGAGCCAGAACCAGATGCTGCTCCTTGGGCTTTTCTCAACGTAGATCATATTTTCAATAATAATTATTATGGGGACAGTACTCAACATGATATGAGAATTTCTCACGAACAGTACTTTAGAGATAGTCCTTGTGATACTTGGTATGGAAACACGGAAAACGATGAGAATATTGCCCGAGCTCTTCTTGAAGAAGAATTGACACAATTATCAATTGCAGAATCTCCTCATTTATCACATCCTGGGGAGGAATACATTGAGAACTCCACTGTAGTGTCAAATTGGCACGACTCTTCTAACTATTATTGTATGTCTGGATTCTTACTTGTCTGTAACATGTTAGATTTTATTACAAAAAAATTCTAAACATAGAAAATATTGCAGGTCAAGAGGGTGGCCTGCATGAGAATGATGATGCAGGAAGTTTGTGCTCCAGTCCTGGAGATAGATCATGTGATGGAGATAATTATTCTTATACATTAGAAATAACAGATGAGTCTGAACTTGATGAAGAAGTTGAAAAGAGGTTATACCAAATGAATCCTGTTCCTGTAAGCATCTTTTCCATGAAGTCTTTTTAATATCATGTCATGTGCAAGTCATTAATTTGTTGTATATTGGTGCAGATACAAAAGCTTGGGCCTCCTCTCTTTATATGTTATCATGATTTTTTAATTTCTCGTTCAGTATTTAGGCTTAGCTAATGTTGCTAGTGGTAAATAGTATCCGCTGAAATAACATTTTAGGGACCAAATTGTGAGTTCAAACTTGTATCTGTGTGTGTTTTTCCATTGATTATACAGCTTAAGTTTAAAACTCCACAATTGTGCGAGAAGCTAATATTCTTCGTGTATTGTTGTGAAAGTGTAGTGATACTTTGAGATTAAAAAGCACTTTTATTATGTAATTGGAGTACTATGCATTTGATGTCCTTAATATCTCGTAGTTTTCAGTGTAGATTGGTATCTTAGGGTCCATATCTTACTGTTTGCATGGTGCAGTAATATTCAGCATTCATTAGTCAGCTTTAAAATGCTAATTGGCAGAGCTGCATTGCAAATATATTCATGTCTATCGCATGTCAAAGGCCCCCAAGGGATCTCTCCGCAGATCTTCTATGATTTTTTGCACTTATGCTCTGGAAATTCAGTAGTTTGTGAGCTTGAACATGATTCCAATTTCTACAAAGAAAAAGTAATTTAGAAGGAAATTCAAGTGGTCTTTGTTTCCATGCAGCACATTCCACGAATAAACGGGGACATACCTTCAGTTGATGAAGCAACTTCTGACCATCAAAGGCTGCTAGATAGGTACTTTGGAACCCCTTTTTTGTTGTCTTAGAGCTAATTAAAACAGGTGCGTCAGATATATAGTGTTTTCCTGTTTCCTTCTATCTCAAAGTCCCTTGTCAAGAAATTTACTTACGTTATGTTTGGTTCTTGGATCAAGTGAGTAAAACGCTAAAAAAATGTTTTCATTGCGCATCAAATGATAGAACATTGAGCTTCAACTTTTGTTCATTTTCATTTTCCTCATCATTCGACACATCAAATTCAAGAACCAAACGTAGCTTTAATGTGTTGTTTGCACTTGCGTCTGTGGATTTGTATCAGCATATTCCATTGTCCTACATCCCATAGGCTTGATATGTTTTTTCATTCGAATCTACATGTTCCACCTAAAATGACTTGCCACAGTTAATTATATATGACTAGTGAGCTCAGTTATGAACTTTTCTCTTGGATGATGTTGTATTCAGGTTGGAGTTATATGACTTGATCGAGCACAAAGTTCAAGGAGATGGCAACTGTCAGGTTAGTTTCTATATATGTCTCTTTGATTGTATTGTGTTAATCATATCACACCTTTTTTGTGCAATCAATTGCTACAAGCTAATTTCTTGGTTAGGTAATTATTATTTTGCTGGAATATTGGAGTACCAGCTGCTTAGAGATGAGCATATTTACAAAAAATATTATTGATTCTTGTTATATTTAATCAAACCGCCTCATATCCATTGTATATATTGCTAACATGAAATGAGCTAGTGATGCTACATATGGCTGTTTAAATTTGTGTTTTGAAGGAAGTCTCAAGTTATTTTTTTATAAGATTATTACCTGACTACACTTAGAGGAGACACTACGTAACCCAGATGTCTAACCATACACATTTCGCATATCCAATTCCTTGTAACTGGACTGTCTAAGAAACTTACTCAAGAAAACTTCTGTACATTTATATTCTTTGAACGTGTCAATTTAACGTAAATAAATTTCTGAGTTTCTGCTAAATATCAATTGTTTCATGACACATTTCTGGATAACAGTGAATTTGCGTCATTTTTGTATTCTTTGATTTCATTGTTATCTCTGAATCAATAAGAATTAAATTTTATGAATCTTTTTTGTTAATCTCTAAGGAAATTTAAGATTCATTCTACTTCTCCCTAGAAATTTGAGAGCCTAATACATGTTGCAGTTCTTAAGAATTCTATTTCTGTTACACCTCGGATTGATAAGCACCCAAGTTTGTCAATTTGTAACTCAGTGCTGCTAGCCTCGTTGGAAGTTGTAATACACTGTAAGTTTGTGTTCAAAACAAATGGTTTCATGCAATCTCATGCTTCAAGTATTCTAATGTCCTGTTTTACTTGTATTGATGTTAATTGGTATTTTATTGTTTGTGTTTTGATTTGCATTTGGTCTTGCTATTTGACACAAGACGGATCTTGTGAATTCATAATTGCAAGGTTTTGTGTTTTGGAAAATGCACATGCTTGTGTAGAGTTTTCATTCTCGTGTTCTTAACTTGGAGACACATAAACTGAGATTATTCTATATTGGATCTATGAATGGATACTTGTTGACTTGGTTTTCTAGGCGGTTCATTTGCTTCTCTAATCTGGTTTTTGTACAAGATGGAAAATGCACATCTTTCAGCTTCTGCTTTAAGGTGTTATCTTTATGTTTCATAGTCATTATATTAGATTTTTGGTATGTTGTTACGTTGATTACTCTTCTGCTTTAACAAAGACCATTAAGTACTTTCTGTGATGACATTATATTATAATTCAAAGTAATACCACTCTTTTATTACATCTTTTCTGCAGTTTCGTGCTTTATCTGACCAGTTTTATCGGACCCCTGAGCACCACAAATTTGTCAGACAGCAAGTTGTCCGTCAGGTGGTTCTGGAAAATATTCATCATTTATTTTATTTCTCTTTGGTTGCTTTCTGAGTTTCATTTATGTAGTTTGTCTAAATATTCTATCTTTCTGGTCATTGGTCTGCTATTGTCAGCTCAAATCCCATCCAGAAGTGTACGAGGGGTATGTTCCCATGGAATATGCTGAATATCTAAAAAGGATGTCCAAGTATTGCTCTTGTTATTGGGTTTAAATTTAATCGTATACATCATTAATATCATTTTCTTATTAGCATCTTGCTGCTATAAAGCTCACGTTTACATGTTCAATAAACCAGGAGTGGAGAGTGGGGTGATCATGTCACACTGCAGGCTGCTGCTGATTCGGTACCAATTATTATACCTTAACCACTATTAGCTTCTTTGTGACTTTTTTTTTTTAGATTGTATTTGCTGTTAGCACTTATGAATGTCTTTGCATGCTTGTTTTGACAGTATGGTGTGAGAATTCTTGTAGTAACTTCATTTAAAGACACCTGCTACATTGAGATTCTTCCCAAAGACCAAAAGTCCAAAAGAGGTTAGTTACTTATTGGAGTTCTAGTATTGCATGAGTTGTTAGTTAACTTGAAATGATGAATACAATACTCGCTGCTCTAGATAGCTATTCCGGACCTAGTAATTTGGTAGTTGAGATCTTGCCCTTTCTCTTATGCATTCATAATGTGCAATATCTTCTATGACTTTTTCATGTGCTGCCCAAGCTATAGGTAATCAATCTTGTCCTTCATTCGTTAAATTGAAAAATCAAGAAATTTCTTCCGTAGAAGAAATAAAATCCTGCCATGTTTTAATAGCAAATAATAACATACTCGATCCCAACTTTCCCAATGAAATTACATTTGACCCAATCATCAAATGAGCTTACTTACTATAATGGGATTCAAAGACAAAATAAAGAAAATGAATCAAGAGAAACAGAGAAGTTAGGAAAGAATATGACAACTACCATGTAGCAAGGAAAATGGCAAATTTAGTTACTATCTTGTAAGCTCCTGCAGAAGACTTGACAAACCCGTAATTAGAGTTGAGTTAGTTTAACATTTCCCTTTAGTTTTCAATGCTTGGTACTCTTCAATGCTACGTTGGTTCTTGTATTTGATAAAATATTTTTGAACTTTAGGCTTTTAATATGTGTTATTTTCATTTTTCTTATCATATACGTCTCTAATTCAAGAACCATACATATCGTGAGGGCATAACTACTTGTCTTCCCAAAGGCGGATATAGAAGGATTATCTATCACATTTTTGTGTCACATATAGATCTATTGACAAGTGTGCATATTCAAAATTTGTGTGGATCCACACATTCACATGGAGGGTGAATTTATTATGTGACACCAAAATGAGACATGAAAATGTGATAGATAGAGGATCTTTTTCCCAAAATGTTCTTTTATTCATTTTCTCATGCCCCTAACCATAATTATATAATATGTGTTATCAACCAAATATGATCCTCCATCCCGGTTATCAACTCCTTACCAGTTGCCACAGTTGTCATATCTTTTGGTTATTCATCAATGATCGTATTTTTGCATGTTCTTGTACAGTTATATATTTGAGTTTCTGGGCTGAGGTACATTACAACTCTATCTATCCTCAAGGAGGTAATTTGTCTCGTTTTCTCCTTAACCAGTTCTTTTTCCTCAAGTGTTCAATTTAAAACTTGCCTATAGAGTTTCTTTCAAAGATATTTTTTATTTTTTTGCCTCTTATGTATTCTAATGCAGTAAAAGTAATTTTTATTGACCAGATCTGCTTCCTAGTGATTTTAAAAGAAAGAGAAAGTGGTGGAACTTTGGGAATAAGCATTAAAAAAATGCACCCTGGCTTCAGTTGTACAGTCTTCAATTCATAGTGAAGAACGACACTCTTCATTTATTACTTCACATTATTTTCTGCATAACTGTCATACGAGTATATAAATATATATATCATCAAATATTACACCATTATCTTTTCTTGCAGTAGTTATGCTATGATGGACTTTTGTCCGAAAATGTCCAGTAAATCCATTAACCCTCTGCAAAAATAGTGTAGATTTGAATTCTTTTCAATTTGGGGTGGGGGGTGGGTTTCCTTGCTGGTACGGTCTCTGTTTATATGTAGTACTCTTGATATGGATTGACCCACTGGTCCATCCATGACTTGTGGTCCACAAAAATATAGAACCACATGCTCCATCATTCGTCAAACCAATTGTAAGATGTACTAGTACTAGCATTGGCTTAAATAGGAAATTAAATTTCACCTGAATCCAGTACCCATTTCTTTGATTGGCAAACGTAAAATAAAATAAAACCAAATTATAATGGTCCCTCAGCCTTACGCGAAACAAGTAAGTTCTCATTTCAACTTCTGATTGAATTTTATTGTATTGGACAGGACTTCAAAGTTGGAACATTATCTCACCATTTATTTTCATCAATTTCTGTACCAATGAATAAATAAATTGTGTTTAGATTTGTCCACTGTTAATGAATGTATTAATTGATAAAACAAATTCATTGTTAAGTGTGTCTCAGCCACAAAACATAAATAAACAAATCAATACTTTAATTTGCCAATAATTTACATCTCTCTCATTCTCATTCATCATTTAAGTTCCAAACAAGTACAAAAATCATCACTATTATAATTAAAAATATAAAAGAGATGAGAAAGCATTTTCACCTACATTCCCAAAAGGTCCCACCTCATCTTTTTTCTTTTTTCTTTTTTCTTTCAAATTACAAAAAGCCCTAATTTAACCCCACATAAACTATATAACTTTACTACTAATAGATAATTAAATGTTGATTAATCCTACTAGATAAGCTTAGAATCTGTCCATCTATTGATGATGAGATACCTCCTCCACCTCTTCCTCCAACGCCGCCGGGTGCAACAGCAACGCCGTGAACGGCATGTGACGGTACCCATTCTGATGAAATTCCAACGCCATCGGGGGAGGAGGAGGTTGGAACAAATCCAGCCTACAGCTCGGCGGAAACCTAGACAACGGGGCCTGCACCGAGGCCGCGTCGATCGACGGCTGAAGGGAGCCGGAGGTGGTGGAAACCGCCTCGGATGGTATGGTGCCTGTCCCAGTGGCGGCGATGATAGAAGTCTCGGCGTGACGGAGGAGCCACTCTATGGTTTCTCCATCGGAGCGGTGGCCGAGTTCACGAGTTAGTTGAAAGACGCGGGCGGCGCAGAGGGCCGGCATACGGACACGGCGGCCGCGGCCGTTTACCTTGGAGTGGCGATCTTTAGAGGTGGTGGTTTTCCTGGAGACGGATAACTTGGGCCTTGAATTGTGGGTGGCGACGGTGGAGACAGGTTGGGAGGCGGCGGCGGTTGGGAGAGGAGTGAGGTGTTGGTAGAGTGAATGAGGGTCGTCCATGTCTGGAGAAGACATTTGTGGACTAGTGCAAGAGTGTTTTGTGTGTTTAGGGTTTTTTTGGTACTTTTGATGATGTTTTCAAGGAAGGAGACTAATTGACCCCACATAATACAATACAACAGAGTGAGGCTGCTTCATTTTATAATGAGAAAGAGTGGGCCATTAATTTCCAGTTTGTGACATCTGTGTCTTGGGAACTGTGAGTGGGCCTTTGGGCCCGCGTTATTTAGTTTATGGGCCTATTTATAGCGTAGAGTGGGCCATTCAAATTCTCCATTTATCTGGGTCCCACAAACCACACTTTATGGGCCTGTTTGTTTGGCGTTTCCCAGATTTTTTTGGTGTTTGGGAAATGCCAAACAAACATGTTTTCTATTTTCCGAAATAAATTTTTCATCCATTAATTTTCTAAAACTACTCTCTCAAAAGCAAAACAAACAACAATTTTCTTATCTCTAAACAAAACCTATACAAACTCTACTTTGATTTGACATAAAATAACCTATTTCTTACACAATTTATCTTACATAACAAACATGATTTGACATAAAGTTTTACACATCTTACACCTACAACACAACTCTTCCAAAAAAACCTACACCTACTTTATTTTTCAAACCACTTTCTCAAAACCCAAACAAACAACATTACGCAAATCGAGATTATTTCACAAACTTCCACTACTCTCCCAAACTACTTTCCCAAACGCCAAACAAACAGGCCCTATTTATCTAGCTAATGGAGTAATTTTTATTTTTTAGAAGAAGCTACGGAAATTCTTACTCACATCGGGTTTAGTCAAATTCAAAGTAATTATATGACAAGTGCAATACACTTACTTTGGGATTTAATATAACTTTCAGGAAAGAGACCAATCACAAAGCAAATACAATACACTTGCTCAGTGGTTAGATGAGTTTGACCAAACCATGCTTAAACAAGAATTTTTCAAGAAGCTAATAGTGGTTTTAAAAGAAAAATTGTTTGGTTGCAAGTTATATAGTGCAGTAATAAGGGGTGGCAATATAGTTTGGATCCGCGATTTAGATTTGAAATTGATTCGGATTCATTAAATCTGAGACGATTAAAACTGAGTTTGCTACTCTGTAAAAACTATCTGATTAATTGTTTGACTAATTTCAGTCTTCTTAAATGTTTGCAAGAAATGAGAAATAATTATTTAATAATTAATTAAGCTTACAAGCTACTCTCTGTTGGTGTCTAACAATCTGTGTATTAGAATATTTCATAAAAAAATATTTCTAACTTAAATCTCATCATAGAACAAATATAGATAATTTAACATATATTAATTTTAATAAAATTAGATTATATATCAACGTAAAAAACTAGTAAGAAATACTTACTTGGATCGAAATAAACCAAAACCTTAAATCAATACATGAAAACTAGGAAATGAGACTGAGGCTTACCGAAACAATTTCCTTAAGACAATATTTCTGAGGCTGTCACGGTGCATACAGTTTGATTCCCGGTAGTCTCCTAAGATACAACGGTCTGTTGTTCATTATTTGCACAAATAATGAACCCACGACGAACCGAAGCAAACAAAAAATTCGACATAAATTTAAAGTAGAGAAGAGAGTAATTTCTAATTATTGTCGGAAAATGATACTTAATTGGCCAGATTAAGTCTCCTATTTGTAGACACATAAATGTCTTTTCGCAAGAGACACATCGCTTGGATTGCACTGTTTCGGTCCAAAGGGTACCTCTTTAGATCGAACAGACGCGACCCTTAATTACTCTCAACTAATTTATTCACATATTAATTATAAAATCCAACAATCCCCCACATGAATAAAATAGTTCTTCGTGTCCCAACTCCACATGACATATTATGTCGAAGTATTCTTTAAGAATAATACCGCATCGAGATAGGTGAAATATTTCATCTTGAACCTTCCCTAGTTAAAGCTTATCGGATTTACTTAGCCAATCGGTGAAATATTTCATCTTGAACCGTCGGCTGTTGGTGTAAACCAAGACAATAAACTTAACACAATACTAAACCGATTTGCTTCAAGTTCTCGGTTGTGCGTTTTGGCCATGAACATTCTTGGTTATGCGAGTGCTTTAGAGAATTCCAACCTATAAAGAAATTCTCAACGAGCCGACCCAGCTCACACTAACATAGGTGACCGCATCTATCAAGAGTGCCCTACCATACTCTACTTGTTTTGACAAGATATAGACGTCATTAAAAGCATTTGCTTAACCTATAAAATAACGCGGTAGGCTTGCACTTATTGCATCATAAGAATGGGACCTGGTCCGTGGGATCTCCAGTCGCCAGGTTAGGTTTTCGTACGAGGTAACTTAGTCAAATTTAGGCTTTAAGCCCATTCTCCTCGATGCACATTCTACTCTCTAGATAAACCTTTAATATCCGGAATCAGGATTATCTCTTGACTTTATAAAGTTCATTCTATTTGAAAGTAGATGTCTCTCGGTATTGTATCAACGACAACGAATATGTCGTGACTTTACCATTATACATAAAGTTTGTTGAGCTCTATGTATCACCGCTTGATTATCGCATTTCACGTATGTCTGACACAATTTTCAATCATATTAGAATATCTTCCATGAATTTTGTGAAGCCACTCAAATTCTTCACTAGCTTTATCCAATGCTATGCACTCTAATTTCATAATTGATTGAGCTATATGCGTTTGTTTGGAAGATTCTCAAGAAATAGCGGTGACTCCTAAATTGAATACATATCCGCTTATGAACTTTGATTCCTCAAAATCAGAAGTTTCATTTGCATTACTATTCCCCTCCTGGGTCATTGGATATTTTTCCAAAATAGAATGCACATACAAATGTATTCTTTCAAGATTCAAGCATTCTCATTAATGCATCCCAACGAATCTTGCTAAGATTGCTCATATATCTCCTTAGTTTATTAACCAAAGAGACGATGTCTGACTCTTGCATTTTACGATATATGCGTGACATCTAATTTTATGAGCATACTCAAATTGTGATATTCTATCACATTTGTTCTCGTGTAGCGCACAAGATATGAATTAAATAAAATTATGAAATTCCTTAATTTCATAAGTATTTAACTTATATATCATTCATCCACGTAATGTGCTTGAGATAATTTAATGTCATCACATGACCTCATAATCATAATTGATTGAACCGATGTTTTTCATAACATAAGTTAATATTTTCTCGGTGGATTTAATATTCTCAATATTAGTCTCAAATATTAACTTATCATTTACGTATAAACAAACCGCGATACTCAATTATCCAATTTGTTTATACGGACACACTTGTCATATTTATTAATATGAAGGTCCAAATTTGTTGATGACACTATCACATTTTTCGTGTCATTGTTTAGGAGCTTGTTAAAGGTTAACAAGAAAAATATAAAAGTTTCGCAAACTATGTTTTCTTTTCCTTTAACAACGAGACCCTCTGGTTACTCCTAATATATATTCTCATTTAATTCACCATTAAAGAAAACATTTTTAATGTCCATTTGATAAAACCTCGTACTGTATACATAGCTATTGGAGCTATTAACATTCAAATGGATATCATCCTATTCGCTAGTGAATCTGAGTCAAAGAAGTAAAAGTGTTACTTTTAATAAGGCACATTGGCTACTCGTTTAGCCTAATTTTTATTGATTCATTTATCGAAGTTTTTTAAACTCTTGAACTTAAAAACTCCGTCTACATCTAATTGGTTCACTTCTCGAGGTCTACCAATTTTATGAAAGTAACTCGCTGTCAATCGTCTCTTTCCAATCCACGATATTGGAATGTGGTATAATTTATTTATATGTTTGAAGTTAATCCTCTAACATATAAGTTAGAATATCTGGATCAAAGAACTTCGAGCTTTTAGCTCATTTGTCTCTTCAACTCGTCAACAAACTCATGTTGAAGTAAGAGTTTGACCTCTTTAGAGATCGACTCATAACTTCACAAAGTTGATCATCTTGATCAAAATCAATTAAATATTTTCGCAAAATATTCTTTGAAATTTTAAAATAATATTCTAGTTTAAAATGGATTAGACTATAGTATCTATTCTCACAGAATAAATAATTTATAATTAAATCTAATTATAAACTGTAAAAAGGTTTATGTAAGTAATATAATAAATAATATTACTTTATCATATTTTAATATCAGTAAATCACACTTACTGAAATCCTTCTTACATTCTCAATGAATAACTGCTACTATTTATCGCATAAGTTTGTAGTAATTAATATTTTTAAGTTATTTTCTTTTTCGATTGTGAAATCGAAATCTGACCCAAGTACCCCCCACATTTTAAGGTATTTGGTTTTCTTCACTTCCATAACTCATATAGAATGATATTTGACTTTCTTGTGTGAAACACGACTTAGTATGTGTGTTGACATCTAATGAGCTTTCCCCCACAAGTTGTCAAGTAAACCCGAATTTAAAGATTGACGTTTAACCGCATCTTAAAATTGTTATTTAGCTACCGAATTCAATTGAGTTGAGCTAGGTAAATCATTTGACGAATTATTCATAATTTAACACACTCTTGTGTAAATGAATATATTCGTATTTACCCCCATAATTTGGATATAAGAATTTAATTTTCTTATTCCATTATCCGAATTTTTATTTCACAAGTACATTTATAGCCTCTTACTTATTACTCAATAAATAGCGCAATAAAATATATGTGATCATATACATTTTAAACTCCACGAGTTAGTAATGATTTAAAATCACGTAATTAGTCCAAAAGTTTGAACTCTTACACACATGATAATTTGTCTCGCAAACAAATAAAATTATAATTATGTCACAAATAATTTTTAATTATTTCTCACAATAAATTATCAATATTTTCTCAATAAAATATTGATATTATAATAGATTATAATTATTTTACAAATAAATTATAATTATTTACAAATAGATTTTCAATATTTCCACAATAAATATTGTTATAAATTATAATTAATTCGCAAATAAATTATAATTATTTTCACAAATAAAATATTGATTTTGTAGTAAATACTAATTAATCCTTTGTCTCTACATAAAGATTATTAGTAATATAAGTCGCACTTATATTAGTATACGAGCTAGGAATAATTATAATGACCCATACACGTAGGAGATTATTATTTTGATGCCCATGACATTTTTAATTCAGTCATTACCTCATATAATGATATAACGTATGAATTACTTCAAATAACAAAGATTAGTGCACCACTAAAATATTGTACAAAAAAAATAATTCATTCATAAATATGAAAACGTCTTTAATTTTAGTAATTCCAAAAAATAGATATAATCAAATTTTGGAACAAATGATTTGTCTGTATATTTAATTCGCAATCCAAATATACCACACGTAATAATTATAAGCATGACCAATATGTTAAATGATTATAGAAAAGTCCGTACTTTTTCTTTTCATAATCTCCAAATGCTAAATCACACAGATTAGCAATTGTAATCACAATAGTAACCGCTCAATTTGAAAGGTTATCATGAAGTGGTCCATGCGGTGCAGAACACCATTCAAATTTACATGTATCTTTTACCAAATATTTAAATGACACTTCACTTTTCCCTCAAAAATTGATATTACACTTTGAATAGTCAATATGATTTTCCAAAGGTGTGAAGACACACTTCTTCACATTGTTACGGAATTCAAATTTCTGAGACATACAAAATCTTAGAAACTGAAGTGTCCTCCGAGCACCGATTCATAAATACGGCACGCACCATGAAATACACCATTTCATTTATGAGGTTAAACATCATCAAAGTTGAATCACCTTTTTATGGGAACATCTCTCTTTGATCCATTACACTGGAAAATGACTTTCACAAAAGACATTTCAATTATTTTGTTTCCCCACTTGTGAAGGCACACCTAAAGTGGTGTGTTTTTGGAGAATTAAAACAAATATTGTTTTCAACACTCCAGATGCTAAGAATTAGATGATTATTTCTACTGCTCTCCTGCAGAAAATTATAGTTTCTGTTTTTGGAGTAATAAATTCCTACTTCCAGAAACTTAAAAAACAAGATGTCCTCTTGACAGTTCTTAGCAACACGTTTCAAAACCCATCTTTCTTCAATATTTACAATAAAGCATCTTTGTTTGAGAATCCAGAAAATTCGTTAACTCAAATTAGAAGACATGGCTAAATATAAATTCTGCACTCATATATAGTTATTCTAATTGGCATGAACCTTTAGACTTTTTGCCAATAGCATTGGCATTCGGCAGTCAATATTAGATCACAATTTATTAACTAAAGTTAATTTCACAGAATACCACAACATTTCACATAAACAGAAGTCCAAAAAAACTGTCGAATTTTGAGATACTTTCAAAGTCACGATTGTTTTGTTCATTTAAATGTTTATAACATAATAAATGCACAGATAAATTAAACAATTTATTGTCTTAAGATTGTTGGTGTCTAACAATCTGTGTATTAGAATATTTCATAAAAAAATATTTCTAACTTAAATCTCATCATAGAACAAATATAGATAATTTAACATATATTGATTTTAATAAAATTAGATTATATATCAACGTAAAAAACTAGTAAGAAATACTTACTTGGATCGAAATAAACCAAAACCTTCAATCAATACATGAAAACTAGGAAATGAGACTGAGGCTTGCAGAAACAATTTCCTTAAGACAATATTTTCGAGGCTGTCACGGTGCATACAGTTTGATTCCCGGTAGTCTCCCAAGATACAACAGTCTGTTGTTCATTATTTGCACAAATAATGAACCCACGGCGAACCGAAGCAAACAAAAAATTCGACATAAATTTAAAGTAGAGAAGAGAGTAATTTCTAATTATTGTCGGAAAATGATACTTAATTGGCCAGATTAAGTCTCCTATTTATAGATACATAAATGTCTTTTCGCAAGAGACACATCGCTTGGATTGCACTGTTTCAGTCCAAAGAATACGTCTTTAGATCGAACATACGCGACCATTAATTACTCTCAACTAATTTATTCACATATTAATTATAAAATCCAACACTCTCTAGTGCGCAAAGAATCGTTTATCGAACATTATCTCGACCACGCATCACTGTTTTTCCCTATCATCATTACAACAACGCTTTTGAATACAATCAACTGTTCTCAAGCTCCAAATTCTTGACCACACCTAGGCAAACTTCCTTTACCCGAGTATAGATAAATTCAAAATAGTTGGGCTGGGTCTTGATATATGGGTTAAAGAATCCGGATAGGTTTTAGTGGAGATGGAGGAGTTACTCGAATTCCAATCAAGCCCATGTCATTAGGGCTGTTCAATGGGTTGGATATGGGTTCGGATCAGACTTGACTCACATCAAGTTTGTCGAATTGAATTCGGGTCTTGTTTGAATTTAAATTTTTCGTGTCCAACAAATCGAATTCGATTGGATATCCGATATTTTCTCGGATGTAGTAAAATCTACACTTTCAAAATTTACAACAATATTTTTTTGTAAAACAAGTTTGTTAACTTTACGATTTTATTTAACTCACATATTGAAACTTCTTAGCTAAAATTTAGAGCAAAAGACAAAAACATCCCCTATGCTTTGTCTAACTCCCAAAACCCCTATGTATTAGTTTAACTCCCAAAAATTCCCCCGTGTTTGGTTTTAAATACCACACTCGATCCAAGTAGTATATACTTATAATTTTATTTTTGACTTTTCGTGGAATGACAAGATCACCCCTATGTGTTTGTTTTTTCTTAAATTTATTTATTCTTTTTGAAAAATTAAGTATATACTACTTAGGTCGAGTGTGGTATTTAAAATCAAACACAGGAGAATTTTGGGGATTTAAAATGGCACATGGAGGGTTTTTTGAGAGTTAGACATAGCATATGGGGGGTTTTTTTGTCTTTCGATGTCAGGGGTAAAATTGTCATAGCGAAAGTAAAATGTGAACAAATACTTGCAATTTTGGCGTTTGAAACACTCTCTTTTTTTATTGGGTGTATTTGACACTTATTTGAGATCACATGGGATTTTTTGGGAGTTTAAATAATACATGGGAGTTTTTGGGAGTTAGACAAAACTTATGAGGTGTTTTTGTCTTTTGCGCTAGAATTTATATTTTGGATGAAAATATAAGAAAAGAAATTATGAATGAATTATTACTATCTTCTTAAACTAATGGTAAAATATTATTGATGTTACTTATTTTAATAAAACATTATGTATACATATAATTTTTTTATTTGAAGATACGGATCTATATAGCTCTATATTCACTCCATGTATTTCGAATCTTTATGATCGGATCAGACCCATCAAATCCTTAATCGGATAAAAAAAGTCCGGGCCCTTTTTGGATTTAATTCGGATTGAAATTCGCCCATTCATGTTATAAATTCAGTAGTTGGTCCAAATGGGAATTTTTCGAATTGAACAGGGACATAAACGTAACAACGCTAATATGATATGAGAAAATCAGGAAAGTTGTAAAAAAACCTCATCCATTTGAATGATGGGTTTATACTCTCTCAAACCTGCAATTTCCAATTCTCTTGATATTTGCACAAAGAACTAGTGTTAAAAATTGCTTTCCATTTTTCTTGTTATCGAAAACTAAAGGTGTCGACAATGGAGGTTGGAAGGAGCTTGATTTCTTCTACACCACTCAGAAACCATTTCAGGAATTGCTCCCCTTCTTCTTCATCTTCAGGTATTTTCACTTTCATTTTCTTTCTCGTAATCGACGTCACATGACGTCAGTCTTGAAGTTTAATGGTGTATCATGTCATTATCTTGTTTTAATTTTGGCAATAAACCATATACTAATTGTTCGCACAAATTGAGGTAAATGGAATTCGTTTAATATTCTTTCCAACATAATTATAATATAATAGCTGGTTATACTTGCAGTTATTGGTTAAATGATGCATCATGTTAATTGATTTTTTTTAGAAATTCAGTCTTTGATGCAAATGATGTTTAGGGGATTGTTAACGGATTGGAATGTGCACATTAATAAAGTAGATTTAATAGGTTACTAAATGCAAATGATAGAGAATAATATTAAGAGTAGTGATTAGTGAAGTTCTATGAGTCATATATATGTTTGATTCTCTCCAGTCAAAGAGTTAAAAAAGTTGGATTACAATGCCAAAGTTTAACCGGTACTTTCCGTTCCAACTGTGTGGAAAGTTGTTAAATAAATATCATGTTATCAATAAAATTGCAGTTTTGCTGCTTCATGAGAAAGTAACTCCAGCTCTTACCTCTTTGTCAACTACTTCTCTAGTTCGACATCCTCCCACGTCAGTTCTTATCCAGGACCAGCATGATGAAAGCAGGGCATTATTGTCTTTAAAAGAAGACATTACATTACCGGTGAGACTCCTTAATACACATAGATATTTTAGTAACTAGATTTTGATTTGACAAAGGATACTTTTCAGTTTTATGGTCCTATAATTCACAGTTAAGTGATCATCATTACTAAATTTTGTTGATGTTTTTTGAATTTCTTTCTGGTGGAAGCAAATGGTGGATAGGAGGCTGGTAGTAGAGGCACCTACATCTTCATCAGACGAAGAGAATAACAACCTTGACCCCGATCAGTATCTAGACGGCTTTCAGCTTCAATTGCTACGCATGCCAGAATTACGGTATTTGTAAGAGTAATCAGACTACCAGACCTACATCCTATTTTATGTGAAACATAGAATCCGAGTTTTTGTCTTTAATGTTTTCTGTAGTAGAATCCTTTTTATCTAAACATGATTGTTTTATTTCATTTTATTGCAGATGGCCATCCTTGCACAGAGAAGAACAATCCTTTTCCACAACAACTGAGTCCATTTCGACTAAGCGTGAAAAATTTAACGGTATAGAAGCTAACCATGTAGTTGCGCTTGCAAAAGAAGCTTTGTCAGCATGCAAAGAGGCAGCTTCAATTGCTAATGATACTAAAATTTTTGAAGCTTGTTTTGATAACTCTTCTAGTCTAAGGTCTGAATCTTTAAATTGTATTATTTGCCTTTCAAGATCTACTATTGAAATTCTCTTTACAAAGTAATGTCTAAAAGCCGTTTTTCCTATTGGTTTCTTAGAAGCTCAACCAATGCTCCTGTGCAAAGAATTGTGAGGTCAACACGTCTCCTAGAAAGGCAAACTAAAAGGAGAAGGGGGCCCAATTCAAATGTTGATGGTCACGAGACCACTCATCACAGGAAGCCAGAATCACATAGAAATATTGGTGAAGGATTTGCTAATAGTGATCCTCTTCGACTGTTCTTAGGGGGCCCAGAAACAACACAACTTCTAACTGCGAAAGAAGAGGCAGAGTTGATAGTCAACATTCAGGTTTCTTGCAATCCTCATTACCTAGTTCATAGAGCATATATTTTGTGTATGTGTGTGTGTGTGTGAATTTTATACTAATTATTTATAAGCAACTTCTTACTAGGAATTAATGAGACTACAAGAAGTGAGAACTAGACTCGAAAATGAGTTTTCTCGGGAACCCACAATAGTCGAATGGGCTGCTGCCATTGGGATTAGTTGTCAAGCCTTAAAGTCGAAGATTCACGGTGGTAAAAGCAGCCGAGATAAGTTGATTTATTCTAATCTCCGCATGGTGGTTCACATTGCTAAGCAGTACCAAGGGCGTGGTCTAAACCTTCAAGATATGTTGCAGGTGAATTAATATTGCATATTTAAGATTTCATCTGAATGTTTTCATTTAATATTTTTTGTCTTTCTGTAGGAGGGAAGCATGGGTCTCATGAGGAGTGTGGAGAAATTCAAGCCACAAGCTGGTTGCAGATTTGCTACTTATGCCTACTGGTGGATAAGACAATCAATTAGGAAAGCTCTATTTCAACATTCTAGAACAGTCCGCTTGCCCGTAATGCCCTCTTTCACATTTTAAATATTCCCTTTTTTTATCCAAAGCTGTTTCACCATTCTTCCGTGTTTCAGAAGCGAATTATTTATTTGAGGAAAAAGTTCATTGAACATAATTAAGTATTTCAGGAAAATGTTTATGCCCTACTCAACAAGGTGTATGAAGCAAAGAAATCTTGCTTTCAACAAGGTAATCACCAACCAAGCAAAGAGGAAATAGCAGCACGTGCAGGCATCACAGTCGAGAGGCTGGATAGATTGTTATATACTTCAAGAATGCCCCTTTCAATGCAACAGCCTGTGTGGATGGACCAAAATACTACATATCAGGTGCCCTTTCCACTAATATTATGATATAATGTGAAGCTCGTATGCAGACAAATCACATGGAAAAACATAGCTAAATGCAAAAATACCCCCTGTACTTTGCCTAATGACATTTTTATTAGCAAAAACCCATGTGTTCTTTTATAGTTGCAAAAAAAACTCCATTTGAAATTTAAGTGAACAAGGGGGTTGTTGCCGATTATAACGTTAGCAGGGGGTTATTGGCAATTTTTAGGTGAGTAGGGGTGTTTTTGCATTTTATGATGGGGGTTTAATTGTCATTTTTCCCGCAAAATATGTACAACTTGGAAGGGGTTTTTTTGCTAAGAAAAAATAGCGCAGGGGGGTTTTGCTAATAAAAATAACACGGGGGGATTTAGCTAGTAAAAATAACACAGGGGGATTTTCATCAATTATGCAAAGCATAATGAGTATTTTTGCATTTCACTCATGTCTTGTCTAATTAATAGAGACGCATATATATATTATTGATTGTTACAGGAGATAACTGCAGACACCACAGTTGAAACCCCAGATATGGGTGTGGGAAAGCAAGTAATGAGACAACATGTCCGGAATCTCTTGAGCGTTCTCAATCCAAGAGAGAGGAAAATAATAAGGTTGAGATTTGGGATTGAAGATGGAAATCAAAAATCATTGTCTGAAATAGGTGCTTGTTTTGGATTATCAAAGGAGAGAGTTAGACAACTGGAAAGTCGAGCATTAAACAAGCTGAAACAGTGTCTTGTCAGCCAAGGGCTAGCAGCTTATACGGACATGGTCGTTTAGAATGAATGCGGTAATTAGGTTGTACACTAAACGAGGACATTCTTGCGTTCAGACGGTGATCGAAGTTAATGCATATAGATCTGAGGTGTACATAAACTGAGACCATTTGTTTTGTTTGTTCTCGGCAATTGAAATGTTTTATGTAGAATGTTCAGGATTTGTACTACGCATTCTGTAAAAAGAAAAACATGATCAATATATTGTTCACGTAAACTTCTTATCATTATATTGTTCATGTAAACTTCATAAGAAATTGTGCAAAAATAAATGTATATTGTACTCTTGTGAGCATGTAAAGTAAACTCTTCTCTTGATTCAAGAAATCCATTAATCATCATAAATGCAAGATGAATGTTATAAAATCGACACCTCTCGATATTCCGTTGTATTAAAATCTCTGTGTCGAAGGCACAAGGGACACATGCTAACTCTTGGTCCCATTTGGTTAGATTTTGACTCGGTTTCATGAAACTGCGTCAAATCCAATGCCAAATGATAAGTGTGCATCTCTCTCAGTGAATTACAATAAATTAACACTCTCCCAATGAAGTACAATACTTCAACAAGTTTGAAAGATAAAAGTACAATCACAAAGCAATAAGATGAAGTGCAAAACGATTTATATATAAATGATAAAGTGCAATTCATAATATTCTACATACAAATTTTAAGCCTCAAAACTAAGCACATATATGCTTACAGGTTTACAATTACTTTTACAAATAAATATTATTGTAACCAAAACAAAAAACAATGTCTTATCCAACATTGTCAATAAGTCGAATTTAGGATCCACATCCATCTATTTATTTTCACTGAATTCATATTCAATTCCCGATCTTGTTGAATTGGGATTTGGTTTCGGCTTTAGATCCATCGGATCCTGCAACTTTGGTCAGAATCAGTTAGGAAAGCGGAGCCGCTGAAAACCCGGTTGATACCCAATCCGCTCCATTGACAGCACAAGTGGAATCCTACATTTGGATCTTCATGTCAAAGGTCAAAAGCAAATCAATCTAGTCACAAGTTTAGAATGGTGACTATGAGCTCAATATAGATTCACACTTCATCCAAATGAAGACTTTTTTATTTCAAATTAAGGGGTTCATTGCCATGGAGACTGCCCACAAGAGAAGAATATACAGTATCATCAGGTATGATGCCAAGCTCTATCATCTCATCATACAATTTAAAAGCTTCATCAGACCTCCCCTCTTTTGACAAACCTGATATCAATGCTGTAAAAGTTATCACATTCGGCATTAAATTCTTCGCCCCCATCTCTTGAAACACTTTCATCGCCTCATCTATATCTCCAATTATACATTCACCATGAACAAGCGATGTGTAAGTATATACATCCGGCAAAAGTCCATTACTTTCCATCTTTTTTGTTAACATACGAGCTTCTTTAATCTTACCCTTTTTGCAATATCCATCAATTAAACTATTGTACGTCACAATATTTGGTTTCTCTTCACTTTTCTCCATTTCATCGAACATCTTAATTGCCTCACTAAAATTACCTTCTTTACTGTATATATTTATCAGTGTAGTGTAAGCAACTGTGTTTAAAGCCACACCCTTATCTACCATAGAGAAAAGCAACCTTTTTGCTTCCTCAAACTGGTTTAATTTGCACAAGCCATGAGCAATTATGTTGTATGCATAAACATCAGGTTCGAGTCCTTTCCTCTCCATAACACCTTGTAGTCTCCAAGCTTCATCAATCATACCTTGTTTACAATAACCATCCATTAATGTGTTAAATATCACTCGATTCACGTCTATCCCTTTCCTTTGCATTTCCTCAAGCAACAGTTTTGCAGCCTCCATTTTCCCGGCTTTGCAAACGCCATGTATCAAAGAACCGTAGGTATGAGCATTGGGAATTAGCCCCTTTTCTACTAACTCATCGAATAAAGCAAATGCCCTTTTCATATCACCAATTTTACAATGTAAACTAATTATTGAAGTGTAAATATGAACATCAGCTGCCACACCTTTCTCAGTCATTTTCTCAAAGACCTTCTCTGCATCTTCAACCTTTCCATTTCTTCCTTTCAATTCAATCAAAAGGGTATATGTTGCCACATTAAATTCCACCCCTGCTTTCTCCATTGCATCCACAATGTCTTCCACTCCCTCGAGATCCAATTTCTTCACATAAGCATCTATCAAAGAGTTATAAGTATATGTATTCGGTTTTATCCCCTTACTAACCAAACTATCCATCAATTTTTTAGCTTTCTCAACTTCATTTCTTTTACACAACACATCAATCATCAATGTCATTGAGTAAACATTTATAGTCACATTACACTCCACCATTCTTTGAAAGAATCTATACAACGAATCAAATTGATTGCATTTCTTGAAAGCAATTAAGTAAACCATGCAAGACCGGTTATCAATTTCAAACCCATTACTCACCATATACTCAAAAACCTCCAAACCCTCATAAAACTTTCTATTATCAGCATAAACCCTAAACAACATATCAAAAAATTTGATCTTTAATTTGGGTTCTACACAACTTTTGCCCACTAACGGAGCTATTTCCGGAAGATTACCATAGATAACAGCAGAATTTAAAATATTCTTGGCCTCGGCAAATCTTCTGACTCCAAATAAGCGCAGAGTGAGTGTAATGTGGGATTCGAGATTGGGTTTTTGAGTAACTCTTTGAAGTAATTTGAAAAGGCGCAAGCAAGAAGAGGCGGGGATTCGTGGATTGGAGAGGAGGAGGTGGGTTGTGCGGGAATTGAGATTTGAAAGGAGAGATGGTGAGATATTTTCATATTTTGAATTGATTAGGGTTTTTGCAATTAAATTGGCAGTGTGTTCATCGGTTCTTGACGTGAAAACTTGCTTCACACAATTGTAAAACTTCTGGTTTGACATGGAAACTGTTCCGATGAAATAAAATTCAAATATCTCTACAAGTCCTGATATAGCTGAAACCATAGAAGATTGCCCATAATACAAAAATCAGACATTGTGATTTGTGAATGGAAACCAACCTGGGCCACTTTATGATACGTTATCAATTTAATTTATTATTTATGAAATAAAATCCATTTACTGAGGCCCAAAGAAAAACTGAATCACGTATTAAGATTTAAGTCCATTAGTCCAGCAAGAACGGAAAAATGCAAAAAGCCCAACAATCAATAAACAGCCCAATAAGATAACTAGCTAAAAAAGCTGGTCTTTTGGTATGTAATATAGCAAATTCTTTGTTCCGTCTCTAATACCGTCTTCAATAATGGAAGTTAAATTTATAATATAATATCAATATTTAAAAAACCCTCTCAATGCATGTAATTTTGGAGGCCAAATTTTAGGTTGACTCAAATCTAATCTTATATTTGAGACCACTTTTAAGGCTAGATAAAATAAATAAAACACAACAAAGATAGAGAAAAGATAAATTATTTTTCTCTTGATTAAATAAAATTTTCATGTTTTTTATGAATACATAATTTACATCATTTCTTTTTATACTTTAAAATAAAGAAATGTTTAGCATTTTTCTTATAATAAATATGTTAAACACATGTACTCAACTTTTATTTTTATGTCATAATATATTCTACTTTAGTCATCATTAAACTATACTTTTATGTAGAAAAATATTTCACTTTTTTTTTTTTTTTAATAATGTTATGAATAATTACACTCACTATGTTAATATAAACATTTTTCTTATAATAAATATGTTAAACACATGTACTCAACTTTTATTTTTATGTCATAATATATTCTACTTTTGTCATCATTAAACTATACTTTTATGTAGAAAAATATTTCACTTTTTTTTTTTTTTTTAATAATGTCATGAATAATTACACTCACTATGTTAATAATTTATGTGTGCATCACGAAAACAATACATTCCCTAGGGCAAAATATGAAATGGTACAAATATAGTCTAAAAAATAGTTTAACAAAATAAAAAATTATTTACATAGGATTTTGCAAAAAAATAATTAAGAATGTCTAACAAAAATAAACTTAAGCAAAACAACTATTTGCCAATTATTAGAACTCGGGATCTTAGAGATCCAAAATTTGAATTTTAAAGATTATGACAAAAACTTTATTTATATATAGATGAATAGTGATATTTTTTAAGGCTAAAATACAAGTTTTATTCTTCCTGGAGATGGCCAAATATGAATAGCTTTAAGGTTTCCTCCATTACTATCATATTCTGACATTGTCTGCATGTATATCTCATTTCTAATATGAACACGTCTCGTTACACATAGCCACATAGGCCTTTTGAGTTTTATCCAACCCAAAATCCAAAAACTATTCACTCGATTCGGGTCCATATAATTAATGTGTAGATTAAATTTAATTCCAAATAATAACGCGTGTAATATGATTATGTGTTTTTTAAATTACAAAAGTGCACGTACGATGTACGTGTTTAGTTAATTCATGTTTATTTTTTTATAAATTAGAATAAAATTAATTATATTATTGTCATAATATAGAGCAAATTAATATGATTTCACCTATTTAATTAATTCTTAACTGGTTTAACTTGTTTTGAACCGATTTTAAGCATTTTTACCAATTTTGTTTTTTTTACTATTTTACCATTTTTATCAGTTATAACTTATTTTCACTGTTGTTACGAATTTTTCCTTTTGTTTTTTTCGTTTTAAATCATTTTTCTACTGGTTTCACCTTATTTTGTAGATTAATTTTTTTAACTGATTTCATACATTTTTATCATATTAACCCATTTTCAACTATTTCGCACATTTTTTCACCTAATTTCACATGTATTTTCCACCAATTTCACCTGAATTTTCATTGATTTGACACGTTTTCACCAACTTTATTCATTTTTCATCGGTTTCAACTGCTTCTCGGATATTGTCATTTAACTGGTTTCATCCATTTTTCACGAATTTTCATCTATTTCACATGTATTTATCGATTTCGGAGGCACTTTTTTAGCAGTTTCACCAAAATTTTCATTAACCTCGCCAGTGTTCATCAATTTCACCTGTTTTTCACGAAAAGAATTCCATGAAAATTCAAGGTCATGCATGTCTTAATATTATTGAATATTCTTTATATTTTTCTATTATAGCCAAAGTAAAATTACGTAATTAGCTAAGTCATAAGTATTTTTTATTCTTTCATAGTAAGATGCGATTCAATTTAATCTTTTTGGTAACATAATGATATTTAAGAGATTTCATTTTAATTTTTTTTTATATTTAGAGTGTATATGACTTATGTTGTACTAAATCTTTAAAATAATATTTTCTTACTTAAATAATTATTAATGCTAAAATATAATAATTTTTATATATATTTTACGGGCTATCTAAAGTAATATTTTTTTTATGGTTCGTTTTTTTATCTATTATAAGAGAATAAGATTAAAATTTAAAAAATCGATGTAAGAGAGAATTTATAAATTTTAGGAGTTAATGTAGGAGATAAATAAAATATGAATTTTACTTTACAATTTAAATAGGGGTATTTTAGTCTCCACAAAAAAGTTAAGAAATATTAATGCTTTTATAATAGTAGAGATAGAGATTATTTATTTTATATTCCGAATTTAACTCAATTAAGAAACTGTAGAACTCTTTTAAGATAAAAAAATTCCATCCAATTCAATATGATTTTAGCTACACAAGTAAATAGTTCACTCATTTGGTTTTTAATATTTAGTTATTGGCCAAGGTATGTGTTTAAGGCTTAAACTTTAAGCTAATCAATCCTTAGATGCTTTGAGAGAACAATATGAGATCATATTTCCTTATCATGGATATGTACCATAGTTAACACATGTCAAGATGAGGTACTTCAACCAATCAAATTATGTTTTGTAGTCCGAGGAAGTAAGAATCAATCAAATTAATGTTTTTTGAATCAATCAAATAAGAATCAAGATCAACCAAATCGTGTCACATCATCAACTAGATGTGAAACAAGAGTATTCACTTCAACATCTATATAAATGAGTCAAAATTCTTTTTTATAGGTTACATTACACATATATTCTCACGTTCACGTACGCACAAAGCTAAGAAATCCATGTAATTCTTTGACTTTCAATTTCTAATCTTCATTCGCAAATGAAGGAGAAAGTCACCCAAAATTCAAGAATAAAGTTCATAGCCTTTGAATGAGAAAATTGCATGTTTCATATCAAATTTTTACCTATTTTAGATATATAGGTACCAAACGTTTAAAAAATACACATTTAATACAAAAATTGATTGACTTTTTTCATATTTCCTTTCTCTGTCAATTTTTTAGGGCCAAATTATGTGTTCTTTATATGGCTGAAAATCTCTTGACGATGGTTTTCTAATTGTATAAGTTTTAGTTCATGAAATGCAATTCATAATCCGCAGAAAATTAACATAATATCGGGATATTAATAAAATTAAATCATATCTCATAATCCCCAATGAATCATACCACAATAATTTTCAGATATGATATAGGAAACATAAGCATGCTATGGCAAAAATTTTGGAGCATACCAAAAATCACCATTAGGGCTCAAGCCAATGTGAAAAAAATCCTTCATTTTGGTATTAAATGTGTCTTTTTCGAAGGATTGATACCAATGTCTAAAGTAGGTAAAAAATTGGTATGAAAAATGCAATTCCATCGCCTTTAAATCCATATACTCGATGAATTTAATTTGCAAACCAAGGAGAAAGTCACCCACGATTCAAGAACAAAACTTAAAGCGCGCCCTTGAACCATGCATGTATTGGATGAATCCGCAAATCAGTGAGAAAGCCATACCCACGATTTAAAAACAAACATTTAAACCCTTGAATCACATAAGCATGGAAACAAAAGAATCAGAAAATTGTATATCTATCATCTTTTAAAGTTTTAAAGAGATTGCAACAGCTTTAGATTCATATCAAATATAATTTGTTGCACTAATTTATTTATTGTGTTCTAAGTTTTTGCAAACATTAAAATTTATTATTTGTCTATACTCTTTTGTTCGATCGGGCCTGGGTCCGAACCCAAGTTTGAATTTTCTATCTGCTGATAATTTAATTAATATCTACAAGTAGTCATTAATTAGTAGCAGTGATCACGCTAATTGCCAATTTTTTAATCTTTAATCACTACCAAATCTCCTAAATCCCAACGAAGGTGGCTAATTAATCATACACCCTTGGTCATTAGTGCGCAGAGCATGATTCTCTCAACATTAACCTGATCTGTGGAATGCATGTGCTTTTGGATTAATATAAAGTTGAAAGTACATGACTCCAACTGCTTATGATCAATTATTAATTAAAAGAATATTAAGGTAACCAATCTAACTAATAGAATACGTACTAGACCCGTAATGAAGAATCATATCTAGAGAAAAGCATCGAGTAATCCAATTACGAAAAGCGACAACAATGTGCACATTTTGATCATGAATTCAATAATCTACTTTGAAACAGACTGAAGTCTAGTTTAATTCATGGATCAAAATTTCAATACGTTTTCACAAAAAACGTCGAAATTTTCTTGGTTTTTAACTAACCGAAACATAGTACGAAAATGAAACTTTAATCGATTGTTTAATTAAAGAGGGAAAATACTTTTGATACCAAACTTTAGTCTAAAAAACACATTTGGTACCAAGCTTTTTGAAAAATCACATTTCGTACCATAATTCACATCCTTTTGATATATTTAGTTTTGTTGTCAATCTTTGAACGGAATCTAGCACGTGCCTGTTAAATTGATACGAGTTTTAAAGATCCATCATTGTTAACTTAACGGGCACGTGAGAAGCACGTGCTAAATTCAGTTCGATAATTGACAACAAAACTAAATGTGTCAAGAGAATGTGAGTTATGGTATGAAATGTGATTTTTCAAAAAGTTTGGTATCAAAAGTGTTTTTCAATTGAGCTTATGGTATGAATTATGGGAAATGCACATGTAAATAGATCATATAACAGATAAATTTATGGTATGAATTATGTTAACTTATGGTATGAATTATGTTTTTCAATTGGGAAATGCACATGTACATAGATCATATAACAGATAAATTTGTATTGCATGTTTTAAGATTCAATTGAGCTTAACATGATTACCTAGAATATAATTAAATATATTGAAGAAAAACATATGAACATCTCAAACTCTAGTTATGATTATCTCGATCTAGTTTTAGTTTAATTAATTCTTTCAACAATCAAAAAAGTTTTAAGCATAATTTAAATCCAATGAATAACCGTGAAAGATGTGTGTTTGACTCAAATCAACACATTTACATTCCTAACTTTAAGGATCTCATTACATGCTTCAATAATAATGAAGGTTTAATTACTTCGATTACAACTAATTAAATTTTAAGGTAGGTGTGAAAGCAAATATTTTTTCAGTAATAGACAAGTGAGGAATCTTGCAACTGACTGAGTGATATATGTGTTTGGTGCAGAAATTAGATTGCATTAAACCTCGCCCGGACTAAAGGACAACAACATGTGAAATATTGGAAGTAATACAATTTCATTTTTTTTTCTCCTCAAAAATATTAGTACAAGTTATATAGCTATGCACATGGATATCATGTGTATTGCTAGGCATATGGATATTATCACATGTTTATAACACATTTATTCACAATCCCATAACCTAAATGGCCACCACATGCCTGCTCTTAATACAAAAAAGAGAGGTACGTACATGTAGTTGTCGTTGCCTATATATATGTCAATCGCGCAAGAGTAACTGAATCGTGCACAATTATGCAACACCTAATAAATTCCTAAAATGACACTAAAATCACCAAATGATAGATCAAACTCAATTTATTACGAGGATAATTTCTAGAAGAATTGAAAAACTGACGATGCCCTATGCAGATTTCACCAAGTTTCAGAAAATAGCAATGATCCTCTCATAATAACTATTTAAGAGTTGGAAAACTTAGTTCAAATTAAATTAAGGCTAGCGATAATGCCAGAGCAAAAATTGTTGCTTCCAGAGTAACTAATTTTTTATTACTAATCTGCCCTTTATAAATAAAGAAACCTTTCTTTGTCTTCCCCATAGTCCAGTGTTATTCACTCTCAAATGTCACTTGACTAAGAAATTAAAGATTTGATGATAAATTCATGAAATTTAAATAATTGACAAAGATTATAATTTGCAATATCGTATTATATCAAATATCTTGGCTATCTCATTACTAGAAATCGAAACTTGAAAGACGAGTTAGAAATAAAATTAGCATAATATTTTTAATCAGTATTCATCTCTTAAAGAAAAGGAATAATAGAGGCACATAATTCCCAAATTATCTGAATACCGAATTTTCAAATCAAAAGCTTCAATATTTTCTGATTCACATTAAAATCTGACCATAAACACGCGTGAGAAAAAACAATCTCCACTTATTATTTTGCATAAGATATGAAACTAAATTTGAGACATTAAACTAAACCCGATATGTTCATTTGTTAGTTGACTAATTTAAAAATTGAGAATGACCAAACAGTTGAGTATTGGGACTGAAAATATGTAAATAGGCGTGAAGGAGGGGCACAAAAAAATTAAAGAAATAACGAAGGAAAAAAGTGATAAATATGACTGCATATATACATGGACAGATTAAAGGACATATTTGGAAATTTAAGATAATTGCTCTGACAGCAACAATTTATGCTCTGACAATATCGCTAGTATATTTAATATGTATCAATTAAAGTTCTAATTCAAGAAAACTAATTAATACTCAAATATATATGACACATAAATATCCAAAATCAGATATATATAAATGATGAAACATAAAAATTATATATTGAAACCAAATTTCTACTTTGTCCCATAGTGATGAATATTCAACAACCTAAGAAGAAAAGTATTCATGTATTGATGCTGGAAATGTGTATATATGTGTCATCATATAATACTAAAAAGCTTTGTCAGCAATTAAGTACAATTTTGTCTAAACAGATTTGGTTGAACAAAATTAGGTCACCATTGCAAAACTTATCCACGAGGACTTAATTACTATGAGCCAAAACAAAACTCTATGGATAATATATACACACAAGAAACATCAATTTTAACAAAACATAATTAACCTAAAGACTGAGATTTCAAAATATATAAATGAAATCCAATTAATACACTTTTTACCTTATCACGCATTTGGATCTGTGAAAAAAAATTCTAACTCAAATCTGATTTGACGGAACGAGGAAAATTCTTGTTCCACCTGAAAATTAATCCAAGCAATATAGAAGAACAAAGAGCTTCTGATCGATCGAGTCGGTTTTTGCTAATGCAGCATCATCAAGATTCTCATTGAATATTGAATTACTAATGTGAATCTTGAAGACGCTGCATTTGCAAACAACGACTATTTAATCCGGCCATATGCATATATAGATAGATAGATAGATAGGGTAACCGATCATCAATATGGAACGAAAACCCTAAAATCAATATATATATATATATATATGGTTCAATTGGAGAAGATCCTTGTACAGGAATTTTTGATATAGTCATGAGTGGTGAAAGAAAGCAAGCAAAAGTAGGATCTTAATTAAGATTTTTTGGGATATTTAGATTTGTGACGGGCGGTGAGATTATCAAATTAGAAAATCAAAAGGGGCATATGTAGCTTCAGGGAGAGTAGGGAAGTTGGGAACACCAAATATATATGGAGTTTAGATGTCCACGCTAACTTCCCCTCCCCTCCCCTGTACTAGGTTTTTATACTAGGTTTCGTGTACTAGATTTTTTTTTTTTTTTTTTTTTTTATACTAGGTTTTGCTTTCATTTTGGCCACTAATTTCGTTCAATATTTTATTAAATTAAATATCAACATTAATACGTGTGACTATTTTTTTTTTTTTCAATGGTTTAATCCCTTTCGAGGCGTGTCAGAGGGAACCTCTCCCAACAGAGATTCGAACCTGAGTCAGCTACTTTATAGTGACTAGTCCCTTGTGACTACTTATATATGTACAATATTCATTATATGGGAATCTATATGAGATAGTTATCACATGGCATTTAAACCCATAATCGTGTAATTGAAATTTACTCTGAACAGTTGATAAACTATTTTTTTTTCTCCTTTGAGAAGGTGAATACATTAATTGTTACCTCGATTTTCTTTTAATTATTGTCACAACACAAATAATAAAGCAATTAAGCTTAAAAATAATTTTTTTTAATAAGTTTTAATTTGAACAATTCTCTATGTTACTTTTAACTCGGTAAGTACATACGGTGTTCTTAATTAATTATCACAGGTTAACTGAATTTCAACATAATTACAGTACTTCTTACCATTTCTTGATTATTTATTGTCTATTCTATCCTATATCAAATCAAATCATTTAAAAGAAGACTAGTTGCAACATATATAATAAGCTCACGAAAATTAGTATTGATTGGGCACATAAAATAAATAAGCTAAATAATGGTATTTCGTGAGCGGCCCGTGGACCCTTATGTCGTCATTGGAATCACTAGTTAAGAAAAAAACAAATATAACTAGTTCAATTTCGCACTTTCATTTACAAATAGCCAACCTTAAACAAACATCACCCACTTTTTTTTTTTCCCCGGAAAAATAAAGAATTTTTGTTCTACTTTTTTCACTGCAGGAAAATTAGTTGCAATCAATTGCCGAATTAATTATTATCAATTTGTATTAAATTTAATGGTCAACCTCGGAGTACTATGTTAATATGTTTACACTTGCAAAAATGACCATATCTATAAATAAACTCTTATAATGATATTATTATTATTATTAATTTGCTTATCACTAATTTTATTAAACATTTTCCATATGTATTTCCTTATGCTTGTCTGTTTTGTTTTGTTTTGTCTTTTTTTTTTTTTTTTTGTGTGTGTTACGTACGTAGGACTTAAAAATAATAAAAGAGGATAATAATAAATAAAAGAGATTCCATAGCAACAAGTTATGAGTTATCCACCTGAAGATGCTGTCCAACAAGGGAAAAAATAATACATTGATGGGATGCAAAAGCCTTATCGTTTACTTTAATTTGTGGGGGCCTTAAGCTTTTTCCAAATAATTTAGAAAAAAATTGCACGGAAGATCATTATAAATATATGTACCCTATGCTCTCTAACAAGTTACAACCAATCACCTGAATTTGGAGTGCCAAATATGACGAAGGATTTTAATGACTATGCTACCCATATCATGTACTAGATGTTGAAAGATCAATTGATGTACATCTTTTTTTGAAAAAAAAAAAAATGAACATGTACGTTTGGTTTAGGGTTGTCAACCGATCGGATTTGGATAGTATCGACCTAACTTTGAGCCTGGATGTGTATAATATTCTAGATGGGCTCACACTTGAATACGGATCTTAATTAGTGGAAATGAAATATAGACGTTCAATCAACTTATGAGCTAAACTTTCTTCGTTGTAATGAGCTTAAAATTATCTTACTCACTTAATTAATTACCTATTTAATAATCTTCTATAAGTTAGATATTGAAGGAAAAATAACTTGCGGTATTAATAGTGCATATATTGAAATGAATTTATGTTGTTAATTAGTTGAGAATTTTGATATGAAAATAAGATCATGAAATCAACGATAAATCATTGTTATTGTTGCTTGTATAAATAAAAATTAAATATATATATATATATATATATATATATATATATATATATATATATATAATTTATTTATTTATTATCGAATTTGAATCTTTAAGTCATTTGATTAGCTTGTATTTATATTCGCGGACTTTCATATATATATATATATATATATATATATATATATATATATATATATATATATATATAAGACTGTGGCATTGATATATATAAGACTTTCATATATATATATATATATATATATATCCTAATAAAATTTGTGGCATTGAAAACCCTAGTCTGGTTTATGTATACTTATTTTAATTTCAATGGAGTATGTTGTCTATAAGACTGTACTAGAAAATCTCAATTGATTCGTAGAGGTTATTACTTGCTTGTATATTTGATGATTGTTTTCGTTTGTCCATTACTATATACATGTCTCGATGAAACTCAATCTAAGTCCAAATTAAATTAATTAAATGAAGATATATAGGAATTATGATTATTTTTTTTTCTGTCAAAATTAAAATCATGAATTTGAAATTATATGAAGCTAGAAATTAAAGATGCGAGCGTAAATGAAGGTCGTATGCCTCCGTCATGGCAGACAACCTAGTACCAATTGCCAAAAACAATGCGTGGATCCAATCACTTTAACACGCATACACACACACAAACGTAAAAAATCTGTCGTCCTTTAATTCTTTAGTATTGAGATTATCATTCATATTAATTTTGTCAAAAGATCGAAGATAAGGAATTTCAAGTTAAGAACGAAACTAGATTTTACAAGTATCTTTCATTATATCGATTGTTTTGTTAGTTAATTTTCAAATAATCTCAATTTGAAAACTCTGTATTATAAATTGACGGTTAATGCTGTCTTGTCTTGGACAAACTAGTATTTTTTAAAATGGGCTCAATATATATTAAGCCCATGATTATTGAAGCTAATTTGGTCTTTCAGTTTCTATCATTTAATGGACCACTTACCCTCCACACGGCCCAGCCTAGTCTAAACCTTTTTAACCTAGCTAGCACTAACCCACTAAAGATCAAACAAATTGGAAGAAAGCTTAGCAAGCCCATCAAATTGTATGTATGAATTGCATCCACCTCCCTAAAGGAGTATAAATTTGTAGGGAAATTCTTACCCACATCGGGTTTGGCCGAACTCAAAGTAACTATAAGGCAAGTGCAATACACTTGCTTTGGGATTGGATGTAACTCCCAGGAGAGTGATCAATCACAAAGCAAGTGCAATACACTTTCTTGGTGGTTGAATGAGTTTGGCCAAGCCAGACTTTGATAAGAATTTTCTAAATTTGTATTATCAATAGCACACGAAAATAAAACTAATTATAATGAGTTATTTTAAAAATTAATTTTAGCGGTATGTCAAAACTAGCCTTAGAAAGCCTGCAAAATTGTTATAACATATAATATTATTACATTATCATAAATCTAAAGAATTACAATCAAATTATATAATACTAGTAGCCTTAATTAGCAAGGGGCTATGACCTCTTAAATTCATATGCCTCTTATCTTAAAATTTAAGGGTGAATAGTGTTATACATTTCCACATTTTACTCTGCACTCCGACAACTTGTTTATATTTTAAGATTCTACTTTTAAAAAATCCACTCCAACTTTATCACACTACTTTTACTTTGGACTCTCAAATATAAAAGTCCAAACTTATAAAAATTTGGTAGTCTTATTTTTTAAAGACTCCCGTGAAGTACATTTTTTGTGCAATTCTTATAAGTTTTCTTATAATTTGAAATATAAAGACTCCAACGGAGATTGTCTGACAAATAGCACCAAGCTTGTACTACGTAAAAGCAAAATGAAAATTAAATAAACTTGGCAACTATATATTTTGAGTGCACTAGCTATCTAGCTACTTTAATTCAATTATATATATATATATATATATATATATAGCGATTTCTAATTCGTACTTGTCCCAGCAAATATATATATACTCCTATATATATATATTCATTCAGAAACCCAAACTCGATCTTCACCAAATTATAAATCTCTCTCTCTCTCTCTCTTCTTCCACCTAGCTATCTATCGTTATTTTTATTTTTTTTGTTAGAAAAGAAGAAAAAATAACTAAAAATAATTAAGAATGACGGAGAGTGAAAATGGAATTGAGGAAGAATATTTTGGACATGAGAGAATATCGTTGGGCGAGAAATGTAGGCGTTTGGCGAAGAAGCAGAGGGCCAAATTTTACATTCTCCGGCGTTGCATTGCTATGCTTGTGTGCTGGCACGAGAGAAATTAATTGAAGATGAAGAAGAAGAAGAAGAAGCAGAAGAAGTTACTTTTCATGACTACTCTCTTTATTGTTGCAATTTTCTAATTTAATTTTAGTTATTCTGAACCAAGAAATTATGACTACGAGCATGCATATATATTTATATATATTTTAGATCATACGACATGTACACATAAATATTCAATTAAATTTACTTATTTTAGTAATTAAAATTGGTTATATTGAATATTTAATTAATACTCCTACTATTATTTAGCTAGCGAATTGTAGAGGATGTTAAATTATCAAAATAAAAAAATAAAAAAAAAGTAATGAATTATTTATATTAAGGATGTTCCTTTGACTGCAGCAGAAAATTAGATGAGTCAAACTTATATATATAAGGGAGGACCGCTGGTCAAATATAAGCGTGCTATACTAAACATGAGTTAGTTGAAAAGCATGTTGTCTTATCCATTAATGACCTTTACCACCTTACGTACATGCTTAATTATGACAGTTCAACAACGTCTAAATATGTTCTACTTAATTTGCATTGTTTTCACCAGATTAATAATTTTCTTAAATGCTAAATTAATTTCTTATATATATTATAGCAGGATATATGACGATCCGTTGATTGTAATTTCTTATATATATTATAGCAGGATATATGACGATCCGTTGATTGTAATCAGCTAATTTTGAATGAATGAATAAACTTTTTATTGGTGATTTTAAATTATGTAATTGATCAAATTTGAACTTTAAAACTTTTTTAATCATTAAATGCAGCCACTTTTAGTTTACAGATGTACATACATATATATAATTAATAATAATAATAATAATGTGAACGGGATATATATAAGTGTAGACTGAGGGGTAAAGGGCAAGAAGTAGAAACAAGTACTGAGCCGACATCTATCATAAAAGCAGAGGTACCAATACGAAGACTTGTCTCTGCGTGGACCTAAATTTTTATTACTATTTCTTATTTGGGATGTCCCAAAATAATATTTTCTTTCATTAAATAAAATTATTTTTCTCAAAGATATTATTTTACATAAATTAATAATTTGACACCATTAACTCCATTTCAAAGTTTTAGGGTTTGTTTGTTTGCCGTTTTCCATATTTTTTTCGTGTTTGGGAAATGTCAAACAAACATATTTTCTACTTTCTGAAATAATTTTTTCATCCATTAATTTTCTCAAACTACTCTCTCAAAAGCCAAACAAACAATAATTTTATTATCTCTAAACAAAACCTATACAAACTCTACTTTGATTTGACATAAAGTAACATATCTCTTACACAATTTATCTCACATAACAAACATGATTTGACATAAAGTCTTACATATCTTACACCTACAACCCAACTCTTCTAAAAAAACATACACCTACTTTATTTCTCAAACCACTCTCTCAAAACCCAAACAAACAACATTGCGCAAATCGAGATTATTTCACAAACTTCCACTACTTTCTCAAACTACTTTCCCAAACGCCAAACAAACAGGCCCTCACGCTTTTGCACATATATTAAAAAAGCTATTAATTATCCTAAATTTCAGAAGAAAAAAAGTTAAGAGTTATCACTTCTCTCTTTATACTCTTATCTTTCTCCTTCAATTAATGATTTTTTATTCAACAAGGTAAAATTAAAAGATATATTATTAATATACCTTATTGGAATCCTAAAACAATAATTTTTAATGTAAAACATGAAAAAATCTCTAAAGAGACAGATTAAAATGGAATGGAAGAAGTATATAAGTATATATACACTATAGGCCTGTTTGTTTGGCGTTTGGGAAAATAGTTTGGGAGAGTAGTGAAGGTTTGTGAAATAACCTCGATTTGCGTAATGTTGTTTGTTTGAGTTTTGAGAGAGTGGTTTGAGAAATAAAGTAGTTGTAGGTTTTTTTGGAAGAGTTAGGTTGTAGGTGTAAGATGTGTAAGACTTTATGTCAAATCATGTTTGTTATGTGAGATAAATTGTGAAAGAGATAAGTTAATTTATGTCAAATCAAAGTAGATTTTGTATAGGTTTTGTTTAGAGATAAGAAAATTGTTGTTTGTTCGGCTTTTGATAGAGTAGTTTGAGAAAATTAATGGATGAAAAATTTATTTCGGAAAATAGAAAACATATTTGTTTGGCATTTCCCAAACACGAAAAAATTCTGAAAAACGCCAAACAAACAGGCCCTATATATCCCACTCGTGCGGCCCCTGCAGTAGCAGTAGCAGTAGCTTTTTTTCCCAATTGGGGCGGTCCCATCCCTTTCTTTCTTTCTTCACATTGACATTTCTCCACTTGTCAGCTGTAAATGTTTCTTACCACTTTTAATTAATAATTTGTTGCTGTCACTTTTCTCTTTCCATTCCCACCACATGCAGTTGAAAGTAATTAAAACTGGGTTGATGCGATGCACCTTCCATAACCAATTTAGGTTCTGAAGACAAGACAAGTTATCCCGCGGGGAAAAATTGGAAAAAAAGATATTGGTCAGTCATGATATGAATTCTTATGGGAAATGAAATAGTATTAGTATTATATATCCAGTTTATGAAATTGTAGAGAAATATAATTAATTAAAAATAAACAAATTAATTAGGTCCTGATTTTGAATTTTGATTTTCCGTATGGTAGGCTTACAGCTAAGTAATACTCGTAGTAAAGAAGAATTGCACGTACTCTAGCTAGTCAATGGAGAAAGAAGAAAAATTACAGTAATTTGTTTTGTGGACATGAAAATTTGAAAAGGGCAACACGTGCATTTCTGACAACACTAAGAAAAACGATGAAGGTGGTGTCTCTTCTCTTCCATTCAAAGGTAGAAAATGCATGGTCGTAAGTCATTATTACAGATCATATATATACAGTAATTAAGTAGCCTTTAATTTTATCCCACGAGGAATCCAAAATTGTGGGCACCGTGACTTTTCTCTTATGAGTTTCCAACGTTATGGGCTTGTTTGTTTGACGTTTGAGAAAGTAGTTTGAGAGAGTAGTGGAGGTTTGTGAAATAATCTTGATTTGCGTAATGTTGTTTGTTTGAGTTTTGAGAGAGTGGTTTGAGAAATGAAGTAGGTGTAGGTTATTCTGGAATAGTTAGGTTGTAGGTGTAAGATATATAAGACTTTATGTCAAATCATATTTGTTATGTGAGATAAATTGTGTAAGAGATATGTTAATTTATGTCAAATCAAAGTAGAGTTTGTATATGTTTTATTTAGAGATAAGAAACTTGTTGTTTGCTTGACTTTTGATAGAGTAGTTTGAGAAAATTAATGGATGAAAATTTTATTTCAGAAAGTAAAAAATTTGTTTGTTTGGCATTTTCCAAACATGAAAAAAATCTGGGAAACACCAAACAAACAGGCCCTATATATTTTCGGACTATTTTTCATCATGGATCAAAATTTGGTTTTATAGTGTACGTTTCAATTAATTAAATATTATTAAACCTTAAAAACAAAAATACTAAATTATGAACATAAGAGAGACTCACAGCCAACTAAAAATTTGAGAATTACATCTTATTATTGCTTCCATTCATGATTTCCGTACAAGATGATTTTGAGAAAGATTGAGGTATGATATTTCTTGTTGTGGTACTATATATAATAATAATAATATAAATAGATCCAAACCAAATCTAAATAGAGATTATTCTGGGGATCAAAATACAAAAAAAAAAAAAAAAAAAAAATTAGTTTAAGGCGATGAGATGAAAGATGTAAAATATTTTCAAAAAATTAAGTCAAGTGGTACCGGCCCGAACCGAACATCCAATCATTTAAGCAAAATGCAATTTTGCATCATCGTTCAAATTAAATTCCATTAAATTTTGTTTTACCGCGCGTCGTCAGGACCCAATTAATGCATGGTTTCTCGTGAATAGGGGTGTAAACGAGCCGAGTAGTATCGAACGACACGTTGTTCAAGCTTGGTTTGAATTTTATCGAGCTTGAAATTTTGTGTTTGAGCTTGGTTTGATTTCTTAACGAACCGAGCTCAAACGAGCTTTTATCGAACGAGCTCGAGCCGAGTATCGAGTAGCTTGGTATTTTACATGTATTTTTTCAATTTTTAGCTTATCGAGTCGAGCTCGAGCCGAACTTCAAAAGTTATCGAACGAGAAATCTTGTTCAAGCTTGTTTGATTTGTTTGATGAACCGAGCTCAAACGAGCTTTTATCGAACGAGTTCGAACCGAGTATCGAGTAGTTTGGTTTGATTTTCAGCCCTACTCGTGAACAAAATATATAAACACCGTTTAATTCAGGATAAGAAAAATATAGGGATCCCCTGTTTAATTTCTTCCTCCCTTTCTTGACCTAATGGATTCCATCACATCACCTACATGTCAAATATACATGCATACAACAAATATATATATATATATATATATATATATATATATATATATATATGGTTCTTGTTTCTAATTATTTCTTCCTAAGTACTGTTAAAAATATCATGTCGTAATAATGAGAAGTTTGGTTCTTGTTTTTATCACAATCCCTGTACATGTCAAAAAAAAATAGATAGGTCTAGGCCCCCTCTAAATATAGGATTAACCTTTTCATAAATCAAGATTAATTTCATTGCTTCACATGTTTCAGGTCAAGCACGCCACAATTTGGAAATTAAATCACGAGTTTTTCTTTTTTCTTTTCTTTTTTCTATTTGTGCAAAAAGTTTTATTTTCAAGAATTAATCGTCTTATATATATAAATAATATATATGAATGAGGTAGCGCATAAACTGCTTTCCAATCCCACATGCATTAATTATTATATATATATCTACCTAATTGCTATATAGATCGATGATTTCTTTTTTCTTTCTCTTGCTCAAGTACTGTCTTATAAATGGTACATGATTTGATTTGATTTGATATGATTTGAATTGAGATGATATAAATTAATATCTATCATGTATTTTTCATGACCCCAATAATACCACCAAACAATGTCTCCTCATAGGATATATTCAAAAATAGCCTTACATATTTCAAATGAGTCGGATCATTACTTATATATATATTCCATTGATTTTACCTAATAAGATATTATAATTGTGTCTAGAGTTAATTTGACATTAATTAATTGTAAAAGAGTTGTCAGCTGTTCATCAGTTGTTACGTACCTTTTATATAATAATTCAATTTTCCTACATCTTTGTTATGGACCATTCTTTTCTTTCTTATATCGAATTTGGAAAAGGCCCATTTGATGAAGTTTTATTGTGCTGGCCTAAATTGACCAAACCATCAGGCCGGCCATTTCCCCACAATTAACTCGTGTTAAAGTAATTTAATCGTTAACAGTAACACGTGCTAAATTGATGATTAGAAAGATTTGTGGTGATTCATTAGAAAAGAGAAAAAGATCGATTTGTGGTGGCAGTAATTCTAGACTTCTAGTTCTAGTTCTAGCTAAACAGAAGCCAAATTGCCTATACCTTTGGAGTATTAGTTTAAGTGATTTAATTAAAAAGGTATCCTTAAAAGTGAATTAGTCTAATCAATACCTCCTCAAGCATCAAAATAGACATTTTTTATTATAGCATTGATGTTCCCTTATACCACAATGTTCCTGCCTCCAATTATAGGACATACACTCTCAAAAAAAAAAAAAAAAAAAAAAAATTATAGGACATACTATAGTTTATATTAGTAGGCCTCAAAACTAGGCCCAAGATTGTGATATGATGCAATAAAAGAAATAGTAAGTCTCCTTAAGGCCTATTTTAAAAAGTTGTGATCCAGTTTTGCGGGTCTTCTGGAATTGAATCAAAATCCTTTTAAATGGAGTTTGATAAAATCCATTAAGCTCAATCCAAACATATTCACAGATGCATACTTAAAAGTCTTGGACTTTATAAAACTTTGATTTAACATCAACCATTAATTTATTCCCTCAAATTGTATTAAAAAATATTGATTTGACACCTACTACCTACTTTGTTTCTTAAATCCCAACATCCAAACAAAATTCAAATTAAGTTTTAATTTTTTAAATGAGGTTTTAAAAGTTTCACCTAAACCACGCAAATCATTGTTACGAAACCGTGATATAACTCTTCCAAATAGACCCTAAGATACAATAGTAATTAGTGACAATCTAAAATCCGTTCAATGTTTATTCCAACTCCTCCTTGCGAATTGAATTTCCCGATCATGGATCAAGATTTAAATACTTTTACTTTTTTTTTTCACTAAAAACATTAAAGAATTTACATTCTTAAAATAGTCGTATGAAATATAAAATAATTTTTACTTCAACATATCGCTTATTTCTTTTCAAATACATACCAATTTTTTTCAAAAAATTTCTAAAAAAAATCAAATATATAATCGAACAAAAAATACCACACGAAAACAAAATTTGAAATTAACCCATCAATACACAGCCTATCAAAATTACATTGAGTTGGACCCATAATTCGATTCACATCAAATTCAGAGATCCATTGACAAAACGGGTCAATTTAAATTATAGAAGTTGAGTGAACTCTAGCAAAAACCCAACACTAAAATAAAGGCAGTCTCCAACCCAGCTTAGTAAATTTCTGAAAACCACCCTTCTAAGACATTCAGTTCCAATTTGTCATTATTAAGTATAATATATAAAATAATTAAAACCAAAAGAAATAAGGAATAAATAAAACAAGAGACAATTAGTTGCCTTGGAGTGAGAATAATTCATTGTACAGTAATATTTTTCAAGGAGCAATAAGTTATGAGACCTTCATATCACAGATGATCCATAAATCATTTTTGCCTCCTTGAGCAAAAGTTAATTTTAGTTCCAGGAGCATAATATTGTAAGCAGTGAGTAAAGAAAAATAAACAAATTAACTATAGAGGTCATCTTCATCAGCAGCAGCACCAGAGGCAGCTGCAAAAGGATCCGTACCTGTGGTAGCAGCGCTACTATTCTCCGCAAAGCGGAATTCAGTTCCAAATCCTCTCGACTGTTGCAATGTCTGAGCAAAGGCCTGGTACTTGCGAATATCAGCATCACTTACACTTCTACGAGCATATTTCATTGATTCCTCAAAGTGTGAAGCTGTTATCTCAGCCACCTCGTCAACATCTTCCTCCATTGCCTCTGGATTCTCACTTCTTCTCTTCTCCCTTTCAATATCCTGAGAGAACAGAACTCAAAAATTTGGAATTTTGTTCACAAGTGAATAATGATTTCCTAGATGTGTCCAACAAAGTGAAAAAGTAAACAAGTTTGTTATGTTTTTTATTTTTCCAAAATCTCAACCTTGTTTGGAATTTTGATTCTGGTAATTAAATAATGGTTTTTTTGTTGCAAACTGTCTCCGAATGCGCAACAAAATGAAAAAGTAAACATATTAGATCATTAGTTTTGTTTTTATTAGAAGCAGTGCAAGCAGACTAGCATATATGAAACAGTGTACTCAAAGGCGAAAAATGAGCAGTATAAAAACAAGAGGAGATTTACCTTTTCAATGTTTTCTCTAATAGCATATTTGCATGCTCGTTGGCAGATTTCGGTAATGTCAGCACCACTAAAGCCTTGAGTGTACTTAGCAAGGGCTCTTAGGTCCACATCTTTGGAAATAGGGGACTTTCTCAAGCAAGCCTTAAAAATTTGATGGCGAGAGTCCTCATCAGGGAGAGGGATGTAAATCAATTGGTCGAGACGACCTGGACGGAGAAGAGCAGAGTCGATAATATCAGGCCTGTTAGTGGCACCAATAATGAAAACAGTCTTCTTTGCGTTCATTCCATCCATTTCTGTCAAAAGTTGATTCAAGACCCTGTCAGCAGCTCCCCCAGCATCTCCTGAACTGCCTCCTCTCTGCAACCAAAGATCATTTCATTCATGTTAATTTAAGCCAAGTAAAAACACACCCAGTAAAGTGAGATCCTTGACACAAACCTGAGTTGCAATCGAATCGAGTTCATCAAAGAATAATACACAAGGAGCAGATCCACGAGCTTTGTCAAAAATTTCTCTGACATTGGCCTCACTCTCTCCAAACCACATCGTAAGCAATTCAGGACCCTTAACGCTTATAAAGTTTGCCTGACATTCGTTGGCAATGGCCTTGGCTAACAAAGTTTTTCCACATCCAGGAGGACCGTAGAAAAGAACTCCCTTTGAAGGTGACATGCCAAACTTTTCAAACTTTTCAGGGTGCTCCACTGGATATTGAACAGTCTACACACCAAACAGCAGATAAAAGATAAGTTTTAATATTAAAATATTTGAAGACAAGATTGAAAAAAAAATTTGCAAGGAAGCAAGTTAACACCATAAAGTCTTAAAAGTTACCTCTTGGAGCTCACGCTTAACATTCTCAAGCCCCCCGATATCTTGCCAGCTAACATTTGGCACCTCAACAACCTATAGACAGCAAACAAAACAATATTAAGATTCAATCAGCATGACTCAAACATAAAAAGAATGGACATGTTTGAAATCAACACTCACAGTTTCACGTAGAGCAGAGGGATTGCTTGTCCCAAGAGCAGTTGAAAAGTGCTCATTTGTAACAGCCATGGAGTTCAGTATCTCGGCGTCAATGGAATCGTCTTCCAAGTCAATCACATCCATCTTCTCCCTGATGCACTGAAGGGCAGCCTCAGTGCACAGAGCAGCTAAGTCAGCTCCGACATAGCCATGTGTGTTTTTAGAAATCTTTTCCAAATCAACCTGCAAAACCATCCAGAAGTTAGATAGTCATTACAGAGTTTTCTACAATGTAGCAAAATCCAATGAAAGCTTAAAAAAGTTCTTACATCTTCGGCGAGCTTCATGTTCTTTGTGTGGATACGAAGGACTTCAAGACGCCCAATTTCATCAGGTACACCAATATCAATTTCTCTATCAAATCTCCCAAACCTTCTCAAGGCAGGATCAATGCTGTTGGGACGGTTAGTAGCACCCATCACAATGACATGGGCACGGGATTTGAGCCCATCCATCAATGTCAAGAGTTGGGAAACAATTCTCCTCTCAACCTCCCCATGGGTTTTCTCTCTCTTGGGAGCAATTGAATCGATTTCATCAATAAATATGATGGATGGTGCATTCTTCTCAGCTTCCTCGAAAGCCTTCCTGAGATTGCTTTCACTTTCTCCAGCCAATTTTGACATAATTTCTGGTCCATTAATGCAGAAGAAGAAAGCACCGGTTTCGTTGGCCACAGCTCGGGCAATCAAGGTCTTTCCAGATCCTGGAGGTCCATAAAGCAGTATCCCTTTTGGGGGCTTAACACCAATTGATTTGAAAAGCTGGGGATGTCTAAGTGGAAGCTCTACCAACTCACGAATCTGAGCCATCTGTTTACGAACACCACCGACATCATCATAGCCAACCTCATCCAACCGATTCTCATCCTCCCTTACTACAGGCTCTCCCTCACAGAAGATCTCAGTGTCAGGAGCAACAACACAGTACTCAGAAGGATCAGTCTCAATAACTTTGAACTCTACACTTCTCATTCCACCCCTCACAAGAAAGAAGTCACCCTTCCTAACAGGACGATATGCCTCCAAGAAATAAGCTGCAGATAGAATAGGAAAGATGGAATTTAGTGAGCAAAAAAGAATCATGGAATTGAAAACAATTGTCTCAACTCATCATTGCTGTGCTAGAGCAACGGTGCATTGAGGAGAAAAAAAAAATTGTTGAATTTCTCATGGATTTAATATCTATTCTTCAAATCACAGAACCTGAGAAGTTAATGTTTCTTCATTATACAAGATCAACTGAATTTTCCCAATAAACAATTTCAAAACCTAATCAGGAGAGAAAAAAAGATCTAATGTACATTCAATCAATAGCTTCAAAATACAAACTATTTCCTCCAGTAAACTTGAGTCAACATCTCCAACTGATAAGCATCCATATATATATATATATATATATATATATATATATATATGAAAAGATAAACCCCTGTGAAATGCTAATAGAAGTAAAGCAGAATACAAAGCTAGATACTGTACAAGGATGAAGAACTTACGTTTGAGGTAAGCATCAAAAAGGTTTCCTGTAACCCCTTCAATTGTGTCATCAATAGGAAGAATGTGGACACGCTTCCCATACTTCACATCTGGGCATTGATGTACGGAGACCACATCTCCAAGTCTAACCCTAAGGTTGTTTCTCACAACCTTGTTCATACGAATCTTTGGTTCATCACAAGTATCATCAGCAAGGGCAATGCAGACTGTATCCTTTCTCTTCTTACCCTATAATCAGAAGTTTATAGACATAAGTAAGCAATAATTATAGAACATATAACAAATTATATCCACAGTAATTTAAGAAAATGAAGGTATGACACTACCAACTAAAATTTAATGGCCATTCAACTTCTCACTACAAGTACAAACTAAATTACAGTTAAAAGACAATGAAAGTCATCACGATAATATTTACATGTATTGGAAGGTCAAACCCCAAAGAATTGTAACAAACAAACTTTTGTTCCCCAAAAACTCATCCTAATCTGCCTCTGAACCATGAGCTGTAGCATGTTAATGCTTAGAAAGTTCATCCCAGTACCATAACGCGAACACACAGCAGTAAGTATTCTCTCAAGCACAAGTATAACCTAATTTCTTTTTTCTTTTTTCAAAGGTTTCATCTCAAACTTTCTTCTTAGACTCAAATAAGATCATCAAATCAAAGAAAGAACAGGAGCACTTTGATTCAAAAACTAATCATAGCCGAATCCATGCCAACTAATCTTGATTGCACTCAATTAACAAAACACTAAAGTTCCGATTCAACTCAAGTACAATACAAAAGTCGATTGAAAACCTAAAAGTAAAAAAAAAAACATAAATTCAAACCTTGATTAAGATTGTGTCGCCGCGAAATAGCTGGAGCTTTTCCATAGTTTCGGGATGAAGAGACACCACAGAATTATCATCGTTGATAGCCTCATCCACTACCAGTCGATTGGCCGCCTTTTTCCTCTCCAGAATCGCCGTACTAAAATCCTTCTTACCCTTTCTACAACATCACAGCAATTCAAAAATAAAAAATAAAAACACCATTAAGAATAACACAAGATTACAGAAATTTATTTAATTAATAAAAGTACTGGCAAAGATCTGAGGATGTGTTCAAGAACTTACGAATCGGATGTTTCTGGTTGACTCATGGTGTTGAACTGAGATAACTTTGGAGGAAGGGTTTCGTGTTTCTGGATGAAATAATAATAATAATGAGGACAAATGAAACAACAAAGAGAAAGAGATCTAAGAAAGAAATATATCAATGAATTATATCTATCGGGAGTTGCTTGTTGGGGCTTTTATAATTACAGCATCAATCCTGACGGAATAATATATGACTCTTAATATCATATTAATTTATCCAAAAAAAAAAAAGAAAAAAGGATATTAATTTATTAATGTCCCTCATGTATATATATATATATATATATATATATATATTTTATGCACAAAAATATATATTGAAAAGATATAAAGGCATCATATAAAATCAAATTTCAATTTGGATCATGATCTCATCGTATCCACATCATCGGATAATCAAATTTTTATTTTAGATAAAAATTAGATCCAATTAAATCCTCCATCTCATGATCTCTACTTAACTTTACGAGCTCAAATTTAATTCATTACCGAATGTGCTCCAACATAGTAAAGATCAGTTACTGATATTTTATCCATTTGCTTCGAATTATTTACCAAGTCTCATCGAAAAAAATGATATAGATCATAATGTATATCAAAAGTCAATAAATAAAAATATTAACTTATATTTTGTTAAACAAGACACTATTGTTTGACTGGTACTGGACATTTTTGTCTAACATGGACTAGGAGAATTTATTAGAACTTGTGGATGTAAATGAATCATATCATTTAATGCATTTTAACTAAAGTTCTATGAAGTTCTCAAAAAAAAAAAAAAAAAAAAATCTAAAGGTTTATGCACATGTCCAAATATAGGCAAAAAAATTCCAACTGAAATAGCTTTATGTATAAAATCAACCGACATAATTACATTAAAAGGTTTTTTTTATACATGTGGCCAATCAAATACGCTCCTTTAAGTTAAGAGATCGCGATTGTTTTGATTTTATTATTGGGAGAAGTTATTCTAGAATTATATTTTTGATTAAAATATATAATAAAAAAAATATTTTGATAAATTAAATATTATGTACAAATAACAGATAATCTAGTAAAATAATACAAACTCGAAATACATAATTTTCTTTATATAAATTCGAAATATATCAGTTATGAAACATGAGAAACAGTCATATTGACAAAGCATTACAAAAACAAAAATCAATCTAAAACATTATTTAGATGCAAGCAACATAGGGAATGCCTTTTTTTAATATGATAACTTGAATATCATTCAGATGCTCCTCTGGCCCAACCTTGCTATCGATTGGCCTTCGAAGCCCCTTATCGACGAAATCAGAAAGTTTTGGCACAAATGACCAAAGTGGCGCTTCAAAATGATCCAACGGAAAACAAATCAATCGGCCCATATCCTTGTTAGTTTGGCGGCTTCTTGTTCTGTTTTCGGACCTTTAGATTTACGTTTGTTTCCTTTATGTATTTTTGTGATAGAGATTTCCCTCTCATCAACCTCTGTTTAATTTAGTTCGTAATACTCTTTCCTTTCAATAAAATTATTTTTCAAAAAAAAAAAAAACACTAAATCACTTAGCTATCGTAGATTGTGCTATACGATTTCTCGTTTTAAATCATATTCCCTATATTATTTTGAGGACATGGGTTAAATTTATAAAACTTTTTGTCATAAGAAAATCACATTTTAAAGTTAGGGTATGTTGCTTGCTCGGATTTTAATTCGATCCAAATCAAACCAAAGCACAAACACTACATTTAAAAAATTTACACATTATTTCTTCATAGTACATACAAAGAGGTGAACTTTTAGTTATTGACATTGTCATTATAGTTGATTTCTTAATCAATTAATCGAAAATAGCTAATTAACTTAAGTACCCAACTAATTTCATTACAACAATTAAAACAAAATAGGCTTTAAATGTTACCTCGCTTAAATTTTCATTTCCTTAAATGAGTAATAATCATGAAGAAAAATACATCATATTATTTGGCATAAAGTTTAGCCTTCAAATCCTTGACAAATTGTTCAAAATTTATCATAGTTGATCCACCAACATCATCCAATGAACTCCTCACCACATTACTAAGTTTCTTAATCTCATTTCTCAAGCTTTTCGAAGTTTCTATACACATAATCTTCTTAATTTTCTCCGCTACTTCATCCCGATTAACTCGCACTCCATCGCAAAGATTAATCCCAATTTTCCAATCATCAACCACTAATTTCCTATTAGTAGGTTGATCTGCGAAAAACGGATAACAAATCATTGGAACACCACACCATATACTTTCCAAACTCGAGTTCCACCCACAATGTGTTAAAAACCCTCCAATCCCCGAATTTGAAAGCACTGCATTTTGATTACACCAAGAAACGATCAAGCCTCGATCTTTAATCTCGTTCTTGAATCCATTAGGCAAGACATCAGTATCAGTCTTTAAAACCCAAATAAAATTCACTTCACTAATTAAAAGTCCATGAGCTATTTCTTCAGTTAACTCCTTATTACTCTGAGCAAGGCTACCAAACGAGACATATAAAACCGAGCCAGAAGGCTTGGCGTTCAGCCATTCCGTACAGTCTGATTCGACACATAGGCTTTTGGGAACTATGGTTGTAGTGAAATCATTAGAGAAATTTATAGGGCCAATTGCAAAAGTTGGCTGATTTTCATTAAGAGCTAACAGTGTCCCATTTTCAAGTTCGTTTATTGTGTTAATTAAGACGAAATCTGCAAATTTCACCTGATCAAATGCCTTGTAGATGATTTGGTGCACTATAGTTGTTGTGTCTTTGTCTTGTAGATAAGACATCAAGTCTTTTGAACTAATCGACCCGACCCCTGGAATGTAGTCTATTTGTTCTTCTTGATCATTACCTGATGATTACATAACACAAACTTAATAAAATTTCATTCAATGATTCACAAAAACAGGACAGATACATAATTAATTACATACCTTTTGATGGGAAATTGCCATTTTGTTTTAAAAGGTCTAAGTGATAAGCAATGGAAAAAACTAAAGCTGGTTGGGTCCAGAACGAAATGTTCAGTATGTTATATTTCTTAGCAATAGTTGAAGGCCAGGAATATAAAGTATCAGCAACCAAGAAAGGGACCAAAGATGAATCATTGGATTTGATTATATCACCTATTAGTTCATCTACATGAGAAGGGAAATCGCGTAAAATGGATTCCCAATACTCGTTGAAGTTGAGAATCCTGTCGTATTCGAGAGAAAAGCCATCAGATATCGTCTTGTAAGTTATGTCGAGTCCAGATTTACGGGCTTTGGAGAAGAAATTCGTAGATTCTTCATCGTTGCCTACATTTTGGTGGGCATTGGATAACATTTGATGAATGAATTCAGTGTGGATAAAAGTGATTTTGAAGCCATTTGAAGCAAGCTTGAGAGCAAGATTAATGAATGGGGTAATATGGCCCTGGAAAGAGAATGCAATCATGATTGCGTGTAGCTTTGTCTCTGCCATTTTTAGTCCTTTTTTTTTTATTTTTTTATTTTTTTTAATATTCTGATAGAGTTAAGGTCATATATATGAACTTATATATATTGAATTAGGACATAATTTTATATTCCAAGACGGCATAATCTTCAGGAAAGAAGGTAAATACATAAAGAAGGGACAAGAAATCCAGAACAAATTAACGTACGACCAAATCAATAGTGCAAGAACACCAATTCTTTTTTATCAAGGAATGATCAATACAAAAACTTCATGAGGTGTAAAATTGACTCCTGTCTGTAATTAATGTCCTAATTTTACGGAAATGAACCTATGTTTAGCTCATATTTCTTATAAGAAATTCAATAACAGAAACATTTTATAGAATAAACATATCAGAGAAGAATCTGATGAATATTTTCTGATATAGGTTTCTATATCAGGGCATCAATTTTATGGATGCTCTCGGACTCTGTAGATCCTTTTTTAGTGAACTCAGAGAATAGATAATATAACATGAAAGGAACATAGAACCAAAAAAGGAGAATAGTTAACATGCAGAATCAGAATGTTTCCATTGTCATAAATTTTTCAAGGTGTAATAAGTTATGAGATCTTAAAAAAAGATGAACCCCATAAATCGTTGTTTGCCGACTAAAATCAATATAGACATAAATACAAATCTAGTAGCATAATGTAAGATCATTGAACAAACAAAGACAAGTAGACAACCTAACTATAAAGGTCATCTTCATCAGCTGCACCAGCATTAGCGGCTGCGAAAGGATCCGAACCAGTGGCCGCACCACTGCTATTCTCCGCAAAACGAAATTCAGTCCCAAATCCTCTAGACTGTTGCAAAGTCTGAGCAAAAGCTTGGTACTTGCGAATATCGGCATCACTTACACTTCTACGAGCATACTTCATTGATTCTTCAAAGTGTGAAGCCGTTATCTCAGCCACTTCGTCCTCAACATCTTCCTCCATGGCCTCGGGAATATCACTTCTTCTCCTCTCCCTCTCAATATCCTGAAAAAATCAAAACTCAAAGTTCAAAATTTTGTTCTTGCAAAAAGTGTATAAATGGCAACACAATTCATTTTCCAAGTATAGAAACCAACCACATGAGACTTACCTTTTCAATGTTTTCTCTGATAGCATATTTGCATGCTCGTTGGCAGATTTCCGTAATGTCAGCACCACTGAAGCCTTGAGTGTACTTAGCAAGGGCTCTTAGGTCCACATCTTTGGAAATAGGGGACTTTCTCAAGCAAGCCTTGAATATTTGATGGCGCGAGTCTTCATCAGGGAGAGGGATGTAAATCAACTGGTCAAGACGACCAGGACGGAGAAGAGCCGAGTCTATTATATCAGGCCTGTTAGTGGCACCGATAATAAAGACAGTTTTCTTTGCGTTCATTCCATCCATTTCTGTCAGGAGCTGATTCAAGACCCTGTCAGCAGCACCGCCAGCATCTCCTGAACTGCCTCCTCTCTACAAACAAAGGTAATTCATGCTGTTAATTTAAGCCAAGCGGAAAAAAAACCCAGCACAGCAAGATTTGTGAAATGTACCTGAGTTGCTATCGAGTCAAGTTCATCAAAAAATAGGACACAAGGAGCAGATCCACGAGCTTTGTCAAAAATTTCTCTAACATTGGCCTCACTCTCTCCAAACCACATCGTAAGCAATTCAGGACCCTTAACGCTGATAAAGTTTGCCTGACATTCGTTGGCAATGGCCTTGGCCAACAAAGTTTTTCCACATCCAGGAGGACCGTAGAAAAGAACTCCCTTTGAAGGTGACATGCCAAACTTTTCAAACTTCTCAGGGTGCTCCACTGGATATTGAACAGTCTACAAACCAAACAGTATATCAAAAACCAGTGCAAGAGGGCATTCACACTTTCTACGTACAAAACTAATAAAAACTTGCAACCAAAAACGTTATCATCATGAAGTATGAAGATACCTCTTGTAGCTCACGCTTGACATTCTCAAGCCCCCCGATATCTTGCCAGCTAACATTTGGCACCTCGACAACCTACAGGAAGCAAACAAAATAATATTAAGATTCAATCATGACTCAAATATAAAAAGAATGGTCATATTTGAAATCAACACTTACAGTTTCACGTAGAGCAGAGGGATTGCTTGTCCCAAGAGCAGTCGAAAAGTGCTCATTTGTAACAGCCATAGAGTTCAGTATCTCGGCATCAATGGAATCGTCTTCCAAGTCAATCACATCCATCTTCTCCCTGATGCATTGAAGGGCAGCCTCAGTGCACAGAGCAGCTAAGTCAGCTCCAACATAGCCATGTGTGTTTTTAGAAATCTTTTCCAAATCAACCTGCAAAACCATCCAGAAGTTAGATTGTCTTTACAAAGTCCTCTACAACGTAGGAAAGGCAAATCTAATAAAGGATTGGCAAGTTCTTACATCTTCGGCAAGCTTCATGTTCTTTGTGTGGATACGAAGGACCTCAAGACGCCCAATTTCATCAGGCACACCAATATCTATTTCTCTGTCAAATCTCCCAAACCTTCTCAAGGCAGGATCAATGCTATTGGGACGGTTAGTAGCACCCATCACAATAACATGAGCTCGGGATTTGAGTCCGTCCATCAATGTCAAGAGTTGGGAAACGATTCTCCTCTCAACCTCTCCATGGGTTTTCTCTCTCTTGGGAGCAATTGAATCAATTTCATCAATGAATATGATTGACGGTGCATTCTTCTCAGCTTCCTCAAAAGCCTTCCTCAGATTGCTTTCACTTTCTCCTGCCAATTTTGACATAATTTCTGGTCCGTTAATGCAGAAGAAAAAAGCACCGGTTTCGTTGGCCACAGCTCGGGCGATCAAGGTCTTTCCAGATCCTGGAGGTCCATAAAGCAGTATCCCTTTTGGGGGCTTAACACCAATTGATTTGAAAAGCTGGGGATGTCTAAGTGGAAGCTCTACCAACTCACGAATCTGAGCCATTTGTTTACGGACACCACCAACATCATCATAGCCAACCTCATCCAACCGATTCTCATCCTCCCTTACTACAGGCTCTCCCTCACAGAAAATCTCAGTATCGGGTGCAACAACACAGTACTCAGAAGGATCAGTCTCAATAACTTTAAACTCTACACTCCTCATTCCACCTCTCACAAGAAAGAAGTCACCTTTCCTAACAGGTCGATATGCCTCCAGGAAATAAGCTGTGATAGAATTGGAAAGAACAACTTTAGTGAGCAGAAGAATCATGGAATTGAATGTCTCAAATCATCATTGCTGTGCTAGAGCAAAAATGCATTGAGGATTAAAAGAGAAAATTGTTGAATTTCCCATGGATTCAGTATCAATTCTTCAATTCACAGAACTGAGAAGTTATTGTTTCTTCATTATACAAGATCAATTGAATTTTCTCGATAAGCAATTTCAAAACCAAATCAGGAGAGAGAAAAAAAATTGAATGCACATGTCCAATCAATAGCTTCAAAATACAGACTATTTCCTCCAGTAAATTTGAGTCTAAAATATCTAACTGATAAGCATCTGTAAGTGTTATGGAAATGGTGAACCCCTAAGAAGACTAAAGCAAAATAGAAAGCTAGATATGTTTAAAATGGATTTAGAACTTACGTTTGAGGTAAGCATCAAAAAGGTTTCCTGTAACACCTTCAATTGTGTCGTCAATAGGAAGAATGTGGACACGCTTCCCATACTTGACATCAGGACATTGATGTACGGAGACCACATCTCCAAGTCTAACCCTGAGGTTGTTTCTCACAACCTTGTTCATACGAATCTTTGGTTCATCACAGGTATCATCAGCAAGGGCAATGCAAACTGTATCCTTTCTCTTCTTACCCTATAATCAGAGTTTTATAGACATAAGTAAGCAATAATTATAGAACATATTACAAATAAATCGTCAAACTTCTATCCACAGTAATTTAAGAAAATGAAAGTATGACACTACCAACTAGAATTTAATGGCAATTCAACCTCTCACTACAAATACAAACTAAATTACAGTTAAAAGACAATGGAAGTCCTTACGAAATTATATAGAAGTATTGAATGGTGACAGTCTCTATGAAAACTCCAAAGTATTGTAACATACAAATTTTGTTCCCTAGATACTCATCCTAATCTGCCTCTAAACTCCAAAGTAAGGCTTGGAAGTTAATTCAAATACTCCAACGCGAACACACACCATCAAGTATTCTTTTACGCACAAGTATAACCTAATTTTTTTTACAACGGGTTCATCTTTGTACTTTATTCTAAGACTCAAATAAGATCATTAACTCAAAGAAAGAACAGGAGCAATTTTGATTCAAAAACTAATCATAACCTAACCGAAGTCAACTAATCTTGATTTAACTCGATTAACAAAACACTAACGTTCAGATTCAATTCAAGTACAATACATAAGAGGATAGAGAACCCAAAGGATAAAAAAGAACAAAAAAATACATAAATTTATACCTTGATTAAGATAGTGTCGCCACGAAAAAGCTGGAGCTTTTCCATAGTTTCAGGATGAAGAGACACCACGGAATTATCATCGTTGATTGCCTCATCCACTACAAGTCGATTCGCCGCCTTTTTTCTCTCCAGAATCGCTGTACTAAAATCCTTCTTACCCTTACTACAACATCACAATAATTCGAAACAAACAAATTAAAAACCCCAAGAATGACAAAAAGATTAATTAATAGAAGTATTGGAAAGATCTGAATTATGTGTTCAAATACTTACGAATCTGATGTTTCTGGTTGATTACTCATGGTGTTGAACTGAAAGAGATAACTTTGCAGAAAGGTTTGGTGTTTCCGGATGAATAATTTGGAATGGAGAAAGCAATCAAGAGATCTGAGAAAATATATTGGGAGTTTAGGGCTTTTACACCAATCCTTACCTAATGACTGTTAATATTTTTAAATTATTTTTTATCAACTAAACTGTTTATTTCTTCATAGTTCAGACCCAAGACTCATTGAAATATTGAATATAGGTTCTCCCTAAAAAAAATTAAAAATAAATAAGTAAAATTATGCACATAAATATATATTGAAAAGACTTGGAGACATCATCTAAAATCAAATTTATTTTGTACAGGCTCATCTCTAAATATCACAATTTTTGGCTTCTTTTTTGAAAACAGAAGTAAAAAGAATTATAGGGACAATCTTGGCCTATTTTATATTTTGAATATTGTCAAATACCATTTAACGACTAAGGATACCCAAAACATATATCCAAAAATCATTGAGGAATGAAAATGTACACTTTGATATTGGAAAATTAAATTCCTTAACACTAATTATTTCTTTACATAAATGTAAAAATATAAATGACGATTCTAATAGTATTATACTACATTCCTTTTATTTTATTTTTATCTTTCATAAGGTATCGTGTCTTAAGCCTGACCTTATTTGTTTTGATGAGGGTCGTATGCAGGGGCGGACCTCTTAAGACCATCTCCAATTGGGTTGGGGGGGGGGGGGGGGGGGGGGGGACCTTTTAAAATCGGTTGGAATTTTATACTATGTTTTTTTTTTAAATATTTTTAAAAAAAACATGGTATAAAATTCCAACCGATTTTAAAATCGGTCGGAATTGTTTTCGTTCTTTTTTTTTAAAAAAAAAATAATATAAAATTCCAACCGATTTTGAAATCGGTTGGAATATTTTTAAAAATTCCAAACGATTTTAAAATCGGTCGGAATTGTTTTCGTTCTTTTTTTTTTAAAAAAAAAACATAGTATAAGTTTTCAACCGATTTTAAAATCGGTCGGAATAATTAATAAAATTCCGACCGATTTAAAATTGGTCGGAATTAATTCCGACCGTATTTTTTTGGGTTGGAATTCAATGAAATTTCAACTGATTTTTGTTCGGTCGGAATTTTTCAGTTGGAATTCTTCATTTTTCTAGTAGTGACAAATCTTATCCGTTGCACAAAGAGGAGGAATGTACATTTATATCGGATCAATTGACTTGTGGTAAATTTGGAGAAAAATATTTGAATTATTGGAGATGGCAACCTCATCAATATGACCTCCCAAGGTCCAATATATCTCTTTTTCAATTTTTTTCTCTTTTACAAGTTTTTAATAGTTTTGAGGCGAGACTCAAGTTCGAATCCTACTGGAGACATCACACTGGGGAGGACTTATACCCTTTGCACTCTTCGGTCCGAGCTGTAAATACACAGTCTAGTAGATAAAAAAAAAAGTTTTGAATAATGTTATTTGAAAATTGGGGTAATAATATAATATGCGTGATTTTGTAATTTTTGTTTATGGTATATGAATTTTGAATATGGTGGAATGTTGTTTTTCTATGCTAATTATAAAGGTTCAATGCCACAGCATTATTAGGGAAATTGAGGAACAAAAGGCTTGTGTTTGTTGGGGATTCTCTCAATAGAGGCCAGCGGGTATTTATGGTTTGTCTTCTTATTAATGTAGTTGCATATACATTGGAATCTAGTTGAATGAAGGCCAACGATGCTAACTTTTGGCATTTTGTGACAAAAAATAAATACGAATAAAATTAATTGAAAGTGAAATATTAATTAAACCTTAAGAAAAAAAAATTAAATTAGTGATTGTTCTACAATATTTCATGAGCTAAAGACAAAAACATCCCGTGTGCTTTGTGTAACTCCAAAAAAATCCTCTGTGTTATTTTAACTCTCAAAGCCTCCTATGTGTTTGATTTTAATTACCACACTCAACCCAAGTAGAATTTTACTTTTGACTTTCGGCGGAATGACAAAATTACCCCTCTGTGTTGTATTTTTTTAAATTTATTTATTCTGTTTGAAAACATAAGTATATAATACTTGGGTCGAGTGTGGTATTTAAAACCAAACATAGGGTTTTTTGGGATTTAAAATAAAGCAGACATGCATTAACAATCCAAGAATAAACCAATGATACATTCTTTGCTAGCCTCCCTTTTTCTGAATAACAAAGTACAATATGATTAAATAACCAGACTGATAGTTCTAACCAAACTGAATCTTGATTAAAATTTTCCTGCTAATAAGTATCCTTCATTTGAAATAGAATTTCTCCTTCAATTCTCAAGAAATTGATCACATTTCGGGTTACTCATAGATTCAACTTGTTATTTTGTGCTTCTTAATTTTCCCTTTCACATCCTCTATGAACTTATCGAAATTCGTATGGGACGATCCATTACTCAACAATGCATTCTCCATCTTCTCCCTAATTTCTTCAACCCCCTTCCTCAAATCACGTGAAGTCGCTCCACTGATAAAATCCTTAACCTTATCTGCAACCTCATTACTACAAACAAGTTCCCCCTCACAAAGATTAATCCCAATTTTCCAATCATCTACCACTAATTTCCGATTAGTCGTTTGATCTGCTATCAAAGGAAAACATATCATTGGTATCCCACACCAAATGCTCTCCAATATCGAATTCCATCCACAATGCGTCAAGAATCCCCCCACAGCAGAGTGCGATAACACTGCATTCTGTTTGCACCATGGTAGCACCAAACCTCTGTTTCTTACATTTTCTCGAAACCCATTTGGCAAAAAATCAGTGACCTCAGAACTCACAATATCAGGCCTAAGAACCCAAATGAAATTAACATTACTAAGCATTAATCCATTAGCAATCTCCCTGATTATTTTTCTATTGATATGTGCAAAGCTCCCGAAAGAAGCATACAAAACTGACCCCCGAGGCTTACTGTCGAGCCACTGTCTGCAATCCGATTCAGACCATAGGTTCATTTCCACAATTGGTTGCTCGAAGAGGGATGGAAACAAGGGACCAATTGCATATGTGGGTTGCTTTTCTTTTAGTACAGAAATGGGTTCTGGCTCAAGTTCTTCCACTGTGTTACAGATAATGAAATCGGCTTTCTTTACATCTGTAAAGGCCTTATCTATCACACGGTGCATAACTTTTGTCGTATCAGTTTCTTGGAGAAATGATATTAGATCCCCGGGTTTGATTGTCCCCACGCCTGGCACATAATCTATGTTGTCCTTATTTTCATGGCGGCCTTCTACCAAACAGTTACCATACATGACCATTAGAGAAACTTTTGATAATAATAAAATTCAAAAGAAAAAATTCTATAACTCCATCTGATTTAGAGTAAACTACATATAAATCAATTTAGCATCAAGAAATGCACAGAACAAACAAAAAAGGGTGATTAAAATTGGAGTGAATTTCTTACCATTTGAACCGTAATGACCATTTTCCTTCAACAAATCCAAATGGTAGAACAAAGTTAGAACTAAAGCAGGTTGAGTCCAGAACGAAATATACACAAGCCCATATTTTTTAGCAATAGTGGATCCCCAAGTTGAAAAAGTATCGACAACCAAACATGTTGGCGGAAGATCCGAACCCATCAGATTCCCAACAAGTTCATCGACATGTGCTGGAAAAACATGTATTCGACCTTCCATGAATTGTTCCCTGTTTAGTGACCGATCAAAAGTCAACGGGAATCCGTCGCTAATAGTCGCATATCGAATGTCGAAGCCCGATTCTCGGGCTCCAGCGAATATGTCGTCAAGTTTTCGTGATTTAATGATTTGATTATGAGTTGAGTGTGTGTTGACGAAGGTTATGATGAAGCCTTTTGCTGCTAGTTTTAGAGATAGATGGATTGAAGGGTTTATGTGACCTTGAAAAGGGGGTGGGATTATGATGAAATGAAGGTCTTGGTAATTGCGTTTTTCCGCCATTTTTGTCCGGGTTAAAGCTCTAATTTTAGTTTAATGCACTGAAGAAGAAAAAGCATGAAGCACTAACGGTGGTGATAATAATAAATCGGGTTTTTTGCAAGTTAACTCCCTGTGATATGTCTAATGGGCAATTTACCTCCCTGTGAAATAAAAATAGGCAATTTAACTCCCCGTGAAATGAAATAATGAGCAATTTACCTCCTTGTGATATAAAAATAGGCAATTTACCTCCCTATGAAATGAATAATGAGCAATTTAGAGGGAGATAATGTGCTTCTTTTATAAAAACACAGGGAGGTATCTTGCCATTTTTCTTATCACAGGGAGTTAAATTGCCTATTTAGAATATCACAGGGAGGTATTTTGCCCTTTTTAGAATATCACAGGGAGGTATTTTGCCCTTTTATTTATCACAAGGAGTTAATTTGCCTATTAAGAATAACACAGGGAGTTAATTTGCTATTCACTCATAATAAATCTAATTAACATGTCATTGTTATTCCTCAGCTCACTTAAATTAATATTTTAGTTCATAGAATTATCTTTATAATTATAAAAGAAGTATTTTCTTAGCTAGAATTTCCGGCCTGGTATTTATAAACAAAATCTTTTATACAATCTAATTATCTTATGAAACTTTAGACTTCATAAAATATATGCTTTCGTGTTATTATAAATTATCCCCTGCTTGTTTAACAACTAGCATCGTGTTGAATTGTAAAACGGAGTACAAAAAAGTGTGAAATAATAATCTGATAACATTCAAAATATTTATATTAATTAAAATTTTCAGAAGAGGTTTAGGGTATCAAAATGAAGGTTGGAAACATGATAGGAGTGTGAAGTACACTTATGTAGTAATATTGTTATGGTTAATTTCATTATAAAAATTAATTTAACTGAAGATATTAGGTTTAGTGGAATGGACTGGTCACTACAAACTAGCGGACTCAGTGTTGAATCCCTATTGGGAGAGGTTCTCACTTTATGTGTCTGACTCGCCTCGAAAGGGATTAAACCCTTGAAAAACAAAAAAAAATTATTTTGTAGTATCACTTTCGAGTCAAACTCGATTAAGCCAAGTAAACGCACAAGTTGAAAAGAGAACAATTAACAATTTAATATAATTGAAAAAAAAATATTCGGTAGTATCACATGAGCATAAAACCATATTATTAATTTTCACATGAGGATAGTCATTCGTATTTCCATTGTGAGGCCATCTCCAACCGAAGCCCTTGCCCAATTGTCCGTCCAATTGCCCTCATGCCTTTTCGACCCACCTAAAAAACTCATCTCCAACCGAATTGCAATCAACATCTATTAATTTAATTTCACAACTTTCCCCACTCTCACTTTCCCCACTCAAACTTATTTTAATTTGTATTGTGTATTTTTAAATTAAGTATTTGTGTTCAACAAATCTCATTTATTTAGATTTGTATTTGTCCAATTATATATGATATTGTTCAACAATTCTCATTTATTTAATTCATGAAATTAAAAAAAAAAAAAAAAAAATAGCACCCGAGCCACCCACCCACCCACCCCCGCCCAGCCCCTGCCAACCGGCAAGCAGGTCTGCTTGCCGGCATGCCCGCCCTCATGCCCTTGCCCGCCCAATTGCCAACCACCATCTCCAACCGAACCGAGCCGACAACCCCCCTCATGTCCGGTTGCCGGCTTGGTTGGAGATGACCTTAGATGTGGAAAAGTTTATTTCTTATGAGAAATGTAACAATTACCTACAAAACCAATACATACAAAATATTTTGTATCAAGTCTGGAGGTGCACTTGGAGAGGTCGGTCATGTTAAAGACAAACTTCTTCCTATTTCGATTCAGGAGTTAAATACGGCATTTTGAGACACATATGAAGTAATAACTAATTAATTTTAAAGCTGAAAATGACACAAATGAAATCAACAAATTGTTCATGACCCGAAATCTAATGAAGATTTAATTGAACTGATATATTTTCAATATGATGACCACAAGAATTTAGGCGCAACAATTAAAATTTGTCACTTTATTGTAGGGTTGTTCACGGTTCGGTTAACCGACCGAACCGAACCGAACCGAAATTATTCGATTTAGTTATTATAGTGGTTGAGTTGGATCATTTTTCGATCTCATGATTTTTTTCCGGTATGGGTTTCCACGTGATTTACTTTCTTGCACATTAATTTTTAATTGAATCAGTCAATAGTGCTTGGTAGTTATATTTGATCATGTTAATTCTCATATTAATTCATTGTAGTGTATGGGAAATAACGAATTGCTTCTGTTGTGATATTAGTTGTTACTAATTTGATACTATTTGCCTAACAATTTTCAGTGAAATGGGTTTACGATAACAAATCTTATCCTTTGCACAAAGAGGAGGAATCTACGTTCATATCTGTTCAATTGGCTTGTGGTAAATTTGGGAAAAAATATTTGAATTATCAAAAGTGGAGATGGCAACCTCATTAATGTGACCTCCCAAGGTCCAATATATCTTTCTCAATTTTTTTTCTTTCTCTTTTACATGTTTTTAATCATTTCGAATAATGTTATTTAAAAATTGGGGTAATAATATAATATGCGTGATTTTTGTAATTTTTGTTTATGGTACATGAATTTGAATATGGTGGAATGTTGTTTTTCTATGCTAATTATAAAGGTTCAATGCCACAACATTATTAGGCCGTTTCCAATGGCAGGGTCGGGGCGTGCGTGAGGGTTGGGCTTGGAGGGAAGTCATCTCCAGCGGCGGGATGGGGGCTTCTCGGGGCTCGCGCGGGCTGGGTGACGGGGCTGGAGGGGAACGACTGGGAGAACTGGGGGCCGTGTGTTTTGCACTCGCCCCTCTTTAAGTCAGATGGCGCCACTTGATTGGTCCATTTTTTTCAATTGTTTTATTTGTTTTAATTGTTTTAAATGTAATAAAATTGTTTTAATTGTTTAAAATTTATGTATTTGTTAAAATTAGAATAAAATTTGTAATATTTGTTTTAATTTGTTAAAATTAGAATAAAATTAAAATATTATTATTATTAATTTTAATTACAATTCTAATTATTAATGATTTAATAATAATAATAACATTAAAAAAAGGTTTTAATTGTTTCTTCTATTTAAAAAATAGTAATTAAAATTTTAATTACAATTCTAATTATTAATGATTTAATAATAATAATAACATTAAAAAAAGGTTTTAATTGTTTATTCTATTTAAAAAATAGTAATTAAAATTTGTAAATAATTTGTTAATATATTTGTTAATATAAAATTAATTATTATTATTATTGATTTTAATTACAAATCTAATTATGAATGATTTTATAATAATAACATTAAAAAATGGTTTTAATGGTTGCTTCTATTTAAAAAATAGTAATTAAAATTTGTAAATAATTTGTTAGTATATTTGTTAATATTAGAATAAAATTAAATATTATTATTATTGATTTTAATTACAATTCTAATTATTAATGATTTTATAAGAATAAAATTAAAATTTCCTCCTAAATTAGAATTAGAATTACTTGAAAATATAATTAAAAACTTAGATAAATTTAATATTATAATTTTTGTTTTGAATTAATCATAATTTAAATATAAATATAAATTTTAATATTTAAATATTATTATTATAATATTTTTAAAGTAATTATATTTTTAAAATAATAGTTATTATTATTCTATTATTATTATTATTAATATCAATATTAAAACTATTATTATAATGTTGAGAGTGGGAATAAATTAAATTGGAAGAAATTGAGGTTAGGAGCCCACCATTGGAGATGACCACCCAGAGCCCGGGATGGCTCGGGGGCTGCCTCGGGGACTACTCGGCAAAACCATTAGAGATGACCTGACGAAAATTGAGGAACAAAGGCTTGTGTTTGTTTGGGATTCTTTGAATAGAGGCCAAAGGGTATCTATGGTTTGTCTTCTTATTAACGCAGTCGCATGTACATTGGAATCTAGTTGAATGAAGGCCAACGATGCTAACTTTTGGAATTTTGTGACAAAAAATTAAATAAGAATAAACTTAATTGAAAGTGAAATATTAATTAAACCTTAATAAAAAAATTAAATTAGTGATTTTTCTACAATATATCAAAGCTTTGTTCTAATTAAGCAAACATATCTCAAATTAGTTTCTTATAAAGTACTTAAGAAAGAAGAATGAAAAGACGTGCATTAACATTCCAAGAATAAACCAATGATGATACATTCTTTGCTTGTCTTCCTTTTTCTGAATGAATCAAACATTTGCTTGTTACCCACAACTCCTTGTACATATTATTGGAATCACAAACAAAGCCTCAAACATAAATTCAAGGGTAAATGCAAGACATATTTTTGTGTTATATCATGTAACATATATATTGCATAGAATTCTCTTGTACCAATATTTGGCACGAAATTCAATTTTTCTAAACTCTCAAACGTGAATACATTTCAAATTCTATAAATATTATATTATGCTAGTTTTGTTTAAACAATTTCATTAATGTTGTCGATATGGGAGATTTTTCGTCTAAATTGGGTTTGATTGAACTGAAATATTTATATAACAAAGTACGGCATGATTAAATAATGAGACTAATAGATCTAACCAAATTGAATCTTGATTACAATTCTCCTGCTGATAAGTATCCTCCATTTTTAAATAGATTTTCTCCTTTAATTCTCAAGAAATTGATCACATTTCGGGTTTCTAATAAATTCACCTTGTTATTTTGTGCTTCCCAATTTTCCCTTTCACATCCTCTACGAACTTATCGAAATTTGTCCGGGACGATCCATTACTCAACAATGCATTCTCCAACTTCACCCTAATTTCTTCAAGCTCCTCCTTCAAATCACCAAAAGACACTCCACTCATAAAATCCTTTACCTTTTTCGCAACTTCACTACTAGAAACAAGTTCCCCATCACAAATATTAATTCCAATTTTCCAATCATCCACCACTAACTTCCTATTGGTCATTTGATCTCCCATTAAAGGAAAACATATCATTGGTACCCCACACCAAATGCTCTCCAATATCGAATTCCATCCACAATGCGTCAAGAATCCCCCCACAGCAGAGTGCGATAACACTGCATTCTGTTTGCACCATGGTAGCACCAAACCTCTGTTTCTCAGATTTTCTCGAAACCCATCTGGTAAAAAATCAGTTACCTCAGAACTCACAATATCAGGCCTAAGAACCCAAATGAAATTGACTTCACTAAGCATTAATCCATTAGCAATCTCCCTGATTCTTTTTCTATTGATACGTGCATAGCTCCCAAAAGAAGCATACAAAACTGACCCTCGAGGTTTGCTATCGAGCCACCGACTGCACTCAGATTCAGACCATAGGTTCATTTCCACAATTGGTTGCTCGAAGAGGGATGGAAACAAGGGACCAATTGCATATGTGGGTTGCTTTTGTTTTAGCACAGAAATGGGTTCTGGCTCAAGTTCTTCCACTGTGTTACAGATAATGAAATCGGCTTTCTTTACATCTGTAAAAGCCTTATCTATCACACGGTGAATAACTTTTGTTGTATCAGTTTCTTGGAGAAATGATATTAGATCACTGGGTTTGATTGCCCCCACGCCTGGCACATAGTCTATGTTGTCCATATTTTCATAGCGGCCTTCTATCAAACAGTTACCATACATGACGATTAGAGAAACTTTTGATAAAAATCATAAAATTCCAAATAAATTTTTTCTGTAATACCATCTGTTTTGGAGAAAACTACATATAAATCAATTTAGCATCAAGAAATGCACAGAACAAACAAAAAAGGGTGATTAAAATTGGAGTGAATTTCTTACCATTTGAACCGTAATGACCATTTTCCTTCAACAAATCCAAATGGTAGAACAAAGATAGAACTAAAGCAGGTTGAGTCCAGAACGAAATATACACAAGCCCGTATTTCTTAGCAATAGTGCATCCCCAAGTTGAAAACGTATCGACAACCAAACATGTTGGCGGAAGATCCGAACCCATCAGATTACCAACAAGTTCATCAACATGTGCTGGAAAAACATGTATTCGACCTTCCGTGAATTGTTCCCTGTTTAGTGACCGATCAAATGTTAACGGGAATCCGTCGCTAATAGTCGCATATCGAATGTCAAAGCCCGATTCTCGAGCTCCGGCGAATACGTCGTCAAGTTTTCGTGATTTAGTGATTTGATTATGAGTTGAGTGTGTGTTGACGAAGGTTATGATGAAGCCTTTTGCTGCTAGTTTTAGAGATAGATGGATTGAAGGTTTATGTGACCTTGAAAAGGGGGTGGGATTATGATGAGATGAAGGTCTTGGCAATTGCGTTTTTCCGCCATTTTTGTTTGGGTTAAAGCTCTAATCTATCTGAGTTTCTTTACAACTGGACATGTCCTCCATTAGTTTAATGCACTGAAGAAGAAAAAGCAAGAAGCACTAACTGTGGTGATAATGATAAAAATTTAATAAATTTAATTAACATGTGATCACGATTGAAATTGACGATGACTGGCCAATAAATTAGGTATATTGTCGAGGTATCACGTCAATTTTAAAATGCAATTAATTTAGAAGGTTAAAAATGAAATTTTGCCTCTATTTTATGATGTATTTTGGATTTAAGAGGGATCGATGTGTTACACTATATTGATAAGATGAACGAATCTGCTACGAAAAATTTAAGAGGATCGAATGTGTTACACTATATTTATAAGAGAGACTAATGTGATACATTACACTGATAAGAAGGACGCATCTGCTATAGAAAAATTAAAAGGGACGAAAGTGATAGTAAGACCATAAGAGGGATCAAAAGTGCGATTCACTCATATCTTGTTATTCTCCTAAAACATATTCTGTTAAAAAATAAATAATACTAAATTATATTTTCAAACTAATTAATTGTTTTTATAAAAAAAATTAGATTGTTATCGAATCCAACTACATTATTGCTTGCCTTCTTCCATAATGCAGGGCACAATGCTCCCTTCTCCAAACAAAAGAATTACAATAACTACATCACACATTCACACATTCACGCTCCACTTTCATTTAGAAGTATTGATTTTCCATTCAAGACAAAATCCATCACATTCAGGGGCGGATCCAGGATTTGGAAGTCGAGGGGCCGAACTAATATGTTGGTAAATTTAATAGACAAGCATATTTAATTATTTGCACAAGCCCTCAAAAATAGTAAAAACTATAAAATGATACTCCCTCCGTCCTTTTATTTTTTTGGGATGTCTCAAAACAACACTCCATTTCCTAAAATGAAATTATATTTCTCAAAGACACGCTTTCACATAAATGAATGATTTGACCCGCTAACTCTCCATACACGTAAAAATGTCTAAAAGTTTCACTTTTTCAACTCTTACTTTAAAGTCCGTGCAAAAATTCAAGGTAGCAAAAACAAGAAGACATATTAAAATTATAAAAGTAATTTAAAAAAAAAATAGAAGTTGTACATGCCGTTCTTTCATATCATAATATTCATAGAATGATAGAATTACTGTCAATTTTTTGGTTCAAGATTTTTCATATTCTTTATTTGAAAACTGCTTCAATTGTACTCGATTTGTCCATGATTGGATTTTTAATTAAATAACTCATCACTTATTAAACTAGTATACATGTAATAGTATAGTAAAATTAAAACAAAATCTTTTTTAAAAAAAAATTAAACTAAGTTAAATATAATAAATACCTTGAAATTGTAAGCTTATGAGAATTTTTTTCCGTACATGTGTGTGCAAGATTGAATTTTATAGGTTTGTTACTAAGGATATTAGGTGTATTAGTTAACAGTAACCTATCTAATTGGCCAACTTGGGCTTGTAATGAAGAAGAGGATACTAAATGGGCTGCTATTAATTCATTTGTCAATTTATCGGGTCATAACTATTCTCATTCAAGTCATGAATATGCTAAAATTATAGTCCTAAACTAGTTCCTTTCACAAATCTCGGGGGCCATGCCCCCCCCCCCCCCCCCCCCACAAACAGCCTGCATACATCCGCCCCTGATCACATTCATACAAACATTTTACAGTTCTTCGTGTGCCCGACACCCATCGAAAAAGATTAAAACCTTGGAAAAAAAAAAAAAAAAATTACAGGTCTTCATCAAGAAATTCTTACCCAGACCGGGTTTGGCCGAACTCAAAGTAACTACATCGCAAGTGTAATACACTTCCTTTGGGATTGAATGTAACTCCCAGGAGAGTGACCAATCACAAATCAAGTGCAGTACACTTGTTTGATGGTTGGATGAGTTTGAACCAGGCTTGGACAAAAAAAATTCCGTCTTCATCAACCTCAACTCTTCTAAACTTAAACCACCCTTTCAACTTACAATACTTCATCAAAAAATACCATCCAACCCCAGCAACAGTCATTAATCGACTCACCAAATAACTTAAAAGCTTAGCTAGTAAAAATAGTATAATATCTCTGTAGGATCGGGAGCCATTGCTCCAAAAGTTATAGATTTTTTTATTTTTTTCCCCTTAATAACAATTTCATTAATATATTATATAAAAGTTAACCAGTCTATAAGAGGGTAACCTCTGTCACAAAATAAAGTAATAGATAAACAATCCGGAGAGAGACACAAAAACAAATTCCGAGGAAACGTCCAAGCAACAAGATTATGGGCCGCGCAATTCGTATTTTTGGACGTACAAACATTTAAGCTTCATATTTCAAGTGTGCAAGTTCCACCCGAACCCTCTTGTCGTAAGAGCAGTCACTGTAATATCCAGATTAACAATCCGTATAGTAAATCCGTCAAAACGATGGAGTATTCTAGTAGGTTTCAAATTAAAAGGGATTTTTGATGGATTGTTCTTGTAAATTCAAATTAGAAGGGATTTTTGATAGTTAATCCTACAATTAGGATACCGAGAGTAAATTACCCATAAAAAATAAGCAATCAGGGTGCAAAGTGTCCATTTATCGTGTTTCGGGGGTGCAAGTTGCTGAGTTGTTCTTAATTCGAGGGTGCCGAGTGTTAATTCTGTTTTGGTTTTGGTGGTGCAAAGTGTCAATTTCTCGTGTTTCAGGGGTGCAAATTGCCAAATATCCAAAAATGAATTGTCTATTTTGCCTTTAGGTTTTTTGACTGTGGTGGTTAACTTTGCCGAAAAATAAGAGATGGTGCAAAATACTAAATTATTCCTATTTTGGGGGTGCAAAGCACTAAATCTATGTTTCGGGCGTGCAAAGGGCCTATTTTTCATGTTTTGGGGATGCAAAGTGCAAAAAACCCCAATCTTATTCCTCAGCTCACTTAAATTAATTTTTGAGTTCATAGAATTATCTTATAAATAAATACTATTTTCTTAGCTAGAATTTCCGGCCTGGTATTTATGCAGTATTTATGCACAAATTCTTTTATACAATCTATTTATCTTATGAAACTTTGGACTTCATAAAATATATATTTTCGTGTTATTATAAATTATCCCCTGCTTGTTCAACAACTAGCATCGTGTTGAATTGAAAAACGGAGTACATGAAAGTGTGAAATAATAATCTGATAACATGCGAGAATTTTATATTAATTAAAATTTTCAGATGAGGTTTAGGGTATCAAAATGAAGGTTAGATACATGATAGGAGTGTGAACTGTGAAGTAAACTTACTTATGTAATAATGTTATGGTTAATTTCATTACAAAATTTAATTTAATTGAAAATATTATTTCTTGTATACCAACATGTGATTGATTTAATGGAAGGGACTAATTACTCCAAGATAACGGATTCATGTTCGAATCCCTATTGAGAGAGATTTCAACTTTTATGTGTCCGGCTCATTTCAAGAGAGAATAAATCCTTAAGAAACAAATAAAAAAAAAAAATGGTAGTATCACTTTCGGGTCAAACTCGCCTAAGCCAAGTAAACACACAAGTTCAAAAAGAGAACAATTAACAATTTAATATAATTGAAAAAGGAACAATAATTCAACATCTCTACAGCCTACATGCATGTTCTCCAATAATTTAACATCTCTGGCTATATGGACTAGTCCAAAGATAATTTAATTTCCACGTTTACTAATAAAAATCATACCCAATCTTCTTGACTTCAACTTGCTACTATAGTTATCAAATCGGATTTTGCTTCTACAATTTTCTTGGCCCTCAAGTAATGATAATTTGTCCAGTATATAAGTACATGTTACCTCATCAACAATATATATAATAGCTGCACCCATATACTTTTTATATACCACACACACCACATATATATTATTTAAATATATATCTGATCATATATTACATTACAAGCACAAAATCCAACATAAAAAGATGAATGGGTACATTAGCAAACCCCATGCCATCATGATTTCCGCCCCTTATCAAGGCCATATCAACCCATATGTCCATCTAGCTCTTAAGCTTGCTTCAAATGGCTTTTCAATCACTTTTGCTCACTTTGAATTTGTTCATGACACGTTGTCTAAATCCCAAAATAGCAACAACACAAAAGAATTCGACATCTTTTCTAAAGCACGAGAATCGGGTCTGGATATAAGTTACACCACGATTAATGATGGCTTTCCTATTGAATTCGATCGAGTTCTTCACTTGGAGGAGTACTGGGACTCGCTTTTGGAACATTTCCCAGCTCGTGTGGATGAATTTGTTGGGTCGATAATCGAGTCTAACCCATCTATGGTCCATTTCTTGGTTGTTGACACTATTTTTCATTGGCCTGCAGCAATTGCCAATAAGTATAAACTTGTGAATGTGTCATTTTGGACTGAACCAGCTTTGGTGTTTTCATTAGCTTATCATACAAAGGCTCTAAGAGAAAATGGTCATTTTCCATGCAAAGGTATGCACACTTCCATCAAGTTAATTGTCAAATTAAGAGTTATTTAATGCCCCATATGTTCGTTTTCTAAATATAAATACACTCCTTTGTTATATTATATAACTGACATATATCCCCTCGTGTTCATAAACACTAATGTACGTACTATGGAGACCCTCCGCGAACTATATATATTCTCGCAAATACAACCATTACAACGAAGAAAACGGGGGATTGTTTTACATATAACTCGTCAAATGAATATGTCTCTAAAATTTAACATGTATTTTTCTTTACTATCAGATGATATTGAGGAGGAAATAAACTACATACCTGGAGTTCGGACAATAAGTACAAGGGACTTGATGCCATATTTCAAAGAATCAGAAGTAAATACTATATCATACAAACTAATTTGCATGGCATTTAAAGAAGTTGAAAAGGCTGATTTCATCTTATACAATACAGTTCAAGAACTAGAATCGGACACAATATCAGCACTAAACGAAAAAAGCCAGAAAAACTATGCAATTGGCCCTATAAATTTCTCCAAAAATCTCCCCAAAAACACGACTGTCACCAAGAGTTTAAGGTCGGAATCAGATTGCGCCCAATGGCTCGACTCTAAATCTCCTAACTCGGTTCTATACATCTCCTTTGGGAGCCTTGTTCATACTAGTAAACAAGTTATTGAAGAAATAGCTTATGGACTTCTACTTAGTGAAGTAAATTTTATATGGGTGGTTCGATCAGACATTGTGAGTTCGATTGATGCAGAGGTTCTTCCAACAGGATTTAAGGTTAAAGTTGGAGATAAGGGTTTGATTATTCCTTGGTGTAATCAAATTAAGGTTCTTTCAAATCCCGTGGTTGGAGGATTCTTGACACACTGTGGATGGAACTCGATTTTGGAGAGTATGTGGTGTAGTAAACCAATGATTTGTTATCCAATAACGTATGATCAACCAACAAATAAAAAATTAGTAGTTGATGATTGGAAGATTGGGATTGGTCTTTTTGATGGAACAACATCCATAAATTCTGGAATTCAAAGGGAAGAAGTTGCAAAAAAGATCAAAACTTTTATGAGTACTTTAGAGGGGTACAAGCAAGAAACAAAGAAAGTACAAGCTATATTACATAGTGCAATTGAAATTGATGGATCTTCGGAAAGAAATTTTGATCAATTTGTAAAGGATTTGAAGGCGAAGATTTATTCGAACAATGAGGAATCTATGACCAATTAATGACAGCTATCATACATCCGAGATCTTCTATCACATATGCGGGTCACATTTTAGTGTCACACATATGCATCTATCGACAAGTGTATATATATGTGGATTCACACAAATTATAAGTGTATACGCTTGTCAATAATTCTATATCTGTGACACCAAAACGTAACATGAATATGTTGTAGAAAATCCATTATGTCGTACGATTAGGTGATTTGTCTCCTAGGATTTGATTCTTTCAATCATTATAATTTTTCACATTATATTGCCCTTATTTCTTCTCTTGAATACGACGTAGTATACAATAAAACATTTCTACAGAGAAACTCTAGTTATTCTGGAAATGCAATTAGCTATTTGTTTAAACTTTATTATTCCAAATAAACTCAAATTTTTATATCATAATTAATTTATTGTTAAATAGTAGAACGATGAATGTATTAAAGGCCTTATGGTATTTCGTAAAAGTAATTTTATATATATATATATATATATATATATAAAGGAGGGAATAGCATTTTTCATGCAAAACTTTTACCTACTTTAAATATTTGATATCTAACCTTAAAAAAAGACACATTTAATATTAAAATTGAAGGACTTTTTTCATATCAATACAAAGTGATTTTAACCCTCGTAAGTCAATACAAAGTGATTTAATGTCATATCTCAAGCAAGCTGAAATAAACACTATGTCTATATCATACTCCTAAAATATAGATTCCATTGCATTTAAAGAAAAGAAAGCTGATTTCATCTTACACTATACATTTCAAAAACTAAAATCAGACACAAACAAAAAATCCAGAAAAACTATTCAATTGGCCCTATAAATTTCCCCAAAAATCTTTCCTAAATTACAGTCACCAAGAGTTCTATACGTCTCGTGTTTGGGAGCATAGTTATTGAACCGTGAATTGTATCGCGTATCGGTGAGCCCTTGTACCGTATCGAATTGTGTATCGTGTATCGTATCGTAAAATACAAATCACTTATAAAAAGTTGCATAAGATATATCTTCCACATTATTAAGAAATAGAAACATGTAAAAGACTAGCCAATTAAAGTAAAAAACATCATTTAAAAAAAATCAAGTTCCAAGTTTGAACTTTCTTGTCACAAAATAAAAAGAAATAATAGAATTTTTAAAATTAACATCGAAATATCAATCTTAAATGATAATTTTCTCAAATATAGACTACACATCACCACCAATATCAATGTTACCTAAATAAATAAAATTTTAATCAAAGAATCAAATAAAATAAAGTTACAACCAATTAAAGTATAAACTTTGTGATACTCTATGTTCATTCAAATTTCATAAAGTACACCCAATCATCAATAAGAAATAATAAAATAAAGTTCCAAAACTAAAAAAAAAACTAAATAACTGGACTGGCCGTATAGTTACACCTCAATATTATTATACTAAAAAGACAAAATTATGCAGTCATTGTAGCTAGAACTCAATATTATTATACTAAAAAGACAAAACTATCAATCCACACATAACAACACATGAGATAAATAGTTTCACATAAAATATCACAATGTTTACCTACGACGTACATCTAATAGCAAAGAGGAAAAATATTATGCATTTTGTATGGGTTTCCAATTCACCATTTTCTATCAAATGTATTAGATTTATTTGTTTAAAAAAAAAAAAACTTAAAGTCAAAGAATCGTACGTATCGCAAATGTATCGTGTATCGTACGATTCGTATCGTATCGCAAAAGAATCGGTGCGAAACAAACACCCGACGATTCTTTCGACCGAATCGAATCGCCAAGGCCTGGAATCGTATCGAATCGTACGATTCGTATCGTGAATTGTAAAAAACTTACTACTATAATTGGGAACCTTGCTCTACTAGTAAACAAATTATTGAAATAAACCCTTAATTAATTATTCTCTTGAATACAATTTTCTATAGAACCTTCTCTATAAAGAAACATTAGAAATTAAAATTATCAAATACAATGTGCGCACAACCAATTAAGGAACTATTTTTTTTTTAATTATTCTAGGGGTGTTTGTAATCAACTTTTTTCTTTTGTTTTTTAATTCTCAAGGGTGTTAAGATTTTAAACTTGAATTAATTTTTTATGTGGCGCGTCAGACATATTACGTGGTAACATCTCTTAGCAATGATTCAAACCTAATTTGCTATATTTTGGAGCCTAATCTTTCCTACTAAACCAACTACATGTTGATGCTAGGACTGTCAATGGGTCGGATTCTGGTCGGATTAGGCTCGTCCAGATCCAACTCTATTTATATCGGATCGGATCCTATCGAATTCTGACCTTGTTTGGATTGTGCTCGAATCTATATTTTTTGAATCCAATGGATCTTGATCGGATTTGGTCGGATATCGGATCTTTTTCGGATCAATAAAAAATTCATTTAAAAAATTACATTAATATTTTTTCCTAAAACAAGTTTATTAATTTTACAATTTTTATTTAATTTTATCTCACATATTCAAACATCCTTTACTAATATTCATATCTTTAGATGAAAATATTGGTTTAAATAAATTTATAAACGAGTTATAAATTACTATCTTCTTAAATTGACGGGGTAAATACAAAATACTCCTCTGTGTTTTGCTAAACCTGCAAGAAACCCCGATGAAGTTTTATTGCGCCAAACTTCTTTGTCTTTTCAAAAACCCTGCAAAAAACACTCAATTTATATAAAATAGGTCGTTTTGGATCGACATATTTCAAGAAACCATTTTTAAAATACTTCAAGTTGGTCCCTACAACTTCACGTGATATATTTTTAAAATTATTTCTTGAAATATGTCGATCCAAAACGACCTACTTTTTACAAATTGGGTGTTTTTTGCAAGGTTTTTAAAAACATAAGGAAGTTTGGCGCAATAAAAATTTCAAATGGTAGTTTCTTGCAGGTTTAGTATAACACAGGGGAGTATCTTGCATTTTCCCCTAAATTGACTGTGAAATATTACTAATGGTACTTACTTTTATATAACATTATATATATACCATTCTTTTTATTTTTTATCGGATACGGATCTTTAATGTATCAGATCGATCTAAATCCATATTCCCTCCATGCATGTGTTTTCGGATTACGGATCTGTATAATCGGATCAGATACATCGAATTTTTAATTGGACAATTATCTTAATAAATCGGACCAAATTCGAACGGATCCAAATTGAAATCCGCCCCATTGACAGCCTTAGTTGATGCAATCACTTATTTAAAGTGTTTTTCAGCTTCTAGGCCCAAAAGAGCCGTGTGGAGTAATTGCAAGGATTAATTAAGTAGAGGAAAGGACAAAAAAAAAAACAGGTCCAAACTTGCTTCTGGCTTATGACGACATTTTTGTAGTTATGACAAGGTTGAACTCGACATTATTGCCCCTTGGTAATTGCTATTAACCCAATCACGATCCACAATACTTTCAACCACCTCAAATTTCATCATCTAAATTCACACACAGCAAGGAGCACAAGTATGAGAAAGTAAAATTACAAATGGGATTTTTGCTAAAAAAAAAATGGGTGATTACGTTAGCAAAAATTAATATAAGACTAACGAATGTAAGGTTTTGCGAACATCAGAAGATTCCCATAATTATGATTTTTCGAGGAAAATGAACGCGAATCAGATCATATTTCAAAGAAGGTCCCTGTAATAATAATATAAATACAAATTGGTTGGAGTATATCCCTATGTCACTTTTGTCGGAAATTCTTGTGTAGACCAAGACTTTCATAGACCATGAAAAAAATTATACATCCACTAAATATGTACAAAATTTTGTTTATGGTCTATGAAAGGCTAGGTATATCAAGAATTTCCCTTCTTGTCATACCTCTTGTTGGTATTACTATTAACTCCTTAGCGTCACTCATGTTGTCAAGTTCATTTTGATTATAAATTTTCCTTAATTGTGTGGTTATTGTTGCATTCATTTCTTGTCATATAGCTCAATAGTCAATATAGTAGTACCATTCAAATAAAAGCAAAACTATCTTATAAAACTTTTCAAGAATCAATCATATTTCTCAAATTAGTTTCAGTCTCCATAAAATGGCCAAAACACAACTCAAGCCTCATGCTATAATTTTCCCAGTTCCATACCAAGGTCATATAAATCCTTGTGTCAATCTAGCTATAAAACTCGCATCAAAGGGCTTCACAATCACTTTTGTTCATTTTGAATTTGTTCATCACATGTTGTCCAAATCCCAATCTACCAACACACATAACAAAATCAAGTTCTTCTCTGAAGCAAGAAAATCCGGGCTTGACATACGCTACATGACAATTAACGATGGTTTTCCTCTAGAATTCGATCGACTTAACAACTACGATGAGTTTTGGACATCCCTCTTACAAGATTTCCCAGCTCGTGCAAATAAATTTATTGGAAAAATATTGCAATCTGAACAATCTATGGTCACTTTCTTGATTGCTGATACTTTCTTCTCATGGCTTCCAACCATAGCCAAGAAGTATAATATCGTGAATGTATCATTTTTCACAGAACCAGCTTTAGTATTTTCCTTAGGTTATCATTTGGACATGCTAAGAGAAAATGGTCATTATCCTCTCAAAGGTATGTATGTTTTCTTCTTAGTATAAATATTTGGGAAAAAAAATCACCTCTATTTTGGGTTGACACTCTTCCTTTTGTCTCTGTTAGTTTTTTTAGGTTACATACTATTTTTCCCATACTTAATCTATTTATATATATATTAAACTAATTTGATTTTATATATAATATTAATAAACTAAATATACTTTAATATAGAGATCTAAAAGAAAAAATTACTAAATAATCTATATTTGTATAATATACTATTAATCTTATTTAATATTAATATAATCACTTATATTATAAAATACTTAAATTCAATATAATATTAATACGGGATTAATGCATTTTTGGTGCCACAACTATAGCCCACTGGCGTTTTGGTGCCACAACTTCAACATCAATGGCAATTTTGGTGCCAATTGAAGCCAATTTCAAAATTGGCCCGAAATTTCCCCATATGCGGGCTATGTGATTTAGTAATATATCAAAATTGACCATTCAACGTCTTTTTCAATTAAAAAAAATACCAAAATTTAAAATCCTAACTTTTTCAATAAAATTCACCAAACATTCCCTTAATTAAATTGTTACCCGCTTTCTTATTCTTCCCCAAATAAAAACATCCAAGTAGCCTAGTTCTTGGTGGGTGGAATTTTTTTTTTTCATGAAAAAGGTGTTGAATGGTCAAAATCCCCAATTTTCATGTCACATGGCCCGTACATGGGGAAATTTCAGGCCAATTTCAAAATTCGGCCTCAATTGGAACCAAAATTGCCACTGATGTTGTAGTTGTGGCACCAAATGTGCCAGCCCGAAAAGTTACGGGGTAAAAATGCCAGTGGGCTATAGTTGTGGCACAAAAAATGCAATAATCCCATATTAATACAATTAACAATAATTCCAATATTAATAATTTATAAAACTTATAAAAAGATATATTTTTCCCCATACCCCACCACTTTACACCTCACCCAGTGGAACCAAGGCGGCCGGGGTTCCGTTTGGTTGGGGTGGGGTTTAATTTTGTGAAGTTTTCTATATGAATTATTGATGCGTGGCAGGGATGATGACCGAGCATGAGTTTGACTAGCTTGAAACAATGGATCTCAAATAATTTATAGAGAAATGAACTTGGAAATAAAATTTAAGTATATTTTAATCTACACACACCTATCAGTAGGTACAGATGAGTTCAAATTGGTGGGTGGGGGTTGGGGTACGGGAAGAAGAAAGGACAAAGATCTTTTATTTTTATTTTTTTATTTAGGGTTTTTTTTTGGGTAATTTTTCAATTTAAATTGATTAAAATTGATTTTCAATATCACAAATCGCGTTTAGTTTTGATGAAAAAGATATTTGTGCAACGTTTTAGAAAGGCAAAATAGCAATTTACGTCCCTTAATTTTCATTGGTACACTTAATTTTTCAGTAAGCATTTTAAGTCCCTTAAATTTCATTGGTCCGCAGAATTCGGACACTTAATTTTCCAGTAAGCATTTTTACGTCCCTTAACTTTTACTGGTCCGCAAAATCAGGACACTTAATTTTCCAGCATGCATTTTACGTTCCTTAACTTTCACTGGTCCGCGTAATCAGTACACTTAATTTTCAAGCAAACATTTTACATCCCTTAACTTTCACTGGTCCTCAAAATCTATAACTTTTATATACCAGCAATTTTAGTCCACTTGACCATAGTTTTAGTCCACAACTCGCCGAAAATTCCATAATTGTCAACTGGACAATTAATTTGGGGATTTGATTTAATATTGATGTTGTTAAATAGTTGTAGACAGTTTGTTAAGTAGTTGTCAAGTGGGTGTTTGTTTTGTCAAGTGGAATTTAACGTCATGTAGCATATATGAGTCAAATATGACTTATTTTGCATAGTGTTCAACCTACCTAAGCCGACTAAAAACAGAGGAGCATAATGGATGTAAAGTTATAGAAAGTCCGGAAAATTCATAGGACTAAAATTGCGGTCAAGTGGACTAAAATTGTGGGTATATAAAAGTTATAGGACGTATTTTGCTTGCCGGAAAATTAAGTGTCCTGATTCCGCGGACCAGTGAAAGTTAAGGGACGTAAAATGCTTGCTGGAAAATTAAGTGTCCTGATTCTGCGGATCTGTGAAAGTTAAGGGACATAAAATGCTTGCTGAAAAATTAAGTGTCCTTATTCCGTAGACTGAAAAATTAAGTGTCCTAATTCTGCGGACCAACGAAAGTTAAGGGACGTAAATTGCTATTTTTCCTTTTAGAAAACAAGAGGAGATTATTTAAAAAAAAGAATAACACAAGGGAGTTTTATGCAGATTTTCTAAAATACATATTATGATGATTTTTTTTTTCCCTAAAAGAAGAAGTGTTGAGATATACGTAATTTTAGTATTTTACCCTTTCTATCAAAATTGAAAAGGGTTGTTTTTATTTATTAATTATCAGAAAATGTCGTGGAGGAAATAAAATACATACCAGGAGTGAAGTCAATAAGCACAAAGGAACTAATGCATTATTTAAAGGAAGGAGAACTAGAAACTCTGCAACATATAGCTTCAACAAGGGCATTTCTGGAAGTTAAAAAGGCAGATTTTGTGTTGCATAATACTGTGCAAGAACTAGAATCCGAGACACTTGATGAATTAAACAAGAAACAACCAAATTATGCAATTGGTCCTCTTTCAAATTTTCTTACCAAAATAAATGTGACCAAAAGTATGTGGTCGGAATCAGACTGCACCAAATGGCTCGAATCTAAGCCTCTAGACTCAGTTTTGTATGTCTCGTTTGGTAGCCTTGTTAAGACAAATAAGCATCTAATTCAAGAAATAGCTTATGGGCTTCTCCTAAGTCAAGTAAATTTTATTTGGGTGATACGAGAAAATATTGTGAAATTAGATGGTATTGATATTTTGCCTGATGGATTTAAGGATGAAATTGGAGATAAAGGTCTGATTATTCCATGGTGTAATCAGATTTCGGTTCTTTCGAATCCTGCGGTTGGAGGGTTATTAACACATTGTGGATGGAATTCGACGATTGAGAGCATTTGGTGCAGTACACCTATGATTTGTTATCCAATGGAATACGATCAACCTGCAGTTAGGAAATTAGTGGTGGATGATTGGAAAATTGGCATTAATCTTTATGATGGAGATTTGATTCATAGAGATGAAGTTGCAGAAAAGATTAGAATTCTGATGAGTGGAGTTGGTTCACTGGGGTTGAAGCAGGAGATACAAAAATTGAAGAACGTATTGCATAAAGCAATAGAGAAAGATGGATCTTCGGAGAGGAATTTTGATAAGTTTGTAAAGGATTTGAAGGCCAAAATTTATACATAATCTCTACCATATATATTAAAAGGAATAATTAAGTGGCTTATTGCTGTCAAATTTCAGTGATTACAATAATCAGAGTATTTTAGCAATAATGCTAGTATACTTATTTTTTAATCGATAACTTTGCAGAGTAAACATTCATGATATGATTCCCATGTGTTCAAACACAGAAACAGTTTTTTGCTATGCTTCACTTATGTTGTATTTGCGGAATGCAAATTAGAATGTGTTTTTTTTTTTTTTTTTTTTTTTTTTTAAGAGAAAACGGTAACTTTCATTCAAGCAAGCTCAGAGGCAATAATGTCAAGAATCAATACAGGTAAATCGTCTAAAACATAGGATTCTTTAAAAGAGAGACGTGCAATTTCATGAGCCACGTGATTTCCATCTCAGCAAATATATCGGGCGCTGAAAAATTCAAGATTACCAACCTTTCCCTTGAGGTCCTTAAACAAAACCATATTGGGTCCTGTCAAAACATACAAAAAAAAGGGAGAAAATTTTATATCTTTAAAAAAAAAAAAAAAAAAAGATGGAAAGAAAAAGGAGAAGAGAAAATTTAGATCCAAGTCACCGATATAAGTTCTCTCTTAAGTGATATACGAATTTAATCCCGTGTTTAGTGAATATTTTATTAGTTTATTTGCATTCATTTGATACACTTACATGTGTTCGATTCCGGGTAAATTATCCACATTTGAATTTCTTGGGTAAATTGCAATTATTCTTGCTTAAACAATTTGATTCAATGACTAGAGATAATAAATCCTAGAACTTTTTCTTGTTGGATTAGTACTGATATAATTTGGTACCTAAGAGGGGAGGTGAATTAGGTATATAACTTTTTCAAAGTGTTTCGTTCCAGAAGATAATTAATTGAATGTTCCAGTAACTTTAAACAGAAGCTAGTTGTTCCAGTGATTTTAAGTTTAAAGTTCCGATATGATTAAGTTCAAAGTTCCAGTGAAGTAAAGTGCAGAAAATAAATAAAGTAAGAATGCAAACACCGTTTATAGAGGTTCGCGCCCAAACGGCCTACTTCCTCTCTTCCAGCACCCCTGGGTAAAATTTACTAAGAGATCGTGGCTTGCAAGACAAACTTTCGCCTCTCGAGATTACAAGATTTCAATTCTTACTCTCGATACGAGCTTGCTAGGCCTAACCTATCGCTCAACAAAAAGGTGCTTGCTAGGTTCCTACCTATCACACAAAAACCGTGCTTGCTAGAACACTTAGTCCTATCGCACTACGAGCTTGCAAGTACACAACTTTCGCTCAAAAATAATTATAAAATTTGATTACAAAAGATTGCTCCAAAATGAGCGGATTTTTGCAAGACTAAACACTCTTCTTTTTTCCTTCTATTACTTAGAGTAAATTCAAGATTTAAGAGCAAGAAGAAAAAGGTTTTTCAAGAGCTTTTGAGAAAAATAATTTATGCAAAATTAAAGAACACTCAAAGACTTTAAGCTTGGAGAAAATGATTTAGCAAAGTAATTTTCAGAAGTGAATTGTGTCTTGGTCGATGGAGTATGGCTCCCTATTTATAGGTGAGTGGAGTTCGTTCAATAGGGAAATATTTTGATATCCAAAAAATACTTTGCCACTTTTAAAATGATTTTGCAAGATTAAAACATGTGACAAAGTCTTCAATGAATGTAGACATGATTTAGTAAATAGATGAAGACAAAATCTTTCCAAAAGAATTGATTTGACGAATATTTTCAAAGGATCAAATGAACAAGGTAAGATTTTAGCTAGGTAATATTTAGAGACAAATTTTCTTGCTAGCTAAGTCAAATGATTTTGAAGAAATCTTTCCTTTAAAAGTTGACTTGATTGAGAATTCAAATTTAATAGCCAAAAATAATTAAGTTTTCAAAAGTTATTAGGCTTAATTAAAAAGCAATTTTCGGCCATAATTAATTGACAAAGTCTACGGCTGATTTTGAAAACAAGGAAAGTAGGCAACTTTGGTTTAGAGCAATTTTGAGAAAAGGGCCAAAAAGTTTGGGCCAAAAGTATTTAAAAGAATTTGGGCTAGGAATTTTTCTTGCTCTTTTAATCAATTGAAAATAGTTACTAAGTAGACCACAATTTTTTTGAATCGAAAATTGGGCCATTCAGGGGTGCTAAGGGCTTCGATCTTGATCTTCATTCATAACGAGCCTTTAGCTAAAATTGGGCTTCTCATGATCTTCCTTCAAAATTTGCACAAGCCTTTTCATATCAAACTTGGTCATTCTTCATTGTTTGGACTATCTCAAAATCCAAATGGGTTGCTCTTTTATAAATAAATACCTGTTCAAATCATGAAACTAAAGAGCACCAATATGTTAAAAAGTTTGTTTGTTAATCATCAACTATTCGGCTAATAATCTCCCCCTTGATTGACAAACAACTTTTGATGCGAAAAAGATTTTAAGGGAACTCCCCCTAACTTTATGCAATTTTGAGAATTTCAAACTCCCCCTCAATTGAGGCATTTTAAAAAATATTTCTTGGGAAATATAAGAGGCCTTAACATTAGTTGTTAAGTCTCTTTGACCAATGAATTTTCGAAAAACATTTTTCATGCAAATTTTCAAAATCATGCAATGCAATGTATATATAAACAATTTAAATCCAAGACATAATATCAATAAGCAATGATCAAGGGATCATATATGCAATAATCAACTCATATCAATATTCAAGTTATATAGGCAGTGAGCAACAAAGTATTCAATTCAGCAAATAGAACTTTAAACAAGCATCAAATTACTTCTTCTCCCCCTTTTGTCAATCAATCAGTTTCCTCGGACTCATTTCCTTCATTCTTAGATTTTTCTTTTCGAATTGATTTTCATTCATAGATGATGTTTTCGTTTTTAAAAAAAATAACTTATGTTCACTCTTAGGTTAGGTGATATTCGCAAGATGGGAATAAGATCAGAGTTTCACGAATAATTAGGCGGAAGCATAATCTTTTCAAATTTCATTTTCACTTAAAATGCCCAAATTTTTTCTATTAAAACAAAATTGATCTTCAGCAACTGCCTTTGTAAAAATATCTGCAAGTTGATTTTCAGAGTTCACAAAATTAACACAAATATTACCTTTTTGCACATTGTCACGTATAAAATGATATTTAATATCTATATGTTTAGTACGTGAATGTTGGACAGGATTCTTGGTAATACTAATAGCACTAGAATTATCACATAATATTTCCACATTCTCAAATAATAAACCAAAATCACGCAAATATCTTTTCATCCAAATAATTTGAGCACAACAATTGGATAATGCAACATATTCCGCTTCAGCGGTTGAAAGTGCAACAGAGTTTTGCTTTTTACTATGCCATGCAACAAGACAATTTCCCAAGAGTTGACATGTGCCACTGGTACTTTTATTGTCTAGCAAGCATCTTGCTAAGTCCGCATCAGAGTAACCAGTAAGATTAAAAATTTTGCTAGTTGGATACCATAGACCAAAATTTATGGTTCCTTTTAAGTATCGAAAAATTCTTTTGACAGCGACAAAATGCGATTCTTTAGGTGCAGATTGAAAACGAGCACAATAACAAGTGGCAAACATGATATCGGGTCTACGAGCAGTTAAATAAAGAAGACTTCCAATCATACCTCGATACCTTGTTTCATCAAAGGGTTTACCTTTCTCGTCCTTATCAAGTTTGGTGGTAGAACTCATAGGAGTACCCATTTCTTTGCACTCGTCCATTCCAAATCTTTTGATGAGTTCTTTTGTATATTTCGTTTGACAAATAAAAATTCCCTTTTCATTTTGTTTTATTTGAAGCCCAAGGAAATATGTTAGTTCACCCATAAGACTCATCTCAAATTCATCCTGCATACACTTAGCAAAATCTCGGCAAAGGAGATCGTTAGTAGCACCAAATATTATATCATCAACATAAATTTGTACAATTAATAAATCATTTTCATTTGCATTTAGAAAAAGTGTTGAATCAACCGTACCAACAGAAAAACCATTTTCTAAAAGAAATTTACTTCATCTTTCGTACCAAGCCCTAGGGGCTTGTTTCAATCCATAAAGAGCTTTTGACAATTTAAAAACATGGTTAGGAAATTTTTCATTTTCAAAACCTGGGGGTTGCTCGACAAAAACTTCTTCATTTAAAAAACCATTTAAAAAGGCACTTTTAACGTCCATTTGAAAAAGAGTAAATTTTCTAAAAGAGGCATAAGCAAGTAACATACGAATAGATTCAAGTCTAGCAACAGGAGCATAGGTTTCATCGAAATCGATACCTTCTTGTTGATTGTAGCCTTTAGCAACTAATCTCGCCTTGTTTCGAGTAACCTCACCTTCTTCATTGAGTTTATTTCTAAATATCCATTTTGTTCCAATGACGGTATGCTTACTCGGTCTTTCTACTAGAGTCCATACCTGATTTTTATCGAATTGTGCGAGCTCATCTTTCATAGCGGCGACCCAAGACTCATCATTTAGTGCTTCATTAACGTCTTTTGGTTCGGTGATTGAGAGTAGGACGAAGTTGGCATTTTGATTTTGTCTCACGGTTGATCTAGTTTGCAGCCCACTTCTTAAGTCACCAATAACTTGAGTAGTAGGGTGGCTTGATGCGTGTTTAAACCTTCTTTGGACAGGTTCGTTTCTGGAAGTTTCAATGTTACTGGAACTTCCTTCTTCAGTTTCTGCTTCAGCATCATGTTCCGAAATCCTTTTGGAACTTTCCTCTGTTTTAGTTACTGGTTCCAGTACTGGTTCCGACAGATTCAGTTTTTCTATTATAGCTTCATCTTCATCACCTGAAATGTTATTGCTCAAGGGTTTCTTGGCCTCAAACGGATTAGTTTCATCAAAACGAACATGCATAGATTCTTAAATGGTTCTTTTCCTTTTATTATAAATACGATAAGCTTTACTAGTCACAGAATATCCAACAAACATGCCTTCATCGGCCTTAGGATCAAATTTAGGAAGATAATCACGATCATTAAGAATGTAACATTTGCATCCAAAGACTTTAAAATAAGCAATATTAGGTGTTTTCCCATTCCAAAGTTCATATGGAGTTTTATTTAATATAGATCTAAGAAAAACACGATTGAAAACATGACAATAAGTACTTACGGCTTCAGCCCAAAAAGATTTAGGTACATCATATTCATGCAATAGGGTTCTGGCCATTTCTTGTAACACTCTATTTTTACGTTCAACTACCCCATTTTGTTGAGGGGTCTTAGGTGCAGAAAAATTATGAGAATAACCATTATCATCACAAAAAGAAGCAAAGTATTTAGAGTCAAATTCAGTACCATGATCAGTTCTAATTGAATTAATGAGATAACCCTTTTTATTTTCCAATTTCTTTGTTAAAGTAATAAATGCATCCAAGGCTTCATTTTTGTGAGCAAGAAATAGAACCCATGTAAAGCGAGAATAATCATCAACAATAACAAAAACAAATCTTTTACCAGCTAAAGTTCTAGTTTTCATAGGACCAAAAAGATCAAGATGAAGTAGTTCAAGAGGTCTAGTGGTGGAGACTATCTTTTTCAGTTTAAAAGAACTTTTTATTTGTTTTCCCATTTGGCATGCATCACACAATTTTTCCTTATGATAAGTAATTTTAGGAATACCCTTGACAAGATCAGATTTAGCAATTTTTGATATTAGATCAGTGTTAATATGACCAAGTCGTCTATGCCATAAAGATTCAGATTCATCACTAACAGCTAAGCATTTAACATTTTGGTTGGCAAGATCTAAAAAATCAATGCAATAAGTATTACCATCTCTTAAAGCTTCAAAAACAATTTTTCCATCCTTTTTAACAATGCATTTGGATGTTTCAAAATAAACTTCATAACCGTTATCACAGAATTGGCTAATACTCAATAAGTTATATTTTAATCCTTTAACAAACCAAACATCTTTAATGCAAGTAGAAGAATTCTTACCAACATTTCCACGACCAACCATTTTACCTTTTGTGTTATCTGCAAAAGTAACATAACCTCCTTCACTTTTATCAAATTCACAAAATTTTGGTAGATCTCCCGTCATGTGACGAGAACAACCGCTATCAAGGAACCATTTGTCTTTTCGTGAAGGAGTCATTTGTACCTATTTAACAATGAGAGAAGGTTTGCACTTTAGGTACCCAGATTTTGGGTCCTTGCGAGTTAGTCACAACATTTTTAGGCATCCATATAAGTTTATTAGCGTTGCTTCTTTTGTAGATGCAATTAAAAGACTTGTGACCCATTTTTCCACAGAAATTGCAAGTATGATACGACAAAGAAGAATTTTTTGCAAGTTTGCTCAATTTATCAAAAGAGTGTTCATATCCAATTCCGGCTCTATTTAATGACACATTTTGCATTCCTAGAAGTCTATCTAGATTATCTTTTCCTTTAGTGAATTTTTCTAGACATCTAGTTAGATCAACAACTTTGGCTTTAAGAAAAGCATTTTCTTTCGAAATACGAGAATTTTCATTTTTGAGTTTTTCAATTTTCTCAAGGCTTTCTTTCATTTTTGTGTCAAATTCTTCTCTTTCTTTATTTAGCAAAGTTATCTTTTTCTTGAGTTTTTCATTTTTAGAAGCAAGATTTTTAAGATCCTTTTTGCATTCATTTATCATATAAGTCCATTCATCTTCACAATCCATTTCATTATCTAAATCATCACATTCATCAAAATAGTGTGAAGGTAGTACCTCATTTCGAGTCATGAAGCAAAGATTTCTGGATTCGTCTTCCGTTTGTTCTTCTTCGGAGTCCGGTTCATCCCAAGACGCGATCATTCCTTTGCTTTTGGTTTTCTTGAATAATTTCTCGGATTTCTTTAATTGTGGACATTCAGTACGTATGTGTCCCGTTTCATGACATTCGTAGCATCTAACTTTGTTCTCGGCTTTGAATGGCTTCTTATTGTTTTCGAGAATCTTTTTGTGAACCTATTTCTTGAAAGTTGGTTAAGCCTTTTGGTAAGCATGGCTATCTCTTCATTTCGCTCCTCTTCGTCTAGTCCTCAATGTCACTGTCATCGTCCTCATCTTTAGACAGGATGGTGAGTTCATGTGATGTGAGTGAGCCTATGAGTTCAGCCATGGTCATTTTGTTGAGGTCCTTGGCTTCTTGTATGGCAGTGACTTTAGGTGTCCATTCTCGTGGGAGAGATCTCAGAATCTTCTTGACTTGCTCACTTCGAGGGTACGTTTTTCCAAGTGCAGTCATGGGGTTAATGATCTCCATGAATCGAGCATACATTTGACTTATGCTTTCATCCTCTTTCATGTTGAACATTTCATATTGTTGAACCAAGATGGTGATTCGTTGCTCTTTGACTTGACTTGTCCCCTCATGAGTTACTTGTAACATATCCCACATGTCTTTTGCCGTAGCACACGAACATACCCGATTGTATTCGGATTTAGTGAGGGCGCATGCTAGTAGATTTTTGGCCTTTGAGTTTAGTGACACCAGTTTCTTGTCGGTGTCGGTTAGTTCCTTCCATGCTTTAGGGATTTGCTTCTTGCCTTCGGTTTTCATTGGTATGGATGGTCCTTCAAGAATTACACTCCATAGATCACAATCAATGGAGATCATGAACTCCTCCATTCTATTTTTCCATATTGAGTACGCAGTTCCATCAAATAGTGGGGGCCTGTTATGCGATTGTCCTTCTGCGAAAACATCATTGCTAAAGGTAGACATAAGATCGTTAGCTCTTGGGGGTTAACCCGCACAGTTAAGAAAAATAAAAGAGCACCTGCTCTGGTACCAATTGATACCTAAGAGAGGGGGGGGGGGGGGGGGTGAATTAGGTGTATAACTTTTTCAAAGTGTTTCGTTCCAGAAGACAATTAATTGAATGTTCCAGTAACTTTAAACAAAAGCTAGTTGTTCCAGTGATTTTAAGTTTAAAGTTCCGATATGATTAAGTTCAAAGTTCCAGTGAAGTAAAGTGCAGAAAATAAATAAAGTAAGAATGCAAACACCGTTTATAGAGGTTCGCGCCCAAACGGCCTACTTCCTCTCTTCCAGCACCCCTGGGTAAAATTTACTAAGAGATCGTGGCTTGCAAGACAAACTTTCGCCACTCGATATTACAAGATTTCAATTCTTACTCTCGATACGAGCTTGCTAGGCCTAACCTATCGCTCAACAAAAACGTGCTTGCTAGGTTCCTACCTATCACACAAAAACCGTGCTTGCTAGAACACTCAGTCCTATCGCACTACGAGCTTGCAAGTACACAACTTTCGCTCAAAAATAATTATAAAATTTGATTACGAATTGCTCCAAAATGAGCGGATTTTTGCAAGACTAAACACTCTTCTTTTTTCCTTCTATTACTTAGAGTAAATTCAAGATTTAAGAGCAAGAAGAAAAAGGTTTTTCAAGAGCTTTTGAGAAAAATAATTTATGCAAAATTAAAGAACACTCAAAGACTTTAAGCTTGGAGAAAATGATTTAGCAAAGTAATTTTCAGAAGTGAATTGTGTCTTGGTCGATGGAGTATGGCTCCCTATTTATAGGTGAATGGAGTTGGTTCAATAGGGAAAGATTTTGATATTCAAAAAATATTTTGCCACTTTTAAAATGATTTTGCAAGATTAAAACATGTGACAAAGTCTTCAATGAATGTAGACATGATTTAGTAAATAGATGAAGACAAAATCCAAAAAAATTGATTTGAAGAATATTTTCAAATGATCAAATGAACAAGGTAAGATTTTAGCTAGGTAATATTTAGAGACAAATTTTCTTGCTAGCTAAGTCAAATGATTTTGAAGAAATCTTTCCTTTAAAAGTTGACTTGATTGAGAATTCAAATTTAATAGCCAAAAATAATTAAGTTTTCAAAAGTTATTAGGCTTAATTAAAAAGCAATTTTCGGCCATAATTAATTGACAAAGTCTACGGCTGATTTTGAAAACAAGGAAAGTAGGCAACTTTGGTTTAGAGCAATTTTGAGAAAAGGGCCAAAAGGTTTGGGCCAAAAGTATTTAAAAAATTTGGGCTAGGAATTTTTCTTGCTCTTTTAATCAATTGAAAATAGTTACTAAGTTGACCACAATTTTCTTGAATCGAAAATTGGGCCATTCAGGGGTGTTAGGGGCTTCGATCTTGATCTTCATTCATAACGAGCCTTTAGCTAAAATTGGGCTTCTCATGATCTTCCTTAAAAATTTGCACAAGCCTTTTCATATCAAACTTGATCCTTCTTCATTGTTTGGACTATCTAAAAATCCAAATGGGTTGCTCTTTTATAAATAAATACCTGTTCAAATCATGAAACTAAAGAGCACCAATATGTTAAAAAGTTCGTTTGTTAATCATCAACTATTCGGCTAACATAATTACTTCAACAAAATTCAATCTCATTGGTACCCAAAAAAAAAAAAAAAATCACATTTTAGTTACGTTTTCTCACCCTGAAGCTAGTTACCGCTTTTTTTGCAGCTTGTAATTGCCATTTTTTCCCATGGAAAATTCTTGTCCAGGTCTGACTTGGCCAAACCCATCCAACCACCAAGCAAGTGTATTGCACTTTCCATGTAATTACTTTTGGTTTGACCAAACCCGATCTGGGTAAGAATTTCCCTTCTCCCCTTCAAACATAATATATAGTTCATGTCGCCTTTTTCCCACTACCTTGCCTATTTCATAATGTAATAACAGCTCTCTACATGGTTACATTACCAGACTTCTTGTTGTTAACAGATCAACTTACAAGTCAGATTTTAAATTCACTTCAAATCATCCGTACAGAGTGCAATTTGCCGGTGGCACATGTGTAATAGCTCTTCTCTACAAGGTTACATTTGTATCCCTTTCAAATGACGTTTTTGCCCCTGATTATACACACGTCAAAATCAGTCGGAATATATCACTTCCGGTGGCTTCAGGAGGTGAACTGAGAGCAATAATAAAGGTGAGGTGTGTGTCTGTGATTTTTTAAAGGATAGGGGGAAAGTGGGAAATGGTTCAAAGGACAGGTGTGAAAATGCAATTTTAGATAACTTATGTGATCCAATAGTTATCTGCAAAACACCTCACTCATGATGTCATGAAAAAGGGTAGATCTAAACTTCAGGATATCAAGTCAAATTTAACAATAGTTTCATTGGCATTGGCATACGTGTCATGTTTGATTTTTCGTGTTATTTTTGTGACGATCAATACATGTAGATCTCATAGTAAGTATTGTTTTATATGAGGTTGGAGATAATTTCGTCATATGAAATTATTTGTATCAATACTTAATTATCACAATATTTTAATACATAATTAAATTTCTTGACTTAATCTCGCACTCCTGGACTATAAATTTTGGCGATTGAAACACACTCTCTTTTGTAAATCTAGCTATAAAACTCGCATCAAAGGGCTTTACAATCACTTTTGTTCACTTTGAATTTGTTCATCGCATGTTGTCTAGATCCCAATATACCATCACAAATAACGTAATCGATTTCTTCTCTGAAGCAAGAAATTCCGTATATAATAAAAAATTAATGATAAAGAGGATCATTATTGATGTTTAACCCTTCATAAAATATATATTTTCGTGTCATTATAAATTATCCCCTGCTTGTTTAACAACTAGCATCGTGTTGAATTGTAAACCGGAGTACAAGTAAGTGTGAAAGAATCTGATAACGTGCAAGAATTTTATACTCCATCCGTCCCATTTATTTTGCTCCCTTTGCTACAGTACCCGGTCAAACTTTTCAATCTTTTAAGTGACTTACCATATTAAATTATTCACATTTGTGGAGTATTAAACCTTTTAAATATAAATATATATGGTGTCATATGATATTATTAACTTATTAGTGAAATATATTAATTAAATTATTTATTATAATTTTTATAAATTTAGACAAGTTGACTGGTCAACTGTACCAAGGGATAAAAATAATTGGGACGGAGGAAGTATTAATTAAAATTTTAAGATGTGGTTTAGGGTATCAAAATGAAGGTTAGATACATGATAGGAGTGTGAAGTGCATGCACTTACTTATGTAATAATGATATGGTTAATTTCATTATAAAAATTAATTTAATTGAAGATATTATTTCGTAGTATCACTTTCGGGTCAAACTCGCCTAATCCAAGTACAAGCACAAGTTAAAAAGAGAACAATTAATTAACAATTTAATATATAGTTGAAAAAGGAACAGTAGAGCGTGGGAAGATTACATAGCTACATGCATGTTCAATAATTTGACATCTCTGGTTATATGGAATAGCCTAAAGATAATTCTACTTCATTTAATTTCCACGTTACCTATTAAAAATCGAGCAAAAGATAAAAATACCCCCTATGCTTTGTCTAATTTTAAAAAATTCCCCTGTGTTATTTTAACTTCCAAAAACCCTCCTGTGTTTTGTTTTAAATACCACACTCGACCCAAGTAATATAAACTTATAATTTTATTTTTGACTTTTGGTGGAATGACAAGATTACCCCTATGTGTTTGTTTTTTTTTAAATTTATTTATTCTTTTTGAAAAATTAAGTATATACTACTTGGGTCGAGTGTGGTATTTAAAATCAAACACAAGGGGGTTTTGGGGATTTAAAATGACACACGGGGGGTTTTTTGGGAGTTAGACAAAGCATAGGGGGGTGTTTTTGTCTTTCGATATTAGGGGTAAAATTGTCATATCATAAGCAAAATATGAACAAATACTTGCAAGTTTGGCGATTGAAACACACTCTCTTTTTAGGGGTGTATTTGGCACTTATTTGAGATCACATGGGGTTTTTTTGGAGTTAAAATAACACATGGGAGTTTTTGGAAATTAGACAAAGCATAGGGGGTGTTTTTGAGTTTTGCTCATTTAAAATCATACCCAATCTTCTTGACTTTAACTTGCTACTATAATTATGAAAACGGATTTTGCTTCTACAATTTTCTTGGCCCTCAAGTACTGACATAATTTGTCCAGTATAAAAGTACATGTTATCTCATCAACAATATATATAATAGCTGCAGCCATATACTTATTATATACCACACACACCATATATATATCATTTAAATATATATCTGATCATATATTTCATTACAAGCACAAAATCCAACATAAAAAAATGAATGGGTACATTAGCAAACCCCATGCCATCATGATTTCCGCCCCTTATCAAGGTCATATCAACCCATATGTCCATCTAGCTCTTAAGCTTGCTTCAAATGGCTTTTCAATCACTTTTGCTCACTTTGAATTTGTTCATGACATGTTGTCTAAATCCCAAAATAACAACAACACAAAAGAATTCGACATCTTTTCTAAAGCACGAGAATCGGGTCTAGATATACGTTACACCACGATTAATGATGGTTTTCCTATTGAATTCGATCGAGTTCTTCACTTGGAGGAGTACTGGGAATCGCTTTTGGAACATTTTCCAGCTCGTGTGGATGAATTTGTTGGGTCGATAATCGAGTCTAACCCATCTATGGTCCATTTCTTGGTTGCTGACACTGTTTTTCATTGGTCTGCATCAATTGCCAATAAGTATAAACTTGTGAATGTGTCATTTTGGACTCAACCAGCTTTGGTGTTTTCATTAGCTTATCATACAGAGGCTCTAAGAGAAAATGGTCATTTTCCATGCAAAGGTATGCACACTTCCATCAAGTTAATTGTCAAATTAAGATTTATTTAATGCCCCATATGTTTGTTTTCTAAATATAAATACACTCCTTTGTTATATTATATAACTGACATATATCCCCTCGTGTTCATACTAATGTACGTACTATGGAGACCCTCCGCGAACGAGGGATTGTTTTACATATAACTCGTCAAATGAATACGTCTCTAAAATTTAACATGTATTTTTCTTTACTATCAGATAATATTGAGGAGGAAATAAACTACATACCTGGAGTTCAGACAATAAGTACAAGGGACTTGATGCCATATTTCAAAGAATCGGAAGTAAATACTATATCATACAAACTAATTTGCATGGCATTTAAAGAAGTCGAAAAGGCTGATTTCATCTTATACAATACAGTTCAAGAACTAGAATCGGACACAATATCAGCACTAAACGAAAAAAGCCAGAAAAACTATGCAATTGGCCCTATAAATTTCTCCAAAAATCTCCCCAAAAACACTACTGTCACCAAGAGTTTAAGGTCGGAATCAGATTGCGCCCAATGGCTCAACTCTAAATCTCCTAACTCGGTTCTATACGTCTCCTTTGGGAGCCTTGTTCATGCTAGTAAACAAGTTCTTGAAGAAATAGCTTATGGACTTCTACTTAGTGAAGTAAATTTTATATGGGTTGTTCGATCAGACATTGTGAGTACGATTGATGCAGAGGTTCTTCCAACAGGATTTAAGGATAAAGTTGGAGATAAGGGTTTGATTATTCCTTGGTGTAATCAAATTAAGGTTCTTTCAAATCCCGCGGTTGGAGGATTCTTGACACACTGTGGATGGAACTCGATTTTGGAGAGTATTTGGTGTAGTACACCAATGATTTGTTACCCAATAACATATGATCAACCAACTAATAAGAAATTAGTAGTTGATGATTGGAAGATTGGGATTGGTCTTTTTGATGGATCAACATCCATAAATTCTGGAATTCAAAGGGACGAAGTTGCAAAAAAGATCAAAACTTTTATGAGTACTTTAGAGGGGTACAAGCAAGAAACAAAGAAAGTACAAGCTATATTACAGAGTGCAATTGAAATTGATGGATCTTCGGAGAGAAATTTTGATCAATTTGTAAAGGATTTGAAGGCGAAGATTTATTCGAACAATGAGGAATCTATGACCAATTAATAACAGCGATCATACACCCGAGATCTTCTATCACAGCTTGTCACATTTTAGTGTCACACATATGCATCTATCGACAAGTGTATATGTGGATTCACACAAATTATAAATGTATACACGTGGCAATAATTCTATATGTGTGACACCAAAACGTAACATGAGTATGTTATAGAAAATCCATTATGTCGTACGATTAGGTGATTTGTCTCCTAGGATTTTATTCTTTCAATAATTGTAATTTTTCACATTATATTGCCCTTATTTAATTCTTCTCTTGAATACGGCGTAGTATACCATAAAACATTTCTACAGAGAAACTCTAGTTATTCTGAAATGCAATTAGCTATTTGTTTAAACTTTATTATTCCAAATAAACTCAAATTTTTATATTTTTTAATTTATTTTTAAATAGAAGAACAATGAATGTATTAAAGGCCTTATGGTATTTCGTAAAAGTAACAATATATATAATAAAGGAGGGAATTGCATTTTTCATGCAAAACTTTCACCTACATTAGACATTTGATACCTAACCTTAAAAAAAGACACATTTAATATTAAAATTTCTTAAGTGATTTTAACCCTCGTAAGTCAATACAAAGTGATTTAATGTCATATCTGAAGGAAGCTGAAATAAACACTATGTCTATATCATACTCCTACAAGATAGATTCCATGGCATTTAAAGAAAAGAAAGCTGATTTCATCGTACACAATACATTTCAAAAACTAAAATCAGACAATATCAACACTAAACAAAAAATCCAGAAAAACTATGCAATTGGCCCTATAAATTTATCCAAAATTCTTTCCTAAATTACAGTCACCAAGAGTTTAAGGTCCGAATCAAATTGCGTCCAATGGCTCGATTCTATACGTCTCGTTTTGGGGCCTTGCTCTACTAGTAAACAAATTATTGAAATACACCCCTAATTAATTATTCTCTTGAATACAATATTCTATAAAACCTTCTCTATAAAGAAACATTAGAAATTAAAATTTACAAATACAATGTGGGCACAACCAATTAAGGAACTATTTTTTTTTAATTATTCTAGGGATGTATGTAATCAACTTTTTTTTTTTTTTTTTAATTCTCAAGGATGTTAAGATTTTAAACTTGAATTAATTTTTTATGTGGCGCGTCAAATACATTACGTGGGAATATTATCTCTTAGCAATGATTCAAACATAATTTTCCATAAACCAACTACACGTTGATGCAATCACTTAATTAAAGTGTTTTTCAGCTTCTAGGCCCAAAGGAGCCCTGTGGAGCAATTGCAAGGATTAATTAAGTAGAAAAAAGTGTTGGAATTTATTCCCATAGATCTATCTCATACTAAATCATTAAGAGTTATATATGTAATAAATTAAATACGTACCAGTATCCATAGTGAGCGATTAGTCTGATGCGGAATTTATGGAATCGATCACTAGTATGAATTGGATCGATCGGGTACGAGGTCTTCCTCAACCAAATCACCTTATTTTCTTAAGATCGTCTTCTTGATGGGGAGAAGAGAATAGTATATTGATTTGGTGTGTTGGGGATCATAACCCTTATGTCCTTTATATAGGAAGAGAATTAGGGTTCCCATAATTCCCTAGAACTCTCCTAAATAGGTATCTACCCATTATTTAGTCCACATTCGTATAGGAGTTACTATATTAGTCCACATTCTTATTGGAGTCATTACCTTATTAGACCACTTAATATTAGTCCAATATCTTTAGAATAGCTACCATAATTGATTAAATAGTCCAATTAGGATTAGGAAATAAATTTTCCTAACAATCTCCCACTTGGGCTATTTATTAACCTTGAATCAATTATGTTACAAATTTCCTTAGGCGCGCGTCCGTATGCTATTTGTCGTTAGACTTACTTAAACAATCTGGTCCATCTCATATATCAGCAATGGAACTACCGCGGCTTTTATCACAGTATAGTCGCGACTAAACCCCGATGATCACAATACTAATACACTTAATGACATAGATCAAATGTGGATGAGTAGCATGAAAATTACATGTAATGTGGTCTTATACATGCCTATTTCCAACTGGTCCTTCTTTACGTACTTTCTTAACCATATGTAATACCACAATAGAAAGTCATTTACTTTACTTTCAGAGTAATCAATCATGAAATCCATTCATACCATAAAACTTAAGTCTGTACAGAAAACAACCATAAACATGTCAAAAGCATTAAACCAAAATAACTCCCACTAAACAGACATATCATAAAGTCTGATAATGTCCATAAGAGTTGCATCCTCACGAAATCACCTTAGGCGGCCAACCTTTGGTGGATGGGTCTTTAACCAAAATTTTGTACTTATATGCTCTATTGACATTTGAAAACTCTGAAACTTTATTTGACACTAAGTCACAGAACACCTAGAACAACATCGATATTAGTCTTTAGACATAAATATCAAGTGTAAATGGTAATCCTTGTGCAGTGATCAAATACTGACAATAAGTCTAGTCGGATAGTAGCCTTTCTTTGGGCCGACGTACTATCTACATAGATAATGAAGTTGTCACATATTTATCATCAAATGTATACGTGTTATTCAGCCAATCAAAGATCTTCCTTTGGGCCGATCAATTGATCGCATGACGTAACATATATACTAATAAGATATAAATCATTGGAGTATCATAAAATCTCTAAAAAAAATTGATCTCCTAAATGTGAAAATGTAAGCCTTAGTTCTCTACTTTTATTACCATGCTTGAATCACTCAAGTATCAACCCAAAACTCTCACGATAAATATTTGAATTGAGTGCAAACTTGAGCATACATTCCCCATTGTCGATGCAGGAGGAAAACTTATGTATATCTTTTCTTTAAGGATCTTTATTGGAGCACTATTTGAGATTTCACTTGTCTCATTAACACCACAAGTATGTTTGCTCCCACTGAACTTGAGATATGCATAATTATCAATGAAATTCACCTCAAAACCATGAGAGGTGGACTTAAAAAAAATTAGGATCTCCTTAATAACAATTCTTGAGGTTGTTGAGTTTGTTTTACAGGTACCTCATTGTTGTCTTGTTGTAGAGGAATTTCAAGATTAAACTTGAGCCTGATTATCATTCTCTTGAGTCGAAACCGAGTCTCGAACAACAATATATATATGACCCAATCATTGTAAATGACAAATTCTACTTCAAAGACAACATTCCTTATAATTCCTTCCCCCCAAACTCAATATCCTCAAGGAATATCACATTTTCCGTTTGATAAAAGGATCTTTATGTGGGATCTTAAAACTTGTAGCTTTGAGAGCACTTAATTTTACCAACAAATTAACAGCTAACCATCCTTAGTCCAATTTTCTTTTATATGGTCTATAGGACCATGCTTTAGTTGGACAATGCTTTTGATGTGTCACTGTTAATGATGTATACTGCATTCTTAAGGTGACAAAATTTTAAAAAAAAAAATCTGTCAAATTAGGGGACTAAGAATCATATCTGACAAAAGCCTATACATTTTCTGAAAAGGTGTAAACCAAATGCTTGTGTCATAAGGTGACAAAATTCTCACTTAATTTTCATTTTTTTTTTGAAACTAGTGATTTTCTTTGCAATATCTCGTTTAGGAACTAGTTTCAAACATATAAAGATTATCAATAGAACAGAAAAACTAGAATCAATAAAATTTGAATTTTGAAAGAGACTAACTTTATTGTTTCCGAAATAAATTTGATTTGTCAAAATAGAAAAAATAAATTTTCGTCTAAAAGACAGTCCAAAATGTCTCATAAAAATTCAAATAATATTCAGTTTTCAATTATAAACCAGATTAATAAAAAACTTCAAACTTTTATTTTAACTTTCTTGTCATCGCCCACAAAGATGAATCTTTCAGCATCACTCGGCGATCGGTTCGACAATCAACCCCCTATTTGTACGCCAGATGACGTACTTGGCATACTTGGGACACTCACTCTTCTTGTGTCCCAACTTCTCGCAGAAGTAGCAAGTAATGCTTTTATCCTGCTTCTTTAGTTTCTTCTGCAGAGAAGATCCTTTAGCAATAACATCAACTTTCTTCATTTTCTTGTTCTGAAAAGTTGAGGCTAAGTGAGCACTTTCAATCTTATCTCGTTGTTGTCTTTCTTCTTCTTGCACACAGTGAGATATAAGCTCATTTAGGGACCATTTGTCCTTTTGAGTGTTATAACTCACTTTGAATTGCCCAAAGTGTGTTGGAAGAGAAATAAAAACCAAGTGCACGAGTAAGTCATCAGACAACTCTAACTTTAGTGACTTTAATTTTGATGCGAGATTAGATATCTCCATAATGTACTCCCTTATGTTCCCATTACTTTTATATTTCATTGAGACGAGTTTCCCTAAAAGGTTACTCGCCTCAGACTTTTCATTTTTGGCAAAATATTGTTCAATTTCCTCAAGGAACTTCTTAGCGCTCTTGTCCTCAGTAACAGAGCCCCTAAACGCTTCCGGAATGGAACACGTCATGATCATCAAACACATCCTGCTGGATCGGTCCCATTTTTCTATTTCGACCTCATTGAGGTCTTCCGAAGTAGAAATGGGTCGGTCCTCTCGTAGTGCTTGATCCAAGTCCATACAACCGAGAACAATTTCTATGGTATTTTTCCAAAGTTTGTAGTTAGTCCCGTTCAGCATTGGGATATTGCTGATTTGAGCAGAAACATTTGTGGCAGTAGTAAAAGCAACTGTACAGAGAAAAACACTCTCACATAAACATGAATGTCGTAAAAAAATGACATTTATAAAATTTTCATATAGGGAATCCATCTCAGGATACCTAACACAACATTAACGTTTAGCCTTTGGGCAGAAACGTCAATTTGCAAGTGGGACTCCTAGCGCAGTAATCAAATATTGATAGTAAATCCTGTCAAACAATAACCTTCCTTTGGGCCGATTATTATTTACATGGAGACTTGATAATTATCACACATTTATTACCACAAGTACGTTTATTATTCGGTAAATTAACAATCTTCCTTTGGGCCGATTGTTGATCACATGAACAATAAATATACTAATTTTAATGAAGAAAGTCTATTATTTGGTAAAACAATGATCTTCCTTTTGGATGATTATTGTTCACATAAATAGTGGATATCAATATTATTATTTGGCCAAATCATAGCCTTCCTTTGGGCCGACTATGACTCGCATAAATAATTAATATTGATATGAAAATAATTGAAAACGGCTTTAATCGAACATGCTATTTTCATAAATATTCTCATATAAATAAACAATGCACAATATTAGAAATATGCAGCCAAAAAATCCCTTAACATAGCCAGTTCCTTATACAGTCCTGAACAAGTCCAGGATTGACTTTAGGCCAGAATATGATCCAAGTTAAGATCAGACACATAATAGGTGCAAATTCGACCCAGATCCAATCCAAAATTTCAAATTAAATAGATCCAGATCCAAAATCAAATAGAATATGAGTTGGACATCTGTTACTTTAACCGACCCAAATCAAAACTTTTGCTCCATATTCGGGACACCCGACCCAGAAGAACCGAATGCAAATTGGATCTCGTGAAAAATCGAATTTGAACAAAAAAGGAAAAGATCGAGAAAACCAACTTCGGCGATTCATAATCCAGATATTCAAAGCATGAAACATCAGATAACCAACAATAATCATAATTTCTTACAACAAAAAATGTAGAAATTATGAAACAAAACCCAAAATAAAACTTTCGATCCACATAAACCCAAAAAAATTTATGGTTTCAAATCACCGATTTAGAATCTTAACTATCTCAAAATCATCAAACTTTTGTGCACAGCATATTCACGGATCTTAGAACTCGTGTATTCCAACTCATGGGTTTCAAAACTTCTAGTTTGTTATAATTACACAAACAGAGGGACAAACAAATTAATTCCATAACATGATATGAACAACATTCACACGGCAATATAAAAGCACAAACAAGATTAGTGGAGAAAATCCACTTTCTCCAAATTAATTGTTTCGTAATTCATATCTAAAGAAACAAGTTCTTTAGAAATCCATAGATTCAGAAAAAAAACGAAACATAAAACTTTATCATTTTCTGTACACATGAAATCTTAACATACTTTATCATTATCCATTAATTCCGTGCTAATCATAAGATAACATATTGAAATCAAGTACTAGAACAATCCGACAGCACGCTTTAAGCAACAATTTTAATTGATTTGTCTATATTTGTATCCACAACAATTCGTGTAATCAGTAAGCTTTAATTGAATTATAAAACCTCAAGTTCTTTAATTTTTTATTAAATTCAAGAAATCCCAAAAAATAATTTTCCCAAAAAAACAGTTGGCCGAAAACGGAAAAGATTTTATCAGCAAAACAAAATATTCAGCAAGGTCAATCCAAGCAAATTGATTTCTTCTGATATGGATCAATACATATATCTAGTGGTGGGCCCATAACTTAAACATGTCCAGGATTAAAATTCCATATCAAGATTTAGACAAAAATTACGGCGCATGGCACACGGCAGTACACAGAAGTTCAAAGCAACTTTTACAATTATTTTAACCTTTTCTTAACACAATTTAGTAAGTTAAAACATGCAGTATCCAATAACAGTATCGGTTCATATGAGCACCCCGAGCCAGTAACGTGGCAATAAAAAAAAACAACATGTTTATATATATATATAGATTCGAGACAAATTAGTAGATTTAACGTGAGACCATTAGCATCAACGTAGTTATGTTTTCACCATGATATAACAATCCATGAAAGTTAATAAGAAAACACAAAACCCAAAAATTAAATCTACAAAAAATTGACGAAACTGAATAACCCTAATGATATAGCATGAGAGTTGCTCTGATACCATTTGTTGGAATTTATTCCCATAGATCTATCTCATACTAAATCATTAAGAGTTATATATGTAATAAATTAAATACGTACCAGTATCCATAGTGAGCGATTAGTCTGATGCGGAATTTATGGAATCGATCACTAGTATGAATTGGATCGATCGGGTACGAGGTCTTCCTCAACCAAATCACCTTATTTTCTTAAGATCGTCTTCTTGATGGGGAGAAGAGAATAGTATATTGATTTGGTGTGTTGGGGACCATAACCCTTATGTCCTTTATATAGGAAGAGAATTAGGGTTCCCATAATTCCCTAGAACTCTCCTAAATAGGTATCTACCCATTATTTAGTCCACATTCGTATAGGAGTTACTATATTAGTCCACATTCTTATTGGAGTCATTACCTTATTAGACCACTTAATATTAGTCCAATATCTTTAGAATAGCTACCATAATTGATTAAATAGTCCAATTAGGATTAGGAAATAAATTTTCCTAACAAAAAGGACAAAAAAAGAAACAGGTCAAAACTTGCTTCTGGCTTATGACGACATTTTTGTAGTTATCACAAAGTTGAACTCAGACATTATTGCCCCTTGGTAATTGCTATTAACACACGGCAATACTTCCAACCACCTCAAATTTCATCATCTAAATTCACACACGGCAAGGAGCACAAGTATGAGAAAGTAAAATTACAAATGGGATTTTTGCTAAAAAATGGGTGCTTACGTCAGCAGAAATTAACATAGGACTAACGAATGTAAAGTTTTGCAAACGTCAGGAAATTCCTATAATTATGATTTTTCGATGGAAATGAATGCGAATCAGACCAAACTTCAAAGAAGGTCCATGTAATTAACCCTAAAGAGTTTTACTATAATAATATAAATACAAATTGGCTGGAGTATATACCTATGTCACTTTTATCGGAAATTTTTGTGTAGACCAAGTCTTTCATAGACCATGAACAAAATTAATGTATCTACTAAATATATGTACAAAATTTTGTTTATGGTCTATAAAAGGCTAGGTATATCAAGAATTTTCCCTTCTTGTCATACCTCTCGTTGGTATACAAAATTAATGTATCTACTAAATATATGTACAAAATTAACTCCTTAGCGTCACTCATGTTGTGATCAAGTTCTTTTTCCTTTCATGCATGTGGTCCGAATTCAGATTATAAATTTTCCTTAATTGTGTGGTTATTGTTGCATTCATTTCTTGTCATATAGCTCAATAGTCAATATAGTAGTACCATTCAAATAAAAGCAAAACTATCTTATAAAACTTTTCAAGAATCAATCATATTTCTCAAAGTTTCAGTCTCCATAAAATGGCCAAAACACAACTCAAGCCTCATGCTATAATTTTCCCAGTTCCATACCAAGGTCATATAAATCCTTGTGTCAATCTAGCTATAAAACTCGCATCAAAGGGCTTCACAATCACTTTTGTTCATTTTGAATTTGTTCATCACATGTTGTCCAAATCACAATCTACCAACACACATAACGAAATCAATTTCTTCTCTGAAGCAAGAAAATCCGGGCTTGACATACGCTATACGACAATTAACGATGGTTTTCCTCTAGAATTCGATCGACTTAACAACTATGATGAATTTTGGACATCCCTCTTACAAGATTTCCCAGCTCGTGTAGATGAATTTATTGGGAAAATATTGCAATCTGAACAATCTATGGTCACTTTCTTGATTGCTGATACTTTCTTCTCATGGCTTCCAACCATAGCCAAGAAGTATAATATCGTGAATGTTTCATTTTTCACAGAACCAGCTTTAGTATTTTCCTTAGGTTATCATTTGGACATGCTAAGAGAAAATGGTCATTATCCTCTCAAAGGTATGTATGTTTTTCTTCTTAGTATAAATATTCGGGTAAAAAAGATCACCTCTATTTTGGGAACCTGCATAGAACCCCCTTGTGTTTTTTTTTTTCACAAAATATTGACACTCTTCATTTCGTCTCTGTTAGTTTATTTAGGTTAGATATTATTTTTCCCATACTTAATCTATTTATATATATTTCACTCAAAAAAAAATCTATTTATAATATATATATATATATATATATATATATATATATATATATATATATATATATTAAACTAATATGATTTTATATATAATATTAATAAACTAAATATACTTTAATATAGAGATCTAAAAGAAAAAATTACTAAATAATCTATGTTTGTATACTATTAATTTTATTTAATATTAATAAAATACTTATATTTTGAAATACTAATAAATTTAATATAATATTAATACCATTAACAAGAATTACAATTATTAATAATTTATAAAACTTATAAAAAGATTTTATTATAATATTTTATAAAAAAAAATCTAAAAAATGAAAATTAATCTACTTTATTTTTTATTATTTTAGAAAGCACAAATAATTAATTATAAAATATTATTTACCACATATATTACATATAATATATACACCAATAAATTAAATTATATACAACTAGCTGATGTGACATAAAGTCTTACACTATCTTACACCTAATTAACTAACTCAAACTTACCAAAAAAAAACTATACCTACTTTTTTTCCCAAACCACTCTCCCAAAACCCAAACAAACAACATTACGCAAATCGAGATTATTTCCCAAACCTCTACCACTTTCCCAGACTACTCTCCCAAAGACCAAACAAACATAACCATATTTTTCCCCATACCCCACCACTTTACACCTCACCCGGTGGAACCAAGGCGGCGGGGTTCCGTTTGGTTGGGGTGGGGTTTAATTTTGTGAAGTTTTCTATATGAATTATTGATGCGTGACAGGGATGACCGAGCATGAGTTTGACTAGCTCAAATAATTTATAGAGAAATGAACTTGAAAATAAAATTTAAGTATATTTTAATCTACACACACCTATCAGCAATGTTATTAAAACCGGACCGGACCGGCCGGTCCGACCGGTCCGACCGCGAACCGGAGGTTGGTCCGGTCCGGTTTACCCCCTAAAACCGCCTTACTCAAAAACCAGTTTGAACCGGGTTGAACCGGTTCAAAACCGGTGAACCGGCGAACCGGTATGGACCGGTTCAACCCGATTTTGAATTTTCTTTTTTTTTTTTTTATTTTTTTTTTTTATTTTTTTAATGTTAAAAATAAACTTAAAATTTTTGTACAAGGTGGGATTTGAACACCTAACCTCTTACATGAAAAATAACTTCCTTACCATTTAAGCTACATCATTTTTTTTGAACTTTTAGTACAAAAATTTATAAATTATAGAAACTTGTAGCCAAATTTATTTATAAATTAGATAATTAACTCAAATTAACATTTTACACATTATCAATGAAAATTAATACTCAAATAATAATTTTTTATTATAATTTGTTCTATTAAATATTTATTTCCAATATTATTTTTAGGATAAAGAGTCAAATCGATATATTATGCAAGTTTGATTTTGAATATTAGACTTTTATACATAACCATATTTTAAAATTTATGAATTTCTTAGTTTGTTGTATTTTTAACTTACACTTTTAAATTTTTATAAAAAAATATAATCATATTATATTTATATGAGCTTATAAATTAGTATCATATTACCGTTATGATATAAGTTAGATAAATATTATATGATTTAATTTAAATATATTATAAGATTTTGTATATTTTTAATCAATTGTAGGATAATGTTTAAATTTTATGCATATTGCATATACTTTAAAATTAAATATATTTATTACATTATTATGACGTCATCCGGTCCGACCAGCGGTCCGACCGGTTCAACCAGTAAAACCAGTGGCCAGTCAGCTTACCGGTTCACTGTCCGGTCCGGTTCTGAAAACATTGCCTATCAGTAGGTACAGATGAGTTCAAAAATGGTGGGATCGTTTAGTTTGGATGAAAAAGATACTTGTGCAACGTTTTAGAAAGGCAAAATAGCAATTTACGTCCCTTAATTTTCACTGGTCCAGAATCAAGACATTTAATTTTCCAGCAAGCATTTTACGTCCCTTAACTTTCATTGGTCCGCAGAATTAGGACACTTAATTTTTCAGCAAGCATTTTACGTCCCTTCACTTTCATTGGTCCGCAGAATCAGGACACTTAATCTTTCAGCAAGCATTTTTACGTCCTTAACTTTTACTTGCCCGCAAAATCAGGACACTTAATTTTTCAGCATGCATTTTACGTCCCTTAATTTTCACTAGTCCGTGTAATCAGGACACTTAATTTTCAAGCAATCATTTTACATCCCTTAACTTTCACTGGTCAAAAAATCTATAACTTTTATATACCCGTAATTTTAGTCCACTTGACCATAGTTTTAGTCCACAACTCGCCGAAAATTCATAATTGTCAACTGGACAATTAATTTGGGGATTTGAATTAATATTGATGTTGTTAAATAATTGTAGACAGTTTGTTAAATGGTTGTCAAGTGTGTGTTTGTTTTGTCAAGTCGAATTTAACGTCATGTAGCATAAATGAGTCAAATATGACTTATTTTGCATAGTGCTCAACCTACCTAAGCCGACTAAAAACAGAGAAGCATAATGGATGTAAAGTTATAGGAAGTTCTGAAAATTCATAGGACTAAAAATGCGGTCAAATGGACTAAAATTGTGGGTATAGAAAAGTTATAGGACGTATTTTGCTTGCCGGAAAATTAAGTGTCCTGATTCCGCGGACCAGTGAAAGTTAAGGGACGTAAAATGCTTGCTGGAAAATTAAGTGTCCTGATTCTGCGGATCTGTGAAAGTTAAGGGACATAAAATGCTTGCTGAAAAATTAAGTGTCCTTATTCCGTAGACTGAAAAATTAAGTGTCCTAATTCTGCGGACCAACGAAAGTTAAGGGACGTAAATTGCTATTTTTCCTTTTAGAAAACAAGAGGAGATTATTTAAAAAAAAGAATAACACAAGGGAGTTTTATGCAGATTTTCTAAAATACATATTATGATGATTTTTTTTTTCCCTAAAAGAAGAAGTGTTGAGATATACGTAATTTTAGTATTTTACCCTTTCTATCAAAATTGAAAAGGGTTGTTTTTATTTATTAATTATCAGAAAATGTCGTGGAGGAAATAAAATACATACCAGGAGTGAAGTCAATAAGCACAAAGGAACTAATGCATTATTTAAAGGAAGGAGAACTAGAAACTCTGCAACATATAGCTTCAACAAGGGCATTTCTGGAAGTTAAAAAGGCAGATTTTGTGTTGCATAATACTGTGCAAGAACTAGAATCCGAGACACTTGATGAATTAAACAAGAAACAACCAAATTATGCAATTGGTCCTCTTTCAAATTTTCTTACCAAAATAAATGTGACCAAAAGTATGTGGTCGGAATCAGACTGCACCAAATGGCTCGAATCTAAGCCTCTAGACTCAGTTTTGTATGTCTCGTTTGGTAGCCTTGTTAAGACAAATAAGCATCTAATTCAAGAAATAGCTTATGGGCTTCTCCTAAGTCAAGTAAATTTTATTTGGGTGATACGAGAAAATATTGTGAAATTAGATGGTATTGATATTTTGCCTGATGGATTTAAGGATGAAATTGGAGATAAAGGTCTGATTATTCCATGGTGTAATCAGATTTCGGTTCTTTCGAATCCTGCGGTTGGAGGGTTATTAACACATTGTGGATGGAATTCGACGATTGAGAGCATTTGGTGCAGTACACCTATGATTTGTTATCCAATGGAATACGATCAACCTGCAGTTAGGAAATTAGTGGTGGATGATTGGAAAATTGGCATTAATCTTTATGATGGAGATTTGATTCATAGAGATGAAGTTGCAGAAAAGATTAGAATTCTGATGAGTGGAGTTGGTTCACTGGGGTTGAAGCAGGAGATACAAAAATTGAAGAACGTATTGCATAAAGCAATAGAGAAAGATGGATCTTCGGAGAGGAATTTTGATAAGTTTGTAAAGGATTTGAAGGCCAAAATTTATACATAATCTCTACCATATATATTAAAAGGAATAATTAAGTGGCTTATTGCTGTCAAATTTCAGTGATTACAATAATCAGAGTATTTTAGCAATAATGCTAGTTTATTTATTTTTTAATCGATAACTTTGCAGAGTAAACATTCATGTATTTGTATTTGCAGAATGCAAATTAGAGTGTTTTTTTTTTTTTTTTTTAAGAAAAAACGGTAACTTTCATTCAAGCAAGCTCAGAGGCAATAATGTCAAGAATCAATACTAGTAAATTGTCTAAAACATAGGATTCTTTAAAAGAGAGACGTACAATTTCATGAGCCACGTGATTTCCATCTCTGCCAATATATCGGGGTGCTGAAAAATTCCAGATTACCAACCTTTCCCTTGAGGTCCTCAATAGTGTTACCGTAGCTGGGACGAGTGTCTAAATTTTCACTGATTACATCAATAATCGGGCTTGTGTTACCAACCCAATTTCATTTACAATATACTCTGGAAAATGCACTACTTCTAGACGAGACTACAACCACCCTTGTCCAACAAAAAAATGCACCAAATGAAGTTTCAATAAGGGCATTTCAGGAAGTTAAAAAGGCAGATTTTGTGTTACATAATACAGTGCAAGAACTAGAATCCGAGGCACTTTATGATTTAAACAAGAAACAACCAAATTATGCTATTGGTCCTATTTCTAGTTTTCTTACCAAAATAACCGTGTCCAAAAGTCTTTGGTCTGAATCAGAGTGCACCAAATGGCTCGAATCTAAGCCTCTAAACTCAGTTTTGTATGTCTCATTTGGTAGCTTTGCTCAGACAAATAAGCATGTAATTCAAGAAATAGCTCATGGACTTGTCCTAAGTCAAGTAAATTTTATCTGGGTGGTACGAGAAAATATTGTGAAATCGGATTGTACTAATATTTTGCCTGATGGATTTAAAGATGAAATTGGAGATAAAGGGTTGGTCATTCCTTGGTGTAATCAGAATATGGTTCTTTCGAGTCCAGCGGTTGGAGGGTTCTTGACACATTGTGGATGGAATTCAACGATTGAGAGCATTTGGTGCAGTACACCAATGATTTGTTATCCAATAGAATTCGATCAACCTGCTGTTAGGAAATTAGTGGTGGATGACTGGAAAGTTGGGATTAATCTGCATGATGGAGATTTGATTCATAGAGATGAAGTTGCGGAAAAGATTAGAATTTTGATGACTGGAACTGGTTCACTGGGGTTGAAGCAGGAGATAGAGAAATTGAAGAATGTATTGCATAAGGCAATAGAGAAAGATGGATCTTCAGACAGGAATTTTGATCAGTTTGTAGAGGATTTGAAGGCCAAAATTTATGCATAATAATTTTTCCAATATATACAGTGACTTAGTGCTGTTAAATTTCAAATTACTTTCCTTCATTTCCGAGTATTTGTTTCCATGATCTTAAGTGGAAATAAAGCTTTAGATATTTCTTCTTATTGAATGGTTGGTATTATCTGAATTGGTGAAAAAATGTTTAGGGGAACAAAATATAGCATTTTGTCCAAGTCTTTGTCAACATTCACACTTGAAAACAAGACGAATATAGGATTGAAGAGTCAAGGGGACCAAACTCTTATATGAATGTAATTCTTAACAATGATATTTAGTTTATCTGGTGAATCATAGTTTAACCCCAGTGAAAGCCTTAACGAACATTTTATTAGCTCACTGCATCGATCTAAAATATTCACCTATGGCAAAAAACACAAGAATAATCATTCTATAAAAAAATAATGATAAGGAGGATCATTATTGATGTTTACCCCTTCATAAAATATATATTTTCGTGTTATTATAAATTAGGAAAATTTACATAGACACCCCTTGGCTATAACCTTAATTACAGGATTTTACCCTCCTGTTTCAAAAATTACAAAGACATCCCCTTGACTTAACGGACGTTAGTCAACTTTAACGGAACACTTAAAATGTCCAAAATGCCCTTAATTGTTTTTAATATTTAAAAAAAAAATCAAAAAAAAAAAAAGAAAAAACCCCTCAACGGCCACCGCTCTCAAGCTCCACCACCTCCGTTTTTTTCACTTTTCCGACGACTCCGGACACGGTTTGAGCTCTCTTTGATGGCTATAGACTCGTCTTCACGTCCTCTACAAATCTCAAGCATTAATTATCAGTTCCAAGTTTATCCCATCACTCTATTTTCAGATCTACGAATTTTACGTTTTTTCAATTTTACGCCGCCGTCGGCGGTGGAGCTTGACCCGCCGCCTCCCATTTCAGCCGTAGACTCCCCGTGGTGTGGCGGTCATTTTGGTACCAACCTTGTCCAATTTGGTTCTGAATTGAAGATTCCCCATTTCCAAGCTCACGTCAATGGCGGATGTTTCCATCTTTGCACAATCAGCCCCTCTATCCTAATTCGCAAATTGACCCTTGTACTTTCCCACCTTTATAATATATCCCTACATTTGTAGAAAAACTCAAACTTCCCCTTTTATTTGGTCAAAATTCACCATTTATATGTCACATGGCCCGCACATGGGCGATTTCGGGCTAATTTTGAAATTGGGCTTCAATTTGGAACAAAATTGCCACTGAAGTTGAAGGTGTGGCACCAAATGTGCCAGCCCAAAAAGATATGGGGTAAAACTGCTAGTGAGCTTATGTTGTGTTATTGTGTTGGTCCCAAGTGGTCAGATGAGGTCTAGAGGGGGGTGAATAGACCTCTAAAAATTTTACCTTTAAAATTTTCTAACTTTTTCTGTCAGTAGACTAAGCTGATCAAGATTCGTAAGTAGACCAAGCTGATCTCGCACAAAGCTTTGAACAGCAGAGTTGACCACTCTTCTAATTTTACTTAGCTGATTTTGAGAAAATCAGAGTTTTAAAATAACTAACTTGCAGCGGATTTGTCAAGTGTTTTTCACAAGTAGTTTTCTTAACTTAGAAAAGGTTTTATCCCTAGTTTTTGCAAACTCCTTTTAAAATCTTTTCAACAGTTAATCTTTTAAAGTGTTTAGTATGCTTTTTGAAAATATGCAAGAAAATAATGCAAGTATAAACACACAGAATTTTTATAGTGGTTATATGGATAAAAATCCTTTAGTTCCACTCTTCCAAGTCACTTAGATCTTGGGTTATACTATAATCACCCATATTACAATACACTCTGCTTGCGCCAAACAACAAATGAACTGGCCACAAGTTCGTTACAGGAAATCACAAAGAAGTCCTATACTACAAAGCTTTATCACTCACAAAGATGGATAACGGCTTCTCACAACACGTTTCTCACAAAATCACTCAGATTTATATGTATTCTTTTTATCTCTCTTTTCTGCTTTCGTCAACAGATGACTAGGCTGATGAGTGTTCTGTTCTTGAGTTTGAGACTTTGAAGAATTCTGCTTAGAAAATATGCTCTCAGTTGTGTTGTATATTTTCTCTAACTCTTGAACTAAACTATTTATACTCGAGATTTGAAAATCTGCCCGTTGAGAGATCGACAGGTGTCCAAATCCTCGAGTACTGGTCATTGATTCAGAAACGGCTACCTACGACTGAACACTGTACACTCTGCTGTACTTTCTGTCAGGTCGCATTAAATGCACTCTGTTGATCCAAGGTTTCTCTTCAATCATTTGTCTTTAATACCCTTCCCATACAACATTTATTACTCCAAGTGCATTTATTACCGTTGCAATGACTTTTGATCACTTCCACTCTCCTGATCGAAATCACTCGTCTGATGAACACTCGGCTGATCCCAAACTGAACTCATCTGATTTGAGTCTGCTGAAAATCCACCAGTCTGATTCCTTTCTTCAGCAAAAGATCAGTAGTCTTCTGGACCATAAGATTTGACCCTTCTGATTTGTCTTCTTCCTTGGTCAAAAATCTTCTAAAGGATTGACTAAGTTTCCATTACTTAGCTGGTGATGATGTTTTGGAAATCATCAAAACCTCCATTCACTTCTAAGTCTTTATCTTCATCTTCATCCAACATATTGTAAATAATTTATTAAATTTTAATTTGGTTTGTTTGATTTTTGAATGAAAATAAACGTTATTAAAACTTTATTTACCAGATTGAGTTATTGTAAAGAAATTTGTTAAATTTTAAATTGGTTTATTTTATTTTTAAGTAAATATATCGAATTGTGTTATTGTAAAGTTATTAAAGCTTTATTTATCGAATTGTATTATTGTAAATAAATTTATTAAATTTTAAATTTGTATTATTGTAAATAAATTTATTAAATTTTAAATTGGTTTGTTATAATTTTAAAATTTAATAAATGTATTTACAGTATTTATTACACAGTTACAAAGACACCACATGTAACATAAAATATATTACAAATACACCCCTTGGGGCAAAATTGGAAAAACATTAAATATTTTTGATGACATCATCCACTACAAGAAAAGCAGCTTTTTCCGACGGAATTTTCCAAAATTCCGTCGGAAATCGGCATTTTCCGACGGAAAATGTCCGTCGGAAACTCCGTCGAAAATATGCTCGTCGGAGATTTTTCGACGGATTTTCCGACGGGATTTTTTCGACGGCCCAAGTTCGTTGGAAAATCCGTCGGAAATTTTCCGACGGACAACTTCCGACGGATAATTCCGTCGGAAATTATTGTGGGTCAACTGGTTGACCATAATTTCCGACGGAATATTCCGTCGGAAATTAATTATTATTATTTTAAAAATTAATTTTATTTATTAATTTCCGACGGAATATTCCGTCGGAAATTAATTATTATTATTTTAAAAATTAATTTTATTTATTAATTTCCGACGGAATATTCCGTCGAAAATTAATTATTATTATTTAAAAAAATAATTTTATTTATTAATTTCCGACGAAATATTCCGTCGGAAATTAATTATTATTATTTAAAAATGATTTTATTTATTAATTTCCGACGGAATATTCCGTCGGAAATTTATTAATATTATTTAAAAAATAATTTTAATTAATTAAATTTTTTATCCCGTTTATATATTCAGTACACCATTTATCAAATTTAAATTGAAAACTAATACTCATAAATTAATCTCAATCATAGTCATATTAATCTCAATAATCTTCATAATAATACACCATTCAACAAATTTAAATTAAAAATCTAATAATCATAAATTAGTCTCAACCATCACCCGGATAGTTCAAATACGTAGGAAAATAAACAGTATCAATCATCATAGTAGGAAAATAAACAGTATCAATCATCAGAGTCGGAGTCAGAGTCGTTAGATTGTTGTGGTTTATGGGGTTTTTTATGCATCATATTGGTAGGCAACTGGCTAAACATACGTCGGAATTCCTCCATCTCTCGACGATTTGCTTCTATCTCCCGTCGATTATCCGCAAGCTCTTGTTTCATACTGTTGTATTCCTCCATCACTGCTTGACTCTGAGATATCTGTTCTTCGAGAGTTTGAAGTTTCGTCAACAAATCCATTTAAGTTCGCAGTTGGAATAATATATCTAATGCACCATAACTACTATAAGAAATAATTTAACACCAATAATAGTAAACAACTACTTTAAGAACACATTAACATTAATCAAATAGCATCAAACCAAATTATAAGGAGATTTTCCGATGAAAATCGATCAAAATAGAATTATATATATGATGTGTAATATAAGGTGGTACGTAATTATATAATACGGGGCATTTGTTACTCCATAGATACCATTGTTCAATTTCCTTATAAAAAACAAACCTATTTTACAGTTGTTTGTTAAATTCATATAGTTAATTAGTTAACTAAATGAATACTAATTAGGAAGCTTTTTTGACTGCTTATCTCATTCGTCAAATATTTAGGTCTAACATGTACACCCAATTATGTGGATCTCTAATATATTATTTCCTAATCAGGTTTGGTAACATATATAAATTCAAAAAACCATATATATATATATATATATATATATATATATATATATATATATATATATATTAAAAACTTACATTATAATGCTAAGGATGGGGATATTGTGAGAGTGAGATAAATTGTAATTCCCTAATTTGTCTTTCTTATCAAGGAATGCAAAATTAATCTAACATCATCAACTTCCATAATGCTCTCTTTTTACTTAATTAACAACTTTAATTATAGCAACACAATCCTTTTCATTAATATACTATCAATTTCTCTTTTTTTATCCATTAGAAATTTATAATTTAAAAAAAAAAAATCGTCTTTTGAGATTGAATGAATCTCTGTTGTGTATTGAAGCCATTGCTAAATTATTCAGTTTGAACTTTGGTTACTTTATTATTTCAATAACGATAATGATCAAAGTCAACACTGTTGACCTATGGGTTATGTGCATTGAGGTTATTCGTAATTAAATATGTCGATTCTCGAATTGGAGGTCTAATTGACCAAAGTCAACACTGTTGACCTCGGGGTTTTGTACATTGAGGTTATTCGTAATTAGATCGATCGATTCTCGAATTGGAGGTCTAATTGACCAAACTCAACATTGTTGACCTCGGGGTTATGTACATTGAGGTTATTCGTAATTAGATCGATCGATTCTCGAATTGGAGGTCTAATTGACCAAACTCAACATTGTTGACCTCGGGGTTATGTACATTGAGGTTATTCGTAATTAGATCGATCGATTCTCGAATTGGAGGTCTAATTGACCAAAGTCAACACTGTTGACCTCGTGGTTATGTACATTGTGGTTATTCGTAATCAGATCGATTGATTCTCGATTTGAAGGTCTAATATTGACCAAAGTCAACACTGTTGACCTCGGGGTTATGTACATTGAGGTTATTTGTAATTAGATCGATCGATTCTCGAATTGGAGGTCTAATTGACCAAAGTCAACACTTTTTTCTTCTAAGTAAAATTTCCGAAAGATTAGTCCAAAGATATTTTAATTAATTATTAGACCGATCTTTTTTCATAATATTTTCCTTTTAATTATGGCCAGAGGAAATTATAAATATATTTGTTCTTTTTTATATATATTTTTCGACGAACATAACCCGTCGAAAAATTTCAATTTATTGAGGTCTTTATTTTTTTAATATTTTCCGACGGATTATTTCCGTCGGAAATTATTAATATATATATATTTTTTTATATATTTTCCGACGGAATAATCCGTCGGAAAATATTATTTATTTTTTCTTTTCTTATTCCTAAATGTTTTCCGACGGATTATTTCCGTCGAAAATTATTAATATATATTATTTCCGACGGATTATTTCCGTCGAAAATTATTAATATATATTATTTCCGACGGATTATTTCCGTCGAAAATTATTAATATATATTATTTTTTTATATATATTTTCCGACGGAATAATCCGTCGGAAAATTTTATTTATTTTTTCTTTTTTTTTGTTCCTGAATGTTTTCCGACAGACTATTTCCGTCGGAGATTATTAATATTTTTTTATTTTTTTTATATATTTTCCGACGGAATAATCCGTCGGAAAATTTCATTTATTTTTTCTTTTTTATGTTCCGAAATGTTTTCCGACAGATTATTTCCGTTGGAAATTATTAATACTTATATATATATTTTTTATATATTTTCCGACGGGAATAATCCGTCGGAAATTTTTTATTTCTTTTTACTTTTTTTTTTTAATATTTTCCGACGGATATGTTGCGTTGGAAATTATATAATTTAATTTTGGATTTTTTAAATACCATTTCCGACGGGTATATTCCGTCGAATATTATATAATATATTTTTTTAATATTTTTAATAGAATTTCCGACGGAATATACCCGTCGGAAATTATATAATATATTTTTTAATTATTTTTAATATAATTTCCGACGGAATATACCCGTCGGAAATGATTTTCTAATAATTTTTTAAAAAAAATTGATTTTTCCGACGGATTTGGTTGTCCGTCGGAAATTCCGTCGGAAATTAAGTAGAATTTCCGACGGAATTTTTGTCCGTCGGAAATTTCCGTCGGAAAAAGCTGTTTTTCTTGTAGTGTATCCACCGTCAAAAGTTGACGCCGAAAGTGGTCTTCTTGTAATATTGTTTGTTCGAGGGGGTGTCTTTCTAATATTTCAAACAGGAGGGTAATTTCTTGTATTTAGGCTTATAGTCAGGGGGTGTCTATGTAAATTTTCCTATAAATTATACCCTTCTTGTTTAACAACTAGCATCGTGTTGAATTTTAAAACGGAGTACAAGAAAGTGTGAAAGAATCCGATAACATGCAAGAATTTTATACTCTCTACGTCCCATTTATTTTGCTCCATTTACTACAGTACTCGGTCAAACTTTTCAATCCTTTAAGTGACTTACCATATTAAATTATTCACATTTGTGGAGTATTAAACCTTTTAAATATAAATATATATGGTGTCATATGATATTATTAACTTATCAGTGAAATGTATTAATTAAATTATTTATTATAATTTTTATAAATTTAGACAAGTTGATTGGCCAATTGTACCAAGGAATTAAAATAATTGGGACGGAGGAAGTATTAATTAAAATTTTAAGATTTGGTTTATAAACATTTTGTTGTCACTAACTCTCAACAGTGACAAGATTCCAATCTATAGTGACAACATGTGTTGTCACTTAATAGCATATTTCTTGTAGTGTTTAGGGTATCAAAATGAAGGTTAGATACATGATAGGAGTGTGAAGTGCACTTACTTATATAATAAGGATATGGTTAATTTCATTATAAAAATTAATTTAATTGAAGATATTATTTCGTAGTATCACTTTCGGGTCAAACTCGCCTAATCCAAGTTCAAGCACAAGTTAAAAAGAGAACAATTAATTAACAATTTAATATATAGTTGAAAAAGGAACAGTAGAGCGTGGGAAGATTACATAGCTACATGCATGTTCTCCAATAATTTGACATCTTTGGCTATATGGAATAGCCTAAAGATAATTCTACTTCATTTAATAATGTTATGGTTAATTTCATTACAAAAATTAATTTAATTGAAAATATTATTTCTTGTATACCAACATGTGATTGGTCTAGTGGAAGGGATTAGTCACTCCAAGATAGCGGATTCAGATTCGAATCCCTATTGAGAGAGATTTCAACTTTATGTGTCCGACTCATTTTAAGAGAGAATAAATCCATAAGAAAAAAAAAAAAAAATCGTAGTATCACTTTCGGGTCAAACTCGCCTAGGCCAAGTAAACACACAAGTTCATAAACAGAAGAATTAACAATTTAATATAATTGAAAAAGGAACAATAATTTAACATCTCTACAGCCTACATGCATGTTCTCCAATAATTTAACATCTCTGGCTATATGGACTAGGCCAAAGATAATTTAGTTTCCACGTTTACTAATAAAAATCATACCCAATCTTCTTGACTTCAACTTGCTAGCATGCATGAAATCGGATTTTGCTTCTACAATTTTCTTGGCCCTCAAGTACTGACATAATTTGTCCAGTATATAAGTACATGTTATTTCATCAAATATATATATAATAGTTGCACCCATATACTTATATACCACACACACCTCATATATATTTTCAACAATATTATTGAAATATATATCTTATCATATATTAAATTACAAGCACAAAATCCAACATAATAAAAATGAATGGGTACATTAGCAAACCCCATGCCATCATGATTTCCGTCCCTTATCGGGTCTTTTCTAAAGAATTCGACATCTTTTCTATTGAATTCGATCGAGTTCTTCACTTGGAGGAGTACTGGGACTCGCTTTTGGAACATTTCCCAGCTCGTGTGGATGAATTTGTTGGGTCGATAATCGAGTCTAACCCATCTATGGTCCATTTCTTGGTTGTTGACACTATTTTTCATTGGCCTGCATCAATTGCCAATAAGTATAAACTTGTGAATGTGTCATTTTGGACTGAACCAGCTTTGGTGTTTTCATTAGCTTATCATACAGAGGCTCTAAGAGAAAACGATCATTTTCCATGCAAAGGTATGCACACTTCCATCAAGTTAATTGTCAAATTAAGAGTTATTTAATGCCCCATATGTTCGTTTTCTAAATATAAATACACTCCTTTGTTATATTATATGACTGACATATATCCCCTCGTGTTATATATATATATATATATATATATATAGATTCGAGCTATGCTATGCCCTGAGTGAGGTTGAAAATCGTTATCAAGGCTAGGCAACTTCCCGCTACTCTTCTTGTTCGAGAAAGCCCTCTTTTTCTTGGGTCTCCCCTGGTTGGCTAGACACAGGCCTAATATATATATATATATATATAATAAAGGAGGGAATAGCATTTTTCATGCAAAACTTTTACCTACTTTAAATATTTGATTTCTAACCTTAAAAAAAGACACATTTAATATTAAAATTGAAGGACTTTTTTCATATCAATACAAAGTGATTTTAACCCTCGTAAGTCAATACAAAGTGATTTAATGTCATATCTCAAGCAAGCTGAAATAAACACTATGTCTATATCATACTCCTAAAATATAGATTCCATGGCATTTAAATAAAAGAAAGCTGATTTCATCTTACACTATACATTTCAAAAACTAAAATCAGACACAAACAAAAAATCCAGAAAAACTATTCAATTGGCCCTATAAATTTCCCCAAAAATCTTTCCTAAATTACAGTCACCATAAATTCTATACGTCTCGTTTGGGAGCATAGTTATTGAACCGTGATCGCGTATCGGTGAGCCCTTGTACCGTATCGAATCGTGTATCGTGTATCGTATATACAAATCACTTATAAAAAGTTGCATAAAATATATCTTCCACATTATTAAGAAATAAAAACATGTAAAAGACTAGCCAATTAAAGTAAAAAACATCATTTAAAAAAAAATCAAGTTCCAAGTTTGAACTTTCTTGTCACAAAATAAAAAGAAATAATAGAATTTTTAAAATTAACATCGAAATATCAATCTTAAATGATAATTTTCTCAAATATAGACTACACATCACCACCAATATCAATGTTACCTAAATAAATAAAATTTTAATCAAAGAATCAAATAAAATAAAGTTACAACCAATTAAAGTATAAACTTAATTTGTGATACTCTATGTTCATTCAAATTTCATAAAGTACACCCAATCATCATTAAGAAATAATAAAATAAAGTTCCAAAACTAAAAAAAAAACTAAATAACTGGACTGGCCGTATAGTTACACCTCAATATTATTATACTAAAAAGACAAAATTATGCAGTCATTGTAGCTAGAACTCAATATTATTATACTAAAAAGACAAAACTATCAATCCACACATAACAACACATGAGATAAATAGTTTCACATAAAATATCACAATGTTTACCTGCGACGTACATCTAATAGCAAAGAGGAAAAATATTATGCATTTTGTATGGGTTTCCAATTCACCATTTTCTATCAAATGTATTAGATTTATTTGTAAAAAAAAAAAAAAATTTAAAGTCAAAGAATCGTACGTATCGCAAATATATCGTGTATCGTACGATTCGTATCGTATCGCAAACGAATAGGTGCGAAACAAACACCCGACGATTCTTTCGACCGAATCGAATCGCTAAGGCCTGGAATCGTACGATTCGTATCGTGAATCGTAAAAAACTTACTACTATAATTGGGAACCTTGCTCTACTAGTAAACAAATTATTGAAATAAACCCTTAATTAATTATTCTCTTGAATACAATTTTCTATACAATTTTCTATAGAACCTTCTCTATAAAGAAACATTAGAAATTAAAATTATCAAATACAATGTGCGCACAACCAATTAAGGAACTATTTTTTCTTTTAATTATTCTAGGGGTGTTTGTAATCAACTTTTTTCTTTTGTTTTTTAATTCTCAAGGGTGTTAAGATTTTAAACTTGAATTAATTTTTTATGTGGCGCGTCAGATATATTACGTGGTAACATCTCTTAGCAATGATTCAAACCTAATTTTCTATATTTTGGAGCCTAATCTTTCCTACTAAACCAACTACACGTTGATGCTAGGGCTGTCAATGGGTCGGATTCTGGTCGGATTAGGCTCGTCCAGATCCAACTCTATTTATATTGGATCGGATCCTGTCGAATTCTGACCTTGTTCGGATTGTGCTTGAATCTAGATTTTTTTAATCCAATGGATCTTGATCGGATTTGGTCGGATATCGGATCTTTTTCGGATCAATAAAAAATTCATTTAAAAAATTACATTAATATTTTTTCCTAAAACAAGTTTATTAATTTTACAATTTTTATCTCACATATTCAAACATCCTTTACTAATATTCATATCTTTAAATGAAAATATTGGTTTAAATAAATTTATAAACGAGTTATAAATTACTATCTTCTTAAATTGACGGGGTAAATACAAAATACTCCTCTGTGTTATGCTAAACCTGCAAGAAACCCCGATGAAGTTTTATTGCGCCAAATTTCTTTGTCTTTTCAAAAACCCTGCAAAAAACACTCAATTTATAAAAAAATAGGTCGTTTTGGATCGACATATTTCAAGAAACCATTTTTAAAATACTTCAAGTTGGTCCCTACAACTTCACGTAATATATTTTTAAAAATATTTCTTGAAATATATCGATCCAAAACGACCTACTTTTTACAAATTGGGTGTTTTTTGCAAGGTTTTTAAAAACATAAGGAAGTTTGGCGCAATAAAAATTTCAAATGGTAGTTTCTTGCAGGTTTAGTATAACACAGGGGAGTATCTTGCATTTTCTCCTAAATTGACTATGAAATATTACTAATGGTACTTACTCTTATATAACATTATATATATACCATTCTTTTTATTTTTTATCGGATACGGATCTTTAATGGATCAGATCGATCTAAATCCATATTCCCTCCATGCATGTGTTTCGGATTACGGATCTGTATAATCGGATCAGATCCATCGAATTTTTAATTGGACAATTATCTTAATAAATTGGACCAAATTCAAATGGATCCAGATTGAAATCCGCCCCATTGACAGCCTTAGTTGATGCAATCACATATTTAAAGTGTTTTGCAGCTTCTAGGCCCAAAAGAGCCGTGTGGAGTAATTGCAAGGATTAATTAAGTAGAGAAAAGGACAAAAAAAAACAGGTCCAAACTTGCTTCTGGCTTATGACGACATTTTTGTAGTTATGAGTTATGACAAAGTTGAACTCGACATTATTGCCCCTTGGTAATTGCTATTAACCCAATCACGATCCTCAATACTTTCAACCACCTCAAATTTCATCATCTAAATTCACACACGGCAAGGAGCACAAGTATGAGAAAGTAAAATTACAAATGGGATTTTTGCTAAAAAATGGGTGCTTACGTCAGCAGAAATTAACATAGGACTAACGAATGTAAAGTTTTGCAAACGTCAGGAAATTCCTATAATTATGATTTTTCGAGGAAAATGAACGCGAATCAGATCAAACTTCAAAGAAGGTCCCTGTAATTAACCCTAAAGAGTTATTAATATAATAATATAAATACAAATTGGTTGGAGTATATCCCTATGTCACTTTTGTCGGAAATTCTTGTGTAGGGCAAGTCTTTCATAGACCATAAACAAAATTAATGCATCCAATAAATATATGTACAAAATTTTATTTGTGATCTATAAAAGGCTAAGTATATCAAGAATTTTCCCTTCTTGTCATACCTCTTGTTGGTATTACTATTAACTCCTTAGCGTCACTCATGTTGTCAAGTTCTTTTTTATTATAAATTTTCCTTAATTGTGTGGTTATTGTTGCATTCATTTCTTGTCATATAGCTCAATGGTCAATATAGTAGTACCATTCAAATAAAAACAATCATATTTCTCAAAGTTTCAGTCTCCATAAAATGGCCAAAACAATTTTAAAATTGGGCCTCAATTGGCACTAAAATTGCCACTGATGTTGTAGTTGTGGCACCAAATATGCCAGCCCGAAAAGTTATGGGGTAAAAATGCCAGTGGGCTATAGTTGTGGCACTAAAAATGCAATAATCCCATATTAATACAATTAACAATAATTCCAATATTAATAATTTATAAAACTTATAAAAAGATATATTTTCCCCATACCACACCACTTTACACCTCAACCAGTGGAACCAAGGCGGCCGGGGTTCCGTTTGGTTGGGGTGGGGTTTAATTTTGTGAAGTTTTCTATATGAATTATTGATGCGTGGCAGGGATGACGACCGAGCATGAGTTTGACTAGCTTGAAACAATGGATCTCAAATAATTTATAGAGAAATGAACTTGAAAATAAAATTTAAGTATATTTTAATCTACACACACCTATCAGTAGGTACAGATGAGTTCAAAATGGTGGGTGGGGGTTGGGGTACGGGAAGAAGAAAGGACAAAGGTCTTTTTTTTTATTTAGGGTTTTTTTTTGGGTAATTTTTTAATTTAAATTGATTAAAATTGATTTTCAATATGATCGCGTTTAGTTTGGATGAAAAAGATATTTGTGCAACGTTTATAAAGGCAAAATAGCAATTTACGTCCCTTAATTTTCATTGGTACACTTAATTTTTCAGTAAGCATATTAAGTCCCTTAACTTTCATTAGTCCGCAGAATCCGGACACTTAATTTTCCAGTAAGCATTTTTACGTCCCTTAACTTTTACTGGTCCGCAAAATCAGGACACTTAATTTTCCAGCATGCATTTTACGTTCCTTAACTTTCACTGGTCCGCGTAATCAGTACACTTAATTTCCAAGCAAACATTTTACATCCCTTAACTTTCACTGGTCCTCAAAATCTATAACTTTTATATACCAGCAATTTTAGTCCACTTGACCATAGTTTTAGTCCACAACTCGCCGAAAATTCCATAATTGTCAACTGGACAATTAATTTGGGGATTTGATTTAATATTGATGTTGTTAAATAGTTGTAGACAGTTTGTTAAGTGGTTTTCAAGTGGGTGTTTGTTTTGTCAAATGGAATTTAATGCCATGTAGCATAAATGAGTCAAATAGGACTTATTTTGCATAGTGTTCAACCTACCTAAGCCGATTAAAAACATAGGAGCATAATGGATGTAAAGTTATAGGAAGTCCGGAAAATTCATAGGACTAAAATTGCGGTTAAGTGGACTAAAATTGCGGGTATAGAAAAGTTATAGGGCGTATTTTGCTTGCCGGAAAATTAAGTGTCCTGATTCCGCGGACTAGTGAAAGTTAAGGGATGTAAAATGCTTGCTGGAAAATTAAGTGTCTTGATTCTGCGAACCAGTGAAAGTTAAGGGACGTAAAATGCTTGCTGAAAAATTAAGTGTCATGATTCTGCGGATCTGTGAAAATTAAGGGACATAAAATGTTTGCTGAAAAATTAAGTGTCCTCATTCCGTAGACTGAAAAATTAAATGTCCTAATTCTACGGACCAACGAAAGTTAAGGGACGTAAATTGCTATTTTTTCTTTTAGAAAACAAGAGGAGATTATTTAGAAAAAAGAATAATACAGGGGGGTTTTAAGGGTTGTTTATTACAATCTTTACACCTTCATTAATGGAAGAAAGTGAGAAGAAGTGGAGAAAACGTACTGCATATTCTTGGAGAGAAAATATTGAAGAAGAACTGTGTAAAAATTTATTATATGAAAAACTGTACGTACAAATGTTCGAACCCTAGACTATATATATAAGCATAGATAGGCGGTTTATCTGAGTAATAGTTTAACTAATTCCTAACAGACTAAGTTGTTACACGCTTTTATTAAATACAAAAAGACTAAGAAAGAAAATAAAATACAAATTAAATATAATAGACTAAATACAAACGGGATCAAATCCCTAATTCCCAAAATCAATCTCTTCCTTTCTTCTTAGCTTGTTGCTGCGTCTGTAGCTTTCAAATCTTCAAGCTTCAATTTGATTCTTTCCTTTAATCTCCAATACTCCCCCCTCAAGATGGAGCATGGATATCAAGCAGCGCCATCTTGGACAATAAATTCAAAAAACGAGGTAAGGCTACTGCTTTAGTAAGTAAATCAGCAATTTGATTTTCGGTGTTAATGGGCATTAGCTTAATTCTTTTTCTTTCAATCTGTTCCCTTATAAAATGACAATCTATCTCTATGTGTTTAGTTCTTTCATGATAAATAGGTTTATTAGCTATATGAATAGCAGAATTATTATCACAGTATAAAAAGGTAGGAGAAGGAATTTGAACTTGTAGATCATGGATTAGCTGTTGTAACCACACTATTTCACTAGAAACAGCTGCTAAAGCCCTGTACTCTGCTTCGGCAGAGGACTTAGATACAGTTACCTGTTTCTTGGATTTCCAAGAAATAAGTGAACTGCCCAAAAACACACAAAATCCAGTGGTTGACCTCCTAGTGTCTTTGCAAGAAGCCCAATCTGCATCAGCAAAGGAAGTTAAAGTTAGTGTAGAACTAGAAGAATAGAAAAGACCTTTACCTGGACTAGACTTGAGATATCTCAAGATATGATGAATAGCCTGTAAATGAGGTAGCCTAGGTTTGGAAACAAACTGACTAAGCTTATGCACAGCATAGCTTATGTCAGGTCTAGTTATTGTTAGGTATAATAATCTGCCAATTAACCTTCTATAGTGTGTAATATCTTCTAATAAGTCACCATCTTCAGAATTTAACTTTGATCTAGGATCCATAGGCAGAGCTAAAGGTTTGGAACCTAGATAACCAGTTTCTTCTAAAATATTAAGAGTATATTGTCTCTGATTTAGACAAATTCCTTTAGAGGATCTAGCAATCTCCAGACCCAAAAAATATTTAAGATTGCCCATATCTTTAAGTTTAAACTTAGTGAGAAGAAATTCTTTAAGTATAGAAATTTGTTGAATATTAGGGCCTGAGATAACAATATCATCAACATAAAGTAAGAGAGCAAGAAAATTTGTACCTTGTCCCTTAGTAAATAGAGAATAGTCTGATTTTGACTGTTGAAAACCAAACTCTAGAAGGGCTTCTGTAAATTTTGCATTCCATTGCCTGGATGCTTGTTTAAGACCATAGAGGGATTTTTGTAACTTACAAACATTTCTTGTTGTACTTGTTATTTTGCTGTGAGGATATCCTAGTGGAAGGTCCATATAGACCTCTTCATCTAGATCCCCATACTAAAAGCATTATTTATATCAAGTTGATATAATTCCCAGTTTTTAATGGCTGCTAAAGCCAAAAGAACCTTAACAGTGACTAGTTTTGCAACTGGAGAAACGGTCTCTGTATAGTCTATTCCTTCCTTTTGAGTGTAGCCTTTTGCTACCAATCTTGCCTTGTACCTGTCAATAGAACCATCAGGGTTCCTTTTTATCTTATACACCCATCTAAATCCAATTGATTGTTTTCCTTGAGGTAAAGGAACAACAGTCCATGTTTTAGTGTCTTCTAAAGCCTGAATTTCAGAAGACATTGCATCTCTCCAATTTTTATCAGTAACTGCTTGATGGTAATATGTTGGTTCAGATTCAGTTGAAACATTTAATAAGAATGATCTATAAGAGTTAGAAAGATTATTATACTGTAGAAAATCAGAAAGAGGATATTTTGTAGGGAAATCAGAAATAGAATCAATTTCAGAATTTGCAGTATAATTGCAATGATAGTCAGAGAGATAAGTAGGTCTTTTTTTATTGTCTAGTAGATTTTCTGACATTGTGAGATGAAGAAATAGGATCATTAGTAAATGTAGCATCATTATCTTCAAATGAACCATCAGGGACATAAGGTGGATCAGAATTATTAGAATCAGAGGAATAAATGTCATATGGAATGTAATTTTCAGAAAATGTGTTAGGAAAAATATTTTCATTTAAAGAATGACCATTGTTAGTAGATAAAGTGTGGAATGGAAATGTAGATTCATGAAAAATAACATCCCTAGAATAAAGATTTCATGAGTTTGTATATCATAAAGTTTGTATCCTTTAATACCAAAAGGATACCCAATAAAAACACAGATTCTAGCCCTAGGATCAAACTTAGTCCTTCCTTGTTTTAAAGTTGATGCAAAAACCAAGCATCCAAATGTTCTTAATGAGCTGTAATCTACCTGTTTATTGAATAATAATGTATATGGTGTTTGAAAGTTTAACACTTTAGATGGTGTTCTGTTAATAAGAAAGGTTGCAGTAGATATGCATTCATTCCAAAAAATAGAAGGCACTTTAGATTCAATATAGAGAGCCCTAGCAATATTCAATAGGTGTTGGTGTTTCCTCTCCACAACAGAATTCTGTTGTGGAGTTTCCACACAAGAGAACTGGTGCACTATGCCAAGTTTGTTAAAAAGATCTGTGAAGTATAACTCAGGTGCATTGTCACTTCTAAAAACTTTAATAGTTTTGTCAAATTGAGTCTTAATCATGTTAAAAAAATTAGGAATAACTGTACCCATGTCAGATTTCTTATTTAAAAAACAGACCCAAGTAAATCTAGAGTAATCATCTATTAAAGTTGCAAAATATTTGTATCCATTATAGGAGGTAGTGTGAAAATGCCCCCATATATCACAATGAAGAAGTTCAAAGACAGCAGTAGAATATGTAGAGGACTTAGGAAAAGGTAGCCTTTTCTGTTTGGCTAATGGACAAATGTAACAAGGATTAGTATTACAACTATTAGAAGTGTCTAAATCTAAATCACTTTTGAGCCAACTCATGGACTTGAGAGGTAAATGCCCTAAACTTCTATGCCAAGTAGAAAAGGAAACTTTATTACAATGAGCAGAAATGATGAGTTTATTAATCTGTGGATCCAAAACATAGAGTCCTTGTTGTAAATCACCCCTTCCAATCATCTTCTCTTGGGAATCCTGAAGGATGAAGGAAGAAGGTGTTAATTTACATATTAGATTATCTGCCCTTAAGAGTTCACTTACTGATATTAAGTTAAACTTAAACTGAGATATAAAGAAGACATTTTTTAGAGTAATATGAGGATTAAGAATTATATCACCTATCTCAGAAACAAAAAAACTTGATGTATCAGGTAAAACAACCCTAGCATTAGAAATAGGCTTTAAAGAGGTAAATAGGGACTTATTATTGCAAATGTGCTTAGAAGCACCAGAATCAAGAATCCAATGAGTGTTAAAGAAAGAAATATTAAAAATAGAAGTGGTAGAACAAATACCAGAAACACATGAAATGTGTGTAGAGTCACTGTTGTGAGAGGTGGATGACTGAGTCTGAGGTTGTTGTTGAGTAGAGAAAAAAGTCATAAGTTGCTGACATTGTTCAGGAGTAAAATTCTGAAGTATGGAGGCAGGATGACTAGTAGAATCATCAGAATTAAGGTATGTTTTCTGGCTTGTAAGTTGTTGCTGATTTTCTGAAACCTGATTGATTGAATTTGTGTGAAAAGACTGCTGTTTTGGTTTGAACTGGAATCCAGGGGGATATCCATGTAACTTGAAACATTTGTCAATTGTGTGTCCAGGTATATTACAATGAGCACAAATAGGTTTTGGTTTGTTCTTGAAATTGTTGGTGTTTGTAATGTTGTTGTTGGTGTTGTTGGTAGATGATTTAAACTGATTGTAAGGGCGGTTGGCTTGCTGGGTTTGAGTGGAGTTCCTTGTAGCAAATGCCATAGAAGAGGATAGATCTTGTGAAACCTTCTGCCCCACTAATCTTTGTCTTTCAGCTTGAGTAGCTAGGGCAAAAACCCTGCTAATAGGAGGTAGAGGGTCAATTAGGAGGACTTGTTCCCTAAGAGTGTCAAAAGAAGAGTTCAGACCCATTAAAAAGGACATAACATATTCCTCCTGGTTGTGACTTTGAATTTTCTGTGCATTACCACAATTTCCAGTACAAGAATCCATTATAGGTCTGTATGTATGCAATTCATCCCAAATAGACTTCAATCTAGTAAAGTATATATTGACAGATTGTGAATCTTGAGTGAGAGTGGCAAGATCCCTACGTAATTGAAATACCCTAGGCCCATTGCTTTGTTGAAACCTATTCTTTAAATCATCCCAAATTTCTTTGGCAACAGTGGTGTAAATAATACTTGAATGAATCTCAGTAGAAACAGAATTTAGAATCCAAGAAACTACTATATCGTTGTTTCTTGACCATGCATCATATAGAATAGGATCTGTAGGGCCCGGATCAGAAATAGTTCCATTAATAAAACCAATTTTGTGTTTTACATTCAGGGCAAGAGACATTGAACGAGCCCAAACTGCATAATTCTCACCAACAAGTTTGTTTTGAACAAGAAGGAGACCTGGTCCTTCAGAGGGATGAAGGAAATAAGGGCTGGAAGGATCTTCCAGTGGTGGTCTGGAACGAGAATTGCCAGTAGAGGAGAAATGTAACCCAGATTCAGTGGACATGTTTTAATGAATAACAGAAGAAAGAAGAAGGAGAATGAATCTGGAATTAAATGGAAAAAAAAAGAAACAGAGCAAGAGAGTGGATCTCTTGAAGAGGCAGCGGAAAAAAGTTTTATCGAAAACAAGCTGATACCATATTACAATCTTGACACCTTCATTAATGGAAGAAAGTGAGAAGAAGTGGAGAAAACGTACTGCATATTCTTGGAGAGAAAATATTGAAGAAGAACTGTGTAAAAATTTATTATATGAAAAACTGTATGTACAAATGTTCGAACCCTAGACTATATATATAAGCATAGATAGGCGGTTTATCTGAGTAATAGTTTAACTAATTCCTAACAGACTAAGTTGTTACACGCTTTTATTAAATACAAAAAGACTAAGAAAGAAAATAAAATACAAATTAAATATAATAGACTAAATACAAACGGGATCAAATCCCTAATTCCCAAAATCAATCTCTTCCTTTCTTCTTAGCTTGTTGCTGCGTCTGTAGCTTTCAAATCTTCAAGCTTCAATTTGATTCTTTCCTTTAATCTCCAATATTGTTTTTATTTATTAATTATCAGAAAATGTCGTGGAGGAAATAAAATACATACCAGGAGTGAAGTCAATAAGCACAAAAGAACTTATGCATTATTTAAAGGAAGGAGAACTAGAAACTCTGCAACATATAGCTTCAACAAGGGCATTTCAGGAAGTTAAAAAGGCAGATTTTGTGTTGCATAATACTGTGCAAGAACTAGAATCCGAGACACTTGATGAATTAAACAAGAAACAACCAAATTATGCAATTGGTCCTCTTTCAAATTTTCTTACCAAAATAAATGTGACCAAAAGTATGTGGTCGGAATCAGACTGCACCAAATGGCTCGAATCTAAGCCTCTAGACTCAGTTTTGTATGTCTCGTTTGGTAGCCTTGTTAAGACAAATAAGCATCTAATTCAAGAAATAGCTTATGGGCTTCTCCTAAGTCAAGTAAATTTTATTTGGGTGATACGAGAAAATATTGTGAAATTAGATGGTATTGATATTTTGCCTGATGGATTTAAGGATGAAATTGGAGATAAAGGTCTGATTATTCCATGGTGTAATCAGATTTCGGTTCTTTCGAATCCTGCGGTTGGAGGGTTATTAACACATTGTGGATGGAATTCGACGATTGAGAGCATTTGGTGCAGTACACCTATGATTTGTTATCCAATGGAATACGATCAACCTGCAGTTAGGAAATTAGTGGTGGATGATTGGAAAATTGGCATTAATCTTTATGATGGAGATTTGATTCATAGAGATGAAGTTGCAGAAAAGATTAGAATTCTGATGAGTGGAGTTGTTTCACTGGGGTTGAAGCAGGAGATACAAAAATTGAAGAACGTATTGCATAAAGCAATAGAGAAAGATGGATCTTCGGAGAGGAATTTTGATAAGTTTGTAAAGGATTTGAAGGCCAAAATTTATACATAATCTCTACCATATATATTAAAAGGAATAATTAAGTGGCTTATTGCTGTCAAATTTCAGTGATTACAATTTAGCAATAATGCTAGTTTATTTATTTTTTAATCGATAACTTTGCAGAGTAAACATTCATGATATGATTCCCATGTGTTCAAACACAGAAACAGTTTTTTGCTATGCTTCACTTATGTTGTATTTGCAGAATGCAAATTAGAGTTTTTTTTTTTTTTTTTTTGTTAAAGAAAACGGTAACTTTCATTCAAGCAAGCTCAGAGGCAATAATGTCAAGAATCAATACAGGTAAATCGTCTAAAACATAGGATTCTTTAAAAGAGAGACGTGCAATTTCATGAGCCACGTGATTTCCATCTCTGCCAATATATCGGGCGCTGAAAATTTTCAGATTACCAACCTTTCCCTTGAGGTCCTCAATAGTGTTACCGTAGCTGGGACGAGTGTCTAAATTTCCACTGATTACATCAATAATCAGGCTAGTGTTACCAACCCAATTTCATTTACAATATACTCTGGAAACTGCACTACTTCTAGACGAGACTACAACCACCCTTGTCCAACGAAAAAATGCACAAGAACTCACTGTCTTCGTATTAATTCATCTTGTTAAAATGAAATTGAATGACGGATAAAGAGTTAAAATTGATACAAATTTCTCGGGGTATATCCCTCTGTCATTTTCCGTCATACTCATACCTTATCGTCACTCATGTTGTCGAGTTCTTTTTTTGTGGTCCGATTCAGATTATAATTTTCTCTTAATTCTGTGGCTATTGTTGCATTCATTCCGTGTATATAGCTCTATGTAGCAGTATCATTTAAGCAAAACAAACTTGTACACTTTTCAAGAATAAATCATATTTCTCAAAATTTCAGTCTCCATTAAATGGCCAACTCACAACTCAAGCCTCATGCTATATTATTCCCACTTCCATACCAAGGTCATATAAATCCTTTTGTAAATCTAGCTATAAAACTTGCATCAAAGGGCTTTACAATCACTTTTGTTCACTTTGAATTTGTTCATCACAGGTTGTCTAAATCCCAAAATAGCAACACAAATAATGAAATCGATTTCTTCTCTGAAGCAAGAAATTCCGGTCTTGACATACGCTACACGACAATTAACGATGGTTTTCCTCTAGAATTCGATCGACTTAACAACTATGACGAATTTTGGAAATCCCTCTTACAAGATTTTTCAGCTCGTGTAGATGATTTTATTGGAAAAATATTACAATCTGAACAATCTATGGTCACTTTCTTGATTGTTGACACTTTCTTCTCATGGCCTCCAACCATATCCAAGAAGTATAATCTCGTGAATGTTTCATTTTTCACACAACCGGCTTTAGTTTATTCCATAGGTTATCATTTGGACCACCTAAGAGAAAATGGTCATTATCCTCTCAAAGGTATGTATGTTTTTCTTCTTAGTGTTTATATATACTATTATAAAGAGAAATCATGTCATGGTGTAACAATGATTTCTTTATGGGAAAAAGTAAAAGTAAAAGTAAATTTTATTTAAATGATATAAATAAATAAATTAAAAAGTAAATAGTTAAATTAATTAAAGCAGTAAGGGCAAAACAGGAATACAAAACCATTATCTCAATTTTCTATATGTTTTGCATCTTTTGTCACCTCCTCGGCTCCTCCGGATCTAATTTTGGACTTAAAGTTCTAAAATGAGATAGTCCTACTCTTGACCAAAAGTTTTAAAACAAGTGCTACTCTCTATGACACCAAAAATATGAAATATTTTGAATTTATGGAGTCAAAAGTGCAATTTCATAATTTGTGTGACGGATAAGTTCAAAACATTTTAGAAATCGGGACTAAAAATGGATTTTGTAAAGTAGAAACTCTGTTGGGACTAAAAATATAGTTTTGTCCTCTCAGCAATTGAAAATGGTTGTTTTTATTTCTTGATTATCAGAAAATATTGTGGAGGAAATAAACTATATACCAGGAGTGAAGTCAATAAGCACAAAGGAATTCATGCATTTTTTGAAGGAGGGAGAAATAAAAACTCCGCAACATGAAGTTTCAATAAGGGCATATCAGGAAGTTAAAAAGGCAGATTTTGTGTTACATAATACAGTGCAAGAACTAGAATTCGAGACACTCGATGATTTAAACAAGAAACAACCAAATTATGCTATTGGTCCTATTTCTAGTTTTCTTACCAAAATTACTGTGTCCAAAAGTCTTTGGTCTGAATCAGAGTGCACCAAATGGCTCGAATCTAAGCCTCTAAACTCAGTTTTGTATGTCTCATTTGGTAGCTTTGCTTACACAAATAAGCATGTAATTCAAGAAATAGCTCATGGACTTGTCCTAAGTCAAGTAAATTTTATCTGGGTGGTACGAGAAAATATTGTGAAATCGGATTGTACTAATATTTTGCCTGATGGATTTAAAGATGAAATTGGAGATAAAGGGTTGGTCATTCCTTGGTGTAATCAAAATATGGTTCTTTCGAGTCCAGCGGTTGGAGGGTTCTTGACACATAGTGGATGGAATTCGACGATTGAGAGCATTTGGTGCAGTACACCAATGATTTGTTATCCAATAGAATTCGATCAACCTGCTGTTAGGAAATTAGTGGTGGATGACTGGAAAGTTGGGATTAATCTGCATGATGGAGATTTGATTCATAGAGATGAAGTTGCGGAAAAGATTAGAATTTTGATGACTGGAACTGGTTCACTGGGGTTGAAGCAGGAGATAGAGAAATTGAAGAATGTATTGCATAAGGCAATAGAGAAAGATGGATCTTCAGACAGGAATTTTGATCAGTTTGTAGAGGATTTGAAGGCCAAAATTTATGCATAATAATTTTTCCAATATGTACAGTGACTTAGTGCTGTTAAATTTCAAATTACTTTCCTTCATTTCCGAGTATTTGTTTCCATGATCTTAATTCTTAAGTTGAAAGTAAAGCTTCAGGTCTTTTTCGGTTTTTCCTTTTATTGAGTGGTTGGTTTTATTTGAAGCGGTTAAAAAATTGTTTAGAAGCCTTTGTACCATCTGCCAAAGTACACACTTTAAACCAGATGCAGATCCAGGATTTAAGAATCAATAAGACCGAATTATTTTATGAATGTAATTCTTAACAGTGATATTCAGTTTATTGAGCGATACCAATTTAATCCCCTGTTTAGTGAATATTTTATTAGTTTATTTGCACTCGGTTCCGGGTAAATTATCCACATTTGAATTTCTTGGGTAAATTGCAATTATTCTTGCTTAACCAATTTGATTCAATGACTCGAGATAATAAATCCTAGAACTTTTTCTTGTTGGATTAGTACTGATATAATTACTTCAACAAAATTCAATCTCATTGGTACCAAAAAAAAAAAAATCACATTTTAGTTATGTTATCTCACCCTGAAGCTGGTTACCCTTTTTTTTGCAGCTTGTAATTGCCATTTCTCCCATGGAAAATTCTTGTCCAAGCCTGACTTGGCCAAACACATCCAACCACCAAGCAAGTGTATTACACTTTCCATGTAATTACTTTGGGTAAGAATTTCCCTTCTCCCCTTCAAACATAATATATAGTTCATGTCGCCTTTTTCCCACTACCTTGCCTATTTCATAGTGTAATAACAACTCTCTACAAGGTTACATACATTACCAGATTCTTGTTGTTAACAGGTCAACTTACAAGTCAGATTTTAAATTCACTTCAAATCATCCGTACAGAGTGCAATTTGCCGGTGGACGGTGGCACATGTGTAATAGATCCTCTCTACAAGGTTACGTCTGTAATTTTCCTTTCAAATGACGTTTTTGCCCCTGATTATACACACGTCAAAATAATCCGGAATGTATCACTTCCGGTGGCTTCAGGGGGTGAACTGAGAGCAATAATAAAGATGAGGTGTGTGTCTGTGATTTTTTAAAGGATAGGGGGGAAAGTGGGAAATGGTTCAAAGAATAGGTGTGAAAATGCAATTTTCTCTAATCAATTTTAGATAACTTGTGTGATCCAATAGTTATCAAGTCAAATTTAACAATATTTTCATTGGCATATGTGTCGTGTTTGATTTTTCTTGTTATTTTTGTGACGATCAATATATGTAGATCTCTAGTAAGTATTGTTTTATATGAGGTTGGAGATAATTTCGTCATATGAAATTATTTGTATCAATACTTGACTATCACAATATTTGAATACATAATTATATTTCTTGACTTAATCTCGCACTCCTGGACTATAAGGCTCTGCCCCTGCATATTTCTCAAAAATTCAGTCTCCATTAAATGGCCAACACACAACTCAAGCCTCATGCTATATTATTCCCAATTCCATACCAAGGGCATATAAATCCTTTTGTAAATCTAGCTATAAAACTCGCATCAAAGGGCTTTACAATCACTTTTGTCCACTTTGAATTTGTTCATCGCATGTTGTCTAAATCCCAACATACCATCACAAATAACGTAATCGATTTCTTCTCTGAAGCAAGAAATTCTGGTCTTGACATACGCTACACGACAATTAACGATGATTTTCCTCCGGAATTCGATCGACTTAACAACTTTGACGAGTTTTGGACATCCCTCTTACAAGATTTTCCAGCTCGTGTAGATGGATTTATTGGAAAGATAATATTGTCTGAACAGTCTATGGTCTCTTTCTTGATTGCTGACACTTTCTTCTCATGGCCTCCAACAATAGCCAAGAAGTATAATATTGTCAACGTTTCATTCTTCACACAACCGGCTTTGGTTTATTCCATAGGTTATCATTTAGACATCCTAAGAGAAAATGGTCATTATCCTCTCAAAGGTATGTATTGTTTTCATTTTTAGTATAAATATTTGGAAAATTGTATTTTTAGTACCAACGGACTGAACATTCGACATTGTTGATCCTTCAGTCCACCATGTTGCACTTATGATCTCAATCTTCTAAATATTTTGCTCTTTCGGTCCCATCGATCACCTCTTTTCCATCTAATTTGTGGCTAAAAGTGCAAAATATTGCAAATTTTTGGGGTCAAAAGTGCAATTACGTAAAGTGTGTGACCTGAAATGCAGAACATCTAAGAAATGGAGAAACTGCAATTTCACAAAGTACGAGTGCAAATGTGCTCAAATTCCAATCACGTGAGACTAAAAATGTGTAATTTTGACTTTAGTACCAAAATTGTAAAGAATTGTTTTAATTTCTTGGTTATCAGAAAATATTGTGGAGGAAATAAACTACATACCAGGAGTGAAGTCAGTAAGCACAAATGAACTGATGCATTACTTAAAGGAAGGAGAAATAGAAACTCTTAAACATAAAGTTTCAACAAGGGCATTTCAGGAAGGTAAAAAGGCGGATTTTGTATTAGATAATACTGTGCAAGAACTAGAATCCGAGACACTTGATGATTTAAACAAGAAACAACCAATTTATGCTATTGGTCCCATTTCTAGTTTTCTTACCAAAATAAATGTGACCAAGAACTTACGGTCTGAATCAGAGTGCACCAAATGGCTCGAATCTAAGCCTCTAAACTCAGTTTTGTATGTTTCATTTGGTAGCTTTGCTCAGACAAATAAGCATGTAATTCAAGAAATAGCTCATGGGCTTGTACTAAGTGAAGTTAATTTTATTTGGGTGGTACGAGAAAATATTGTGAAATCAGATGGTATTAATATTTTGCCTGATGGATTTAAAGATGAAATTGGAGATAAAGGGTTGATTATTCCATGGTGTAATCAAACTTTGGTTCTTTCGAATCCCGCAGTTGGCGGGTTCTTGACACATTGTGGATGGAATTCTACGATTGAGAGCATTTGGTGCAGTACGCCTATGATTTGTTATCCAATAGAATTCGATCAACCAACTAATAAGAAATTAGTGGTGGATGATTGGAAAATTGGGATTAATCTTTATGATGGAGATTTGATTCATAGAGATGAAGTTGCAGAAAAGATTAGAAATTTGATGACTGGAACTGGTTCACTGGAGTTGAAGCAGGAGATAGAGAAATTGAAGAATGTATTGCATAAGGCAATAGAGAAAGATGGATCTTCAGACAGGAATTTTGATCAGTTTATAGAGGATTTGAAGGCCAAAATTTATGCGTAATAATTTTTTCCATATATACAGTGTCTAAGTGTTATGAAATTTCAGTGATTACTTTCCTTCATTCAGTATTCAGAGTATTTGTTTCCATGATCTTAAGTGGAAATAAAGCTTAATGGTTGGTATTATCTGAAGTGGTGAAAAAATGTTTAGGGGAACAAAATATAGGATTTTGTCCAAGTCTTTGTCAACATTTACACTTGAAACCAAAGACGAATATAGGACTGAAGAGTCGAGGGAACCAAACTCTTTTATGAGTGTAATTCTTAACAATGATATTTAGTTTATCGGGTAAATCATAGTTTAACCCCGGTGAAAGCCTTTAACGAACATTTTATTAGTTCACTGCATCCATCTAAAATATTCATCTAAGGCAAAAAACACAAGAAGAAGGTGATTTACACACAAACCCCCTGAGGTTTGGTCATATTACAAGAAACTCTATGTAGTTTCATAAATTACAAGAACACCCCTTGTGGTTTAACAAGTCTTACAAGGACACCCCCTACCAATTATAAAAATGTTTATAAAAAACACATCTGTAAGGGGTGTCCTTGTAATTTTTAAAACTACAAGGGGTTAATTGTAATATGACTAAACCTTAGGGGATCTAAGCGTAAATCACCCAAAAATAAATTAATGATAAGAAGAATCATTATTGATGTTTACCCCTTCATAAAATATATATATACTTTCGTGTTATTATAAATTATCCCCTCCTTATTTAACAACTAGCATCGTTTTGAATTGTAAAACGGAGTGAAAGAAAGTGTGAAAGAATCTGATAACATGCAATACTTTTATATTAATTAAAATTTTCAGATGTGGTTTAGGGTATCAAAATGAAGGTTAGATACATGATAGGAGTGTGAAGTGCACTTCCTTATTTATGTAATAATGTTATGGTTAATTTCATTATAAAAATTAATTTAATTGAAGATATTATAGAGTCAAACTCGCCTAATCAAGTACAAGCACAAGTTAAAAAGAGAACAATTAATTAAGAATTTAATATATAGTTGAAAAAGGAACAATAGAGCGTTTGAAGATTACATAGCTACATGCATGTTCTCCAATAATTTAACATCTCTGGCTATATGGACTAGTCCAAAGATAATTTAATTTCCACGTTTACTAATAAAAATCATACCCAATCTTCTTGACTTCAACTTGCTACTATAATTATCAAATCGGATTTTGCTTCTACAATTTTCTTGGCCCTCAAGTACCGACATAATTTGTCCAGTATATAAGTACATGTTATAATTATATCATCAACAACGTATATAATAGCTGCACCCATATACCTATTATATACCACACACACCACATATATATTATCAACAATATTATTTAAATATATAGCTGATCATATATTACATTACAAGCACAAAATCCAACATAAAAAAATGAATGAGTACATTAGCAAACCCCATGCCATCATGATTTCCGCCCCTTATCAAGGCCATATTGTTGAAATTTGAGGAAAATTCAAGATAAATAGATTAGAATATTAGAAATTTATATTATTATATAATACATTATATAATGTGATTATATAACATAAGTGGACATTATAATATAATAATAGAAATGGTTGGCAAATGTATTAAACATTCATAATTATGTGGCTAAAGTCAATCGCACCTTTTCCAACAATTGCAATGCTTTGCAACTCAATCTGCACGGATCAAATTAATTTATGAGAAAAGTAACTTCTATTCAAAAGCTACGGCATATCCGAAACAATGCAACTCTTTGTTGAAAAGTGAAAAGGTGTAATTCTTGCATATAGTCACAATGATTTATTTCAACCATTAAATTATTATAAATAGTGAATAGTAGTTCAGAAATTACTGCTCCACAAAAAACAGAAAGTATCCAATACTCTTCTATTTTATTTCCTCACCAAAAAACACACAATTCATTAGAGAAATTAGAGAGAAAGTATAGAATTGTTATTTATCTTTCTAAGTGGTTTTGTTGTATCATGTGAGTGATTTGCTACTTCAAACCCATTAGCAAACTCAATCGAGTGGGGTCAAATATCACTTTAAAGATATTGTCATTAAACAAGCTTCATAGCCACAAAGTTCTTGATATAATATTTTACACCCCACAAGTTATTTTCCCAACAATTTTAAAGTGATACTATGGAATCGACTACCGACGCCGCTTTCAAGGTCATGAATCAAGATTTTGTGAAATTGGATAAGTTTGATGGCACTAATTTCATCCGTTGGCAAGACAAAATGAAGTTTCTTTGACCGCTTTGAAGATCTTCTATGTGTTAAGTCTGGATTTGCAACCAATTCCGGAACCAAAAGAAGGTGAAGATGATGCTATTAAAGAGCAACGAAAGAAATGTGAAGAAGATGAATTGGTTTGTCGTTGACATATTTTGAACACTATTTCTGATCGACTTTATGATTTATTCACTTCAATCAAATCACCAAGAGAGATTTGGAATGCATTAGAGAACTAGTACAAATCAGAAAGGCAAGGTACGGATAAGTTTTTAATCATAAAGTATTTACAGTTTTCTATGAATGCATGATTTGCAAATCTTGGTTAGTAAACTCAAAGACTTGAAAGTTGAACTTCCCGAAAGCTTCCAAGTTGGTGCGATAATTGCCAAACTTCCACCCGTTTGGACAAATTATCAAAAGAAACTTTTACACTCATCGGAAGATTTCACTTTGGAACAACTTGATAAACATTTGAGAATAGAGGATGAAACTCGAGCACTTAAAAAGAACGATGTGGTGCAGTTTGATTCTTATAAAGTAAATGTTGTGGATGAGAAGACATTCAACAATCAAAGTCATGGAAATCAAAGTCAGGACCATAAGTCATTTCTTTTCTAACTCTTTTGCTTTTTCTTTGTTCAATGACTTCTTCTTTGTCATTTATTACATTGTCATTTTGTGGAATATTGTCATTTTCTGGAGTATTCTCATTTTGTGGAATACAACTTCCATTATTAATGACATGATCTTTCGGTCTAGAATTGAATTAAACTTCGTTTCATCAAAGATAGCATCTCTTGATTCAATTACTGTATTTATAGAATATGAATCATTTTTCTCTCTGACCATGAAACGATATGCTTTGTTATGTTCAGCTTAGCCTATAAATATACATTAAATTCCCTTTTCACCCAATTTTCTCTTTTTAGGTTCAGACACCTTTACAATGTGTCTACAGCCCTAAACTCTTAAGTAATTAAAGTTCGGTTTTCTTTTATTCCAAAGTTCATATGGAGTAGTTTTACTCTTTTTATTTGGGACACTATTTAGTATATAACAAGTTATTAATAGAGCTTCACCCTCAAAATCCTTTTGACAATCCCGAGTTAGAAAGCATTGCATTTACCATTTCAGTTAATACTCTATTTTTACGTTCTGCTATACCATTTTATTGTGGTGTATATGGTGCAGTAACTTGGTGAATTATACCAGCATACTTAGGATCATAGTATTCACCTCTTCTATCACTTCTTAAACATTTAATAGATGATTCACATTGCAATTCTACTTCAGTTTTACAAATTTCAAATTTATCCATAACTTGATCTTTTGAATGTAATAAATAAACATAACAAAATCTAGAATAATCATCTATAAAGGTAGCATAATATTTCTTTCCATCTATAGACTACTATGTAAATCACTATGAATTTGATAACGCCGTGAAAACGTCATTGTTACGTGCCTTCTTAAGCCAAAAACAACTTGCTTTGATTCGAGTTTTGCGTACTTTTGCTTGTTTTCGCATTCTTTTGCATTTTTGGTCCCTTGTTGGGATTTTGTGTGTTTTGATTGTGTTGTGCGTGTTTTATAGGGAGATGTGGATAAGAGCTTCAAAGGAAGGAGAAACCGAAGTCAAAATATAGAAGAATGTAGATAGCTGCTCACTAAAATATGCATAAATATTTTATTGATGATCCAAATGAGCTGAATTTTGGATATGTCATAGATGAGTGAGTGAGTTAGCTACGCTACGGACTTTACATATCCACAATCAGAGTTTGGAATCAAAAGATATGCCGCTTGGAAGAAAGTGTGGCAGAGCAGAAAACTCTCTGCTGGCCTGCTGGTGCGAAATATAAGCAAAAAACTCCGCTTTTTTAAGGGGAATTTTCGGGTTTTCTCATGGGGCTATTAGGGCAAGAGGAGATAACAACTTTGAGCAATCTTTCCCTCTTTCTTTCTCCCTTTTTCTCTCTGCCTCCCTACCTCTCTCTCTTTTACTTTTTTCTTTTTGTTTTTGTTTTTGAAGGCTCCACTAAGGGGGTGAATTAATCACCACCCTTGGGGAGCGATTAGGTGGTGATGAATGGGAGAAGAATCCATCTCTCAGTAGAATTCCGATTAGGTGATATCCTTTCTATTTCCTAGTTGCCTATGATTAGGAAATGAATGTTGTTATTTTCTTTTTGGAATAATGATTGTGGATTTGTATTCTCCGGATTTATATGTATTTATGTTATTGTTTGATTAATTATGCGTTGATGTTGGGTTATGATTGATTTGTTGGGTTTATTGTTTTATCGCACTATCGGCCAATGATTGTAGTAGATTATTGTTTAAGTACTTTGATTTGCCGTAATCATATAATCGGGCTTAATTTTACTTTGAATGCATCCTAGACATAGGACGTTGAAGGTTAGGCTAGCGACAATTTGTGGATTTCGACCTAGGCTAGTGTTGTACCTCTCCAATTCTTCTTCGACCTTTGCAAAAACAGCAGGGTCACTTTTCACTATCTCAAGTGCCCTTTTTACTTTTTTTTTTTTGGCACAGGTTCAGGACGAGGCAAAACAAACTTTACATCCTTGGGACCACCAATTACTATACCACCACTTCTTCTTGGGCCATAAGCATCTACCTTGCTTGCCTCAAGAGCTTTGGCTAAGTTTGCTGCTTCTTTAGCAGCTAACTCTGCATCAGTCAAGTTCTTGACTTCTGCTTCAGCTTTGCTGGCTTCAAGAGCTGCCTTTAGCTCAGTTTCATCCTTCTTCTTTTGCTCAGCCTCTTCTCGCTTTTGCTTGTGGTATTTTGGTATCCTAGCCTTACTAGTTATCTTCCTTCTGGCGGCTGGTGTTTCAGCAGACTTGTCTGTTGGAACAGTAGTCTGATCAGCTTGAGGTGCAGATACCTCAGCTGTCGTCTGATGTGCAGGATCAGACTTCTTCACTGATTATGCTGGTCTCTCAGCAGATTGAGGATCTTCTCTTACTCGCTCAGAAAAAGTTACATGATGTTCTGCTAAATGTATCCTTTTTCTGGCAGTTGCTTTTGTGTGAACAAGTTTTGTAGCAACAGTATCTTTAATTGCACTTCTTGTTCTTTTTTAGATGTTTTCAGTAGGTAATTCTTCTGAAATAGTTCTTTCAGGAGAGTCCTCTGTGGCTTCAACAACAAGGTTATCTACTGTTTGAACAGCAAGCTTAGTAGCCTTGACTTCAGCCTTTGTTTTCTTAGCCTTAATAGCAGGCTCCTTAGCTTCAATAGCTTTTCTTTTCTGTTGTTTCTTCTTAGGCGATTCTTCTGGTTTTTCCTCAACTTTAACTGGTTCATACATCTTGAATTCTTTTAACTTGTGCACCACTTTTCCATCTCCAAGTGTGCATCCAAGTGCCATTAGCAGATGACTAAGCAAAATTACGTGCCCAGTCTTCTTCATAGCCAAAATCCTAAACATGTGAACAACCCAGTTCACTTTCAGACCATAGTAAATGCATATCATAGTATGATAGCATCTTTTTGGCAGCCCATCCAAGGCACTAGTTGAGCATTCCAGTATTTTTGCGATGATACAGCTAACCTCTGATATTCATCCTTCAGTTGAGTCTTCTTGATAGATCCAGTCAGCTGTTCTCCACTCTTGGCAGCTAACAACCAGAATTCATCCTCTTTGGGTTTCCCCAAGGTTGAAACATCACCTCCTTCGTTTGTCAACCCATAAGCAGTATCCAGCATAGTAGGAGAGACACATATCTTCTTTTCAGCAACAGTTGACACCATTTTCAAGCTGTTAAGATCTCTTTTCACATTCTTGTAGAACTCCACTATATCTCCTGGAAATACCATTTCTTTGTGTGTTTCCAACACATCAACCAACGAAGTAGACTTAAGCTTTTCCATAAAATTCTTCATTAACTTTGTACCAGTGGCATGGTACACTTCATAGTTCAGGTACCTTTCTTCAGCTCCAGCCATTTTTAGTTAAGATTTAAGATATAAGAGAGATTGCAAAAATGCTTTCAAGAAAGTAGAAATTTACTAACTTCTTGCAGGTTTGAGGTGCGTAAATGAACTCTGCTGATCAGATCTGGATTTATAGGTTAAGTGGGATCATCGGTTTTTGAGATACCCGCTAACCGTTAGATCGTTCTGATCGTGCGTGCGACAGTTACGGATTTCAAATATTATTATTTAATGTTAGAGTAGGCGGGAATGCCAAGCGTTACCAATCTGTTACTCATAAAAGCGTATTTTATATTTCAGCGTTTTTAACACAACACTTATATAAATAATCAGATGAGTAGAATTATACTTATCTGACAGATGAATATCACTAGTGAAAGTCAATAGCTAGTGATTTTCCTTTACTGCTTGTCAATCCAGCAAGATAAATAATTAAGAACAAATCTTCCAATAATATAACTTCAACTAACTGTCATTGAAGATTTCATCTTTTAATCAGGAGTACCGCCCGTCTTTCACGTTCCCCCTGAGTTCAAGAATCTATCAGTCAACTAGTATGTTGAGAGTCAGTCTTCTTGAAGAATATCACTTGTTATTATCAGATTAGTCAGCTGATGAACCTTAGTCTTCTGATAGGTTCCCCCTCAGCTTATGAATCCAAATTTAACAAGCCCAATTCTACTATTAAAGTAGAAAATCTTGCATCACTCAATAGTTTGGTGAAAATGTCAGCTATCTAATTGTCTGTATGAACATACTTCAATAATGACATTTCCTTTCTCAACAAGGTCTCTTGTGAAGTGATGTTTGATCTCAATATGCATAGTCCTAGAGTGACTTGTTGCAATACGGACTGCAGTAATGGAATCAAGGCGTGTTGCAATGCCACTTTCCTTAAGACTTATTTCGCCCCCCTCACACGGTATACGATAGGGATTTGCGATTATCATTTAGGATACAATGAAACCTAATGTTTAATTATGTTTTGTACTCACAGAAATAAACCACAGGGCACATACGTGTTTGGCAAAATTATCTAACTTATAGAATATTTTTCTGCAGTAAAATATAGTATAAGTAATTTGGAGAAGAAGAGAAAAAATAGTCTAAATTTCATAATTGTACTTGTCTTTTATAGACATATTTGTGTCTATTTCGGACAGACACAATTATTTGAATTTGGACACAACTTTTAAAATTAACAGTCATAATTTTAATAGTCACAACTTTCCAATTTAAATTCAAATTTGAAATTAAGTAATGGTAGTTACTTTGAAAATAACTACAACATTTTGTATGTCTCATTTTGTAGCTTTGCTCAGACAAATAAGCATGTAATTCAAGAAATAGCTGATGGCCTTGTCCTAAGTGAAGTTAATTTATTTGGGTGGTACGAGAAAATATTGTGAAATCGGATTGTACTAGTATTTTGCCTGATGGATTTAAAGATGAAAATGGAGATAAAGGATTGGTCATTCCTTGGTGTAATCAAAATATGGTTCTTTCGAGTCCAGCGGTTGGAGGGTTCTTGACACATTGTGGATGGAATTCGACGATTGAGAACATTTGGTGCAGCACACCAATGATTTGTTATCCAATAGAATCCGATCAACCTGCTGTTAGGAAATTAGTGGTGGATGACTGCAAAGTTGGGATTAATCTGCATGATGGAGATTTGATTCATAGAGATGAAGTTGCGGAAAAGATTAGAATTTTGATGACTGGAACTGGTTCAGTGGGGTTGAAGCAGGAGATAGAGAAATTGAAGAATGTATTGCATAAGGCAATAGAGAAAGATGGATCTTCAGACAGGAATTTTGATCAGTTTGTAGAGGATTTGAAGGCCAAAATTTATGCATAATAATTTTTCCAATATATACAGTGACTTAGTGCTGTTAAATTTCAAATTACTTTCCTTCATTTCCGAGTATTTGTTTCCATGATCTTAATTCTTAAGTTGAAAGTAAAGCTTCAGATCTTTTTCGGTTTTTCCTTTTATTGAGTGGTTGGTTTTATTTGAAGCGGTTAAAAAATTGTTTAGAAGCCTTTGTACCATCTGCCAAAGTACACACCGGTTTTATTAGAATTCTGATGAGTGGAGTTGGTTCACTGGGAAACAAATCATTGGGAACATAAAGTTTCCCACCGATTTCAATTATTATTCCCACCGATTTCAATCGGTGGGAATATTTATTATTCCGATTTTTTTTAAAAAAATTCAGAATTTTTTAATTCAAATTCCCACCGAAATTATTTTCGGTGGGAATTCATGAAATATTCCAACCGTTTATGTTCGGTGGGAATATTTCGGTGGAAATTTCTATTAAATCTAGTAGTGGAAGCAGGAGATAGAGAAATTGAAGAATGTATTGCATAAGGCAATAGAGAAAGATGGATCTTCAGACAGGAATTTTGATCAGTTTATAGAGGATTTGAAGGCCAAAATTTATGCGTAATAATTTTTTCCATATATACAGTGTCTTAAGTGTTGTGAAATTTCAGTGATTACTTTCCTTCTTTCAGTATTCAGAGTATTTGTTTCCATGATCTTAAGTGGAAATAAAGATTGGTTAGGAACTTAGGTGAGTGCAGAAAAACATTATTTGCATGCATTTCCACTTCTCTCTCTATATGTAGACTGAGTCCCCTCAATATGTACGAACTACAACAAATAACTCCCCTGATCTAATACGTGCATTCAAATTTCAGTAAATTTTTAGCAAAATAAATTAATGTAAGTTTTAAAAGAAATGGAATCTCAGTGCATTCAAGAAGTTCAACAACCTGAAAACCAATTTTCCGGAACTAGAATGTCCAAATGATCCTGAACCACATGATCAAAGCACCACATTCATAAAAACGTGTTGCAATGGACTGAATGTCTAATCAGGTTTTGAGTTAATTGATCAGAAATATTTTAATTAATTTATTTTTACATGTTAATGTTTCATTTTAATTTTTGTTTAATGCTTAGGTAGTTAGGTGTGGGGATATTATCAGTCCCCTTTGCACTTTCTCAAGGAGGATGGCTATGTAGCCTATGTAATGTTGATAGCATTAATTTGTTTCTATACTGGAATTCTTATAAAAATCAAGATGCATGGATGAAAATCCATTGATAACAACTTATCCTGATATAGGGGAACATGTTTTTGGGAGAAAGGGTAGGATAGTAATATCTGCTTTTTTTTTTTTTTGGAACAAAACGGAAAAACAAAAACTAACAAAAGAAAGACTATCTATCCCCTTCAAGCAGTGGCATCAAAGACTGGGGGTATTTTCCATTATTGTCCTCCTCTTCCACAATCATGTCCCATCTTCGAAAATGTATCGGCACAAGCATTCCTGCTGCTCAACGTGTGTCTTGTAATGCATTCCCATGGCATACCAATAAGTATTCTACAATGTTCAACTATGAAACCAAGTGGGTGTGATTTTGTATTAGATGATTTGATCAAGTTTAGAACAACCTCCGAGTCTAACTCCAACACCACCCTACAAAGTCTTCTTTCCCAAGCCAACGCCAATCCCTCTCTAGCCGCCAAAAGTTCAGGCATAATGATGGAGACGTTACCCAAGCGCCTAATGAAACCAACTATCCAAACTCCCTTTTCGTCTCTAATAAGTCCTCCCGCCGCTACACTTTTTTTAGTGGTAAAAAACGCTTCCATCGGTATTAATCTTCTACCACCCCTCATTCGTTTTCTTCCATAAAACCATTTTCTTTGCTTTTGGATGCTTTTTCCCCGTACTCAAAAGAGCCATGTTTATGTTCAAAGCCATCATATTAGCTGCGAGAATTACTTGTTGCGGCCTTTCTGATTTGTTCTTAAAAACCATTTTATTCCTGGATTTCCAAATTGCCCATACAGTAGCTGAAAATATTTTTTCCCACGCTTTTAAAAATTCATACTTAATGGTGGAAAAGGCATAAATACAGTGCACTTCAAATGTTCGATGATATGCCAAGCAATTTGCAAATTCCAACCTATATATTACAGAATTCATTGATAAGCATATACTAATACTAGAACGACAACACACTGAACGCTCCAAACAAATAAATAAAAACAACAGGAAACCAGAGCACAATCACGATTAGGTTTACCTTTTGGGATGGTTTTGGATAGCTTCTGAATTTGGTCTGGTCTCTGAATTGGATCGGACCGATACTTATTTGGGCCCTTATTTTCATTCCACATCAGATATAAAAAAAAAAAAAACCCTAAAACCAAAATACACACAAAATAAATTCTTTCGCACAATTGTTACGAAAATTTGCATTTTCATAAATAGGTATGTCACATTACCGCTATTAAATTAGGTTTGCGCTTCTCTGCAAAACCGCTGCTGCCGAAAAGCTTCTATGGAAAATCACCACCACCAGGCAACAATGGCTAAAATCAGGAGGAATGGAGGGAGGAAAATATTGAAGATTAATTCATCAATTGAAGACGATACATCAAATCTTCCTCATGATATTATCGAAAATACCCTTTCAAGGTTACCGGTCAAATCTCTCCTCAGGTTCAAATCCGTCTCCAAACCATGGTATTCCCTAATCTCCGACTCTAAATTTGCTAGACTTCATCTCCATCAATCTAAGAAGAATTCAGATTCCGGAACTCTATTTGTGATCTGGGCCGGTATTAGATTTCCCCCATTTCATTTCCTAAAATTCACAAACCAGAATTTTCAATTAGAAAAACTTGAATTTCCATTGAAAAAATACCAAGATGCCCGTGCCTTGTGTTCCTGTGATGGTCTTGTCATATTGAAGAACACCCGTCCAAGTGACAAAATGTGTGTTATATGGAATCCTTGCACTAGAACATACACAAAGTTTTGGTGCCCATATAGGATTACGCATTATGATACTAGTTCCATTTGCAGTTATGGGTTATGTTATGATGCATCTAGTGATGATTACAAGTTTGTTTTGGTAATTTCCGGCAATTGCTGTGCCGTTTATTCTTATAACAACAATTCTTGGACAGAGAAAGGAGAAGATCGTTCTCTTGTAAGAACAATGCCGGATCATGGGCCGGGGCTCTTTGTTAATGGATCTCTGCATTGGGTTGCGACTAAGAAGCGAAAAGATTCTGATTCGACTAGTGTAAAAGAAGGCAGACTCTTGGAACAACGATACTACAAACATTGCATTGATTGTGGCTATAGTCATTATGTGGATTGTCCAGTTTACAAATGCGACTATGACTATACATATGAAATATGTTGTTTTGATCCCAGAAATGACAAGTTTAAGAAGCTGTCTAAGCCAACGTGTTTTGATATCAGTTCTGTATTTCATTTGACTGATTTGGGAGGGCAGCTGTGCTTGTACCGAAACACATATGATTTTAAAACGGTAGAGATATGGAAGATGAAAGAGTACGGTGACTTTAATTCTTGGACAAAGTTTCTAACGATTGAGAATGTGCCTTTGTCGCACAACAGCTGCAAGTATGTTAAACCATTGTGTTTGATAAACAAAAACCATATTCTTCTTGATATCCGTGATTCAATTAGATTCGCCTACAACCCTGAGGAGAAGGAGTTTTCTGAAGTGCATGTATCTGGTTTAGACATGTGGATTCACTTGGAAAGCATGATTTTTAGTCCACTTTTGTGTTGGAATAATAGCCTTTTATTACCCAAAAGAATCATCAGGAAGAAAGAGCTTTGGTGTTTTGAATTAGATGGCGAGACGTGAGTGTCTTTGTTTGATTAGTTACATTCCTTTTCGTCACAGTTATGTCCATTTTGAAATATAGAGTATTGGTGCTATTAATTGCACTCTAGTGTATGCATTCCCTTTTTTTTATATGTTTGGTTAAATTGCAAGAATACTCATTGAGTTAATATATAGGGTTGCAACTCTATTTTCATTCTTTGTGATGTTACTGCATATATGTGGAAGAGATGCTAAGAATTTTTTTTTTTTTTTTTTTTTTTTTTCCTAAGAAGTTGAAGGTATTTTGATAATTTGACTTCTTATTATAGTTTATTCTCAATATAAGAATGTGTTGGCATGTGACCAAAGAAAAAATAAAGAAAAGGTTAGGATATTATATAAATTACTGCATCTGCATCTGCATCTGCATGCCAATCCAATCCATTTATATTCTCCTTTGTCTTTCTCAAACACTGTTTGGATTCACTATTCCTTTTCATTTATATTACACGTCAATGTCACCGTCTTTCAACACTCCTCGATCACCAAAAATCCAGTTTAGAAAAACTGCGAAATTGGGCCAGATCAATTTCAAATGGAGCTTTAGCAAAATCCACGTCACAAAAAGGTATTGAAAAATCCTATTTTCAAAACTTTCAACACAATAATATCACATCCCGGTTATGTAAAAGTCATTAGTTTATTTTCGGAAACTCTAACATCTAAATCCAATTTAAGTTTGTTCTGAAAATTTTGTTGAAAATATCCATTTTTGTTTTTTAAAACCTAAATCCATTGAAGTGGGGCCAAAATCGGTCCATAAGAACCCGAATTATTAGGGCGCGTTTGGTTTTATCAATAAACTTCAATAGATAATTTAGTTTTGGATGTAAAAAGTTGCTTGGTTCCACAACTTAAAGTCGGGTCGACCCTAGAAAACTTCACCCAAAATGGATAATAGCTCAATTCTTCTTTTTAGCATAACCCCTACTTTTATTATTTAGTTGGATCAAAATTAGTTAATTAGTGTATGTTTTTACCTACTTTTTAGTTTCAAAAGGGTAATTTACACTTGGACCCTGTGAGATTTATCGTAATTATAGAAAATTCCCTATGGTTTAAAAAATTAGAAGGACAATTCTTATAGGGAGTTTTTTGTAAACATTTTTTGGGAGTCTTTGTAAGAATTGTTGAGCTATAATGGGTGTTTTGGTACATACTCTAAACCATAATGAATCTCCTTGTAATTTCTAAAATGTCAGGAGGTTCCTCGTAAAATGACTAAATTTCAGAGGATTTGTTCGTAAATCACCCATTGCAAAATTACCCAATGTACCCCTCCATACCTACTATTTTTTCTATAAATAATACTTTACATTTACTTAAAAGGTTTTCATGCCATCTTTTTAATTGGAAATAATTTAGCCAAAGGAAGGCTAATCACTCCCAAACCAAGCTTTTTTTATCAACTCTAATCATCACTTGTTTGGTGCAAGCTTTCTTAGGAACTCCATTCACAAAATGTACTTAACCAAGTTAAATTGTAATCCCTTCGTTTTTTTTATTTGTCGTTTTGGCAAAAAAAAAAATTTTTTTTTTTATTTGTCGTTTTATGATTTCAATGTAAAATTAATTTTTTTCTGCGAATATTAATCTTCTTGTTAATGATTGTAATTAATGCTAATAAAAGAAGATGCTAAACCAAACTGATAAAATATTAGAAGATGTAATAGGTATGTAATTTGTGCTCTGTAATAGGTATATAATAAACTGATCAATTGTAAAAGAAGATGTAATACAACTGTCTTAAATATTAGAATCTCATGCTAAAATATATAGCATGCATAAATTAGAAGATGCTAAACCAAACAGATGAACACTTCCTACTTACAGAAAAAAAAAAATCAAAGTTTGCTTCAACATAAAGTTCCCTCACAAAACAGAGTTTGCTCAACAAACAAAAGATGTCCAGCTAGAAAGAAAGTATAGTCGATCTACCATTAAAGCTGGTGTTTAGCGATGTGATGAATGACGATGAGTCGATGACTTCGATCTTGATTTACTTGCCTGGTATTTTTTGCTTGATTTTGTCCTGCCAATATGAGCCATATATAGAAGCAGCAGGAGAATATTGGCACAAATATCAATTGATTTCATCCTTGCTCATTTATTCATTTTGAACCATATTAGTGTATCTTTAGTAGCAGAATATATATGTATGTCTATGGTTGTTGATATTCAATTCCCTTATGGTCTATGTATTCCACTCATGTAAAATTCTCACTCACATGACCATGTTTGCAGATGCAACAACAATTAGAAACTTTTCTTGCATTGAGCTTCTTGTTTTTGTGATATAGCCAATTACGATGTTCGTTTTTCAGGAAAGTAGTGACTTTCAGGTAATGGCAAAGATACATTACCTGAAAGTCTTTGAATAGTTAAAAGAAACTAGAAAAAGATGAAGATAACCTAAATCAATCACAATATTTAAAATCTGATTTGTGTTCTAGCAAATTCACCGTAAGTGAAACAGGGCAACAAAGTTCATTTGTGTTTGAACACATGGGAATTATATTCATGAACCTTTTATTAAGTAAAGATATCGATCAATCATTAAATAGGATCCTTGCCGATTTATTTTTTCTTCACACTCGAGAACAACAGGAGCGTAAGTACTGTTTTCTCCAGCATAAAATTGCTATCTTAAAGATAGTATCTTATGTTCTTTTCCAATCCATTAGGAGTTGGTTCTCCTTAAGGGTCACTCTGTTCCAAATCTGTTGCAGCTTCAACCTCAGCTGTTGAAAACCAGCCGTACATTGTATATAGACAATTTTTACTTCAGGGTTGTCATGGCAGAATATGCTGTACACTGTGTTGGACCGAGAATATGTGCCATTGAAGAAAACTTTTCTCTCCATGATAAAGTAAAAAATATTAAAAAAAAATAAGGCACCCGTGGAGCAGCATGATCTCGCAAGGATAACACTGAGGTGCACCTCACATTTTAAGGTTGTCATCACACAAATATGCTACGCCCCTTCATGGCTTCTTCCAAGAACCTATATTAACAAATGCCACCTCAAGACAGAAAATTGTCTGGTTTAAACAAAAGAGAAGTTGAGGGTTTAATAGAAATAAAAATAAGGTTTATCAAATGCATCGAAAACAATCTTTAACTGAGACAGGTTTGTAATAATGGCATAATAGTACCGGTCAACAAGCCAAATCTTTGGAAGTTCCAGATATAAACAATAAACAATCATTCATTCAAGTTGATAATTGTTCTCCAAAATCCATACCTGTATGCGTTCCTGCACTAATAGTGGTTAATGCATGTAAAAGGTACTGATGTTGGAGATCGATAAACTTCTTATCTGTCTCCCTCATCCTTTATTTTTCTTCACCCCACCCTTTAATGCAGTTCCAGTGTTAATAACTCGAATACTATGGTTGGGCTACAGCGAGTGGCAAACATGATCTATAAGCGATAACTTTTGCAGTCTTTCTGTATCCAAAATGTACCACAGATTGGACAGAAGTCATGAACATGTGCTGTGTCACCATCTCCACAGCAATATGAGGCTGTGAAAAAAACAACATCCACCTGAAATATGAAAGCATTTTAAGACGAAGTTCGAAGTCAGTTTAGAAAACATAAAGGGAGAGAGAATGCTTTAGTCTCCAAATGCCCAGTATGATTTACCTTTAATATCCAAACGGAGCCAGAATATAGTGCAGATAATTTTTCAATGTGTGCTTGATTCTGATTCAAGAACCTGTTCTCCTGTTATGGTATTGAAACAACTATATGAAGAAGCGTACCTGTTCATTGAATCAACATTAATTTGGTATGTTTACCAAATACGAGTAGAGAGACAGTTTAAGTACTTTTAAAAGTTTAATCATAAAATCTGCAAAAAGTTACATAATGAAAAGGAAGCTTACGTTTCTGTCTTTCACATATTTGCTTAGTCACACATTAGAAACTGGAGAATTTAAGGAGCAGTAACAGAATTGTGCATTGCGTAAGTATAAAGACGTGATTATTTCTAGATTAAGAAAGACGGGAAAATAGGGAGTGATCAGAAAAGTGTATTATAGATGAACACGGCTCTCATGTCTGACAAATCAAATATACCATAAAAGAAATCTATGAGTTGCCATGTGAAAGCTCAGGTTTTTAGGAATCTCTGTTAAAGTGAGCATGCATCAAATTTAATAGATATTGTATGACACCATTTGAAAGATTGCATTGTGGATATTTTATCAATCTTGTAAGTGCTTACCTTTTGGTAGGATTATTCACTGCAAATGCTTTTTCAATTTTGAATGCTCCGCACAATAAACTTATTCCATAATGTATGACTTTTAAGAAATTAAGAGAAACTCCAAGATTTGGTTGTATGAGGCCGTCCTTTACGTCAGCTTCGCCTTTCTACTTTCGAAAGCAAAAGTCTGTACATAGGATCACCGCGATCTAACACATGCTGTTCCCAATCTGATGGCACTCCCAAGGGATTTTCCTTTAGCCACCCTCCTTCAGTAATTCCATCTTCTAAACAATCCAGAAGTACAAGCTTGCCTTCGCTATATTCTATAAATTCATTTTTCATTCTCACAGCTACAGCTTCTATATCAGATTGGAGAAACACCTGCACATCAAGAAAGGAAGATCTAGTCTTATACATGCCTATTTACGATGACTGCTCCCAGGCCTCGTAGGTCAGAATCATTGCACCAAAAATATACTGCATTTGTATTTCTATGTGGTAGAATGACATTTGAGTGATAAATAGTTTAACAAGTTACGTCCAAATGAACTAGGCTGATTTGATTTATTAAAGAGAATGGCATTATCACAACTCCCATATGCTTCTCAAAATTCAAGCAAATTCATTTCGGTTTATAATCACCCAAGATCAAGAAACAGAAGGAAAATAATAACAGGAAATAAAAATAGCTAAAAAAAGGCCCCAAAGAAAAAAAAAAAAAAAACAAAAAACACTCTTCCTTACTTCAGTTGATGCATTATAATGATTTCTGAGGTAACTAAATATTAATTCCAATCATTTAATGCAATAATAAAGCCAATTATCTACACAAAAATGATCAAGTCCAATTTAGGTTAGGTAATTAAAATTCATGAAATTATGTAGTACCTTCCCACCAGATATCAGTGCATCAGCTATTGCTTCATATAATGACCTTTGCATCATTCTCCAGCGGTATTCTGGTTTGTTAAAGTCGGGGTTTGGACACTGCAATCAGAAACAAAATGCTAAGGGTGTATATGGTTGCAGGATTGCACTAAAAAAGGCAGTATTATTCTTGAAATTTTATTCACAATTTCTGAATTACTGTCTTGAAGACTTGGACAAAATGTCCAAAGAATAAGTTATATCTCCATCATACCCTTTACAACCATTCTCACTGCACAAGTGCAGGGATGAATCAAGCTAGGAGCCAGCTTGGGCGCTTGCACTCTCCACAACTACAAGGTTACTACACAAATATACATTGTAGAATTACCTGTACAGATACAAGAACCAACTCCCCAGGGTAACTGGAAACTATTGACTTAAAAGTAGATGTTGCATTTGTTGTAATAAAGTACCTGTAGAAACAAATCAGATGAGCACAAGTAAAGAAGCTTCCCTCTTGATAAATGTAGCTTCGAACAAGAGGTTAATTTTGAAATGGATCATCTGATCCTCTCCTCCCAGCCACACCACACACATAGGAAAAAAATATAAGCTTTATTGCTACACATTCAGCCTTTTGGAGCTATGGAGACAGGTTTTGTGGATCATGTTAAGATCAAATAACATTCTGGTGAAAACTCCCCCTCACCTCCTTACTTCACCAAGCTTAATATGAAGGGTGGCATAACAATTTGGGACTCATAGAAAAGTCCCATCAATTAAGTTTGTATCGTGTTCCACTATATATGTGCCATGTCACAAGCTCACAATTATAGTTCTTAGCAAATTAAAAGTAACTTGTTTAATTGAGGACAAAAATGAAGTGCCCTGTTTATTTCACATCAAGTTATTACAGCCTAAACTCATCGGCGTGGCCTTCCTAGTCATTCCCATTGAGATGATAAAACTCAACAGTTTCCTAGGAGACTGAAGTTATAATTACTTGAGTATGAAAAAATACCTGAAAAAGGTATGAGAAATTCTAACAAGATGAAAATACGTACACATTATGGATGCCAAATTGATCAATATTTTCTAGACATCGATCCACCAGCTGAAAAGGTAACCAGAGACAAGAACGAGTAAGTTCAGAATTAAAAAATCCAAAAATCTTATTCTTTAGAGAGAGTAAGATACCTTTGCATTCATCTCCAGCCCAAGAAAATTCATATCTTTTCTTCTCCTCGCCATTCCAAACAAAAACAAGCCATTACCTGTATAAGGATTTCATATAAGGAGATGTATTAGCTAGAAAATCTTTTACACAGAAAAAAAGTTATGCAAATTAGGTATAAATATTGAGCCCCGTGTAATTATGTGATAACAGATAAACATAGTCACATGAAAATTACCGCTTCCAACGTCAACAACTAGAGGTCTCGCTGGATCACCATAAATAACATCCCAGTCCACACGAAATGGGTATGCCTACAAAGATCAAAATAATAAGGTACAGACGAGTTTTTAATAAGAGGAAATCGATCAGTTACAAATTGCTCCAGAGTAGCTTATCAAGGACATTTCAAACAATTCATAAATAATTATACCCATTGTCATTTTTCAGTTTACTCACACAAATGCATTAACACAATTAAAACCATTACTACAAACTAAGAAAATTGCAAAATTCTCATAACTAGAAAATAAAACTGATCATTAAATAAAACAGTGATTTAAAAATTATCAGAGAAATTGACATATGGTAGTGACAAAAATTTCAAGCTATATTTCATATCGTCAATGTAAACTGTCTGAATATATAAGAAAGGTTAGTGGCAAGAACTATAAGGGTAAAGGCTTGGATAGAAATGAGTTCTAGAGAGCGGATGCAGTAATGATAATGCATTTTCAAATACAAATAATTTTATGATAAAAGAGAGGAACCTGAAGATGAAGGGAAAATGTAATTTCATGATCTCAAAATTTCCAGCACAAAACCAAAATTCAATTGCAGAAATTTTCAAAGACGGAAAGTATTAAAGACTTACTCTATCTAACGCCATAAGACCGGGAAGCTTTCTTCCTTGAAGAAGTTCCCACACAACGGCAGCATTTTTGACAAGATTTACATTTGAAGATTTCTGGAATAATGCATTAAATTCCACATTTCCTACAAAAGTTATATTGCAACTGCTTTGGCTGAGAGTGCGAAGTGCTTCTACCAGTTTAAATGTTCCACATTTATCATGTCTTGATGAGCTGAATTTCAATGGGCCAATCCACATTATTTTCTGGAAAACTTGAAAAAAAATGTCAAGACAAAAGAATAGGAAGCACAAAATCCACATGTTTGATTAGGAAATTATAGTCAATTTCTATTTCCAAGAGTAACTGAAAAGAAATTAAAAAATATATAGTTTTCACCCAGAAATGATTAACTATAAAGCATTGTTTGTATGTATGATAACTGAGCTGTCCCTCTTACTGATTCTAACCATACAGAAAAACTAACTAGTTATTCATGTTATCATAAAGAGATTAAAAAAATACTTTTCAGTTCTTTGTTTACAGTTATGCCTATATGCACTGAATGGTAAAATAACCAAAATTCATGAATTGCAAGAAGGAACCAAGAGTAATCAGGATAGCGGTTTTTCTATGCTGCTTAAGAATTACGGATCCATAAATAGTTATGTCTTCGGCTCGATTCCCTTGGGTAAAGCTAATCAATTTCGTATCTATCTTATACTTGGCGCCATATCAATGCTTGACTATCAGCCACATGTGTTATTTACCTACTGCTGACGCATAAAAAGTCTAGATACAGGAAAAGATTAATACTGGAATATCTTAACATATTATAACTTCTAAGAAGTTGATAAGCACCTTGCACTTTGAAAGTATCGATATCATTTCTTGTAATGATCTTGGTCCAATGTCAACAGGTTGCCAACCTGCAAGGAGAGAGCAAGAAATCACGAGAATGTGATAAGAAAAAGCATGAACTATTATCAGGAAAATTTGAGACCAAAAATAAAATTAAGTTGGAAAGCTTTTTCAGAATAGATAATAACTATGTAAATCACAGATCTAACACATGAAAGCATGTCCTCTCTAGAAACTGGTATACACGTTCTGAAGGTCGGGACGTCATGTTTTTACCTTCAAGAGTAGAATCAACAGAAAATATCTCCATGTGCTCCGGATTATGGTTTTTTATGCACCAAATATCTTTAGGAAGAACAATTGGAATGTTTCTTGACTTTGCAGACTCTACTATACTTGCAGCTTCTTTTAGTGCTCCAAGTTCTACCCATTTCAAGGGAACAGGTATTCCTAGGGCATGCATTATTTGAAAGGCCATACTTCCAACAAAGACTAAACCATCACATGTAGAAATTAGAAACCGCAACGCATTTGCCTTGTCTGCAAGCTTACCTCCGCCTATCTGCAAAATAATTGAAGTGCTATATTAAGATACAGAGGATTCCCGAACATGTTTAAACTGAATATACTAATAAATTTTATGGGTGCAAAGACTATATGAGTACAATAGCAATATAGGGCCTTTCGCGGCTGCTGATGATATTCTTCATCTTATATAGCTCCTCTTCAAAGTGGAATCCAGCCATGTAGGCGTAGCAAAAGCGAGCAATGCCAACAGTCGAAGCAAGAACTTTATGAGTTTCAGAAAAAGCATCATTAACAATTATATCAACGCCAGAAGCTAGTTCTTTGGCAAACTTTGAACAGTTGGCTACTTCCCCCTTGAAATGGAAAAGATTCTCAATCAAGAATATGTAAGAATTTTTACTATCTTCCGTTTTGGAATGCATATTTCGCATGACAAATTTCACCGGAACTACTCTGAGTTCTAGCATTGATGATAGAAAATCTGGAACATGAACTAAACATCAGTAAAGAGCACTTAAGATGTAATTTCAGAAAATTGTAAAGTAGAAAGTAGTTGATCTACAAACTGCTAGAAAGAATTGTCACACCTGCAACAGATTCAGTTGAAGGATGTGCTCCTGAAGGAAGCTTAAAGTCATTATTCTCACTCCAGCTACCCACCATAATTACTTTAGCACCTGCTTCATATAAATACTTAATGGTGGAAAATGCATTGGCTGCTTCTGATTGATTTTCATTATTTTCTTGAAGTATAACTGTGTTGTATCTGACCATGACAACTTTTCTAAATAGCTCTTCCTTGGGAAAATTACTAAGAGTTTGTACATGTGGAAATGCAATGAGGTTTTTATTATCACAAGCTGCATCCTACATGGTAAAAAAATAACATTTAGAAGCCAATAAAAAAATGTCAAACATATACATAAACAACAATTCACGAAAATTTCAAAAAAAAAAAAAAAAAAAAAAAAAAAAGGAAATCAAGAAATCAAGAAAAAAAAACACCAATGTGTTTACCTCTCTCTCAAGTGAATGATTAACCAGCTTCAAACTAACTGTAAAAAATTGAATCATAGAATCAAGTAGCTTTAGGTAAAATGCAGGGATAAGGAAGACAAAAATATCCGTGAACCGCAAATAAAAATAAAATAAAAAAGGTACCTTGCGATGGAAATTGAGCGGCGTGGAATTTCGTTTTCTTGAATGCAATTTGTTTTCTGCTAGGAAAACATGATTTATGCGGGAATAATTTTACGGAATTGCAGTGAATAATATCAGTAATTTGACTCATTTTGAGTAGTAGTTATATTTCTGAGCCGCAAGAACAATCCATCTATATATATATATTGCTCAAAGGATATCTTCTTAAATAAAGGAAAATTACCTTATTTAACATAGGGCTAAATCACACTAAAACGTCCCTCAAATTTAAAGTTTTTTACGTTTTCATCCCCCATAGATAAAATATTACACCTTCGTTTCTCTTAAATAATAGGTGTTACAAGGACAATTCCCGGCTGCTAAGATATACCACATGCAAAAATACGTGCATTTTATTTTAGTGTTACACTTACTTCCTCTTGTAATATTTTATTTTATTTTGTTTCAAAAAAAATTGTGTTGCATAAAATTAATTTATTGGCTCCATTTTCATTTTTAAATTAAACATAATACCTTTTTAAACAAACTATTATTCGATGGTGTATAAATTAAGGACAATTTTGTAAATTCAAGAAAAATCTGCATTTCTAAAAGTAATTAATATTGAAAAGTTGAAATCAAACGGTGAATTAATTTAATAAAAATAAATTTTCTAAAAGCATATATATATATACTAGAACCAACCAATTGTTCTAAAATTAATTATACAAAGAGATTGCACAAAAGGATAAGCGTGTCTTTTGTTTTTTTTTTATAATTGACCAAGCAGAGTAGAGTAGTGAATTCTTCTTTTCCAATGTGTTTGTTGCCAGGCAAATACAATACAGGGTTGAGGTAATGTCGGACATTAATTAGCCTTTTTTATTCTGGATGTCTCTTTGTTAAATTTAAAGAACACTTAAATTCTGGATGTCTCTTTCTTAATGCTTCATATTGTTTTTGGTTGCTGCAGTAGAGAAATATCCGATCCTCTCAAAGGACATATATATACATGTTGAATCAAACAAGATAGAATTTACCTGAGAATCAGTTTTATTTGAAAAAATGTTAGATTGGGATTATACATTGAAGGATCAAGATAGCCAGAATTCTCCACTTAAGCAACTACCACAGGGACAGATATAACTTAGAAAACTTATCTCTTACACAATTTATCTCACATAACAAACATGATTTGACATAAAAGTCTTATAAATCATATCTTTCACAAACCTGAAAGATGATACATGTTACATGATACACATGTTAAAGAATAATATCATTAAATTATAACCTTTTTAGTTCCCTCATTTTTTTATTTTTTTACCTTTTTAGTAATACATCTTCATCCACAATTAAAGCAAATTAACTTAAACTCTTTACTGTACCAATCAGGATTGTCCATTGGCTCGTCCAAAATATTTTTAGCTTTAAATTTAACTCGCCAATTTAATTTGCAACCAACACCTTCATAAATTTAACCACCCATCCAGATATTAGCTTTCACGCTGCCAAAATAATAGTAATAAATATTTTTTCGATTTGGTTTTAAGGTTGATCTTTAAGTTAAGGTGAATGAAATGTGAATTTAGCAAAATTATTGTAGAGAAAATATTGATGAGAATTTTTAAACTGAGAGTTTCATTGAATAAAAAAAGAACCGAAAAAATCCAATTGAATCTTAACAAGATTTGATGGACTCAAAAATTTCAGTTTAAATGAATAATCCAATTGTCTCCTTCTCCTTTAAACCAAGTGTATGCTCCACCTCAAACGAATAATCCAATTGAATAATCCAATTGGTGTTATCAATCTTAACAAAAGGTGATTTATATGGACTCAAAAATTTCAGTTTAAATGAATAATCCAATTGAATCTTAACAAAGATTTGATGTGTATGCTCAACCAAGTGTTTCCTTCTCCTTTAAACTTCTTCACTTCTTTAATCTCATACGATCCAGCAATTGAATAATTCAACAAATTTTTGAATTGAAATAGAATTAAGTGTCAAGGTCTCATGATAACATAGTAATGTACTTTTTCAAGGACATTAGGATCAAGTTAAAGACATTCTTGGTAAAAATAGAAAGAAAAAAAATTAAAAATTAAAAGTTTTTGCTATTAGTATATATAATAGAAAAGTGCACGTATATCGCACATAACTAACTAATTTCATATGTTAATTGCATCATATAATAAAATAATTGTTAAGTATGTTATGAATGTTATTTTTTGAGTTGTTTATTATATAATGCAATTAACATATAATACATAATATAGTTATTAATGTTTTTATTATATATAATGCAATAAATATATGAAATTAGTTAGTCAAGTGTGTTGCACGTGTATTTTTCTATTTACGAGAAATAGACAAGATTTGATTTGATTTGTAGATTTGATTTGTAAGGATTATATATATGTTAATCGCTAAAATTGCCCGGTTAATATTTGTTTGTTGGTTGACACACTCTATTTATCCATGATACCAAACAACAGATCAAGATTTAATAAAAAGACACAATCTCACATAATCTTTGCTACCAAACAATTTTAGAAGTAAAAACACGTACCTGCTTATTAAGACATGGATGACTATGAAAGTTCCCATTAACAACCTTTAGAAATTCAGCAACATGGTTAGGATAATTGCAAGAGAATGCTTGGGGAACAATATCTCGATGCAATGTAACCGAACGGACATTATTTCGTGGCAATCCAAGGACGCGAAGTAGACGATCTCCTCCACACATAATTGATGGTGCACCAAAGGTTATAATCGGTAGTAAAGAAGATCGAGGTGCTTCATTTCTCATAAGAAACATTAGATTTACAAGTACCGATAAACTTCCACCAAGAGAATGTCCAGTGAAACGGAATTTCGCACGATTTCCATGTGACTTAAGGTGTGCATGAATTTCAGGCAGCATTTGTTCACAAATCCCTTTTGCAGCCTCATATATCGACTCTCAGCTTTCATCCCCGAGTGGCCGTAGATAAGTTGTTGGAAGCAATGAGGGACCTGCTTGATCCCGTTTTACAGCGAAGCGCTTCAGTCGAATGGAAAGGTAATATAAACACTTATTACCGGCTTTGCTATCATGGGAATTTGAACTACAATTTGAACGTGTCACCATATATGAAACTTAACTTCAAGGATGGTGGTTATATGTACCTTGAGGTAGATAATATGTTTCAGCAAGTTGGTTTAGATACTTTCTGTTTAGCATTTTTACCTTCAGAGGCCTTAGGAGTTCAGTTTATCATCATGGGAGCTCTGATGTAGCAATACTTCAGACTTATATTTGACCTTTCAAATAAGATGATTTCAATTTCGAGTACTGGCGATTGTAGCGTAGATGATTATTAGGAATATTAGTAGTGTTACTATGTGTACGTGTAGTAACTAAAATAATATATTTCAGTTTGAACTAAGTACAAGATAATGTCCATTGTTCTTACATATAGTATATGATTTCCACCTAATAAAAATCAAAATCATATATTATAGACATTCATAAAAAAAAATTCTATTTGCAATTTTGATATACTATAATAATCAAGAAATACATTTCAATTAACTAACATAAAACTAACAATTGATTATTTAGTATAAATATATTGATTGTGAAATTTTTAATATTGAATAAATGCAAGGTAATAGTCATTGTGTATATTCTAGCTTTCCATCTTATAGTAAAAGTGATACAAAGTAAAAATTTCATAGCTAAGTGCAAAATAACAATTTTCAAAAGGAAAATGATTATATCACAGCCCAAAGTTTCACAGCCCTTTGTACAGTCCATGTTTTATGTATTTAAAGTTAATTGTGTTACCTGATACCTGTTTACAGGTTTTTTCCTTGAAATAATTTTTTGGGAAAGGTGAGGGAGAAAAGGGGAGAGGAGATACGCGAAGTGTTTTACTCAGGTTTTCCCACATTTTCCTCAATTTTTTGGGAGAAATTGGTTTTCCGTTTTTTCAGTATAAATTTTTTCTCAGCTTTTCCTGTCTCACTAAAATAAGTGGCTCAGGTAAAGTATTTTACACATCATTTTCACCTGTTTTACTCCCTGTTTTCCATGAACCAAACAGACCCTAAGAGAAAAGTGAATCGAGCATGGAGAAATACTTTGGCAACGCTTATCGGGGCGACCCGGGTGTTCCACATGCTGACCCGGACAGGTTCGTGAACATATGGATCGGATCGGCCACCTTCTCCGCCCTCACCTGGATAAACCCTTACATAGTTACATGTGGCAACTCTCCAACCAATTCAAGTATATATATTAACCCTGCATCAAACCCTTATTACTCTCTAATCTCTTTTGTATTTTAGATGTTTGATTAAATGTTTCTGTGTTTTCTCATTTCTTAAGATATATATTAAATTGTAGTTTTACTATCTGAAGATTTTAAATGTGCCAACTTCTTGAGGAAGTGCCCTTGTAATGAATTTTAGTACAAAAGTTGATCATTATTATCTTGCTTCATCACTGAGATATGTTCTTTGTCCAGTCGCGCACGCGCGGACATTGATCATAAAGGAATGGCTTATTGGACGAGATACGCACATTTTGTTTATGCTATGTCTATGTTCACATAAATAAGAAATATATGGGGTAGTTTATATATGATAAGTAGGTCCACCTGTTACATTACTTTTACATCTATTGATATTAAATGTGCCAACTTCCTGAAGAAGTGCTCTTGTAGTCAACTTTAGTGTAAAAGGTGATCATTATTGTTTTGCTTCACAGATGAGATATGCGCAAATTGGTCGAAAAGGAATGGTTTCTTGGACGAAATACAAACATTTTGTTTATTCTATGTCCATATAGATTAGAATATACTGGGGTAATTGATATATGATCAGTAGGTCCACTTAGTTACATCGGTTTTAATTGATGGTGAAAATTTAATGGAAGAAAAAGGTGTGACGTGAATACGGGACATCACTGCCCCTTTTTCTATCACCACACCATGAATTTGAAAAGAAGAACAAAAAAAAAAAAGCAGCCAAATGAGGAACGTTGATCCATATTAAGGTATTTTCTTTATATTGTTGTTGTAGCACTAGAAACATGTAACAAAATTTAGATGAAGAAGATTTGTTTGAAATGTTAAGTTTTCACTAAACCATTTACTTTTCATGCTTCCTTTCAGTATAAGTAGTATTCCTACGTTGACAACTTTGAGGCTATATTTGGTTCTTCGATTTTAGTGAGTAAAATGAAAATGATCAAGAAACGGAGATCAGTATTCTACCATCTAATGCAAGAAAACATTTTCCCTAGTGTTTTACTAACTACAATCCAAGAACCAAACATAGCCTTAGTTTTACTTACTAAGCTTGATTATATCTCTGAAGCATGCTCACATTTTATTCTTGTGAGCACAACTCAGATTATCACATTCATGTAGTTTGTTTACCCATTTTTGGACAGTCTCAACTTGCGTCCTGCGAACGATTCTAACAGCTAGACACCTATTAATGGTGATTTTTCCTTATTCCGAGAAATGTTGTGCAAAATGCCTTCATAAATATGAGTAACATACATCTGAAATTATGACAGACGAAAGAGCTTTTATTCCTTACATGTTTTTGGGAGGGAAGTGGCACTTCCTTTCCAATTGGACTGACTGTGCTGTTTTTTCTGATTGATTAGATATTGCTCTCGAGTCTAGACGCTTGAGGTTAAAAGATTTATTTCAATTTATGTTCGATTTTTCATTTGGATTATGTTGTAGTGCTGCCTGAGAGATGGCACTTTTAGTTCTCTCCTTTAGACTTGGAATGAACACTTTAAATCGGTGTACAGTTTTTGTAGCTCGAGGACCAGTTTGTTGCTTTCTGTGATCACAAATCCGTAAATTCTATTGGTTTTTTTATTGTTAGCAATGCATACTATGGTTTTATGATGCAGTTGGCATGACAAAGCAATGTTATTTGAGCATTATCACTGGAAGAAAGCACTTCAAAAGAAACAGCCCTACGAATTTAAGGTACTCTTGCTGAATTTAAGTTTTCGTAACATAGACATGCACGTGAAACATTACCATTGCTTCTGCAATATGATAACTTATTTCTCCGTTTTGTGACAGTGGAATCAAATGGACAAAGAAGTACGAGACTCGTATTACATCAACTGGCCTGTCTACTTCCCTTAACTCCTTCCTCTTGTAGCATGAGTTCTCCTCTCTGGACTTTGCAGGCAAGTAAACCTTTTACCCATAAAATGGAAAAAAAAAAAAAAAACAGAATGAATATAATTAAAGCTGTAAGAATCTTCATGTGTATCTGTGGATGGATGTTGAGATTCTTAAGTAATTTTCTTCATACTGTTCCTACATCTGTTATTGTCTGAAAACAAACTGTCTCCTCTTCTTGAATACATCTCTCTGTATTTTAATACAAAACACATAATTAGCTATGACATCTTAGGTTCTTATGGATTTGTTGGCTGCTATTAAGGGTGACATTTGAACGGGTTAGGTAGTGTATAGGACATGGGTCGACCCAGCCATGATCACAAAATTGTAGACTTGAGTCTTTGAACAACTCTCCAATTACTGTTTCTGGAGACAAAAGGTCTGAATTTATGACCTATAGCGCGTACATTTTTCAAATAGTATAGTAATTGTATTGAATCCATTGCAACCCTGCATCTGAAGTCAATAAATATAGGAAGAAATGATGCATTAGAACCTAGGTAGCTAAACACAAATTCAGCTCATAATATGGAACATGCGTTGTTGGATTAAGATCAGATCAATCTACATCTGGATCCATATCCATTTATTTAACACCGATCCAGTCTCAGATCCGGATCTTGTAGTATCCCAATCCAGATCCACCACGTTCTTGGATTCTGATCCAATTTAGATAGAAAGATCCTTCAACCGCAAAATATATTCATTCGACTAAACCTACGAGCTCAAACCTTCTTTGTTGCACCTAGTCTTTAGTTACTATTCATGATTCGCCTATCTCAAGTAAGATCTCGTTGCAAGAGTGTGATGATAGCACATTATAATTATTTCATGTTGTTAATTGAGAATTTAGATTTGAAAATGAAATCATTAAAGAAAATATTTACACAGTGTCATGTTAGGCTGATAATAATAACTCTTAATTTTACTTATATATAATAGTCATTAAATATATGAAGTATTATTTACTTATTATCGCAGATTTTTATCGAATGAATTTATATTTGGCATATATATATTTTGAATTCCGACTCTTATGAATCGCATCAGGTCCTTGGATCACTAATCGAACAAAGATCTTAATATTTTGAATCATATTCGGATTAAGATTTGCCCCTTTGCCAGCCCAACCAATCCTAACTCCAGCTTAAACATTACTTTTGGGCCTTGTCCCCCAAGAAGAAGAGGCCCAGGTAATTAGCTTGAGTCCAATTAATTCAGCAACCCCCTAATATTTTTCTTTTGTAAACCAAAATTTTCAAAGTCAATATTTTGAACAATGAAATGGTAAAAGTTTGACTTGTACAATAATAGTAATATAAGAAAATATGGTGCACCATACACTTGAAACACGAGGATTAGACTAGACTGTGATAAATCTTATCCAAAAAATGTAGGCAAGGTCAAAAAAGGGTACAGAGTCTTCAACAACAAGCATTCGTGTGTTCCCCATGTTTCAAAGTCCACAAATTCTAACCTTTAATTAAACAAATCGAACAAATAAAGAAATAAAAATTTGTTAAGAATAGAGATTGTGTTCAAGTAAAGTTTTTCAACTAAAATATAAACATACATATATGGCAGTCTTTTGGAAGCAACCAAAGGTGGTATTATTTTGACTTTTAGCCTCCCTAGAAGAACAATTTGCCCACAAAAAGAAACCCCCTATCTTATCTTAGTTAACAATTTAGAATTTAAATCTTATAGTATAATTTTTTAAAAAAAAAAAATTCCAAGGGTTTAATTCTTTTCGAAGCGTGTCGGACATATTAAGTGTGAACTTTCTCCCAACAGAAAATCGAACCCGAGTTCGCTAATTTGTAATGACTAATCTCTTTTACTATACTAATCACACATTGATAGTATAATCTAATATGTGCTCATTTCTGATGTTTAACTTTAACTACAGTTAGCAGAGCTCATTGTTTCCTTATACCCATTGTGCTCCCTCAATCAACATAAAGATTATTAATATATTACACCTCTAAATATAGAAATCATGTCTTCCTTCTTCATAACTACTATTTATCTATTATTAAATCATGATATGACATGTATAATAAAATAGTACTCAAAAGGATTGTGACATTTACACCACATTAGAATTAATATTATTTTATCAAACTTGTTTGTTGAGTATGATTATTACGCCATTGTTTCAGAAATTTTAGAAATTATACTTGGATATAGCATAACAAAGTATGAAGAAAACAATCTATATACAACCAAAATTATCTGGAAAGAAAACTATCCAATTAACAAAACTTGTATGTAAATGGAATAATTAATCTGGGGTGTTATCCAATTTCCACTAACTGGGCCTGGGGTCGAGATTACTAATATATCCAAACAAAGACATTCAAATTAAAAGGAGAAGAATATTAAAACTAGCAATCAATAGTACGGAAGAGGCATAAAATAGAAATTTATAAGAAAAGAAATTTATTTTGGAAATTTCCAAGTGTGAGACAACAAAAGGTGCCACGATAAGCGTCCCTATCTAAATCCAACATAGCGCCAAGTCTGGATGACGTGGAGTGGACCCGGTAGTCTTGTACTGGGCTCCATCTTTTTTTCTTTTTCTTTTGGGTAGTGTGATATGAGTACTTATTCTAGCAGATTCTCGAATCCCAAACCAATTCACACTACAATCCAGTAAATTAGAAGAAATGACATTGTAAATTAACCAAGAAATGAAAATGAAAAAGGAGATATTTTTTGTGTATATATGTTGACATGTATGTGTCATGGCTTCATGATGAATCACATACATCATGCATGTGAATGTATATCTTTCATGTATGTATGAGTACTTACACACATATCATGCACATGAATGTACTCATGGAAAAAACGGACTTGGCAAGTTCAACCGTGGTGGACTCGGACTAGAGATGAGGAAAATATTATTTATGGTCACAAAAAAACACACATACACACAATTGCAAGTTGGTTTGATAAAAGACTCGAACAAATTACATATTTTCGATTAGATGAAGTCTTCGTGAAATCTTATGGTCAATTCGTGTGAAACACGAATCGTAATAATACCTATATCAGATAATCTCCGACGACTTGGAGGATTATTTAGTCATAAGACCCTCAATAATTATTGAATGTGGTTGGTCCTATGATCTTATCGGGTAAAATTGATGATCTCATGATTGATTTGTTCCAACATATTACAGTATTTTGTTCAGAATTTGATCGAAATTTCAAACAAGCAAGTTAGGATGATTACATGTGTTCTACCGAGGTGGATTATTTTAATTTTGTTCGGATTAAAAGAATAAATACAAATACTCATGGATAATCAATATTCTTTGCATATTCAATTTGTTCATCAAACGTCCAAATACTTGGGTTTTAGAAAAAGCCAAGAAATAGAGCTCGTCATAGTTGAAAATGAGTCACAGGCAAATGAAGGCCAATTTCATGCCTCTTCTTGTCTCTATGTGGTGGATGGTGGTTCGGATGCTGATGCTGATGGTTATCAGTCCCCAAATTAATTTCATTATCCCCAAATGTGCTATTGATTTCAAAATTAGGTCACCCCTAATCTAGGATTAGGAGAGTTCTATTCCTTCTACACTGGATCATGTTACAAATTGGTAATTCTAATTTTTTTTTCTAATTTATTTGGTGAATTCTCTCTACACGTTTCAATTAGGTAGTAAAAAATTAAACTTAGGCCATTTCCATGCTACACACAAATATTTAATCTAGTTATAGTACTCTTATGCAACTGCTACAGTACAGCCTAATTTTAGTACCAAATGAAAAGCATTATATAACTGCACATTCATGTATTGTGATTTGTGACTATCTGTTAGTTTTTAATACCAAGTGGAATCTACAATAATATTACTTCAAAATAAATAGTTAATAGTTTTTATTTAATTATTGAAGCTTTGTTTATTAGCATTGTGCTGGAGATCATGCATGTTTTATATTGCTTACTAGTTACTATATTAATCCAGTTTTTTATTTATTTTAATAAATGGCTAGAAATGGGGCCTAATTAATTACTCGGACCACCCCACTCATCTCTTCTAAATGAAGTCATTTATAAGACTAACCCACAATTATTTATTAATTAAGTTTGCCAATTTGAGATTGTTTTAATCATATATATAGTGGCCTTGAAATCAAGTCTTGGGTTCGAATTCCATCAAAAGTGTGAGTATATGTTTAGTTTAAAACTAGTCTGCTAATCACTACAAGAAAAATGAATTTTGATGACAAAATATTAAGGTGCATTGTTGAAATTGTCACTTTTTGCATATATTTAGTGATAAAAATATTAGTTTTATCACAATAACAATAGTGACAAGTGCAATAGAGACAAAATATGTTTTTAAATTATCATTAATGACTATTAGTGATACTAATGGCTATTAGTGACAAGTGTATGAAGCTTAAATTGTCAATATTGACTATTATTGGCACCCTTTTACTGACAACCTAGTGAAAATAAATATTGGCACTATAATTTAAAGTTGTCACTTTTCGGGTATCATCAAATGACAATAGTGTTATTTCTTGTCACTAATGTGTCTATGTACATCATTTTACTAACAATATTTAAATTCTTGTCACTTTATCATTTAATATTTTGTCACTAAAATTTAATTTTTTAGTAGCGTTAGTTTCATTGAAATTTGCCTTAGTCATAATTTGTTAATGTAATTGATTGATATTCTCATACTATGTTGATCTAACGGTGTAATACGATGTTGCAAACAATCTAATACGATGTTTCTTCTTAAAAGAAGATGAAAAAACGAAAAACCTTCAAGAGGGAATAGATTCATATATATCGATATACATGTATGCTGAATGCCGATTGGCTGATTTTGCCCTAATTAAGAAGACGATCACAAGCTACAAATTGGATTTGTGCCCGCTATAGTTATGGATTAGGGGTGATTATGCCTCAATTCATATATTTAGCACCTGAATTTAGGCTTAAATCAAAGGATTTATTCATCTAAGGACTAAAGCCTCATTTTTTTTTCTTATCCTGAAATTAAACTAAGAGAATGAGATAATTGTGATTTAGAAATTGTTGTAACTTGTATGGATTAGTATGGAAAAAAGATTATTAATAGGATGATAGATTAATAATAATGTTGTTGAAGAGAAAAGTAATTGATATATGTATTTAGTTAGAGAAAGATAAGTATAATTAAATTTGAAATAGAAAGGACAATGATATGGGTCACTCGCGACCCTGTCCAAATACCCGATCCTAAAGCCATCTCCAATGGAGAGGGTCAGCCCCGGGCTCCGGAGCCCCGAGCCAGCCCTGTGCCCCCCCCCCCGCCCCCCCCCCCCCCCCCCCCGAGCCCTGCCTGGTCGTCTCCAATGGCAGGGCTCCGAAATGGAATTAATTTGCCCACTCTCACCTATACTTTTAGTTTTAATTTTATTTTTAATATTTATATTAATAATAGTAATAATTATTAGTACTTGTAATTAAATTATTCATTATATTAAAATATTAAAATTAAAGAGAGTAAATAATTAAGAAAATTAAAATTAATACATAATACGAAATACAACAAATAAGTAAGGAAATACAACATGTTTACGCAAAATACGGTTAAGCATGAATGTAATTGTTTGAATTTACTTTTCTTGTCTATTTTAGTATGTATTTAAATATTTAATTTATATTAAGTATTAATCTAAATTATTTGTATAAGTGTTTAATATTATTTTTAACTAATTCCGTATTTTTAAAAAAATATAGCCACCACCAATATTGTAGTTAAATGATTAAATTTTTAATTACAATAAAAGATATTAAAATAAAATGGGCTATTTATTTATTAATGATTTGTCCATAAATAAATTTAATTACAATTCTAATAAATTATTAATGATTTTAATTTTAAAAAAATTAATTTTATTATATTAAATAATCAAATTAAAAATTGATGACTACATATATTTATTAAATATGTACAATAAATATACAATAAATATACTAACACATTTTATTAAATAATTCAATTCTACAAATTTAATTTAATTAGTAGGAAATTTTAATTTTATATATATTCAACAATAAATAATAAAAGAAATAAAAAAGAGGAACCAGTCAGGTGCCGCCAAGTGGCGGCACCTGACTTAAAGAGGGGCGCGTGTAAACATGCGCCCCTCTTCTTCCCCAGGCCGCCCATGCGACCCCAGGGCTGGGCGAAGGGCTCCGCCGAGCCCTGCGCCCAGCCCGTTCCCGCCCGTGGTCCGCCCCGCCCTCGCCCCTGCACCGTTGGAGATGGCTCCTCGTCCGCAGCCCGGCCCCGGCCCCAACCTCGCCATCTCCATTGGAGATGGCCTAAAGGGCCTCGCCACAAGGACCATAAAACATCCTAAACAACACACCAAGTGTGGAGGTCGCCATGATCAGGAACAAGAGCCTAAACCTCCTCAACAAAGCCGCCTACGATAGATGAAGTCATTGCCCGACGAGGTCAAATCATTGAACGATGGCTCCAAATTAGGGGAAGATTCATCCATATCCCACCTTTTTTAGGGAACGTGGGCACGAACTTGGCAACTTTCCCATGCATGCAAATCACAAATTCCCCAAATTAAGGGCATTCTTAACAAATCAGATCCCCTAAACATGTACAAATACCCCAAATGAATGATTTGTTTATCCGAATGCACAATTCATAATTTACACTAGCTCCAATCTGCAATTACCTTGAGCTCCGACAATATCTTACTGACTTAAGTATCGGACGAGGCTCCGTCAACACACCATCGAAGTGTTGTCTTTGTCTGTTTTGCAAACCTAGGCGTATAGGTTCTCAAATCTTGACCCGCATCAAACAATATTGGAAAAAAGAATTAAAGATATATATTTAATAGTCCGTCCCCCAAAACCACGCCATCCCATCACACCCCACCCCACCCCACACCACACACAAAGAAAAAAATAAGGAAAATGAGGTCTATGGGATTGATTTCTTTGATATTGAACGAATACTGCCACACATGGCTAGCTGAATTCCATATACGTGTAAGCAATTAAGCATACATATACACTTAACTAGCATCTGTTATAATAATATATAGTTTCTGAATTATATTCACTATGTATATAGTATCTGTTATGTTATAATAATAAAAAGTTTCTCATTTTTGTTGAATTATATTCACTATGCTGGTAACACTTGATTTCATTGAATGTTTTTCATAATTAAAATTTGTAGTCTTATTCAGGATTGACTTTGTCGAAAGAAAAAAAAAAGAATATTTCTATATATATGTATCATTTTATCTATCTAAGAAAAGAATTAAGTATTAAGCTAGATGAACATTAAATTATCAAAAAAAAAAAAACATGGACATTAAATTAGTCTTCAAAACATTTGCATTCTCACAAGTAGGAGAAGTAATTTTGTTACACAATCTTATTATAATTTAGCGCCTCAATTTTAAATCTCGTCCTAGACCCCGAAAAGAGTATAACATCTCAACAAATGAGCACAATAGAGACATGACAACTACTATGGATCCAATGTGATTAAATCTTTGATAATATAAAATAAAAATAAATTAGTATAAGAGTACATATTATAATATTTTATGATATGTTATAATTGATGGAGCACAAAACCATGATCTCATTAAATTGCTAACTAATCCAGACAAATATTTGTTAATACTCAAAACTTGTGCATATATATGCCATATCTGCGGATGATATATATAGGAGTCCTACTTGTGCTGTCGCGTGTTCTTCCAACTTCAAAAATTGAATATTAATTTGAATTAAGAAGTACATTATATATTCATACAAGTAGTCTTTTCCAACCTCTTTTTTTTTTTTTTTTTGTGATATTCAACTAATTAATTAGCAGAATGGTATGTATATAACTAGAAATATATTCTTCTAACAAAATTCATGAGCTCTAAATCTTCAGATTTCAGCTTTGCCATAAATGTATAAATAAATTAAAACATGATATAATGTCCTTTAAATTACTTCTAATTTGTCTTAATTTAAAATTAAATCAAAGATTTATGCTATCAAGTTATATTATTATATTACAATGGTGTACTATTAATGTTAAACAAAATTTCCCTAGTATCATTCGGTCTACTTTAAATCATTGCTAACACATATGAACCTCAGATAATTTATTATATTGTGCATTGAGTATATATCAATTATTACTTGATATCTGTATATTAATTATTCCTAATCTTAATGCATGGACAATTCTTTTTATCTTTGAAAAGTAGGCATAGTACAAAATTATCTTGAAATTTGTCTGATTTGATTTTTGACAAAAATTAATTAGGTTCAGAAGAATATCATATGTCGCTATATGAATTTTACCTGAAAAGAAAAGAATTTGTCAGTTTGCACTTTTTTTTAGCCAGCTGTATGTTATATTTTGAGCTTACTAATTCTCCACTCAAATTAAATGTAATGACAAAATTATGTAAAGGGGTCGATCTCAACATAATGGCTACGTGAGAGATAAAAACAAATAATCAGAATCAGACTCAACCGATCGAACCAAATGTTGTCTCATTTCTAATTTGGAGAAAAAAAGATCCCTAATTGTAAAAACATCACAATCAAACACTTTTAATTCGTCGCTGTTAAAAATGAAAAATGGGATATGATGTATGCAATTGCGTATGCTTTCTCTGTTTGTTTTAAAATAATGGGCAAGGGGTTAATTGTAAGAAGGTGACAAACCTGAGGGGGATTTTTGTAATATCCAATACGTGAGGGTGATTTTTATAATTAGGACTTACCTGAGGGGGGTATTCGTAATTTACCCTAAAATAATTAATAAAATAATTAAATTGTCTGCCTTGCTTTGCATGCATCAGGCTCTTTCTAGAATTTTAAATTCAACTTTGAATTAGTTAATTTCTTGAAAAATAATTTATATATATATCTAGGAGAAATGTACGTAATATTTCATGCTAGCTAAAGTCCATTTAAAGGCCGGTTGCATATGCCCATTATATTATTGCTCTGTTTATTTGACTAATTGGGTTTTGATGGCACCACTCAATTGAATTGAGTATGAATCCTAAAAGGAAAATAAATACTTGCAGCCAAAATTTGGAGTTTGTTTTTACATTGAAGACAAAGAATTGCTGATGGCAAGTTTGGGACCTCCATTAATGCTGATAAGATTAAATGACTAATAATTGGGGATTATCATTTATAAGAGCTTTTCTCCAATAATTGGTGTGTTTTGATCCAAGAGTTTGAGACTTGCAAGGTTTAATTTGATGTCAACAAAAAACAAATTTGTTATGCATTTATCTTCTTATATATCTATTTTTCTTGTTTGTGAAATTATATACATACGGTTTATTGAACATTTACCATAATCATGGATCTATTTATTGGGCTTAAATGACTTCGAATCCAATTAAAATTCAATCTAGTTGGATCCAATTGTGTTTTATGGATTCAATATGAATCTAGGATACACTCTTGGATCCACAATGGATCTTTAATATTGGACGAACTGTAGATTCTCAATAGACACGTCATGGATACATAAGAAATTTGTGCCATCTAACAAAAATTCTAACAATTTTACGAAAAAAACATATAAAGATTGACCTGACATAAAATAAATTGAGCGGGCATAAAACATATTAATTTGACACAACATGTACAAAACTAATCAACCGGAAATGGAATGGGTGATCTAATGATCTTGCATTATTTTTTAAACACCGTCGTATTAGATTGAGCTTTGGAGCCACTTGTGGATCCACATCTAGATTTGAATATGTAGGATCTATGGTATTCAATATCATGATCATGGATCAAATATGGATTTGCGATGGATCTATAGTGCCATCTACGTGAATTGAGTAACATATATGGTTAGTAAGTTTGAATTTGGATCTGGTCTAAATTGGATCCATTTTATAAAATCGAATTCAATTGAACAACTTGTTACACCTATCAATAATAATATCAATTTTATACTCGATCTAGTTTTAAAAACACGGGCGATCATAGTCTCTTTGCAATTGCAAGTGGCTAAAACATAAATTGGCTTCATACCATAGAAAGTGACATATTTCACTTTTCATATCAAACTCGACAAAAACATATGAATTATTGACCTACGTTACAAAAGTGATACTTATGTTAATTTTGTTGAGGGAATTAAACCATGGAGATTGAAGCAGAGGTCCAAAGGAGTAAGATGACCCTAAAGCATGAACAACAAAGTCATTCTCTCTAAATATATGGAAACGGCTAATGGAATTAAAACTACAAGATAATTAAACGAGAAATATCATGAAAAATAGTCCCAAGGCAGCTAGAATAAGATGATGTGTGCAAAGTCTACTACTCCTTTTAAAAGAGAGGGTACAAATAATTAACAAGTTTATCTAAAAAAATAATAATAATACTCTCTCCGTTTCATACAATGTTTTCAGAACCGGATCGGACAGTGAACCGGTGAACCAACTGGTCACTGGTTTTGCTGGTCGAACCGGTCGGACCGCTAGTCGGATCGGATGACGTCATAATGATATAATAAATATAATTAATTTTAAAGTATATATAATATGCATAAAATTTAAACATTATCCTACAATTAATTAAAAATATATAAAATCTTAGAATATATTTAAACTAAATCACATAATATTTATAAACTTATATCATAATTGTAATATGATATTAATTTGTAAGCTCATATAAATATAATATGACTATATTTCTTTATAAAAATTTAAAAGTGTAAGTTAAAAATACAACAAACTAAGAGATTAATAATTTTAAAATATGATTATGTATAAAAGTCTAATATTCAAAATCAAACTTGCATAATATATCGATTTGATTTTCAAAATTTGACACTCTTTATCCTAAAAATAATATTGGAAAGAAATATCTTATAGAACAAATTTTAATAAAAAATTATTATTTGAGTATTAATTTTCATTGATAATGTGTAAAATGTTAATTTGAGTTATCATAATCTAATTTGTAAACAAATTTGGCTACAAGTTTTCTGTAATTTATAAAACAAAATTGTATAGAAATTCAACAAAAAATTGCTCAAATGGTAAGGAAGTTATGTTTCATTCAAGAGGTTAGGTGTTCAAATCCCACCTTCTACAAGAATTTTTAGTTTATTTTTAACATTAGTAAAATTTAAAAAATCGAAAAAAAAAAAAGAAATTCATAATCGGGTTGAACCGGCCCAAACCGGTTCGCCGGTTTTGGATCGGTTCAACCCGGTTCAGTCTGGTTTTGAGTCAAGTGGTTTTAGGGGGTAAACCGGACCATCCTCCGGTTCGCGGTCGAACCGGTCGGACCGGTTTTAATAACATTGGTTTCATATTAATTGGCACATTTGTCAATTTTTTTTGTCTCAAATTAATTGGCACGTTTGGGTTTTCAAAGTATTTTTTTCCAATTTTGTCCATTTCTCACATTTAAATTGGAAAACTCAATGATCACTACTCACCAATAAAAAATTAAAAAGTGACCATAATTATAAGACCATCTCCAATGACCAAGTCCAAGGCTGGTCTTGGCTTGGAGATGGCCTTATTGGCCATTTCTTTTGACTCAAGGGCATTTGCCCTTGATCCACCGCCCCAAGGGGTGAAGCAAGTTGTTGGGATGCCCAGAAGAAAGTTTTTATTTTATTTTTTACTTTTTTTTTTGTTGATGTTATAGGGAAAAAAAATTATTTATTTTTATTTAAAAAAGTTATTTTTAGTTTTAAAAATGTAACTTTTATTTAAGAAACTTAATATTAATTGTGTGAAATTTAATAACATTGTAATAAACTTAAATTTAATTAACATTATTATTATAACTTTGATTTGTTTTAATTTAGAATATTATAAATTAAAACTTATTTTTAAAAAGTTTTAGTTTAGCACACAAAACGTATAAATATGAAATTAAATACAATTTATGGAATCTTAAATACGAATTCATAAATTAAATACGATATAACCCTAAATAAATACAATTACATATGGTCAAATGCCGTTTATTATTATTATTATGATTATTATTAAGAGAGAGTGGGGAATAATTATTATTAAGTGAGAGTGGGGAATAATGATAATTGAAATTAAATGGAATAAGAAGATTGAATTATTGGGGATGACTATGAAAATGAGAAACTGGGGGGAATGGGAAGCTGGACTTAGGCTGAGAAGTTGGATTGAATCACTGGGGATGACCTAAAGGGTATTTGAGACATTTTACCAAAAAAAATATGTAATGATGAGATTTCTTAATCCGTGTGAAAACAAGAAATATGACAATTAATATGAAATGGAGAAAGTAATAATTAACAAGCTAAGTAAATGTTATACTCCGTATAATTTTATATTTAATTTCTCGTTGAATTTTTCCCTTCATCTGTAATATTGATTCTTCTCCGAATCCAAAAGGTATGAAATTGAAAATCATTGTCCCCGTCAAACAATATCCATTAACATATAAACAGGAATGTGGAAATTTGATTGAACGGTCCCTCTCATAATACTTATATGTAATAATATACGACTGTAAGTTATTATACATATATATATGTTTAATTCATTTCATACGAAAACATGATATTGATCTCCACATATAAATTGTATTATACTTCTTCATTAGTTGGTTAAGTACAAAATTCATGACCGTGACCGTCGACGGTTAGACGAGCTAACTGGAACAAAAAAAAAAAAAAAAAAAAGGATTATATATTACTATACATCTTAAAAACAAAAGTAAAAAAATAATTAATGCACGAATTACCTACCTTTAATTTTTGATGAAAAGACATCACTATTTGAACAATTAAACTTTTCATATAAATCAAAGGTTTCATGTCATGCAGCCATTGGAGGTTCTTAAAGGCCACTCATGTAATTCCATAGTCTCATTATCCAATCATCAAGAGCTAGAAAGAAATGTAAATAAATTAATTAATTAATTAGACCAAATTTATGTTAGTGGAAATTGCATTTATTCAATTTTAATAGTGGAGTTAATCAATTAGGTGCAAATATTTCGTAGCGAGATCATGAGAATCTGCTGGAAGCTTCTATTATGAATTGATTTTTTCTTTCTTCATTGACATGCAAACTATTCCTAGTCTATCTAGCATGCACGAGTTTAGAAATTAGTGTTTCCCGTACGAAATAAAATTAATGTGAATGCAAACTAAAGTTTCTTTTTTCGGGTTCAAATGTACTTTCTTTTTTTTTGTTTAACCGCAGGCTTACTTTTCCTTATTATGAAATGAGTTCTTTTTATTTTAGAAACATAATTAGAAAATTAAGTTCTTATATATATGCACTTAAAATTGATAATGATATTGATGAATTCACATTAACATTGAACAAATTAAGCAAAATACCCGAATAATTGTTATCTGATTGTAATCACATGCAAACTTAGGGATGCGGGGTTAATTATTTGATTTCTACGTATATGATCACCTAGTGAAATTATATTAATATTGTAGGTCTAAATTCAACTAAAAATTAGTGATCCTAATTAAGGTTCAATTAATACAATGTGGCAAAGTCTTGCTTAACTAGGTAGAGGCCTAAAACACATTTTATCTAGTCATTATTTTCCCATATAATAATGAAATTGATAATTGAACATTATTCACTTATATAATAGCGTAAATTAACACGATGAATTAAATAGCTAGATTGAAGAGTTGACATTTTAGCTACTCATTATTTTTCCATATAATTAAGTTGATAATTGGACAGTATATATATATATATATATATATATATATATATATAGTTATTTAAGTCATAAACACGAAGCCTTAAATAGCTAGATCTCAATTGTAAAAATAAAAAAAATAAAAATAAAAAAAGAATATACTTGGAGAAATAGTATTGAAAATTTGGAATCATCGTCTGGCCTGACGACCGTCGCATTTAACTGTCGAAAGAGGAGAGGTTGTGTTGTGCTCCAACTACCAAACCGTCCATGTAAAAATGCAACGTCATCAAGTAATTAGTCAATTAATTACTTAAATAAGACATAAATAAGTTTAGTTTACTTTAGGAGAAACAATCAAAATTGTATATAGGCCACGTGGTATCTTTCTATTGTATGGATTTATATATATGCTCAACATCACCATCAATTTTAAAGATAAGATAAATAACACAATATTAGCCATTCAAATTTGAATAAATATTTAATTATATAACAACTGACAAAATACAATATGTCAAACAATAAAACAACCTAATTAACAAACACCGGCTAGAGGTTTGAATATTTCTACTACAACCGTAATAACATCCTCATATATACGTTTAATCATATATATTTCAAAAGTTTTTTTATCACTCTATTTTAATTATTTACAATTGAAAATTTGGTACTCTTTCAATCACACGACAAGTATTCAAGTTTACATCACAGAACATCCATTAGGGTTTTCATCACTAAACATATTATCGTTTATATTCACGGGTGGTGGCGTAGGTGGTCCTTGTGCATAATGTGACATATAGCCTTGTTGCGGAAGTGGTCCTTGGGCGTATTGTGCAACATAACCCGTAGTAGGGTAACTAGATTCTTGATGATGATACGTTGGCAAACCGTAATCTTGATTGGTAAAATTATAATTATACACGGGCATGGCGTAGTGTGTTTGAGGATGAAAGCCATAGTGCTCCAACTTATTAACCTCGACTTTTGTTCCCTCAACGCCCTTGCTTCCTTCTCCACCACCACTCGCAGCTTTCGGTTCTCCAGCTTCTTTTTTATCACCACCGCCCTCTTTTTTCTCACCGCCACCACCTTCTTTCTCTTTCTTGTCCCCACCACCACCTTCTTTGGCCTTTTTATCGCCGCCACCATCATCTTTCTTAGGAGGAGGAACAATCTCTATATTTCTTTTTAGCTTCTCTTTTAAGTACGCGGTGAGCTCTTTCACATCCATTGTCCCGGTCACCGAGACCAAATCCTTTTGTAGGTCCGTTGTCACAGATTTAACCCCTATTCAACAAAAGATTCATAATGTTACAAAACTATAGTTTAAAAAATAAAATATGATTGTATAAAGAATATTCCTCAATTATTTTTAAGACAATCGTATCCTTCCTAGATAATTACTCAATAAACAAATTAAGTATGATGTTTCATGCTGTACCTAACTTAAATAATAGTAGTAGTACTATTAAAAATTCATAATTATGTGGTAAAATTAGTTTATTTGTGAAAATAAAACAATATAAAAGTTGGGTCTAACTCACCATCAATATGTTTTGATACGACCCGCTTTATCTTATGTGCGCATCCGTCACAATGCAGTCTGATTTTCATCAACACTGTACTAACCACCGGCTGTACCAAAAAAAATAAAAAAATAATAAATATCAATATATTAAATAAATTAATATCCAAGTGGCATTAAAATAATCTTAATAAAGTAACTCAGCCCAAAATAAATTATTTAATATCTCTACCTCTTTTGGTTTTTTGTCTTCAGCTTTTTTCTCATCTGACTTCTTCTCTGATTTCTCATCGGCCTTTTTGTCACCGGCGGGGGCGGCTGCGCCGCCGTCCTTCTTGGGCTGAGGGGAAATTAAATCCACCTTCTTTTTGGTTTTGTATTCGACTCTTTCGCGGAGCCATGTGGGGTCCACATTGCCGGTCACGGTCAATTTGTTGTCTGCACAATCAGCCTTCACTTTCTCCACACCTTCACAAAAATAGGACCACACGGAAAAATTACTTTTAGGCCCCCACGGCTAAGACTTTATTATTACTCCATGTGCATATATGTATAAATATCTTAGACAAAAATGGTGAAATTGAAAATGACACTTTGAGTTGAAATGTTAAAAGTAACGTTAACTTTGTTGGTAATTTTTTTTTCAACGTTAAATGTTTGTTACTTTTTTTTTTTTTTTATAATTAATTAATTGTTTGTTACTTGAAAGCTCCGAAAAGTACTATGTAGGTTGCGACCAATTCAAGGAACCACTGCTTCATGTTTACTTGAATAGCAAAATTTACTGTTGGAATATACCTTTTTCTAATTTTTGCAACCTTAAAATCGTAATGAACTGATCAATTAATAATTAATTAGAAAAATTAGGACCGTTTGTTTGGTTTTTTGAGAGTGTTTCCTATGTATTTTCATGTACTTGAAGAGAAAAAATTATTAATCTCCATAAGTGACACAATTCTCGAAAAATAAAAATAAAAAATTATATTTATTAGTTTGGGTTTTACACTTTCTAGAAGAATCCAGACAAACATGACCTTAATATTGCGAATACGAAATATAATTATTCAATTTTAATTCTGTAAAATTTATAATTAGTGGAAAAAATATGGAAAATACTGTTGTATTCCTCTTCTCATAATAAATTAATAAATTCATGAATCATGATACAGGACAAAAGGAATCATTTCCAGGTAATTTAAGCAATATGTTCTTCACCTAATTATTAGATTAAATCAAACAAATCAGAATTAATAATAATTTTAAGTACCTTCGAAATGACGAATGGAGTGTCTGACTTTTTTCGCACAACCTTCGCAATGCAAATCCAGTTTCAACACGACGGTGAGAGGCCCGTCTTCTTTCTTTCCACCGCCTTCCGCCGCCTTCTTCTCTCCGCCCTCCGCCGCCTTCTTCTCTCCTTCAATCTTTTTCTCATCTTTCTGCAAAATCAAATTAACCAAAAAAATAGTTTTATTAAGCACAACTTTCTTCAATAATAATCAAATAAAATTAAATAGAATTCACCAATTGTCTGAGAACTGGACTCTAATTAGATGAAGATTAAGGGCCTGAAGAGTAATTAATTACCTCACCCATTTTGTGTGTCTTTCGTTTTCTTTTTCTTTTTCCTTTTTCTCTAAAAATCAGAAGCTTTTTCTTCGTGAATAATTGTTTAGTTTAGAGGCAACCGCCTGAATATATATAGAGCGAAAAATAGAGAAACATGCTGTGCTGAGTTTTGCTGATTCAGCAGGGCCCACTAGAGAGAGAGACTTTTGACTCGTGTATATATTTTGTATCTATATGTGATGTATGTGTATATCTATGTATGTGGATGGAATGTCACACATGCATTAATATGATGCCGTGACAAACCAGCTAACTTTGACTAAGGCATGACCAATAGTGGAATTACTGTACTGCCCCCACTTAATTAATTACCACGTTCTAAAGTAATTAGGTGGGCTTTGCTAAACCAACTATAATTAATTTACAAACCTCCAGATACATATGTTTCAAAAGAATAATAGTAAATAATTTGTATAAATATTATTGTAAGTTCTGTGATGATGATCAAATAGAACAATTGTAAGAAGTAAAATATATTACTATGTTAGCTTTTGGAATAAATTTGCTCATTCGTGTGACTATTTATTATTTGATGTATATATATATATTTGATTCTATCGTAAAATGAGTGAAGAACGAATAAAATGTTTTCCAACTACCTAAAGTCATAAGCTTCCAACTATTTAGTACAAAGTTAAATTTTTGGATATCAAAAGAATACAATTTATGTATGACAAACAGTAGAATGATCAATTTGATTGTTGCAATGTAATTAATCTAGCATTGTCACAAAACTACATTTTGTTTACTAAGGGTCTCACATATATATTTGACTAGGTGAAATCCTGTCCCCTTCAGAATGAATATTAAATGGTTCAAATTCATCGCTTAAATGATTGTAGTTAAAAGAAATTAATAATTTTTAATAAGTAAATTTAAGAGCCAATAAGATCATAGCTCATTGATAAGGTTTATTTCTCAACTCCTACTATTGTGGGGTTTTTTTTTCTATTTTAATATTGGTATTTGACGATTGATTTTCTTTATAATTTGATTGTTATTTATTATATATCTGATTTAGTGATATATATATATATATATATATATATATATATATATATATAATTATTTAATTTAATAATCATTTGAGAGAGCAAATTTAACATGTTTTTGTAAAGCCTAAATTCTTTTCTTTATAGTCAGAATTTCAAATAAACTTCAATAAACAAATTTAAGATGTATTTCAAAACTTTTCTTTTTCTTGAGAATTTGAATACAAAAATTCCCAATAACCAAATTTCAAATATAAACTTCAATAATTTTCAATAAGCATTTTTTTTCTTCTAGTTGGTAGTTAAGCTTATGCAGTTGTTAAAATTTTATTGAGTAGTTAGAAATCATGTCTGTGAAGGTAGTACTTGTACTACAACTTTAATCATCTATCCCGTACAATTACTTTACTTATCCTAGCTGAAATGTACTTACAATATGAATGTATAATCACAAACTATTGTGAAAGAAACATATATATATATGTTGTACTTTCTAATTTGTTTGTCTAACTTGAGGTGAAAACTTAGGTCACATTAAATTAAATAGCCACTCGATTTTAAATTTGTTCTCGTCATTAATTTGTGTACTTTTTCAAATTATTTGGGCTTGAGAAAATTTACTCGCCCATTGTTCTTGAATGTTCCAAGTGTCATTAAATTACAACGTGAAAATAAAGGTAATAAACTTTTCTGGCCCCGACAACATTGTTGGTGGCGAAACAGGACCTAGCTAACTTGCCGATGGGCTATAGTATTCAATTTACTTGCTAAGACTTTGATTAAACATTAAAGTGCAAATTAAATTAAGCCTCCACATTCACCTAAAGTTTGGATATCATTTAATTATTTTACACGATACTCAATTTTAAAATTATGGCATTATATATGCCGCGAGCGTGGCATTATAATATTACAGTACGTAGAAAATCTAGACGCACTAATTATTTGCAATAAAAATAGGTATAATTTATGTGTTACCTATAATGAGACTCGAAGCAAATTCGGCCAAGTCTCCAATTTAATTTTAATCAAATGTATTTCTTCATGTTTATTAGTTGAGTCTGATATCTTTACAATTAGTGATTATCAAATTCTTCTACCAGATTTGAAGTCGAAAGTATCTTCTTTCGTAATACCAGACTCATTTTCAATCCCATTCAGAACTCTTATTTATTTGAGAAATTGTGTAGTGTAACCGCTGCACCATGTTATCAAGTATATGTGGTGTAGCCCACCAATGCACTTGTGACATGTGGAGTGATAATCCACATCATCTCATGTTCTGGTCATGTTCCAAAAAAATAAAATTTTAAAAAATATGTTCACATTGCCAGAACGTGAATTGCACTAAATAATCATTTATTTCTAGCATATTTATTCAAAGGACTAAAGCCTAAACATCATTATACCAATTACCAACATTGAAGTAGACAAGTTAACTTTTTCATAATGGATCAGTATTTATTTTTGAGAAAAGTCGTGGCTGCTGGGGTAAATTACTTTTTTTGCGGGTGGACTAGGAAAACTGAGCACTGATCATGCCATAGACATGATGAAAACATTTTTAGTTACATGATAATTATGTATTCATTTATATTATACTAGTATTATAAGCAATTTGGTTTTTAATTTGAAGCAGCAGCCCTGCTTATTAACAAAATTGGGATAGATATATATGTGAAAAATATATTAAGTGACATTTTACGATTAGTGTTGGTTTTATCACCCGATATATAGTTTTCACAGGTATTATCATGACAGTTGTATTTTAGTTACATGTCACCAATAATAATCAGTGGTAAATAAAATGTTATTCAAATAATTACTATTTATTATATATATATGCTAGAAGTTATTATGTATTATTTATCTCTAAAAATTCATTTCTTTATAGTGCATGTTAAAAGTACACAAAACTCTGGACTCAATTTAGTAGAATTGGAAATTGAGTGTTCATTCTAATTTATATTTGTCCTTTTTTTTTTAGATGATGATGAATACGTTATTAAACAAGCATTACATCATAAATAAGTTAAATATAAATATATGCATTAAAGAAGATAAATACTATTAACGAGAGTTGAACTCATAATTTCTTGATAACGGGACCTCATCTTCCATGATAATTTGGCAAGTTGTGTGACATGAATATTAAAGGTTGAAGCCGACACCTCTGAATTTCTAGCCACATTTTGGGACCATCGCTTGAAGTAAAAGAAAATTGAAAATTGTGTTTAAGTTCAGTACTAGTTCAGTTGATAACCAGGTAAATAGACATATCAAAATTTAATGTTCATGTCCCCAAAACTTTGGGGTCTATTTGGATGGGTTTTGGCTCGGTTTTGTGGGTCTCGATTTAAAAAAAATGGTTTGGGTGGTTTCGATGAAACCTTTGAGACCTCATTTGGATGGGTTTTGGCTGTTGGGTTTTGTGGTTTGAATAAGTTGAAACCCCATTTGGATTGAGTTTGGATGTTGGGGTTTAGTAGAAAAAGTAGGTGGTAGGTGTCAGATCAATGTCTTTTTTAGTGAGATTTGGGGGGGGGGGAGGGAAATAGGTAGTATGTGTTAAATCAATGTTTTATAGGTTTAAAGAGTTTGAGTGTGAGTTTTTGAATAAGTTTTTTATGGTTTTATGAGTTTGACGAAACCTCACTTGAAAGGATTTTGGCTCGGTCTCGTGAAACCCGCGAGACCGGGCCAACACCCAACCAAATACACCCTTGAAGTTTCACATAAATTAATAGTATATATTTTCCACGTTGATCCATAATCACGGGAAGATGGGGACGTAACGGACGTCATGACGGCGTTCCATATTGAACCACGTTTAAGTCTACATTGTACAATAGTAGTAGTTCATGGTCAATTATATCGACAAAAGGGTCATAATTTATGTCCTGTGCTGAAATTTTAACATCTATTTTAGTTAGGCTCATACATAGGAACCTTCCACTAGCTAGCATGTTTATTACATTTGGGCCCTAAAGGCTAAAATATATAGCACCATGGCGGCTAGTGCTACACTCTATATTTCTCTAATTCCTTAAAATTAAATTTATATCTAGCTGAAAAGAATTCAAAGTCAACAAATTTGACTTGATTGCCATAAATGCAATGCTTTGAAGTCAAACTGAATTGAGGAGTACCCCTATGGCCTGTTTGGTTCGGTTGCATTTTGGTTTGGTCGTTGAGTTTTCAAGTTATGCAAATTAAAAACATCAAAAATTGTATATATATTTTCATAAAAGAAAGAAAGAAAATATGATCTTACGTGATTCTTAAATATTATATTTTCACAGTTTTATATTTTATACAACTCTAAAAACATCGTATCCGGACCTATTTTCATATATTCAAACATAAGAAACATTAGTTATTTCCCAAAATAATATAATTTCTACTTGTTCATCCAAATAATATTTCATTGTTTGATAAAATACATCCAATGATCCAAACATAACTAGTGGATTTTATGTAATCAAACTTATCTACTAAAACAATATTCTATGTAAAAATTAAAAGGAGCTAGACAGTTTTAAAGATCAACTTGGAATTTACCACCTCAATGAACATTAAATAATTATTATTTGGGTCCTTATTGTATGTTGAATTTCTTACATTATCCTAGTCAAAATTGAAAACTACCGATTTATTATCAAAGCCCAGCCCATGGTTTTGCTTTCAATATTTAGTCAGAATCTGACCCATTGAATGATGACCAGCCCGGCTTTAAGTTTGCAAATCTAGTCAAGAATAGAAACACGCCCCTAGCTTCTAATTGGGCTTACCAATCTTATCTAATTAATTTAGTTCAGATTAGATCCAAATAACTGAATCTGACATGAGTTCGATTCGACATAAATAGAGTAGAATATAGGTTGAATATGATCCGACCTATTACAAGTGAATTGAGCACATTTAATTTAATGAAAATAACAGAAGAGAAATTGCATTCAAAGTAAAATGTTCAATTTACATATATGAATTAGAAAATGACTGATTGACTATTTATAAGTAACTCCTAATAGCTAATTAAAGAAGAGGAAGGCAGTGAATAACAAGGGTAAAAGAGTAATATGATAAAACTAAAATAAGTGTGTTAATGATAAACACGTTTATGATCTCCTCCCATCTTTCTTCAACTAACCGTCATTAGCCAGATTCATTTCTTCATTTATTTCACAATCTTCTTCCTTAATCTCCTTTGTTTGATTTTCTGATGTTATTTCTTCCAGTAGTCCCCCGCAAGATGGAGAGTGAATGTCCTTCACTCCCATCTTGGATAAAATATTCTGAAATGGGATTCTGGGGAGTGACTTAATAAATATATTTGCGAGTTGTGCGGATGATGAAATTGGGAGCAATTTGATGTTCAGACGAGCAACGTGTTGGCCTACGAAGTGACAATCGATTTCAAGATTTGGTTGATGGCTAATTGCAGAGCAGAATCATTATCACAGAAGATTGATGGTGGGGATGTAATTTGAACTTGAAGATCTTTCAGTAATTGGGTAAGCCACAAAACCTCACTTGTTATATTTGCAATTGACCTAAACTCTGCTTCTGCTGATGAAGAGATACAATAGCTTGTCTTTTTTATTTCCAGGAAATTAATGAATTTCCTAAGAAAGTGCAAAACCCTGTTGTAGATCTTCTTGTGACCAAACAGTTGCCCCAATCTGAGTCACAAAATGCAGATAGGGAAGTATTAGTATCACTTGAATAGAAAATTCCCTGACCTGGAGGCCCTTTTAAATTTTAGTAAGTAATGAGCCGCATCTAAATGACTTTGTGTATGCTTAGATAGAAATTGGCTTAATTTGTGAACTGTAAAGCAGATATCAGGTCTAGTAATTGTCAAATAGATTAATCCATCTACTAGTCTACGATAAGGGGATGGATCAGGAAGTAAATTAGTCTCATCCATAAGTAATTTGGTGTGAGGGCCCATAGACAAGGATACAGGCTTACTGGCTAAATATCCTGTGTCTTCTAATAATTGCAATGTATAATTCCTCTGAGAAATGGCAAGTCCTTATTTTGAATAAGCTAGTTCAATTCCAAGGAAGTACTTGAGGATGCCTAAGTCTAAGTTTGAAAGTAGAGCTCAAAAGTGACTTAGTGTGTGAAATGAGTTCAAGACTAGAAGGCAATGAAAGTATTAAGAGTACCTTTTGTGTATAGGGAATAATCTGAAAATGACTGTGTAAAACCCATTGAAGTAAGTACTTCAGTAAGCTTTGAGTTCCACTGTCTACTTGCTTGTTTCAAACCATAAATAGACTTTTTAAGCTTACATACATGTCTTAGTGTAACGCCCCATAAATTTCAGGGATTTTCAATTGTATTTTATTGAGTTTTTAATCCAATTTTTATGTGTTATATCTTATTTTTCAAAATTAAGTGCTACTTTGTGTTAAAATGTACAATTAAATTATCTCCTATGTTCTTATTAACTTTAAAATGATTTAGAAACACAAAAATACTTTAAAATAATAGTATACCTCTTTTGAAATATATTTGGACTTAATTGTGCAAAATATATAATTTTTGGGGCAAAAATGCATTTTACCAAAACTTCAAGGGGCAAATGCAAATTCCGCCCTTACTTGATTTCAGCTGATAGGAGAGCCTTTATAGCTTTCCTAGGGTGGCCAAGCATGCCCCTTGGGTAGAGAGACTTCTCTACCCAATGTGGACATGCATTGGTTAGTTTTTGAAGACTAATTATGTCTTCCCACTTTCCCAAGGTATATAAACACCTTTCTTCCCATTTTCAGATTTTCCTTCACCCTATTTACACCTTAGAGTTCATAGTTAAGTTAGAATTAGAGAGGAAAAAAAAAAAAAAGTGTGTGAGAAGAGGTGAAAGTTAGTGTGAGAAAGTTAGAAAGTGGAGGAGTGAAGGGAGAGTAGAGGCCACCACCACCGCCGTGAAGCCGCCGGAGGACCACCAGCCCACTGCCGGACCGCCACCAGTACGCCGCCACGCAGCCACCGTGTTTGGAGGAGTTCAAGTTTCGGTAACTCCTCCTTATGCTTTCTCTTTGATGGTTTATTTTTTTTACCCAACCTTAGAAACCCTAGCCTTTTGCTCCTAAAAATATTTTAGTATGTTTAAAACACCTTAGATCAAGTTATTTAAGTTTCTATTTTGTGTGTAATGTCAAAGATGCATTGATTTTGGATATTGATACATGAATGATTCTTATTGATAGTTGATTTTGTTGGATTCTTAATAGATCTATGGGTTTCTCCATGAAATAATGTTTTTGGGATTTTTGAAAACAAAAAGTATGTTATTTCCAAAAATTACATGTGTAAAATTACAAAAGAATATGTTACATTATAGATCTATAAATTTTTCATGAAAGATTTAAAAATTTGTGAATGTTTTGGGTTATAAAAAGATTTTTATCTTTTATTTTGGGCTATTTCTATAAATCTGAAAAATTGGGGGTGTATTTATGCATATTTGGTGAGGTGGCCGGAGCCACCCCACCTCCGGCAGCAAACTCCGGCCGCTGCAGGTTGCTGCCGGGTCTGTTGCTTGTGCAACAGACCCAATTTTGGGCCTGTTGCACAAGCAACAGGCCATTGGGGCCTGTGTGTGGGCTGGCCCAAATGGGCCAGTCCACATCTCTTAAAAAAAAAAAAATACATAATAAAATAAATCTGAAAATTGGAGAAATAATTTTTAAGTATATATTCTGAAAAATATTAAATACTTTTGAAAATAGAAGAATTATTTGCATAACATAAAATTGTTTGAAAACTCTTTTTAATATTAAATTCTGAAAATAAAAATTAAATAAACTCAAAAATAATTTTGAAGTTAATGAATGAATTCTGAAAATAAAATTTGTAATTATTAAAAAATAATTTTAATAATTATTTAACATTAAATTTTGAAAAAGAAATAAATAATTTCGAAAATAAACTTAAATAATTTTAAATAATTTTTTTTTTAAAAATAAATGATAGAGGATTAATTATAATAAAGAATTTTCTGAAAATGGATCTAATTAATTTTTAAAATAAAATAAAATGTTAAATAATAATAAATTATTTTCCGTATAAGATCATGAAAAATAATAATTTTCAAAAATAAAATAATTTCAAGCGAACTTTAATTCCTAATTAAAAATAATTCATAATTTGTGAAAATAAAATAATTTCTAATAATAATTTTTCGGAAAATAAATAATTTGAAAATAAAATAAAATATTTTTGATTAAATATTTTTCTGAATTTAATTAATTCAAAAATAAAATTATAAATAAATAAAGTTTTTAAAATTTGAAAAATAAATAATTCAAAAATAAACTTTGAATTATTGAAATTAAATGTATACCTATTTTAAAATAATTAAAGAATTCAAAGATGTTTGAAAATTTTAAAATGAAATCTAAACCTAAAGAAAATAACATCTAAATTTATTTGTTGAAATTAAGTAAAATATTTGTTGAATTCTTAAAGAACTTTATCGGGTTTTTATAAATCCTTATTTGTGGCTTTCCATACCACGTAACCTAAGGAAGCCCCAAGCTGGACTAATTAGTCTAAGTTTGATCATGGTCTCGTTTCGACCATGATACCACTATAAGTGCGACTAAAGTGTTCCTTAGTCGTTCATAAGTTTTTGTTCGTGTTTAGATTTTTAAACGCTACGTAAATATGTACAGGATCTGGAATCGCCGTTCTACCGATAAACTTTCAAGAACCGTAAGTAGCACAGGTGAGCGTTGTGTGTTCATTTGTGTGTCAGTCTGATATGCTAGTAGGTCGAGTCTAAGCATGTACATTAACTATGAATAACCCGAACATGTGCTATGTTACTCTCTTTGTATATATTGCAAATAGGTTGACTTGTATGAATCACTTAGCACATCAACATGATTACCCTAATACATGCTACACCCAAATCTAGATCTACTTAGTTGCGAATATGTTCACGTAGCCATATATCTAAATTGCTTTCGGTGAATTGTTATTGTTGGTAAAATGTTATATCTGTTTGATATGTTATGTTTCCGTTTGTGTCCGATTTTGTGTGGGCCCTATTTGTTTGGTATATGGACCCGATGACAACCTGGCCGGCAAGGGCCGGCAGGATTGTCACGGTTACCCGTAGGCCTGGCCTTACAATCCAAGTAGGGAGGAACACTTGGGGAGTAAGGACGTACTTTGGCAAAGACATGTCGATGCACTTCAGATAGTAAGGTCGCTTCTTACTCGATGCGTTTGGATGGACATCAGAATAAGGATGGAGGGTAAGTGGAGGTCGGCATCAGCAACTCTTGGTTATTTGAACTCTATGCTTTGATTTTATATATGTCATATATGCTTAATTCGTTTATATGCTCACGATATATATTATGTAGCATCCATGTGTCACACACACAATGCACCACAACCTCACTAAGTTGGACGATCAACTTACGCGTTCCTTTTATCAATCTTTTCAGATGCAGGAGTCTCGGGTTATGATGGTTGAGTCGTTGTGTCAGTTTCCAGGATCCAGTCGGTTGTTGAGGGATTGTCCTCCCTTTTGTTTTACATGCTTTAGCTATTTTGCTTCTTTTGTTGTCGTCTTATTCTAATGACGAATGATGTATTTTGAATATTGTGTTTGTATTACGTAGGCTTGCGGGGTTACCCGTATAACCGTATATTTGTCCTTCTCCGTATTTTACGGAGCTAGTTGGCCTTTTGAATTTTTAATTTGGATTTATCGCATGCTTTAATTATGTCATCATGTGTTCAAAAAAAAAAAAAAAATCAGCAACTCTGATGGGTTATCCCGCGCCGGGCGATCCCGAACTCGGGGATGGGCCAAATAGGACCCGACCCGGGGAGCGGGGCGTCACACTTAGTGAATTGTTACATGATGAAGGAGGATTATATCCTTGAGGGAGATCCATATAGACATCTTCACTTAAATCCCCATTTAGGAAAGCATTGTTTATGTCTAACTGATGGAGGTGCCAATTTTTAGCCATTGATAGAGCAAGTAAAACTCTTACAGTCACTAGTTTAGCAACTGGAGAGAAGGTGTCCATATAATCAACTCCTTCTTGCTGTGTGAATTCCTTAGCAACTAATCTGGCCTTGTACCTATAAATGGTACCATCAAGATTCCTCTTAGCTTTGAAAATCCATTTACACCCAATTGTATGCTTGTTAACATGCCAGGTTGAGTTGTTTTCCATGGCTTGAGTCCATTCTAGAATTTTGATTGACTGTCTATAACATTGAGGTTCGGGAACTTGAGTTATATTAGTAATGAAAGCCCTGTAGCTTTTTGAGAGTTTGGAATAGTTGAGGACAGAACATAGAGGATATTTAAGAAGAGAGATGATAATCATGTATGATGGCGGTTTTGTTGGTCTAGTGGATTTTCTTGTTTGTTCATTAGTGCTTTGTATAGTTACTGGTATTGTTTGTGTAGTTTGTAAATGGGGGTTGGCAGTTGAAGAGGCTGAAGGTGTTCTTTGAGGAAAAGAGTAATTTGTATCAAGTGTGTTAGGTTCAGGAAATATAGAGTCGGTGTTGGATGTTGATGATAATTTGGGAGGTGAATCTTTAAAAGGAAAATATTCTCATAAAAGACAACATCTCTAGAAATAAAGAAATCATTAGTAGAGGTATCATATAATTTATAACCTTTATACCCTAGTGCATACCCCATGAATATGCATTTTCTTGCTCTAGGTTGGAACTTGATCCTATGTTCATTAAAATGAGGGATGGAGTCCTATTCATATAGTAAACCGAAGTTAGAATACAATCAGACCAAAATTCAATAGGCATATGTGATTGAAATATTAGTGATCTAGCAATGTTTAATATGTGTTGGTGCTATCCAATCATCATCTTGGAGTTGGTGTCATGTATGAAGAGGTTAGTATGTAGAAACTGAACAGTATAATGCTTGTTTTGAAGTAAGGAACTTATAGAGAGAGTAAGTGGAATTTAAATGAAGGACATAGAGAACATTAGATAAATTGATGTCATCATTTAATTTGACTTGACCAATGAAGTAAACTGGTATGATTGCATTTTTAGGTAAAGAAATAGTAGTGTTACTAGCAATCTGTATATCATAAAATAGTGTAATATATGTACAAATGTGATTTGTGGCTCATGAGTCCACTATCCAGGGATTATGATTGAAAAATGAAGATTGATCTAGTGCAGAAGAAATTGTACCTGAGATAACTGTAACATTGAATATACTATTATTGTGATTATATGTTTGTTGTTGTGAAGTGCTTTGGTGTTGTTGTGTAGTGATTAGGCTGGTCAAGTATGAGTACTGGTCAGGTTTTAAATTTTGAACAAACTCATGAATGCCAGTCTGATTATTGCCTAGTAAATTAGATGTGAATTGGTTTGTTGTAAGTGTTTGTTGTCTAGGAAAATTGGGCATGTAGCCAGGAGGATAGCCATGTATTTTAAAGCAAGTCTCCACAATGTGACCTGCCATATTACAATGTGTGCAAAAAGGTCTTTCTCTCTTTCTTAATTGAGGATTGTAGGATGGCATGAAAGATGGATTTGATTGATTTGGGGACTGATATGGTGTTGAAGATGGATTGTGTTGGTAAGATTGATTAAAATTGGGTCTTGGATTGTTGTATTAATTGATTTTGTGGTCTAGGATATGGAATAGAAAAAGGCCTGTAAGAGTTTGATGGTTGTGGGTTTTTAACAGCAAAGGCCATAGAGTTTAAGGGACTGGACTCACTGATGTTTGATTTGAGGGAGATTTGTTACTCTTCTTGTGTGATTAAGGAGAGGGCTTTGTTTATTGTAGGTAAAGGGTCCATAATCAAGATTTGGCTACGGATGTGAGTGTATTGTTCTTGTAAGCCCATTAGAAAACTGTACAAGTGTTCATTCTAAAAGTAAGTTTCCAATTTGCCACATTCACAGTTTGGCCTGAAATTTTGCACCTCATCCCAAAGTATTTTTAGTTTTGTAAAATAGGTGCTGACAGAGTCCCTCCCTTGTTGAAGTTGAATGATGTCTCTTCTGAGAGAGTAGATTCTTGCACTACTACCCTGCATTAATCTTTCTTCTAATTCTTTCCATAGATCCGAAGCAATTGAATGATACAGGATGCTATCATTGATTTCTTGTGAAATAGCATTGAAAATCCAAGCAACAACAATAGTGTTGTTTATTTCCCACATGTATTGATCAAAATTGGGTCAGTTGTAGGTTTTGGCAAAGTGCCATCAAGGAATCCCAATTTGTTTTTGACTTTTAGACCAGGAAGCATAGCACGGCTTCAGGATTGATAATTGTTTTCTGTGAGAAGAGTAGAAACCAATTTCAATCCTGGGCCATCAGCAGGATGTAAAAAATATGGACTTGTTGGGTCTTCTATTTGAGTTCTTGATGATGGTGGTGTGGTAGTTGATGAATTTTCAGGTGAAATAGACATAGTGGGTGAGGTTAAGATTAGAAGAAAAAGTGATCAAGAACGAATGTGAACCCATGTTAAGATTAGAAGAAAAAGAGATCAAGAACGAATATGAACCCAGAATGAAAAAGAGATCAAGGAACATGAAAGAAAAAAAAATCAAGAACTGAAGGGAATAAAAGTTTCTGGATTCTGATGAGAAAAGAAGGAAAAATTTGAAAGAATATTGTAAATGGAGTGTGAAGAAAATGGTATTATGAACCAAGAAAATAATTGGAGATATGAGATGAGAAGAGAAACAAATAACATGAAAGGAAAATGATAAACCTGGAGTCGATGAGATGAATATGAAAATCTGGAAATGAATCTTAACAGAAATTAGATTGATTGAGTATTGTGTAGCGGAAGCCTTGTGATTGAACTGTTGATACCATATTACAAGTGAATTGAGCACATTTAATGAAAATAACATAAGAGAAATTGCATTCAAAGTAAAATGTTCAATTTACATATACGAATTAGAAAATGACTGACTGAATGAAACAAGAAAAATACAAAGCCTATTTATAAGTAACTCCTAACAACTAATTAAAATAGAGGAAGGCGGTGAATAACAAGGGTAAAAGAGTAAAATGATAAAACTAAAATAAGTGTGTTAATTATAAACACGTTTATGATCTCCTCCCATCTTTCTTCATCTAACGGTCATTAGCCAGATTCATTTCTTCATTTATTTCACATTCTTCTTCCTTAATCTCCTTTGTTTGATTTTCTGATGTTATTTCTTCCAATACGACCCGAATCAGACCCACTGACGACACTACTTATAAATATAAAAGGAGCTCACATTTACATATTGCTTACATGAACATGAATTATTTACCAATAAGGTACATTTATATTATACATATGAAAATTCTTTATGGTCAACACTTTATTCCAATTTATACAATGACCTTGCTATAATAAGCAAAACAAAACAAATAATACAAATTAATAATGTCCAACACTCATACAATAAATACTATATACCCTTCATAATCTTCCATCTATCATTTTTAATTAGGTACAAATGTTCCAATATACCCAAATCCAATGATGAAGAAAGCCCCTGCCTGCAGCAATAGGTACATATAAAAGTGATTATGCCCAAACAGCAAGTTGTATACTGCACAATGCAACAGATACATCCCCACTAATATCTCCAAAATTTGAACCCTGTCAAAAATATTTTAAATCAATAAATAACCATACTAAAAAAATTTCATAAATGATATTTTTCAATCACCAAAAAAAAAAAAACAATACTTTTCTCCCATACGGCATCGTGCCCTTTTGTTCGATTTTGCAGTGTGTTTTTGCTTCATTGTATTGCCTAGTTTTTCAGTGACAACCCATTCATTAACTCTATTAGCCTCAAGAAGTCCAATTATGGATGCCTTTGTTCTATGAAGAGACATAACATTCTCGAATAGAATCCAAAACACGAGAAGATGGAGCGACCTGTGACAATGTAAGTCGAAATTAAATCCAAAAGTTAATTAAATTATGAGAATTGTTCATGAACATAATGTAATAATTTATGCTTGTCATTTAATATTTCTTGCCTTATAGTAGAGGCTGCATTTAGAATTGTAATCGCCGCTGGAAGATAAATAGCTAATGGCTTTGTAAGATGAACTTCAGGAACTAAGATTGTAGCTGGGATTACAATGCAGTAAAAGAAAAAGGTAACCCAATGTGCAACTATCTTCCTTACAAAGAAGAATGCATAGATTGTATGCCACCTCTTCCAAAATGAGACGCGCTGCATTTCATAGATAAAGATTGTAAAAAAATTGTCCGAAATTTGATAGTAAAACGAAATAATTGTGGTCTTATTCATTACCTCACAAAAAAGGATTTCTTTGAACATTTTCCTGAAGAGATTAGCCGGTCCACACGACCAACGATGTTGTTGGAACCTGTATGCTTTGAATGTACTTGGAAGTTCGTTTTTGACCTGATGAAAGTGAATGATTATGTGTTCGATGTAAGGATTTAAAAGATTATGTAGATCATTTCTCTCTGAGCTACACAATTGTGCATGATTTGTCTGCCTTCATTGATTGTCATGTGGCCAATGAAGACATACTCCCTCCTACTAAAGGAGTGGTCAACTGGCAGGCGGCAATCAGATCAGGTGAATCATGCACAATTATGCAAAACCTAATAAACGGTGTGGATTTAAGTGATTTAGTCCATGATTTGGAGTGGTTTTAAATTTCTACCAATTCTTTCCGTGTATTGTATTTGTTGCGCCTATAAATTGAAACGATAACGATATATAGGACAATGTTCACACCAAGTTGAAGTAATAGTTTTCGACACTTACCCATAGATCTCCAACAAAGAGAAATTTCCAACCTCTGAGGCTAGCCCTTACAGCCAAATCCATGTCTTCTACGGTAGTTCGATCTTTCCATCCACCAGCATCATTCAATGCTCTAATTCTCCAAACACCAGCCGTTCCTACAATCAAATTCAAAAAATCTTAACTATTTTGCTCATAGGCAACGAATCAAACTTTCCTAATTAAACTAGAATGTCATGTTATAATAAACAACCATTGAATCCAAAAAACGAGCATGTTGAGGATCCAACTTCTTGTTCAACACTGAAGTGGTAATCTAACGACATCTCTTGAAGCCGAGTCATTAAACATTCATCTGCATTCACTGCAAAATTACATAGCAAAACCATTAAATTAATCAAGTTCATCGTTCATTGGAAAATTTTCATTTACTTTCATTGAAGAGTATATATATCAAGATTTAAGCAGGGTGGATTTTGTATCATATAATCGTGTCACATTTTATCATATAATCGTGTCACATTTTAATGTCACACATACGGACCTATAAGTGTGACACCAAATTGTAACACGCATATGTGATCGATAGAAGATCTTGAGTGAGATTTAATGCATTACCAAATTTCCATCGAGCTTGAACCAAAGCCAACTCTGGATTTTCTAACATATAAGGGATAGTTCTCCAGAGAAAATCTGGTTCAGGTTGAAAATCGGCATCGAAGATTGTGACAAATTCGCAATCAACAACGTAGTATTTCTTGAGACCGTCTTTAAGGGCACCGGCTTTGTAACCGTTCCTATTGTTTCTTGTTTCGTACTTGACATTTACACCTTTTTCCATCCATTTTCGGCACTCTAATTCAACCATTGCCTGCAAGAATTTTATTTCAGACACATGTATGTATAGTATACTTGCTATAAGTTAATAATAAAAAAATAAAAATAAAAGGATAAGTACCCTTAAGACTTCATTGGTGGAATCATCAAGAACCTGCACGATGAGCCGATCCGATGGCCATGAAAGTCCACAAACAGCTCCAATCGACAGCTTGTAAACCTACGAAAATTAACAAGAAGAATTTGGATTAATTAAAATTACCTATTATTATACATGGATCAAAATTCCAGTAAATTACCTATTATTATACATGGATCAAAATTACGAAAATATAGAGTAGTTCTAATTCAAAATGCTTAAATGTCTTCAAAAATTTTAATATTTAAATGACTTGGAATTGGTACCAACTACCAAGGAATGTGTAGATTTCTTTTAATATTCTCTCCTATGCATTTTTTTTTTTTGAGGAAAACCCAATTGGGAAAAAACATTAATGATCAATATCGTCAAATACAAAATCAGCAATAAACTTAGGAAACTCCAATAATGGAGAGGACATACTAAGAGCTACTTTTGCTAAGACATGAGCCACATAATTACTTTTTCTAAACACACGTTCTTCAATTAATGTAAGCTTTATCACAAATAATTTATTGATTCTTGGACGGAAATTGAGGAATAATATTCTTGTCTAATAGAATAATTACTTCACCGCTTATTTAATAGTTTTTGTGTATTTTTATCATAAATGCAATATGATTTTCCTATCGTCTCCATCGATAATTAAAAGAAATTTTGACTTTGCCTCTTAAAATAATATAAATGTATTTCAGCCTTTTAATAATCAATTAAAGAGAAAATTAACCTTTTTTTAGCCAGATTTACAAGTACATATAATTGTACACAAATGAATAGGCAGTTTATATGCTACTAAAATTGAAAGAAAAAAAACTAAAATTGATCTCATAATTAATGGTCACTGGTAAATTTGTCCACAAGTATTCTGGATGGTAAATTTATCCCACAACTTACTAACAAAGGCAATTTTGGGACTGTTTATGTCCAATTATGAAAGTGATGAACTTCACTCGCGAGCATGGTGGATTTAAATTGGTGAATTATCAGCCTGTGGGTGAGTCTCACTTCGCAATTCAAAGTCCCAAAATTTGTTTTAGTTTTATAAGTTGTGGGCTAAAATTATAAATTTAAAGTCCTCTATGCATTTGCATCAAACTTATTTATTTAATAAATAACATCCAATATTCTTTTTTTGGGTAAAATCTAACATTAACCCATTTTGATAAATAATACAAAAATAATGACTAATTATAAAATATTTATAATTACATGCGTTTCATGATTATAATTAAATTAGTAGGTCGAACAAAATTTTGACTAAAAAAATCCGCCTTTATTGATTACTTTGAAAGATCATATATCATACCATATACAGTTTCTTCAAAGATTAATATTTCGCTTGAGTTAAACATTAAAAACTTACTGAGAAATTTTCGGCAAAAGTGTAATTTTTTTTAATAGGTATTGAAATTTTGATCCATAATTTGTATACAAGAAATGCTGAATATACGTGACATAGTAAAAACAGTAGAGGGAAAATTCCAAATTGTACTAGGATTTAATTACCTCTTTCTCGTTAAACATGGGGATCTGCACCAAAACCATAGGATAATTCTTGTTTCTCTCCATGTCTTCTTTGATGGCATCTAACTGATACTTTGTGTACCTTTTCCTCCCAAAACACTTAACACACACAATCACAATTGCCATATATACCCTTTCAAGAAAAAGCATAATAGACATACATATGCACACATACACCGCAAGCTTCAATAGAGGTACGATGATCGGAACCCGAATTCGATCCCAAACGTGAATTAGACTCCTCGTCGGATCATAGACCATATCCTGGTCTCCAAATACTATGTTGTTTCTCATGACGATCGTCGATGTACTAATTAAATTAAATTTAAAAAGAGGAAATCAATATTGAGAGTGTATGTATAGAGTCAAAAAGAGAGGGGCCGGGGTTTATATTTTATAGAGGGAATTGGGGGAAAGGTAATTAGATAATTTTGGTATAAATAGGAATTAAATTAAATTTAAAAGAGATAGATATATAGAGGAAGAATGTTTAGTATTAATGGGAAGGAGAGACACTGACACGGTGTGCATGCAAGTGAAGGTGGTGCAACGTAGCTGGGTTTCTGGCTTTTTCCCGCCGACATTCAAGTGGTTGAGAGTTTAAATTCGCGGTAAATTTTGGTGGTGGCGGTGGTGGTGCTGTGAAAATTTTCTTAGGCCTTGTTTGATTGATTTGTTTTTCTTTATGAGAATTTTCCAAGTTTTTTAAACAGATGGATATTAATTTTTTTGTGAATATATATATTTTTACGTAGGTTTGATCGTTATCTTTTTTTTTTTTTTTTTTTGGGAAAAGACAAAGTTTTTCTTTTCTATTATTTTTTGTTCCAAAATCGCGATTAGGAAGAGCAGGTAAAAAAACTGTCCTCATTTTTAAATATTTATGTTACAAAATCGCAATTAGGAAGAACAAAAAAAAAAAAAAATCCCAAAATCGCGATTAGGAAAAGCAAGAAAGAAAAATTAATGTTGTTGTCCCAAATTCACGATAGGAGCTCTCTTAAAAGTTAAAGTCAGATTTTGTATGGGTCATGTGCGCGACACATACTCATACTAATTTTTTTCCTTTTTTTGAAAAATCGCCATAAAAAAATTTCAATTACAGTACATAAGCCCGAGAGTGAAGCTCACTCTCTTAATCGGGCCGAAAATATTCCAAATTTGCTTCACAGTTTTGTGACTTATGGGGTAAAATTATCAGCCCAAAAATTTATGGGGCAAATATGACACAACCAAAAGTTATGGGACCAATTTTACATTTTTTTCCTTTTTTTCAAACTTTGGACTATGATTTTGAAATCTAACAACTCATTTTAGAAACAGGTTCAATAATTAACAATTTATATTCTTCTGATGTGTTTCATGCAATGTTGCACGGGTATGGATACGGCGATAAAAATATGACGATACGGATTTTTAAAATTTATAGAATACGATACGGCTAAAATACGTGTGTGTATATTTAAAAATATATTATAATAAGAAACCATTGTTTTAAAAATGTATAATTAAAATTATGTAATATATATTTATTTCACTTTTTATTCCATTTTAAGATGAACAATGCTATCTCCCCCTTATATAAGTGTTCAAGTAAAACGATAGTATAAATACCATATGCAAAGTCTTTGGCCCTTTACAGAATTTCAAGCGTTTTATGTAGATCACTTTGATAATATACATAATCTAGAAATTATTTGTAGAAATACATGCTCTTAAGTATTCTGGGTGTTTCCGATACGCTTTCATGTGTATCCGATACGGTATCCTTTTTATTTTATTTTTTATTATTGAAAACGCCATGGTGGAGTATTTCACAGGTATCGTACGAGTATCTGAATATCCGAGTATTCGCGTTTTATGTAGATCACTTTGATAATATACAAAATGCAATTGAATCACTATTTCTATGCTGAAAAGAATATTTCATAACTCTTTTAGCAATTTACCTCTCTGAGATAAGAATTACGATCAATCTACATCCACGTCAAAAAAATGTGCAGATTACATATTTTTGGAGATAAAAAAAAATAAGAACAAGTGGACAGTGGTGATAAGTTCTTTTGTTATTTTATCATTTATACGGTATTATATAAGTGTGTTAATTAGTCTTAGAACAAAAAATGAGATAGTGGGCCTCTTTCTCAAAATTTATGTGTTTTAGCTATTTTTGTTTACATATTACAATGAGATAAATTGCTATTAACCATTTCAAAGTCTCTCTCGACTAAAACACAGACCAAAGTACCAAACACATTTAACTCTTGAAAAAAATGATAAAAAAACTAAACTAGACTTTCTAAAGAGTTTTCGGATCAGTTAGATGTTAAGACCAAAATTGGACAACAACTGTCAAGATTTAAAATATGGTGGAGTAAAATTAATAGCTAGAATAAATGTGGGACAAACGGTCAATAAGCATTCAACGCGGGACAAGAATTACAATTTATTTTCTGCTAAAAAAAACCCTCCCTTCAATTTTTCTGCACGCAAATTTTATGTCTCACCAATTTGATGGGAAAATCTTAGAAAAATCCTAGAAATTTTTAAAAATGAAATGCAAAATCACCCCTTGTATTTTGTCTAATTATTAAAATTCATGGGTCCAAATTTGATTGAAATTTCCAGAAATTGAGTTGTTATAATTGTCAGCTCAATTATGGTGAGTTTGGCCTACAGATTCGAAAAACAATTATAGAAGAATTAATTTTATTAAAATGAATTTTGACAATAATTGATTATAATTAAAATTAATTACAGAATAATTATTTTTGTATAATAGTTTTGCAAAAATAACATTTTAGGAGCTTCTAAAATAAGTTGATTTTTAGTTTCTGGAGATCCCAAAGGTGGTCATGACGTCAAACACCATGAAAATCACGATTGATCAAAATTAATTTTTATAATTGGGGCCAAATACTTTAAAAATCACAATAAAAATCTAGAAGTGCTCCTATGAAGTTGTTTGTTTAACCTATTTCAGAAATTGGTTTCGAATTAAATTTTACGAATCAATCTCTTTTGGGTTGTCTTGGGTCCGTGGTTTAGTAATTTTCCTATTTTCATCATCATGTGTATCCTTTGTCTCATCCTTTTTTAATAATTACACACCAATTTTTTAAATAATATAATGTGAGAGTGGTATTTTTGAGAGAAGATTACATATACTAAAAGATAAAACCTTCATTTGCAACATTCAAAAAACTAAAATTATAGGTAAAATAGATTTATGGTCCTACCGCATTGGAGCCTTTGCACTTTTAGTCCAACTTCTTAAAATGTTATATCTTTTGAATCCCACGCTTTACAAATTGCATTTTTATCCAACAATTTTGATCTTTTGGTTGCACATGATAGTTTATGTTTGATATTTTTCATTTCATGTGATGTGACTGTTTTAATTTTGCACCTTTGATCCCAATTAATGGAAATAAGGAAATAGGGAAAAAAAATGCAAGATATTTTGATATATTAGTTGAATAAATAAGGAAGCAAAAGGTAAAATTCTTCAACTTAACCTTGGTAGAGTATCTTTAATTATTGTACAATAGAAGCCCAAACCGTTTAACGTCAATAGAAAGAGGAACTCATATGAGTCGTATCTAATGCACACAAGAAACGTGTATTTTTTTGGAATTTTGTGAATATGAGAAAACATGACTAACATGAATCCAATTTTAATGTCGTCATTCTTCTTAAATTGCACCTCTTCTATAGTGTCAACTTCTTCAACAAGATATCAAATATTTTTGACACGTACTAAGATAAATTTTCTTCACTTGCATGTATACATCTCATTTTATTTTGTTTTTTCCAATATGAAATAATTAATTAGTTTAGTTGTTCTTACTTTAAGTGTATGAGAACAAGAGGTAGTTCACCGATTACATGAATCTTTCCGTGAACTTATGTTCTATTATGTTCTATGGTTTTTTTCTTGATACGGTAATTGACAGATAAATAAGGAAACCAGCACCGTAAAACTGTAAAATGTGAAAAACAAGCTTTATTGACTTCATATATCTCCTTTCCCAAAATTGAGGATGCACACTATGTGTAGCATTTGAATTGATATAGTACTAAGGGAACTCTAGCTTAGATTTGTTTCAAGTTTTATGTAAATTTTTCACGAGTCAAGTGCAATATATTTGTCATTTGTCATTTAATAGGATTTGTCGGTGTACCTGGCCAATTATTGCGGGTCGGTATATAATTATATTTTTTTATTACTCAGTCGGTGCAATGAAGTTAGTTTTGGGTAGAGTTTTTCATGTGGTGAGTGGAGCCAAATGAATTAAAGTAGCACGGAATATACGTGAGTTCCGTGTTATACATGGAATACCACTATACGGAAAAAAAGGGTAAACTTCACTTTTCCCTCTTCAATAAATGTTTATGCACATATTGCTTCTTCAACTATCGATTGTATCCGATCTCTTCAATTCTTATATACTAGTCATCCACTCATCCTTAGGATGTGTTCCCGCGTGCAATAAATTTTTTAAGCACAAAAATAATAATTATTTTTTAACAAATATTAAAAGTTTAAATTTATTTAAAGGATATAATGAAATAAGTTAAAAAGTTACATAGTTAAATTAATTTAAGTATTAAGGACAAAATAAAAATATCAAAAAATTGGTGTAGCATGCTACACCACATGACCCCTTTTTTTTTTTATAGTAGTATAGATGAACGAATAGTCATTACATTTGCAATTGATCTTCTTATTTCGATCAAGAAAAGACAGTTCTCCACATTAGTATTGAAATTAATGCATTGATACTGAAGTAAATAACTCCTTTTCTATTTAAAGTGAGGTGATACAGTTTTAGAATATTATTTGTAGTACACTTCAAATCAAATGAACTAATATCCAATTAAGAAAGTGAACTTTTAATGATAAAATATGAATTGACAGTGATGAAAAGTTTCTAAATAAGATCTAGGATTCAATTAATGATATATATAAAAGTGACAACATCAAAATTGTCACTAAATTATAAAATTAATCATAGCAAGTTTGCCTTAAAGTTTTCGGAGTAACAATTTTACCCATAAGTCACAAAATTGAAACAAATATAAGATATTTCGGCCCAATTGAGAGAACGGGCTCCAGCCTTGGACTTATGAAAAAAGTTAAAATTGGTGTCAAGATTAATAGTCGTTGGCAAGTTTGCCCCCATAAATTTTCGAGCTGGCAATTTTACCCATAAGTCACAAAACTGAAGCTAATTTTGGATATTTTTGGTCCAATTGAGAACTCGGGCTTATGAATTTTGATTAACTTTTTTATCGCGATTTAAAAAAAGAAAATATGGGTCATGTCTCGTGCACATGACCCACGCAAAATCTAATTTTGAATTTTCGGAGTCCAATCACGATTTTGGGATGAAAAGTTAATATTTTTTTTCATGCTTTAATAATCACAATTTTGGGTACAATTTTATTTTTATAAAACATAATATTTAGGAGGGCTTCCATTGAAACAAAGAGTCGATTTTTTTATATATTTTACTTTCTCCAAAATCGCAATTAAGAATATCATAATTTTTCTTTTTTTAAATTTTTGTTCCTAAATCGCATTTAGTATTTGGACTAAAGAAATATTATTATTTCAAAATTTGTGATCCAAAATCGCGATTAGGAAGAGCATGAAGAAAAATATTGGCCCAAAATCGCGATTAGAAATAGCAAAACTTATTCTATACAAAAAAGTGAATTTTCCAAAATCGCAATAAGGATTTTAGGACAATTTTACTTTAATTTTGTGTCAAATTTGCAATTAGGTAATTAGAAATAAAAAAAAAAAAATTATCCTAAAAATGCGATTGGAGCCTTCTTAAAAGCCAAAATCAGTTTCGCATGTGTCATATGCATGTCATATGATCCATTTTCATTAAAAAAGAAAAGGTTAAATTCTTCAATACACCTTCATAAGCTTGAGAGTGAAGTTCAGTCTCTCAAGTAGGCCGAAAATGTCCCAAAATTGCTTCAATTTTATGACTTATAGGATAAAATTGTCAGCCCGAAAACTTATGGTCAAACTTGCCAAGTTGCCTTAAATTATGAGACCAATTTTGTCTTTTCCCCTTATTTGTCACCGAACATGTGTTGGTAGTTGTCAAAATTGACAACTTAAATCAGTAAATACTTTTAAAAAATAATTTTTTAGTTAATCTTAAACATATTCTTCTTGTCACTATTGTGTTTGGCATAATAATAGTGACACTAGTTTTTCACTCAAAATGTGTCGATAATTGTAAAAAGTGACAATTTAAATCATGAAATTCTTGTTGTAACTAGTTTTTAGTGAATTTTAAATGTACCTTTTGTAACTATTGTGTTTGTCATAATTAACTAAAACACTTGTAGCTAAATACTTCCAAAGGTTGACAACTTTTATATAGACATTTATAAAATCTTACCACCAAAAAAAATGTTTTCTTGTACTGTTAATTTTATTATTGATGTCCTAATATATATTAATATTGAAGATTGTCTCTTTTTACTGAAATCAAAAGATTAACTACAAATAAAGATGAAATAGAAAATGATCTATTTTCTACATGAGTAAATGAAGAGGACAAAGAGAGACAAAACGTACATTAAATATAAATTTTTCTTTTTTTTAAGATTGTAATTGCATCATCATTACATCAAGAATCCATCGTGCAATGAAAAACTAACAACACTAATAAAAAATAAAGAAAAATCCACATTAGTAGAAATTGAACTCAGAGGATCTTGGAGCCTTAACCTTACTACTAGGTTGCGACCTCATGGACTTACATTATATTTAGTTGGAGTAGCAAAAATGGTTTTTTTTTTTTTTTTTTTTTGGGAGAAGAAAAAGAAGCTAGGGATGTCAATTTGCAGAAGAATTAGTGAAAATTGATCGAGGAGATGTCCATTTGGATGGAATTGCTTATGATGGTTGAATAAGAAAACGGAAAAGTTTTCAAAGCAATGGAAATTTCTGCAAATTAGATTACCCACAAATTATGATATACAATTCTGTGGGCTTCAAATGTAAAAAGAAAACCTCCATTGAAAGAAATCCTAAATTAGTTTTGCCTTAGTGGGTTTTGCAATATAATTAATTAATTTTATAATTAAGTGAATTATCAAAAGAATTATATAATTAATTGCATATACAGTATTATATATTGTATCACATAATTGCATACTAGCTTGAATTAAATTTTTTCCTATATTTCCACCAAGTACACGAAAATGTTACTGTTTTTTTGTCAATTGAATCTATAATATAAACTAATTTCTACTTTGATTTGCAATCTTTTTAGATATTTTCTTGATATATTTTGAAGAATATTCTTATTATATATTCTTTTTTTTTTTCATGTTTCCCAAGTATATTTGAGTCCTTTTTTAGACACGTTAGACATAGTATATGAGAACTTCTTCCAATGAACATAATTCTAATTCTATTTTTTTTTTTTATATTAGTATTTAATTGACTGGAACATATTTTATATAAAATGTACATAGTAATTTTCAGAAACTACAGTATGATTTGGGCCTGTAAGGCAATAAGTATCACCAGTAGTACCAATAGTAACTCAGCCGAGTACATAAGTTATATTGCCCATTAAAGATTGGCCCAAAGAAAAAAATATACTCCCCGACATATACGACGTCGTAGTTTAAGTGTATAAATAAAACCAACCCTTCAATTTGACATACCCTTGCCAAATCTAGGGTTTTCTGAAGTTCACATTTTCAACCGAAAATAAAGAAGAATGGGTGGAAAGTGCCCGCACAGGAGCGTGAAGAAGCGCCGGTACTCTCACAAAACCTTTAGACGCGGTAAATTTCTTGTTAAAGGAGACGATGCTGTTTACGATGAGCTTCAGAAATTGGGAGGAGATAGTAAGTCGTTGCCCGTAGATGAGGATCTTCCTGGAATGGGCCAGTATTACTGTTTGCACTGCGAGTAATATTCGGAGTTTTAATTTTTTTTATTTTTATATATTTCCTTATTTTTTTGGAATTTTACTTAATGATTTTTCATCACAATTTGTGTAGTCGGTTTTTTGCTAATGCGACGGTAAGGGATGAACATTTCAAAACCAAACGACACAGAAAGCGGTATGTTAGCTCAGATTATTGTATACATCCTTATCACTTTTTCTTTTCTTTTCTAATTTGATTAGTAATTTATTCTTTTTCGGTCAATTAGATACTGCTTAATTATTTGTATGGAGACTGTTAACTGTTAACTATGATTGAAGGCTGAGAATTACTATGATTGAAGGCTGAGAATTAGACTACAGTTTAGGTTCTCAACGTCTGAGAACTAATAAGACAATGCTATGCTATGAATGTGTTGTTATTTCATCCTTATCAAGTTGTGTGTAGTTTCTCAGTCGTGCCTTTTCATTTTATAGTGAACACAATTTATGGATATTTGGTCTGGTTAGAGCTGTGTAAATATGGATGAAAACCATTTTCAAATCTTACATGGTAAATAAAATTTCTTCTTTTATTGTTTATCTTGTGAAATTGGAGTGAAGCGAAGGGATGTAATGGCAATGTTATTTCCCACCCACGCTTTGTCATTAAGAAGCTGATCACATTCATGCATCTTTTCCAAGAAAGTTTAATTGAACTTTTTGTTTTTGGTTGGGTCATGTTATTCTTACAAATTACTCCATATAACTTGGTACCTCAGAAACGTGTGAAAAATTAATCAATTTAGTGGGCTAATGTCGTTTCCGATTACACAGATTGAAGCAGTTGATCGACGCTCCTCACACCCAACTACATGCTGATTTAGCTGCTGGTATGGGTATGCCTGACAATGGTCCTAAGTTAATGGCAATGTAGAGTTATGTTCTTGGGTATGTATAATTTTGAGCGTGCGGCAAAATGCTCTCTTTTTTCATTCATGGCACGTTTAAGAGTTTGTAGGAGATAATGCTGCAACAATGTTTATGGCTGGATTAACTATTTTGGATTTTATATAATTCGTTTTAGTATAGTCAGCTGTATTGCTTGTTTGATACATTCATGTTGCTTATAATTTCAACCCATAGATTTTGTTTCTATTGTTTTGTCTTAGATTACCAGCCCATGCGCATGCTATAATCTCTTGTTAGGCTTCAGTTTACTTCATAATTATTTAGTTTTGCAGTTATTTCTTTTACTGAATTGAAACCTCTAATCACCATTTCCAAGTAGTTATTGTAGTACCCCTGTAGTTTTGATTTTCCGGCACATACCTTCACCATTCAATGAGAAAATAAAGTATAAGACCTTCTGAAAATTTGACAAGGTTGATGATGAATCTTTGATGCACATTTAGTTTAGTTTTATTTTATGTTGATGATAAAGGTAAATCTGTTCTATTCTTTTCAAAAATAAGATTAAATCGTTATTTTTGGGGTTGTGCTAAGTTAAATTCATAATAAAATAATTTTTGGGGTTGTGCTATGATAAAATAATTTTTGGGGTTGTGCTATGATAAATTCATAATAAAATAATTAAAATTTTATACATACGTTTTATTGGATAATGAGATCGTCCCAATTATAAAAATTGAGGTGCCAAACCAATTAAATCTTATTTTGATTTCTTCAATGAGAGAAATCAATTAAATCATAAAATGTGTTCAAAATGATGACCAACAAGGTTATAGCATGTTGATAAGACTGAGATTCCAGAACTAAGAAGTATTGAGTTTTATTTTCATTTTTTTTTAGTTGAATACTAATATTTTGTGATTGATTTTCTTTTTAATTTAATATTAATTCAATAAATTTATGATTCAGTCAAATTTCATTTTTAAATCTCTCAAGAATTACAATCAAAGATATACAGTTTAGAGTGCCCAGAATGAAATTGGGCTCACAGGGCCTTGAAGTATCGGGCCAGGGATTGGGCAAATGGGCATGTCCGCCTTTTACGAGCCGCCCAAAGCCCGATTCAGAAATTATCAAACTCATCCACCTCTGGTCTGGTGTCATCCATCTCGACCCGCCCGTTATCTATGCCCGCACACCAATGAAATTCTCCTAGGCAAGCTAATTAGCAAAACGTAATTTTTATTTTTAAAAGTACACATTAATATAGTTGTTTCAGAGTTAAAAAGTTGTACATAAAATACTTTCAACAACAAAATAGTAGATTTATTCTATTACTTAAATAGTATTACTAGCATATAAATTGGATTAAGTTCATAGATTTTGGTCTAAATCAATGCAAAAACTAGCTCAAGAAGAAATAAGAATTATTCAGTAAGTTATAATACTTATATTTGTATCTAATCCACTCTATTAGTCCAAATAAATATTGCAATTTTCATTCCCGTAATTTTCAAAATTCGACCATTGGCTATTGAAATTACTTGATGAAAATTTAAAAATATTAAATATAAATCAAAAGCATAATAATATACTTAATATAAACTCTAACTGAAAATAATACTCGAATTAGTTCCTTCATTAAAAATCATATATAATATCATTACTTTTAATTCGCAAAGAGAGTCGAGGCATTTTTAAATAAGTGATTTAGCAGCTTTTAGATTTTAACATGTTGAATTGAATTAATATTTGTTTGTGGTTGTTAACTACTAAAAAAAATTAAATTGCAACCGAAAATGGGTCAAAATCGGTTGGAAAATTGAATTTCCAACCGATTTTGCAACCGAATTAATCAAACCCTAAATTAACTAACTAATTCCAAGGTATTACATACCTCTAAATTTCAAACCCTAAAATACTTAAGCCCTAATTAATCAAACCCTAAATTAACTAACTAATTCCAAGGTATTACATACCTCTAAATTTGTCGAAGGCTGGGGTGGTGGTGGTGTGGCCATGGGGCTGTTGCGCAGAGGTGGTGGTGTGGCCGTGGGGCTGTTGCACAGTGGTGGTGGTGCGGCCGCGCGGGGTGTGTTGCGGTGGTGGTGCGCAAGGTGTGTTGCGGTGGTGGTGCGGAGGATGTGTTGCGGCGTCGGCGTGCTGGTGGTCTTTTACTTCATATCGGCGTGCTGGTGGTGAGTGTTGGTGGTGATGAAGTTCGATATCGATGGGCAATTTTTGTGAATGAGCAGGTTTTTTTTTTTTTTTTAATTATAAGACTTTACAACCGAATTGACCGAAGTTTTAATCGGTTGCAAAAATTGCAACCGAATTTTTATTCGGTTGCAATTTCACCCAAATATTACAATCGATTTAAAATCGTTTGCAAATAATATCCATATTTTGCCATTTCAACCCCAATTCCAACCGATATTATTTTGGTTGCAATTTTACCCAAATTTTCAACCGATTTAATTCGGTTGCAATGTTAAATTTTTTTAGTAGTGGTTTTTCCTAATTACATGTGGTGTACTTGTTAAATTATATCAAAGGAGGAGGTACATACATTCTGCTAATAAGTACTATCAAAATGATGGATGAGCGCTTTAATTTCCTTTGTTCTTTCAGTGCAAGAGGCCCGGTACGTAATTGGATTGAACATATATACTATTAGAATTCAATTTCGTTGTTTGATTATATCTTCTTCAATTATTTAATGGATTTCTCACTTAGCTTGATGCTGTGGGCATGTTTTTAATTCTAGTACTGTTTAATAGAGGTTGAAATAACATAAAACTGTTTTGTTTACAAGTGATTATGAATGGTTTTAGCTTTTTGCATAATTTTATTTTAAATACTAGGGAGTTTTTATTTTATCAATGAAATGTTTGGTACATTCATTGTGATAACCAATACAAAAAGTGGTCAGACTATATAGAATTAGCATCTAAGGTTTTTAATGGGTTGGATTCGGGCTGTTCAGATCAAGTCCAATCCAATTTCGACTCCATTTGTTCGGTCGACTCAGATCTTGCTCGAATCTAAAATTCTCGAGTTTGTCGGATTCATTCGGACATCAAATTTTTTTTAATGCAATAAAATCTCCTCTTTCAAAATTCACAAAAAAAAAAATTCTTTTTAAATGTCTATCAACGCAGAAAAGTTTCAATTTTTGAGTCAGTCAATCCAAACGAAAATTTAGAAGATTTTTTTGTAATTTATATATATTCTTTTTCCTTTTTTAAAATATCTAGCTTTATAAAACATACTATGCACATAACTTGTTTGCCCGACACCCAACCCACCCCACCCCACCCCCACCACGTACAAAATGGAAAAAGAAAGATGAGTACCCGGGGCCTATCTTTTCTTGTCCATGCACACCCAATGTGCCATTATCTATCAAGTATATATAGGACAATTATTTCATGTCTCTTTCATTTCCACTCCTTTTTCCTCATGCACCCTTATAGATAAGCTCCTTGTATAATTATGAGATATATATTTATCTGTCCTAGTTTTTGCATTCAAATGAAAGTTTTCTTTCTCATTTTCAAGGCTCCTTTTGCATTTACGCAACACCACGTGAACTTAGACAATTATGTTGTCTATAACTTTTCTTTGTGTTGTTCTCAGTCACTATCATCATAATATTCTACCAATTATGTTTGAAAAAATAAAAACTAAATTGAAAAATAAAGAGAACTACAAATATTAATTTAGAAACCATTAAAGTCTTCTCTTAAAGGAAGATAATTCTACAACTACTCCCTCCGGTTTTTTTTTTTTTTTTTTTTTTTCATTTTGAAGATACACACGGATTAAAATGAAATAAACATTCACTTTTTTTAGCAAAAATCCCAAAACACTCTTTTAATAAAATAATAATAACATTAATTAATATTAATTATAATCATTAACAAGAAGGATAATTTTGATAGAAAAAAATAAATTTTATATTGAAATCCTAAAACGACAAATAAAAGTATATTTTTTTTTTTACCGAAACGGGCGACAAATAAAAAAACAGAGGGGGTAATTTGGTTTGTTAATTGCAATTAGAGGACTACGAAGTCCATTAATTTCACGGAAATTAATAAATTACCTGACAATTACTAGGACAATAATCATATTTTAACTCCTATGGGCTAAATTTTCGGTCTTCTTTTTATTAACTGCAACATCATCACATAGACTAAACACAAAGAGCCATAGAAATGTCTCTTCTTCTAAGAACCATATATGTTTAAAAGAGATTTGAGGCAAAAGGAAAATTCTATATAATGATAAAATTTAGATAATACACAAGCTATACTATATCAAAATGTAATCAAAACAGAGCCAAAAAACAAAATCACTTGGGATGTATTAGAAATGTATTAGTTCTATCTTTCCTTCGCCCGATCTTCACGAGGCTGGTGCCGAAGAACTCGAACCCGATGCAGCAACCATATTCACAGCTTGCCCGTGCGTAAACCTTTGTAACTGTATCATCCTCGCGTAAATCCCATCCGGATAATTTTTCAACAGATGAGAATGCGAACCTTGTTCCGACACTTTCCCATCATCAAGAACCGCAATAACATGTGCGTTTCTAATTGTCGAAAGCCTATGAGCAACCACAATAGTCGTCTTCCCCGCACAGGCTCGTTCCAAAGCCTCTTGAATACACCTTTCCGACTCAGCATCAAGGGCACTCGTTGCTTCATCGAGCAACATCACTTCGGCTTTCCTCAAAAAAGCTCGAGCAATAGCAATCCTCTGCTTTTGTCCACCGGACAATTGAACTCCTCTTTCCCCGACAAACGTTTTGTATCCATCTGGCAACGAGGATACAAATTTATCCGCGTTTGCCAAATTGGCTGCCTCGATTATCTCGGATTCCGTGGCTGATTCATGCCCATAAGCTATGTTTTCGTATATTGTTGTAGCGAATAAACACGGTTCTTGTGGAACAACAGCAATGTGGCGTCTGAGTGATTTTAGGTTGTATTTTCGGATATCTTTACCGTCTATTATTACTCGTCCGGATGATGGTTCATAGAATCTTTGTATAAGTGAAATGACCGAACTTTTTCCACACCCACTGGGCCCCACAAGAGCGAGCGTTTTCCCCGCTCGTGCACGAAGGTTTAAGTCTCGGAAAATTGAAATGTCAGGCCTACTCGGGTACGTGAAATCGACATGTTTGAATTCAACTTCGCCTCGGATGCGATCGGGGACAGGTGTAGCGTCAGGATCATCCGGGTCAATTTCAGTTTTTCGGTCGAGTAGGTCGAAAACCGAGCGCATTGCTCGACCGCCCTTGATGAAGTCGGGAGCTAGAGTTAGTGTTTCTGCAGCACCATTGGCCGAGACCATGAGTACCATGAAAACACGGATTGTTTTCGAGAAGTCCGATATTCCATGTTTAACGAGCCATGAGGCGTACCATAGGCCGAGGGCGTAGGATGCGTAGAGCAAGAATTGCGCGATTCCGTAGCCACTTCCGGCTATTTGTCCCTTCCAAAAGCAGCGACGTAGAGGAGTCTGGAGACTAGAGCTGAAGAGATTCACGATTTTCGATTCCGAATTGAAGGCAGCCACAGTTCTTACATTGGCCACGGCTTCCCCGGCTAGCTGCGTTGCCTTGGCATGTGCAGCTTCTAGGTCTCCGGAAAATCCAGTCATGAACATTTTCTGTAAAAGTTACAGTGAAAATAATGGAATTAGTAGATTGATTTTTATACAAAAATAACATACGAAAAGAATGAAACGCAAAAATACCCCCTACGCTTTGCCTATTTAGCAAAGATTCCCCTGTATTATTTTTATTATAAAAAAACCCCTCTCAGAGGGGCGATATTTGCTAATTAAATAATACGGGTATTTTTGCAAATTAGGCAAAGCACAGGGGTAGTTTTGCATTTAGCTCTAGGAAAATGGTTTTCAACGAACCTGTAAGACCGTGGCAGCCACAACTACTGGAAAAACGGCAATGAGCACGAGAGCGAGTCTCCATTGAAGCACAAATCCAGCAGTACAAGCCACAAGCATAAGAGCAGAGTTCTGCATTATAACTGAAATCCTATCTCCGATAGCCGACCGAACATTATTAGCATCCAAGGCCAACCTAGCCGCAATTCTCGAACTTTCATTCTCTTCTTGATCAAACCAAGCCATTTCATTTTTAAGCACCGCAGCCAACAACTTCTCTCGTACCCTTTTCGTTAAGTTCTCTCCCACAACATCCCAGAAGAAATGTTGTAAAGTGTTAAAAATTAGTGCAGCAGATGAAACTCCAATCAAAAGATAGCAGTATTTTGCGATTTGTTTGATCATATAATCGTGATCTGGATTGTAGTATACACTAAGAACAGCACTGAGAACGTAAGCAAAGAAAGCACTTAAAGAGCCGCAGACTACAGAGCCAATAGAGCCAAACAAGGCGTAAGTCCACTCTGGTGAGTTCATTTTCGCTAGGCGTAAAAAGGAACTAGCTTGCTCTTTGAATGCAAGCTTTTCATGTCGATAATTCGGATACGCAGCATCTAAGGAGAGGCTGAAGTCCGAGGTGGAGAAATCTGATAATCTTCTTGAGTAAGGCGATCGGCCGTAGGAAGAGTTTCTTGTAATTATAGGCGAGCTTACGGAGTTTCTTGCACTAGAAGGCCTGCATAGAAATTGCATTCCAATTTACAAGATTTTCTAATGAAAAAAATGAGAGCTAAATGCAAAAATACCATAGGCAAAGTTTTCTAATAAAAAAAAGAGAGCTAAATGCAAATATACCACTGTGCTTTGCCTAATTGGCAAAAGAAAACCTGATTATTTTTATTAGAAAAAAACCCCTGTGTTCTTTTTTTATTAACAAAAAAAAAAAAGACATTTAAATTTCTTCATAAGTCAATAGGGAGGTTATGCCAATTTTTTAAGTGAAAAGGGGGGTTATTGCCAATTTTTCAAAGTTAACAAAGGGATTATTATCAATTGTTTTAAGTGAATTGGGGTGATTTGGAATTTTGGTGGGGGTATAATTGTCATTTTGTCTTGAGAGGGTTTTCTTTGCTAATAAAAATTAGCATAGCGGGGGTTTCGGTGATAAAAGTGACATTTGGATTTTTTTTGCTAATTAGATGAAGCAAAGAGGGTATTTTTTGCATTTTACTCTAGAAAATAACTAGATTGGAATGGAAAAAATTAACCACCTTGCACTACTTTTTCTGGGATTATTAAGAGAAGCTTCATGAGCTGCTTCTTGCATTTTGATGAGCTTGGCATAAACACCGTTTTCTCCTTTAGCGAAGAGCTCGTCGTGGGTCCCGGTTTCAGAAACGGTACCTTGTTGAAGTACAGCCACGAGGTCGGCTTTCCTAATGGTGGAAAGGCGATGAGCGATTACTAAAGTAGTTCTTCCAATCATAAAACGGTCTAACGCTTCTTGAACGAGCTTTTCGGATTCAGAATCTAAAGCACTAGTTGCTTCATCCAAGAGCAAAATGGCTGGATTCTTGAGCATTGCTCTGGCAATAGCTATTCTCTGCTTCTGTCCACCCGAAAGCTGCAACCCCCTCTCCCCAACCTGCCATTTTCAAATTAATAATTAGCACCTTAGGGTCCAAATCAAAGTCAACATTGATCAGGGGTATCTGTAAGTTAAACTTAAAGTAGGAGACGTTTTAGTAATTATTGAAACCTCATGGGGTGGAGTGTTTCTGTAATTTCACCTAACCTAATGGTTGCATTGGTAATTATCCGTTTTTTGAAGTAGACTAATATGTATTGGGTATACCATTAAATATATACCTGAATCTCATTATAGTCCATAATATTTAACAAGTATGACAATCTATATTATCATAGTATTATATTTTCTTGCAGATGGCCATATGTGAAAGAAACCTGATAATTATACTTTAAATGCAACTTGAAGATTTCCTGTATCATGAATGTGCCCCATGAATCTGAGAAAAATATTTAATTTTTTTTGTTTTATAATGAATTCTTACATAACCATTGTCTTGTGTAAGTATAAAAATATTTATCCTTGTGGTTTTACTTATGAATACAACCCCACAGGTTGTGAAATTTCCTTGTTTCTACATGGGGTGAATAGAAACCAAATAACACTTGCACATGCTTTGTTGACTGTAACCATGTTACCTTTTATTTAAATCCATGACCAAACACTTTCACACTTTTGACTTAATAAAAAAATGTTAGGTCAGTTTGTTGACCAAATAACACATTCAGTCCTCGATGCAATAAAAATATCAATAGTAGACCACATTCCCCAACCCCAACCCCCTTTTTGTGGGATCCATGACCAAATTCACCTCCAACCAATGAATAATAATTTTGACCAGAAAAACACATAACAAGTAAGCCCCGGCATCCCCATTTCTACAAGGCATCCTCTTTTTGTACCAAGAGTACATGCATCATAAATGCATAAGCCATTTCTATTAAATGTTCCATAAAGCAAAGTCCCAATTTTTCAACCTAAATAAGATGTTACATTTATAAATGGACCTTGATCTACGACGACTGAGAACTCTGCCTCAAAAGTTAGCTACTGAAAGAAAGAGTTTATCGATATATAAACCCCATACTAGTACCAAATATTATCTTCGATGTCAGGTCAAGGTTCACCCTATTCAAATACAAAAATTGTTTTGACCTGACATCCTACCTAAAAAGCTAGTTATTGAAGTGAGAGTCGTACAAAATTCAACACATGCAAGGTTCTATCCTTTGCAATTAATGAGATTCAATACTAATGGAGGTGTTTTATTGAGTTTCCATGGAAGAAAATTAATAATGTATTAATGAATAGCTAACCTGAGTGTCATAACCATCCGGAAGCTTAACGATGAATGAATGTGCATTAGCTACTCGAGCGGCTTCTTCAATTTCAATTAAACTAGCATCTGGCCTACCCAAAAGTATGTTCTCTTTAATGGTGGTAGCAAATAATGCAGGTTCTTGGCTTACAAGCCCAATTTGTTGCCTAAGCCACCGCAAATTTATTGCCTTTATATCATGCCCATCCAACAAAACTTGTCCTGTGCAGTTGAAATTACTCAGTAACAATAAATTTGACATAATGAACCTTCTATAGGTTTGGATCATTACCTGAAGTGGGATCGTAAAATCTTTCGATTAGGGATACTACGGTACTTTTTCCGGAGCCACTACTTCCGACTAAGGCTATAGTTTTACCGGCAGGAACAACGAGAGAGAAATTTGTTAGAACTTGAGTTTCTTGCCTTGAAGGGTAGAAAAAGTCAACATTTTTAAGCTCCAATTGCCCTGTAATTGACTCTAATTCGAGACCCGATTCACTATTTCGGTCTACGCTCGGTTTATGATCGATTATACGGAAGATTTTCGCAGCGGCAACTCTTGCCTTTGCAAATGCAGCCATACTTGGTGCAGACTGCCCCAAAGCTCTACAATTCAAAGAAATTTATGCACTTAAGTATAAAAGGTAAAGATTTACAAGAATTGGATTAATCAAATTAAATTAAATTAGATACTTACAAGCCACCAATCATGACTGCAAACATAGTAGCAATTGCAAGACCTCCATTAGTGAAATGATGTCTAACTAAGTAACCTCCATACCATAAAAGAAGAGCATAGCAACAAAAGACAGTGAAATAAGTAGCTCCTAATCCCATTCCTTTGGCAAATCCAGTTTTGTACCCAATCTTTTGTGCAACTCTTAAAGCTGTAGAATAGGCGTTTAACGCTCTCGACTCGCCGACGTAAGCAAAAACCGTTCGGATTTGAACTATAGTCTGCAAATTTGTTAAATTTCAGTCATACCCATATCAAGAAACAGAGTATTATTGGTTAATTTGAAATCTTTTTCAAGAAATGTTCATTAAATCTCACTTGTTCTGCAATATTTCCTGCTTGTGAAAGAGATTCTTGGCTTTTGCCTGAAAGTTTAGCTATGGTGACTGTGTGTATACCTCCAATTACAGCTATTAATGGAACCACAGCAAGAGTGACCAGTGCTAATTGCCACACTGCAGTAAAACCCACCACAAATCCAGACACAAATGTTGCCATGTAGTGTAAGAAATTCCCCAACTGAAACAAACCCAGAAAATAAAATCATTAAAACATAATTAAAATTAAAACAAAAATTGTACTTGATTTTTCTTTTTTTCTTTATTTCTTGTTTACCTTTTCACTAATGGCATCTTGAACCATAACAGCATCAGTGTTAATGGCGGAAACTACATCAGATGTCCGAACCTCTGTATCAAAGTACTGTATATCTTGATTCAAGGCAGCTTCTAAGTATTTAATCCTCATCTTTGTTGATTGCCTCTCTCCAGTCCACATCCAGCAAGAAATTTCTGCAATCAATTATATTTTAACTTTAATCAAGGAAAAAAAGAAAGATAAAATTTTTTTTGTCACATTTTTCTTTGGATTTAAAAATCTTACCTGCCCATGAAGAAGCCCATATCGCAGCTCCAACAACAAGAAAGTAAAATGCATACTGCAAAAAAAAAAAAAAAAGGCAAAATGTTAACATCCCCTGTTTTTTTTTCCTTTCAGAAAAACAGAGTATATATATCAATGGTGATTTACTCAACAAAAAACTTTACCTTCAAAACTTCTTGTGTCATTTTATCAACATCATTGGCATTGGAGCCAAAAGAATTAACAAGATCAGCAAAGAATCTAAGGAACAAAGGCAATGAGGTTCCATGAACAATTGCACCAACTGTACCAATACTCATTAGAACATAATCAAGTCCATCGGCAAATCTGAAAAGCTCAAAGAACCCTACTGAAGGCTGTGAAATTGGTTTCTCTTGTTCATCTTTCTTTTTGTCTTCAGAGGTTAAAACCTCCATTGATGACGATGTTGTTGTTGGTGTTGTTGTTGTTGTTGTTTCTCTTCTCTCTACAGTGATGTTTGGTGCGGTTGGGACAGTTGAAGTGTTGTTGGTGTTAATGTGGTTGTGGGCTTTAATAGAAGGAGAGGAGTTGTGTTCTGACACAACAAGTTCAAGGCCTTGCATTTCAGACCATTTCCACTGCTCTATCTTCTTTATCTCCTCATCACATTCTTCTTCTGTCATTTTTCAAAAAAAAAAAAAATATAAATTGTTTTTTTAATGCTTTGCTTTACAATTACACTTCTTAAAAACCAACTCGAGATGTTGTTTTTCCACACTGAGTAATCTTTTTATCCATCTCCTTTTCCCTTTTTCTTTTAATTTATGTTAGTGGTATTGTTATTCCATCATTAGAACAACTTTTTTTGTTTCTCTCTCTTTGTTTTTACTACTCCTTCGGTCCTTCAATTTTTGCTCTTATTTTTTTTAATGTCCAAAACAATAATAGGGAAATTTTTATCCACAACGGGTTTGACCGAACCCATAGTAATGTAACTTTTAGAAGAGTGATCAATCACAAAACAAGTATAATAATAGACTCAGTTTTTTATAGATCATACACAAAATTTTATAAATATATTTAGTGAATACACAAATTTTATTCATGATATATTAAAGACCTGGTTTAGGAAAAAAATTCCAAGTTTAAGTATTTTTACAGTTGGGTAGTTGGTTTTAACTGCTGCCTGTAAAAAACACGCACACACGCACCAAGTGACCCAAAAAATTGACAGATGATGAGATGGTGAGGCAAGCCTAACACATACACACAGTGAGTGAGACTGTGAGAGAGAAGTTTGCACCCCCGACCAAAAATACTGTGTCAAAACTTTAGATTGGACCAGCAATTGATTCTAATCATGTATGATGGATAACCAAGATGTATATGGTAATTGATAAAGCAATTAAATTGGAAGGGTAATTACTAATTAGCGGCAAATTCATTGTATTGTTTGGTTATTTTTACTTTTCATTAATTTTAAATCTTGAAGCAACTCTTTCGCAAGTTGGAAATTTCCTTGAAAAAGTGTTCATAGCTGGAAATTTTATGGGCCTGTATTTTGGCCTTTTCCAAAAAATTTCGTGTTTGGGAAATGCTAAATAAACATATTTTTTATATCTCAATTTTCTCAAACTATTCTTTCAAAAGTCAAACAAACAACAATTTTTTTATCTCTAAACAAAACATATACAAACTCTACTCTGATTTGACATAAAGTAACATATCTCTTACACAATTTATCTTACATAACAAACATGATTTGATATAAAGTCTTACACATCTTACACCTACAACCTAATTCTTCCAAAAAAACATACACCTACTTTATTTCTTAAACCACTCTCTCAAAACTCAAACAAACAACAATACGCAAATCGAGATTATTTCACAAACTTTTACTACTCTCCCAAACTACTTTCCCAAACACTAAACAAACAGGCCCTATGTGGTTTTGGAGATTTTTCTACTGTATAAATATACAACATCCTTCATATTGGTAATGTTATTATCTCGTAATATAAAATCTAATGCATTTTGCATTTGTAATTCGCAGTAACTCTTTTGTACTATCTCTTGAACAACGGTGAGGATCCTCTATACCACTATTAGTTTACCATACTTGTGTACCACTAATAAGTAATTGCCACATGTAAGACTTACTTAACATGTATTACACTAGATTAGTGTTGTGAATTTTATTTTTTTTGTCAAAATCTTCTTTATATTCGAATCTTAAATTTTAGACGAAGTTTTATACTCCCTTTATCCATGTTTTTTACTCAATAAGCTATAGTGCGGACTTTTCAATTTTGTAAGTTACATTTCAAGTTGAATTTGTTATATTTGTTACGTTCTAAATCTCCTAAATAATAAAATAATGTGTTTTCATATAATATTATTTATTATATTTTTTTTTTAAATTTAGTCAAGTTGGCTGATCAACTGTACCAAGTAACAAAGGGCCTGTTTGTTTGGCAATTCCCCAATTTTTTGGTCTTTGGGAATTGCCAAACAAACATGTTTTCTACTATTTAAAATAAATTTTCCATTTCTCAATTTCCCAAATACTCTCTCAAAAGACAAATAAACAACTTGTTTATCTCTAAACAAAACTTGTACAAACTTTACTCTGATTTGATATAAAATAATAGATCTCTTACATAATTTATCTCACATACAAAATGATTTGATATAAAGTCTTACACATCTTACACCTACAATCTAACTCTTCCAAAATAATATACTCCTATTTTATTTCTCAAATCACTCTCTCGAAACTCAAACAAATAACATTACGCAAATCGAGATTATTTCACAAAATTCCACTACTTTCCCAAACACCAAACAAATAGTTTCAAAGAGTTACGTGACGGAGAAGTAGTATATGTATTCATGTCACACATATGCATGTGTTAACATGTGTTTAATATGTATATATACTCTACTTCTTATTTATTGTGATGTAAATAAGTTCTTAACTCATATGTATTGATATATTCTTTCCCTTTTTTTATTTGTCGTTTTGGAGAGTTGTAAACAAATTAAGAAATGTCATAAATAGTTAATTTTTTGAAGTAAAAATCCCAAAATATCCTTTTAATCAAATAATTTTAGCATTAATTACAAGTATTAGTAAGAAATAAAATTGGTAAAATAACATTAATTTTACATTGAAATTATAAAACGATAAATAAAAGTAACAATTTTTTTTTCAAACCGATAAATAAAAAAAAAAGGGAAGGAGTAATGATTTCAGGTAATTAGACAATTAACACGTGTATGGAGATGAGCTCTATAATTTGATGAGTATCAGACATGTTTTATTGGAGAATAGTGGTAAATACTAAAATTATATCAGATGATTATGTGGATAAATTTTATATATATATTCATTTTTTCTAATGTATGAGAATTTATGACTCAATGTTACTATTGTAATTATTTTTTACTTGGAATGAAGTTAGTAATTTTTATCTGTGGAGATCATGTGACTTGTTTTACAAGTTAAATTTTGTGGAGGCCAATGTAAAGAAAGTCCATGTTCAAACCATCCCCCATTGTCTGTCTCCCATAAATCCGGCGGTTTTTCTTGTCCTTTCCCTCCTCTTTTCTTTTCTCCTTAATTAATTTATTTGCCTGTTTGGGCTTTTTTCACACGGTCTTAATTTCTTAGAAATTTACACTTATGGGCATCTACAGTACAATCAAATTAATTTCTGGATTCGTCAGTGCTTCAATTTTTACCTTTTTTGTTTCTTTCTTTTCTGCATTTTTTTTGGGTAAAAACTGCACTTCTCTTTCTTTCCCTTTCTTTTATTGGTAAAAAAATACTTATTTTAATTTCAAAAAATTCAAATTAATTGATTCTCATACAGTCATTGTAAAATAACATTTGAAAAAATCCAACTTTAATTTATACTTTTAACAGTACAAATTAATTTGATAAATGCAGTCGCATTAGTTCGCTAAATTCATAATAATAATAAACTACAAGTGGAAAAATTAAGTACACCATATATTAAAAGATAAACGCCACCAAATATTGGTTGTAAAAGAAAAAAGAACAATTAGGATCCCAATCAAATATCCACTAATTTTGTCCTCAAAGCGTCATCTTTAAGCTCTACTAATTTGTCAGGTACGTAACACACCACATACTTCCACCAAAAATCGAAAAAAAAGTTTAGGACAAGTACAAACTAACACCTGGATATATAATTAATAATCTTGTCAGCAAATCATCGCAAAATCTTCAGATTCCTCACCAAAATTAAAAATGAGGGCCAATTAATTAGCTATATATGTGGAAAATTAATATTGGTGTGACAAAGATTCAGAAGCAGCTTGATTAATTAGATAATTTTGAATTTAGAATCTGAGGTGTCACATACTTTAATCTGGCACTTTAGATTTCTGTAAAGCAAAAAACCTGAGGAAGTCAGTTTTTAATTTTATAGCTAAAGAAATACTACTAAAGTAGATTTAAATCTGACGACTTCTCCTAAATTCTTCGAAATTGGAGCAATTTTTTTATAGAGAACGAAATTGCAGCATTGTTTCTAGCAAATTGTACGAAAAAGAAAACAACAAGTCTATAAGGGCATTTCTCATTTTTTTTTTGCCCTTTTTACTGCCAAAAGTTCTTTGCCGTAATATTCCCATATTTTTTTACTACTGCATGTAGTATATTTCTGAGATGTCTTTAAACAATTCTCCAATGCAGTCATTAATTTCCAATAATTGTATATTTCTTTTAGGAATAATTTACCTACATATTTCCACTACAACATTTAAGGGCTTTCCCGGCGCGTAAAAAGCGCCGGGAATGTCAAAAAAGCGCCGGGAATGTACATTCCCGTCGCTTCCAAAAGCGCCCCACTACCGCCGGGTAAAAGGGGCGACGGGAATAAAAAAGCCGCCGGGAATATTTATTCCAGGCGCTTTTTATGCGCCGGGAATAACTATTCCCGACGCTTTGTAAGGTATTCCCGACGCCTAAAAAGCGCCGGGAATGAGGTCCCTTTTTTAAAATTATTACAAATATAAAAGAATTTTCATTTTTAAGATATATTTTGTGCTCTTGTTTATTAGTGTATATATATAACTCAAATCTAAATTCAATAAAAAAAAATTGATGATCTTTTAACAAATTCAATCACAATAAACATATTTTTCTAATCATCCAATCAATTCAATCAAAATATGCATCTTTTCCAAATCATCCAACTAATGCAATGCTCCAACAATTTACATTGACAAAAAAACATTAATAAAATATCTACCAAACTAAAATACAAAATAATGTGCGATCCAACCATCCATATTAAACCTTCTTCTTTGGCAACACCTTCCTGAAATATAGAAAATGAATGCGTTAGGAATTTAACAACAATGAAACACAAACCTATGATATAGTAGTAGCTAAAAAGACGGACCAACAATAAACATGATAAGTTCAACCAAATAGAACTTAACCTAGACATGAAATATATTACTAATAGACACGAATCACCATTTAAGGTAATAAAGTAAAGCCCAATTAACAAGCAAATTACCAATTAATAATTAAAGGGGCTATACAATCTATAAAGCTAAGTAAAACAAAACCGAAGAAGATAATCATCCCTAGCAATATACTTGCTATAGCATGCACTCTCCACATAGTTCTACAGCTGTCTATAAAAGCATTCAATTATATATGCAATCTGCAGAAGTGAATGCATTCACAAGACTCTTCTAATGGTTCCAAAAAAGGGCAAAAGATTCGTCAACACAGATGAAGTGATCCAATGTAACCAATTCGCAAAAATAAGCACTAACCTCTCAAACCTTACTTGCATTTTGCTTTTGTATTTGTTTTGTTTTTTCTCAAAGTGGCTTCTTGCGTCTGCAGTTAATAATGAATCATAAATTAATTTCTTGCATTTGCAATTAATAATAAGCTTAGAAGAGAATGAATGTACTTAGTGTGTTGTGCTTTCTTGTTTCCCGACACTCTTTAAACCACCAGAAATAATTCAATTCTAGTAACATTCTAATAAAAAGAGAAGAGTGAAAATATAACTCTATAGAAGCTTTTGCTTATAACGGAGATTGTAGAATATAATCAACTATAGAATATAATAAGTTCACATCATGGTGGCCTCTTTTATGTAGTTGACCAGTTCTTAAATCTTAACGAGAAATATATTTTGATAGAATTTATATATAATCTTCCTTTTACGTTGTAGTGTCAACATGTCTCAGAAAATCATACCAAAATAGGGATACTTACAGAGAGAGAAAAAAACTCTGAAATTGACAAAAATACCAAGGTATGGAACCATATATGTTATTGTTCTGCAAAAATCTGTCAAAGAAAGTAAGCAATGTTTAAAATTTGCAAAATTAAATCCAAAATAACTATCACATTAGTTTATCCATACTGACCAACTTACTTTCTTGATCTCCCATCTTACCGTACATTGCAGCTCCTTCGTGGAACAGAGAATTGGATTATTCAGCTCTTCCTCGACTTTACCAACATCCCATTGGAAACTACTAGTCAGAAATAAGAAAAATAAATGTTAAACTGCTTCTAAGTATCAAATGACACGGAAAGGCATAGCAGTGAAAAGTGTAAGTGGATAAAAGCATTTTCTGTGCAAGATCTAATACATCAAGGAGTACTTCAGGGAAACTTTTAGAAAAATGTTTTTTGGTCAGATGGGGAGAATCTGCTTGACATACATCCATGCATTATTACTCCTTAAAAATCCAGGATTGAATCTTTAAGATATTCCAACAGCTTACTCCTGCAATTTTTTTTCAAAAGACATTTAGTCAACTACCAGTACCATCACTGTATTGCAACAATAAACATCTATAGCTTATTTTCATTCTGATTTCTGCAAGAATATAATCATACTGCGAGAGATTACTAAATCCAGAATACATAAAATTCAGATTCTCATAAAATTGTGCATTTCAATAAACCTAACCAACAAAGGCTTTAATAACCATAAAATAAACCAATAGGATAAAAATAAGAATGTTCTGGCAGAGCATTTGAAAATATGCAGTGTTTTAAAACCATTGCTTCACTATACACCCTAAATTCACATCAAAGTGTAATTGAAATTCAAAATAATAAAATTACGAGACAATTTCACCACTCAATCTCTACGCAAGCTACTGATATAATAAGAGTACAAAATCAAAAAGTAACAAATATAAAAACACGCCAACATATTTTTGAACATGAAAATAACTGAACGGGGAAATTATTAGATGAACACTCACCATGATTGACACCGACATCTCTAGAAACTGATTCATAAAAACCCTAGTTTGAACATTTGATTTTTCTTTTGAGATTCTGATTTCTTAAAATTCCTTAACAATGAAAAAATTGAGGAGATATTTGTGAATATTTCGGAGGTGAATCTGCGGTACATCGGCGGAGAAGAAACCATCGTGGCGGTGGAGCTGCACGGGCTTCTACTCGGAAGAAGATTATGGTGAAGCAAGTTTTGGAGGCGACAATTGAATTTGATGTGCAAAAGGCAGCGGCGGCGTTGGAGAACCGTGAGAGAAGGCGGAGAGGTGGACGGCGGCGTTGGAGAACCGGTGAGAGAAGGCGGGGAGGCAGAGAGTGGAAGAGGGAATTTCGAATTTGTGATGGGTAGTGAATTTTTTTCGAATTAGTAGGGGTTTTATTACTTAATATAAGATAAAAAAATAAAAAAATAAACTGATGGTTTGAGTTCTATTATATAAATTTTAATCTGATTACTAATGTACATGTATTGGAGTGGTTGAACTGTTATGCTATAATATACTCCAATACAAGGACCCAGGTTCGACCCTTGTCATTGACAAGTTTGTTTTATTTTATTTTATCAACAAATTAAAAAGCGTCGGGTATGTTTATACCCGGCGCTTTTAAAGTGCCGATAAAGCGACGGGAATACCTATTTTTTCCCGGCGCATAAAAAGTATCATGAATAGGAAAAAAAGCGCCGGCTTTGAAATTTATACCCGGCGCTTATAAAAGCGCCGGAAATAAAGCGTCGGGAAAGGTCTGAATTGTTGTAGTGTTCTTGGAAATTTCATGAAATACAAAAATAGTCCCTGAAAGAACTTAGGGCTCCGTATGGCATGGAAGTAGTAGTTTAGTTGAGTTTGGTCCCATTTCCGTCTCGGTGTGATTTTTAAAAGTGGTTTGGGAGTTTTCGGCTAAATTTTGAAATTCGATTTGGATTATAGATTTTGGTTTGTGCTGAAACTGATTTGAACTGAAACATCTTCGAACTTTTACTTAATGAAAAATATGTAAAAAAAATAATTACTAAATTAAAAAAATTATAGAGTTTAAGGCACAAAAAATAATTTCGGAATTACACTTTATTTTGACCTATGCTTCAAAATCGGAAATTTGTCGATATTTTCGATGAAAAAATGGAAATTTTGATCCATGTATAAAAGATTTTTCCAGTACTATTGCAATTCCTTCCCAACAAATTCAGCTTTCTTTTGCTTCCCCTTCGCACGCGCATCTAATTAAGTACTGTCTTCCTTCACAGATAAAAAAAATTCTTTGATGCATGACCTAATGTGATCGATGCAAATGCAACCACATGAAAAAAGAAATTGAATTTAGTCCCTAATTTCAAGTAAAAATTAATTTCATAATCCATCCCACCAAATGTTAGTATGCAAAACTAATTTAAAAAAATTTCAACATTTATTATACTATATCATACTATACACCAGACGTACCAAATAATTTCTCAGCGATCACTCTGATTGCTTGTGTTTATTTAATAAGTGTTAGTTACTAATTAATTAATATAAATTTTAAAAAAAAGTAATTATTTTAGTGCATACGGTGATAAATCGATGAAAATATTGATTTCTTAGTATTTAGAAAGGAAGAAATAATTTTCATAATATATTTTTGCAGTAGAATTGAACAAGATATATGTGCACCCCGATCGATAAATAATAATTAAATATATAAAATTCTGTAGTGTAGTTTCGTGTAATTAGTTAACTTCTAATTTTGGAAAGAGATAAATGTTGAGTCGGAAAGTAATTTCCGAGTCTTCAATTCTCTGGGCTTTTGTGTGAGTTGTGATTTGTGAAGGAAGAAGTGCACGTACGTAGTACTTCCATGGAACGCATTTAATAAATGTGTCACATCCATATATTGCAAGTCGTCGGGGTAGATGTGAATTTAATTAAAATGCATGTTTGTTCCTTTAATTTTAGGTATTGATTTCAAAGTTTTCTGGGGTTTTATATTTTTAGGTGATTTTTCAAGATTAATTGAAGTCAACTATTTACTTTCTTTTGGGTTATGAAATACTATTATTATAAAAAAATAAAATTAAAAAAAAATGTGGGATATGAACTTGAGGCAAGAAAGTTTAAGACCAAATGAATTTTATGAATTTATGTTGAGATTTATTTTCATTGTTGAGTTTATATTAAATATGTTGGCAATTATACTTTTGGAACCTAAATATGTAAAAATGCATAATTTAGGTCACGTTGGATGTTTAATTGAAAAATATGTGAAGCCATTCTTTTCTTTATTCACAAATATTAGAATTGAGGGACTATTTAATTAGGTTTTGACTCGATTTTATTTGAATTTGATTTCGATAAAATGGTTTCGGTGAAACTCTTGGGGCATGTTTGGAAGAGTTTTGGTCCGGTTTTACGAGTTTCGCAAAACTGAGTCAAAACTTTTCCAAATGGAGTTTGGCGAAACTTTTGAAACTCATCACTATTAAATCTTGATTTCACATCTACTAGACTACCACAATACCACCTACTTTTTTCTCTTAAACTTTGATTTTTTTTTATTTGACACCTATATTTTCTTCAAACCACGACATCTTTTTTTTTTTTATGAACCCAATTAAAGTGGGGTTTCAACTTTTTCAAAATCACAAAATCCAACATTCAGAATCTAACCAAATCAAGTTTCAAATATTTCATCAAAACCACTCAAACTATTTTTTGAAACTAAAACCCACAAGATCGGGCTAAAATCCTTCCAAATAGGGTCTTGAAACCCCATTTGGTTTGAGTTTAAATATTGGGTTTTAGGTTTTGCAAAAAGTTGAAATCCTACTTTGATTGAGTTTTGTTGTTGGGATTTATCGGGAAGAAGTAAGTGATAGATGTCAAATCAATATATTTTACATGTTTGAGATTTATTAAGTATTGATATATAAGTTGAAACATGGATTTCGCGAAATTTGTACACAAACTTCATCTGAAGTAATTTTGACTATGTTTTGCGATTGAAATTAAACTAAACAAATAGCGCATTTAATTTTGGAAACTTCGAAATTGTAATATCACAAGTCGAGATACATCTAAATTGAGGTTTATATGTGTTTATTTTTCATTTTTAGTTTCTAATGGTTCATGATTTAGATCTCTTTCGGGCTTCGATCGATCGAGTATTATCGGGCACAATACATGGAAATATTTCTCAAATAGATACGAACTTGAATTCGCCACATTATATTAATAGTCGATCCCTTCCACTAAATAAATCACATGTTGGTGTTTTCAAGCTCTTAAAATAATTATTTTGTGAAGAAATGACAACAATCGGTAAAAAATGTGTAGCCCTTGACCCAAGCTATGTTAAGAGAAATTGATTGGCATCATCAACGACTAATTAATTAGCAATTAAACACCTTAATTTTTGGGGATAGAGAGACTTTAGAGAAGTCAAAAAAGGTGTTCTCTCTCATTGAGAGGTCATGATTAGGGTTAAGAAAAGTTTTTCTTTTTTTTATAGGTAAAATTAGGATTAAGAAAAGTGATTCCCAAGTTTTGAGTGCTCCACAGTCCATTTACACTTCCAATACAGAGGGAAATTAATTCAAAATCAAGCATAAAATATAGTAATATAAAATCTCTGGATGGCCACTTAGTGATGCATGTGATGTTCATTATGATATAACATTGTCTTGTTTGTGGTCAAGTGTGATTTATTTAGTTCAACAATGATAATGACTATATTTAATTCTTTCTCGAGAATAATGACTATGTTTAATTTTTTTTTTTAAATATAATTATCATCAATCATTTTATCAGAAATTATTTTAATAATTATCCAAATACAAAAAATTACAATAATAAACTCCTGCGAAACATTAATATTAAAGTTAAACTAGAGAAAAATCAAATTAGTAAAAATTAAATCAATGACCTCTTGATCCAAAGGGTATCTATCTAACAATTGTACGAACATCACATCAGAGATTTTCCAATATTGTTTCTTACATATTTCTTTTAAATTGACTAATCAATGATTATTACAGTTGGTGGAGCCAACCGGGCGTGATTAATTAGTTTAACTATTAGTAATTTAGATCTGTCTCATTTAGTTTTAAATTAAATTAATGAAAATGATACGTATGATCACCATAATTGTAGATTTTACGTCTAAATTAATTATATTATATTGATAATTCAAATCATTAATTTCATCACTACAACATTAACTTCATTGTAGTAGTAGAAGATCATTTGGTGTATGAACATAAGAAATTCACCAATTCATAGAGAAAAAAATTACTGGCAAATGATCTATATGTGCAAGGTTAATCTATAAGGGAAAAAGTTAATGCAATTGATTGTTGGAGGGGCAAAGCGTATAACAATGATAGGTGGAGGGGGTAAAGTAACATTTACTCAAGAAAATTAAGAAAAGCATATTTGAGAACTGACAAAACACCGTTGAGTTTTAAGGGTAAACTGCTTCTGCCTCCCCTGAACTTTGATCAATTTACAACTACATAAAAATTAAAAATATGGCAGTCTCACCACCTCCTTCAACCACTTTTCCCCTATTTTTCACTAAAAGATTCCAATATATACCCGTTATTTCTCAATAAAAGTTACTATTACAATTTTTTTGTAGTGAACTAATATATAAATGTCTAAGTTAATTTATATGTATTAAAGATTGGTATCATTGAACTGTAAATTTAATCAATTAGACTGTAGATATTTTTCAATTTAAGTTATTAGTTTTATTATTTATCCTGTGTTCCTGACTATTTTTGAATTATTAAAGGCATCAGCATCATATTATGCCTAAAAGTGACATGTTTGGTATTTTTTTCTTTTAAGAAAAGAAACTTAAGGATCTTTTTAGCTAAAAGTAGAAAAAAATGGATATGTGGGGTGTCGTTGTTAAAATTTTAAATATATGGGGTTCGATTGCCAATCAACAAAAGAATAGCGGAGGTTATGAATATTTATTCTAGCACGTGCAGTCCTATGATAGTTACACCAAAATTCATTAATTCTAGACAGGAATATTTACCCTAGTTGTGGGGTTAAATAGGTGCAAATCTTTCTACATGTTTTTTCCAATAATTACTCCTATATATAATCATCACTTAGGCCAAAAATTTAAATCAAGATGTGCGATACTCGTTCCAAGCTCGTTCGATAAAAGCTCATTTGACATGGATTCGATATGCAAATCAAACAAGCTTGAATAAGATTTCCCGTTGGATAACTTTTGTAGCTCAGTTCGATAAACTAAAATTTGACATATTACATGCAAAAATATCAAAGCTATTTGATACTCGCTCTATAAAAGCTCGTTTGAGCTCGGTTCGTTAATAAATCAAAACAAGCTCAAACACAATTTCAAGCTCGATAAGAAATTCAAAACAAACTTAAACAATATATCGTTATACTACTCGGCTCGTGTACACCCATATCTTCACACTCGTTTAAAGAATGATACTCTACACTTTTAATTTTTTATTTCTTGTCTGCTAAATGCATAATGGATGTTCTCCGCTTAGGCTTCCCTATGAACTATAGATACTAAGCAAGTAATCAATGAAAAATTGTGATTTTTTTGTCCTCAACTTTGCAATGATTTTGTTCTATAGTGAAATAATCAAAATCATATAATAGCTCGGCCAGTATAGGCTAAATTTTATTTATTAGTTAATTTGATTGGTTAAAATTATTTTCTTACATCTGACGTATCAATCCATGAATACAATTGTGTGTTAATTTTGCCTCTCAAATAAATATTTTATTTATTAAAATTTACCGTAACAAAGTAACATGCAGATCGCAAGAAAATATGCGAGTCTAGACTTGATGATAGTAGTAGATCGTTTTCATGATTCGATATACAATTATCTTTTTTCTAAATATTGGAGTACATCATTCCAAATTAGACAATGCAGCACCTAGGGAAAAAATGTGATCTTATCCTATAACCAAGGACACGTGTAATGATCAAAGATTTTGAGGAGATATTTTGTAATAAACTTTGTACCATTTTTTTATACCTTAAATCTAATTTCAAACCAGTCATCCTATTTATATGTTTTGTGTAGACAAAATTATATTTTTTTTTTGGTCAGAAAAAGTTTGGGTGGGTTCGGCTCCGGTCACCACCACGAGCCAGAGCATATCTCCAGGACCAAAGGTCGCTTACAAAGTTACTTACAGATCGCCCACCAACACAACCCTCATGTCGGCAACGGGAATCGAACTCACAACCTTCTGAGGGGAAGTAGTCCGTCCTTACCAACTGAGCCAACATGTGTTGGCACAAAATTATATTTCTAATTTCACAAATTTCCAGCTAATGAGGTCGTTAATTAGTGATTAATTTTACGAATTTTAACTTTCATTAATGTTGATGTAATAATTGATAATTAATATATTCTAAAAAAAATCACATATTTCATTCGTAGACTCATCAATATTCTTACTAGCCCATTAACTAAAAGACTTACAACGCCGAATAAATTGAAGACAGTTGATGGTGGCAAATCTTCATAAAGATTTGATATTATTTGCAAGGGGAAACAGTACAAGAAAGAGATGTATGTAACATTAGTGGGAGTGTTGCTTAGGGGAGTTAACAAACAAATGAACCCTGAAATCAAGACAATAAACTTGGTCTGATTTTTACCCACACCGAATTTGGTTAAATTCAAAGTCACTACAAGTCAAATGCAATACACTTGTTTTAGTATTGGATATAAGTTCCAAGAGAGTGATCAATCCCAAAATAAATGCAATACACTTATTTGATGGTTAGATGGGTTTGACCAAATCAGTCTTGGATAAATTTTTTCCATGAAAACAAGTTTCATAATAAGAATAACAAGATTGCTATAAGTGGTTAATGACAATTTATTTCTTTGTCATATGCATAATATTCAATTTATTTCTATGTGATTTGAAAAAGAGTGATTTACTCTCCATGATCTTATAAAAGTTTCACACTACCTCCCTGAGATTTTTAAACTTTAAAAAGATACGATTCACAAAACTATCCATCTTACATGTAGTACTTTATCCCATGTGTTATGATAAATGTGACACTTTAATGTTATGATAAATATTGCACTTTATCCCCCTATGTTAAAAAATAATTTCCATGTTCACTCTTAATTTCGGTAAGTGATTTACACTCTTCGGTTAAATTATGTAAATTATTCCTTTAAAATTTTCACAGGGAGGTAATGTGCTATTTTTTAAATTATAGATAATAAATTAAATATTATGAATATCACATAGGTGTAAATTTACATTAGCTCTACAAAGAAGAAGAATGTTTATAACGTGTTTCATATTATTGTACTTGATTTAATTTTTAGAAAATCTAATTCAAAATTTACGGAAATTTCAACTTGAGACATGCCTTTTCTTTTTCTTTTTGGTATTTAAAGGTATTCAAATAAGATATTCTAACTCCAAAACAATTTTCAAATTTGGACTTAAATTTAAATAGCTAATATTTCTGCTAAAACCATAATTTCCACTAACTTTTCCAGTGACGCAGACATGAAAGAATCTTGATCGTACTTTTCCTTTAAGATCAATGCTGTATTCCCACAATATGCTAAATAACAATAAATCTTATAAAAAAAAATACAAATCCAACCATCATATCCACATTATTACCAAGCCAGATAATTGTGAACATAAAATCAATCTTTTTGTAGCATCTTCTGGCATAAGCTCAAAAAGTGATTCCCCAAACAAAATATTCCGGCTCTTATTTGAATAGAAAGGATATTAATTTATATATAGTTTTTTTTTCCGTAATTCTAAAGAGTTGATTCTCAGTTTAGCCATGGATCAAAGTTTCGTTTCTTGTGTATGTTTTGGTCAGCTAAATATTGAAAACTTTATTAGAATTTTTCGGAAATGTTTCAGAACAATTAGGAAAAATTGTAATTTTTTTTTACTAAATTAAGTAATTAAAATAAGAGAGTTTATTGATTCAAAAACGAAAATTTTTCGTTGTATAAAAATGTAAATTTTTTAATATGAGTTTGGCTAGTGGGATTCCTATTGAGAAGATCAGAAAAGGTCCAACACTTCATAATGGATATTTAATTTGGAGGTATCCTTAACCGGAGCAAACCCACAAATACTTAAACTAACTAACTAATTAATTAATGCTTAAATAAGGTAATTTTGTTTTGTTTCTTTAGTGGTTTGCCACTTTCCACAGTGTCTTGGGCAGGCTTTAGGCATTAATTGTAGCATTTATGGATTAATTAATATCCTAAGCACATGTTTAGGCATCTTCTTGGACAAATCATATGAAATTTGCTAAATTTTATTCTAGTTCTATGCTATTATGAATTATTACATGTATTACCATCCGCTGCGTCACAAATAATTTAGTTTTTTTCAAATTTTGATGAAAGGAACTAAGCACACCAAAATTATAGTCTTAATTGTTTTCCTTGATTTGATGCCAATTAACACGCCAAAGAAAAAAAAATATTGTCTCATCGATTTAGATATTGTTGATATACATGTATCATGATTCATGAATTAGTTGGAAAACTTCAAAGACAGTTCTTGAACTTTGAGATCCTTTCAAAAATTGCCTTGTAACTATATTATGTACACATTTAGACATTTAGTCCTTCAACCTGTATCATATTTCAATTGTAGCCTTCTTTTTTTTTTTCTAGCCATTTCAATTATAGTCTTATGCCTAATAAATTACGTCATGTAACTTTCAATAAATTTTAATTTTCGTCATTCAGTTACACGTTTACTAAAAGTTATAGGATGGATTTTGTTATACATAGGACTACAATTGAAATGGAATGAATATTAAATGACTAAAATTGACATCCATGACCATTTTTGAAAATATCTCAAAGTTACATGACTGCTTTTTTAAATTTGCCACGAGTTATTAATTCAAAACATTTATTCTCACTAGTCACTACTGTATTCGCCAACAATTATAAAAGTTGCTTTACAATTGTCACTAGAGCATTTTTTTTCTTTATAGTGTGTTTTACGGGAGATAAATTAGTGGTAGTTCGTTTCATGTTCGTCTAAATTTTTTAATCTACATTGGATTGATACCATTAAAATTAATAAAATTTAGTGAAATTATTCCCCAAAAATAAACGAACCCAATCTTTTCAATTATGGGTTGTCTTTTTTTTTTTTTTTTTTTCATTTCATATATTGTATGATAGTGGTGGTGTGATATGTATGCTTTATCAATTCTATGAAAGTTGACCTTTAGAAGCAAATGACAAAAAGAGTGTGTCATTTGTATTTGAATTTTAATGATGAATAGTTGGATTAAAATATTACTTTTTCTTTCTTTAGTGGGAATTTGGTATACATGCGTGGAAATGTTTAGGAGTGATCAAATGCATGTACAATCATTCATTATATCTGTGACCACTTTTTTGCATCTTCCATGAGAGATTGGCCCATGCCCTTTTTGTCCTCTTTAATTTTTTCAAATTCTTCAATATTTTTTCTTATTATTAAATCTTCTTTTTTTTTTGAGAGAATATTTTTTAATCTAAAGTTTTAATTTTTTATTTCTTTTTCAATATAATGGGCCACCGTTTCTTTTTGTCAAAGCATCTCACGCAAACTATATAACTTAATTGTACGGAGAAGATAGTCCTACTAACCTGGGCCAGTCTAGCTTTTATATTTTATTTTTAAAGTAACTAAGATTTTCTAATATACTTGAATACATTAGTAATTTAGATATTTCTATTAGTCCTTTTTGTTTTGGTGTGACAATTTTTCTATGATACCAATTATTCATGTAGTCCCACAAGGGCCTAACCTAGAACATGACTGGAAAGTCAATATCTTGTACTAAGTTGTTAATGAAAATTAATTTACCATATAGAACAAATATTTTCATGAAATTACACAAGATGAAGTCCCTCTTTTTTATTGAGAACATGAAGTATATTTGCTTTATCCAACCAATTCTTGGTTTTAATGAATCATAATAATTTATCCATAATTTTTTTTTTCTTAACAAACTAAATTTGATATTTTCTGTAACGCACCTTCAAACATGAAGCATGTGAATCGCTTTCAAACAGGTCATTCTCCTTTCAAATATTGCTTTCCTTTTTGCCATTTTGGGCTGGATTTGTGAGAGTTAGCTTGAAATTTCAACATCTTTATTGCACATGCAAGTAAATACCGGAAAATAAAAACCAATTTACATATATCTTGATTTCTTTTTTTTTTCCAAATTCAAATTAGGCATTTGTTGCATCAGCATATTTGGAAGCTAATTCGATATTTTGCCATTGGATGATTGGAATAAAGTGAATTCCTCCACATGTGCTAAACCTGCTCTACTGATTTAAAATATTTCGAATTCTACAAGTAATGCATAAATAAAAGCAAGTTCAATTTTGTACAAGCTTTTGTGAAGAAAGTGATGCCTAGATAGCAACCTAGTAAAAGATAAATGTCAGTTTTTTTTATTTTCTAGATTACTTGAGAAATGTATTGAGTTAATAAACAAAAGCACGTTGGTGCCTTCGTTTTCAATCTTTGGTTACAATTATGGTACAAAAATAGACCACAAATAATTTGACATACAAGCCAAAAAAAATGACTAGAAGATTGTGTTTCATTATCTTTTCGCTTTTCTATTTAATGAAAAATCCTAACCCATACCTGATTTGATCACTCTACTCAATTATCGATAATTATATTTATATATACTTTGTCATTATCACTCTTTTATAGATATTACAAGATTATACAATTATATTGAATAATATGAGTGTAGTTTAATCGAATTTATGCAAAAATTTCTCGGCCTATAATATTTCTCTCAATCAAATATAAATTTTCGAAAAGTTAAACGAAAGAAAAGAGAAGCAAAAGGGTCTATTGAATGGGTTCTGGCCCGGTTTTGCGGGTCTCGGTTTTAAAAAAATGGTTTGAGTGGTTTCGGTGAAACTTTTAAAACTCTATTTGGTTGGGTTTTATGACTTTAAAAAAGTTGAAACCATACTTGTATTGAATTTGGATGTTGAGATTTGTGGGGAAAATAAACGAATCCAAGTTTCCAATGCATTTTTCTTTAGAAAACAATAATGGGTTTGAATTTTGGGTGTAGGTGCATATAGTCAATGAGAACCTGACACTGGCTAGTGAAATACTCCTGCTACCATATGACTTTCAAACCAACGTATATTAAAAGGTTTGTGCCATAAGTCAACTAAGTTGACAAACACAAAATAAAAGGTCAATAATATAAATCTCTTATCCACATTGGAATTCAGTATATTAATTAATAGTAATGCTCCTTGAGACATATAAATGTTTGAGGCAAATCAACGGGTAATTGATCTATTAAAAGTAATTATTTTTCACAATATGACACCTCTAGGAGAGATTCCCATGATAATGTACATGACGGCTGAATCGTCTGAAAGGGAAGACAAATATTTTAAGATTTTAAAATTTATCCAACTAAATAAAATAAAATAAAATAAAATTTTAATTAGGTTAAATAATTTGTGCATTGCACGGACATGATATTATATAATACATAATATATTAACAACATATTCGCTCGATATAACTCGGATTACGGATCTTCTTAATCGGATCAGGTCCATCGGATCCCTAATCGAACAATTATCCTTATAAATCGTATCGGACTCGGATCGAAATCCGCCCCATTGACAGCCCTAGATAATATATAATATTGAGCACAATTGACTACAGGCAGCCCACATGAAGTTATTCATTTCATTTTTCACAAGGGGGCAGCCCATATTCAAGTCCAATGGGCTGGGAATAAAACCTGGCTATATGCTGTAAGCCTGTAGTCTGTAACCTATTTATTTTACCCGGAAAATAACAAGTCCTTTCTTCACTGAAAATGTCTCCATTCAAAGAAATTTCCCACCAGTCCATATTAATTGTTATGACTTATTATGTAACCGACAAAAAAGTATTAATTGTTATGATAATACAAAACCCCGAAGGGCAAAGCCTTAGTGAAACACATTGTGGAGTTTTAGTTTGCAGAAAATCTTCAAGTATATATGCTGGTATATTTGTATTAGACATTTTTTTTAAATAAAATAATAGACAATAATTTTCACTTTTAAGTTACATATAAAGATAATATATAAGAATTCTCAAAAAAAAAAAAAAAAAAGGATAATATACAAGCCAAATCAATAATCATTTGATACAAAGATACCTTGTTTAGAAGTATTGAACCAGAGCTTCAAATCTATCTGAATGAGAGAGAGTAAACAGGTGAGTTTTACTTATCAAACAGTAACTACATTTTCTGTTAAATTCGTAGTTGTGATCAATAAATAACAAAGAAAAACAATCATTTGTTAAAATGCAGTTTACATGAACCATTTAATAACAGATTATATAGCATCCTTTCAGCCTTTTTTGACACGACATAGGTATGTCCTCTACGGAATTTCAGCAAACACTTTATATGCACTGCTGCTGAAAAAATTGGAAACAAATTAAAAAATATTGAAACCTTTAAAAGAAACAACATATAGAATGAAAATTGCAACTTGAATATGGAAATTACAAATTACATCAAGCAAAGTTACGTCATGTAATTGTGTATATTCATTCAACGATAGAAAACATGCAAAGAAAAATAAGGGGAAAAAAAGAGAAACCAATCTCGAATTGAGAACGAAGAACAGCAGCAAGAGCTAAAGAAAAATAAGGGGAAAAAAAGAGAAACCAATCTCGAATTGAGAACGAAGAACAGCAGCAAGAGCAAGAAAGAAAAAAAATTTGGACCATTTCTCGATTTGTGCGTGTCATCCTTGCGCAGGGGCCATGCTAATCTTCTCTGTATCGTTCCAATTTTATCGGATGTCCCCGAAGGGACATACTCTTTAGTTGAGTTCCTGTATATTAACTGGAAGTAGTTCTCTTAACTAGTGATGTGGGACGAGAAATAAGATATTAATCGAACTGGGCCTGGAAGTTTTGCATTTGGGCCTTTCTTATTAGAATAAATGGGCCTATAAGACTAACAAGATTTTTATTTATTTCTAGTTCTTATGAGTTAATAGCACAGGTCTTCGCTCTCTAAGAAAAAGTGTATCAATCAAGATATTACCACATAATTTAGTAATGTTTAAACAATTATAAACTATTCAATACCTTCGATTAATTATGATCTATTAAATACTTTGGTCAAATTTTAACTTAACCGTAATCTTGGACTAAAAAAGACTCTTAAGTGTTACCGATTTTCAAACACACATTTGCAATAATTGTGAAAATTTTAGCAAGTTTATATAAATTGAAATAATAAAAGAAGTAATATGTTTCTTTAGCGGAAAAATATCAAGTATGTTCATGGATTCAAGAATACCTACTGGAGTAAAATAAATTCTTCTTAAAAGTAAGGAGTAATAAATTAATATGAATCTCTGCAAGTACTTCAGATAATATTTGACGCATTCCTTATTTTTCAGGCTTAATTATTATTTTAATAAATGGTGCATATTAGTAATTCTCATATTTTCTAATATTAAAATAATTAAATAGATAAATAATAAAGAGCAGCATTTATGCCATCTTCTAGAAAGCCTATTTTACCTCTATTTATGATTTTGACATTAATGAGAGGTCTTTTTTCCTCTCTCACCTTTTTTCCTATAAATAACATCTTATACTCAAAAGAAAAGATAAGTTTTAGTTAAGGAAAAGAGTAGCTACACAAGTTCTCTGCAGTTATGTTCGGTCCGTGTAAGTTAGATTTCAATTTGGAGAAGGATCAAGAAAAGAGGTCCCGAAGATACCACATTGTCATTTTTACCCTACATTGCTGAAGTTTATCTAGATTCATAAGTGTGTCTATATACATTAATGTAATATACGTTATAATTGTTCATGTAAAAGGGTACAAATATGTTCTCAAAAATAAAATAAAAAAGGGTACAAATTATGGTTATAACAATTGTAACTTTCAATTCCTTCAAATTATAATATATGCATACCATCAAATAAATTTGAAACAACGTGCCATTATACTTTTTTCTAAAGGTAGAGACAGATTGTCACCATCATAAATGCTCTAAACTGGGCCAAAGTTTTGAACTTAAAACGAATTATATGGAGGCCACATGCCACTCTATCGGCATGAAAAGTAGATAAAACTGAATAAAATTTAGTTGACTCAAAACTTTTACCTCATAATAGGCTAATAGCTAAACAAAAGTTCACATAAGAATTCTGATGAATAAAATTACTATCACATTGATAATAAAAAAAATAGGAATATCAAATCAAATCAAATAACATACTCAAAATATTTATGAGTAAATAGCACTTTTGGTCCTCTTTATGGACAATTTTTTGCATATTCGTTCCTCTTAATTTTTTCATAGCAGATTCGTCTCTCTTATCAATGTAGTGTAAATACATTCGTTTCTCTTAAATTTTTCGTAGCAGATGCATCCCTCTTATCAATGTAGTGTAACACACTCGTCCCTCCTAAATTCAAGATACATCATTTGGTACCAAAATATATCATAAAATGGACGAAAATTGATGTATTTTGGATTTAAGAGGGACGAATGCGTTACACTACTACATTGATAAGAGGGATGCATTTGCTACGAAAAATTTAAGAAGGACAAATATGTTGATAAGAGGGATGAATGTATTACACTACATTGATAAAATAAACGAATCTACTACGAAAAATTTAAGAGGAACAAATGTACAAAAAAATACCCATAACGAGGATCAAAAGTGCTATTTACTCAAATAATTATATAGGAAAAAAATAATAACAACATTTATCTAATAGCACGTCTATATTAATAAACATATTTATATGTAAAATGTAGTACAATTATTTTTAAATCAAATAAATTTATTTAAATCAGATTTGAGGTTGAATTTAGCTCGCTCTTAAATTTAAAATTGACTTCTAAAACGCGGTAACAATTAATTAAAATCCACCCGCCAAATTGACAAGACAATTAAATAGGAGTAGCCGACCACCGGTTTTGTTCCCGGATATCTGTTTAATCTCCTCCACGAATGTATACCGTCATAAATAAATAAATAAATAAATCCATCAATTTATTTATTTATTTTTCTATTTCCTCCTCTGTTTCGTTTCATCGCCAGATTCTCCTCTCTTGTAAAACTAGTAATAATTCCATCTCCCCCACAAATTATTCACTCTAATTTATTAACATACAATGGCGGAAACTTCCACCTTTCGCTTTTCCACCTTTTCATCCATTCCAATTTCTAAGGAATCGACCGTTTCATCTTCCTCCACTTCTTTTCCTCCCCGAAGATTCTATCGTCCCCAGTCCCGATCCTTTAGCTTCACTGTTAAGTCTTCTTCCGGTTCGGGCAATTTTCTCGGTGACGATGCATTTGGGTTTTACCCATGGGAGAACAATCATTCCGGCCCCTCTTGTATGTATTAGCTGCCCTAATTTTACCCCTATTGAATTGGGTCTAGGGTTAACTAATGTTCATCTGGTAATTTAATTATTATTTATTTTATTATTAGTATTAGTATTATCTGTGCAGCTATAGAGTGGGTGTCGGAGGACAAAGTGACATTATTCACGGCCGATGGGCTGATGCAAATTGGGGGAAATCTCGTCCCTCGCCGTGCTTCTTCTGCTGATGTATGTGTTTTCCTGGATTTAAGATCAATATAGTAATTGAACAATTAGCAATTAGTATGATCTTATGTTGCTAAAAAGTAAATAATAACAATTCCTGTTGAAATTCTAAGTGTATTGAGTCATTTTTTTTTTTTAATTGTATTAAAGATAAGTAATTTGGGACGATAAGGTAGACTACTTATTAAAACTGTGGATTCGTCATCAATTTTCTCGAATTAGAAATGGATGTTCATAGGAAGACCCTCTGTGAAATACAAAGTGCTTATTTGGGAATCATATTTTTTCAGAATTAGTTGTTTCATTAGTAATTAAGAGTGTTTGTTCAATGGTTTTTGTGCTCATTTTAGAACTCATCTGCAGACTTTTGTTTGGGATTTTATTTCAAATCGATCGTGTGATTTATTTTTATAATCCTTACCAAATGTATCATTTAGTGAAATCTATGATGTATTCAGAGTCATGAAATGGTTTTATTGTGATATTACTATAGAAAACTATCTGGAGATTATTTTAGCATTCCCTTTACATTCTCAAAATTTCTTAGTTTATATATCTGTTAATAGAACTTCCTCTCAATAGAAATAATTACTTAACATAATGTATACTTGTGCAATGCTGAAGAAACAAGGGAAGGCAAAATTGTCTCAAAGATCTCTACGGTTTCAAGAGAGCAACTATATGGATCCAAATCAAAGCTTATGTCTAGGTGCACTATTTGATATTGCAGCAACAAATGTAAAGTCCCACTCGTTTTACATGATCAATCTTTTTCCATTCAAAGCATTTCTTTCTTATGTCCATGAAATTTTTACAAATGTCAGGGACATGATACGGGTAGACGCCTTTGTATCTTTGGCTTTTGTCGCTCTATTGAGATGCTTTGTGATGTTGTGGAAGACACTGTCTTAGAGCATGGGGGCGAGGTATGCATTTTCAAAATTATATTTTTCTTAAGAGGGGATGCAAAAATGCCCCCTGTATTTTGTCTAATTGGCAAAAACACCCTTTGTGCTATTTCTTAACTAGCAAAAGGCATGAAAATGACAATTATACCCCAACACAAAATGCAAAAACACTGCTATTCACCTAAAAATTTGAGAATAATCCCCTTGTTAACTTTGAAAATTAGCAGTAACCCCCCAGTTCACTTAAAAAATTGACAATGACCTCTCCATTGATGAAGGAATTTGAAATGAGTTTTTGCTAATAAAAAAAGAACACAGGGTTTTTTTTGCCAATTAGGCAAACCACAGGGGGTATTTTTGCATTGATCTCTTTTCTTTATGTATCGGTTATCTTTGCTTCAAATGATCAAGTGTATCACTATATCTTGTGCTTTATTCAATTTCTTTACATTTCCCATGTTAATCTATCTGTTTGAAATACAGATTGTGGTTGCAGAAAAAGGAACCAAAGGGGGGCTGCATGAAAAGCTAACTATGACTGTTGCAGTGCCATTGCTTTGGGGAGTCCCTCCGGCTTCCGACACTCTTCATCTTGCAGTTAGGTCCGGAGGTGGGATTGTGGACAAGGTATACTGGCAATGGGACTTTCTGTAAATAATGTAGATCTTCTAACCATTTGTTGCTTGTATATAAGTATTATGTATGTTTTATGTACAAAAATCTGAAATTGTAATTACTTGATGTATTCATGCTTGTTCATATAATTTAATCTACCATTGTTTGTATCTATGACACTTTCTAGTGTTTTTTTGTGATCAAAAGTCCTTTCCAGATTCAAACTACTAGTAATACTAGGATTAGCAAATGCAAGCTTGAAGAAAACATACTTTTCCTAGTTTCTAGAAAATTGAAATAGCTGGTAATTACAATAATATATTATTACAGGAGACAAACAGGCTTAAAGGTTCTTTAGATTTTTATTTATTGAAGAAACTAAATTATTTCATTTTTGTCCATGCCTTGCACATGTTATGAGGAGGTCATATTCTTTCTCTGGAGTCTAAATTGGACTGCTACACATGTGAATAGATCTATTCCACTTGATTTATCAGAAAAAAAAAAAAAAAAAAATGTTCTATTCAACTTGGTTCATAAGATTACTTCAATTAAGAGTAAAAAAAAATGTTCTATTCAACTTGGTTCATAAGACAAACACCCCCAATGCTTTGCTTAACTCTAAAAAAAATCATTGTGTTATTTTAACTCCTAAAAATCCCCCTGTGTTTGGTTTTAAATATCACACTCAACCCAAGTATAATTTTACTTTTGACTTTTGGTGGAATGACAAGATTACCTCTATGTGTTTTCTATGTGTTTGTTTTTTTTTTTGAAAAATTAAGTATATACTACTTGGGTCGAGTGTGGTATTTAAAACCAAACACAGGGGGGGGGGGGGGGGGGGGGGGTTTGGGAGTTAGATAAATCATAGGGGGTGTTTTTGTCTTTCAATGTCAGGGTTAAAATTGTCATATCTAAAGCAAAATGTGAACAAATACTTACAATTTTGGCATTTGAAACACACTCTCTTTTCTGGGAGTGTATTTGGCACTTACTTGAGATCACAAGGGAGATTTTGGGAGTTAAAATAACACAGGTTTTTTTTTTGGGAATTAGACAAAACATGAGGGGTATTTTTGTCTTTCGCTCATTCAATTAATTTCCACTTGTTATAATCAGTTTATGTCCTCCAAGTGGGATTAAAAAACTTTCACTGCTGCAATCTAGTATTAAAAATTGGTCGTTTTTCACAGGGTCATTAGATATAAATATCAAATCAATGTTCAAGCAGTAGAAATCATACTTTAGTTCATTTCACGAGTTTGATTAAGTACTCTGAATATTGGTCTTAAAACAACAATTTATTTTTCATATTAAGTTTAGAATTCAACTTAAAAATCAAATTTTGAAAAATAGAGTAAATAATAATAGTACATATATAGAAATAAAACTTGCATTGATCTAGTCATATTTACAAAACCTTAAAAAAGTACTAATAAATTACATGATAATCAGTAGTACAATAATGTATCCTCTGTTTTGATCTCATCCACAAAGAAGTTAAGATTGTTGCTGTTGATGTTATTAGTGCTAATCAGCTGCTTAATCTCTTCAATACTATTATAATCCAGTGGATTTTCACTGATCAAACAATTACCATTCGTAGCCACTTGATTGGTGGTGCAGGAACTCCCATTAGATGAACCACAACTAGCTCTCCCCCCAAGCATGACACCATTACTCTTTCTACTGTGTGCTAAATTTGGAGAAGTTAGAGTGGAGAAAGTCATAACTGGAGTGGTAGTACTGTAATAACTGATATTGTTGCCAAGAGATGAATTATATTGAGAAGCCATTGATGTTGAATTTTGCAGAAGGGAATTATTATTATAACTAGATGGTATTAATGGTGATTGAGCAATCCCTTTTTTCTTGAGTTTTGTGTTCCAGTAATTCTTGATATCATTATCAGTTCTTCCTGGTAATTGAGCTGCTATTATTGACCACCTGCAGTTTGATCTTTTCTGTTTAAGAAATTGTACTTTGGCTCCAGTTTTTAAAATGTTTTGCATTTTTGGTCCCATTATCTCAACAGAGACAGTGACCAAAAATGCTAAACATAGGCTGTTTTATCTTATGGGACCAAAAGTGCCGAGGACTAAAAGTGCAGTTTTGCCTTGTATAATTCGATACCCAAATCAAAAGATGTAGTCACTGACCTGCTTCCAATGGTAGAAAAGAGGGTGCAAATTAGTCTATCTTCATCATCTGAGAATTCTCCATGCTTAATGTTTGGTCTGAGATAGTTTAGCCATCTAAGTCTGCAGCTTTTTCCACATCTTCTAAGACCTAATCATCAAAGTTAAAGTTTTATTAATTATTATTATTCAGTGTCACAGAAAAAGAAAAAAAGAAAATATATATATATATATATATACATACCAGCTTTAAGTGGGAGAGCAATCCAATTTCCACCAGTGCCATTTTTGTCTATGTATTCTTTTAGTTTTTCATCTTCTTCAGGTGACCATGGCCCTTTCTTCACACTTGCCTTGTCACAACATGGAGCTCTTCCCATCTCTCTCTCTCTTTCTCTCTCTGTGTGTGTGTTTTAAATGAATTGTGATTGTGTCTTTTCACACTTTTGAAAAGTCTTTAAGATGGCTTAATTTGTTTGTTTAGAAGACTTGTTCTTGGACAACTTGGTTTTTTATATAGAGAATATATATAATTGTGAGAGATATATGTAACAAAAGTCAGAATAAGTAGATGCACTCTAATCTCAATTATTAGTTGTCTAATTAATCCTAGGCTATTTCATTAATTAACTAATCATTAGTCATGTAGACTTAGCTCTCAGTTCATGTGTAATTAATATTATATTCTTGCAATATATAGAAGGAGAAATAAATGGGCCATATTTGGTTCAAAGATAATATGAATGAAGTTGATAATAATTCATAAGATCAAACCATCTGTCTGTCTTGAATTAATATTTTACTGATCCAATGTACTCTATTAATTAATTTACTAAGATTTAATTAATATTCATAAGATGACAATTACGTAATGTTTTAAGTTAAGAACACAGGTCCCATCATTCATTAACTTATTCATTATGATATTGCATGAGTTCACAATTTTAAATAGGTAGTTCTGGATTGTTAAAATTGTGATTGAATTGAACTTTAAGAAGTTTGACTTATGGTGTAGTATGCCAGTTACTTAATTTGTTGGTTAATACTAATTATAAGATACGTTGTTAGACTAAATGTGAAGTCGAAACCTTGTTAGTATTTATGAAGAAATCCATGATAATATTCTACGTACGGTGGTTGAATTGGCTTATCATATAATTGAGTTTGTAAATCACTCGTGTATGAAATGTTAGGAAAAACTGGTGGGATATAATATCGAAATAGACAGTATAAATGACTTCATGGCGTGTTGTAATGTAATTTTTTTTTTTTTTTGGTCCCCCATTTGTTGAGTTTGTTTCCGTTGGGGGCATCATAGTCTCCAACCGGTGGGGGAAGGGGGAGGCGGGGGGTTGCCCATGGACGGGCGTGTGCAAGCACGCGTCCGTCCAGTCAATGGCTGGCTGGGCCGCCACTTGGTGGCTAACTGTTGGCTTTTTTTTCCTTTCTAATTTTAGTGTATCATATATATGTATTAATTTTGTAAAAATTGTGTAAAAAAAATTTAACAAAAAAATGGTAAACTTTGTTTTTAAATATTGTGAAAAATTTAATAACATTGTATTTTAACTTTTATGTAAGATAATAAAATTAACAAAAAAGTGGTAAACTTTTTTAAAATATTATGAGATTTAATAACATTGTATTTTAAATTTTGTGTAAGATTTAATAACGCGATTAGTTTAAATTTCAAAATTTAAAATATGTCTACATTCCTAAAATTCATACAAATTCAACATAATTAGAATTTAGTTTAATAACATTGTAGTTTACACATTGTTTATTTTAATTTTTAAACATTAAATTTGAAAAATACGAAATCATCTAGTATGAATATAAAAAATACGACTTAATTATAATTTGTTGATCACATCTTAATTAATAATAATTGTTATTGTTTTCCGTTAATTATATTTAGTCGTTGTTGATTTTCTTATTATTATGAATGCCTTAAATATTATTATTATTGTGTACCTAATAAAAAAATATTATTATTATTAAGTGAGTGTGAGGAAAGTTGTGAAATAAAATTAAATAGAAATGAATTATCCTTCGGTTGGAGATAAGAGGCAAGGGGGGTGGAGAAGGGGGGGGGGGGGGGGGGACATGAGGGGGGTGAAGACGACATTCGGTTGGAGATGGCCTAAGTGTTGTGGTCTGGAGTTAAAGATTGGGGAAAATTGATTGAGAGCAATTTTGAGAAAAATGTTGAATTTGGCCTTGCGTCAGACACATTAAGTGATAACCTCTCCCAACAGGGATTCGAACCTGAGTCCGCTACTTTATAGTGATTAGTCCCTTTCATTAGACCAATCACATGTTGGTTTTGAAATGAAGTTATAAATATATTCTAAAGTATAATTATTTTGTGTAGTTGCATTTTTAGAGTAAGATCTTTTTAGGTTAAAATAGATTGGATCTTTGAATATCTATTCCGAAAATTTTGAGGGATTATCATATTTTTATTAAAAAGTTGCAATAGGTCATTTTTATAGGTGCTAACTCTGATATTTCTTGAATTAATATAAAAGGGAAGTACTAACTTTAATCGTCCATGAAAAGGTGCCATAATTACTTCTTAATAAGTGTGATAAATTGATTCTCTTTAAAAAAATAAAAAAAATCACATAAATTGGATTCCACAATAGTTGCCGTATCAATTAGGGCTTCCTAATTTTATAGTCTATCTAATTAGTACTAACCCAACTTTCCTAACTTGAAGATGCTTAGAGAAACCGTAATCTCAATATATTCCCTCCTTAAAAAAATATTTTAAATATTGATACATTTTATTCCAAGTTGGTTTCTTTGAAAACAATACACAAACACCACATGTACATGTACATGTACTCTTTCCACAATCTCCTGTGGCTATGGCGACCCTCTGCAATTTCCTCACTTTCCACTCGCTCTCTTCTCGTAAAGTACTCTTCTTTTCTTGCCCTCTTCGATTAAAAAACTCACACATTAATAACCACCACCAGAATACAGTTCTCGCTTCTACATTCAAGAAACCCCCTTCTAGGTTGTCCTCTATTTTCAGTAATGTGTTCTTTTTTTAATCAATTTTGGGATCTTTGTTACTGTTTCTGTTGTTATTTTTCTGGGGTTGTTTGTATTTCGTGAAATTTTTATGTTTCTTCTGGTTTCTTGGCCGTGGGTTATTTAGCTGTTTGTGTTTGATTGCAGAACTGGTAAGAAGGTGAAGAGCAATGAGGATCTTTGCAGTGATATTAGAGAATTCTTATCTTCAGTTGGGCTTCAAGATAACCACGTGCCTTCCATTAAGGAGCTTTCGCAACACGGAAGGTCTGAATTTTATGACTTTCCAATCTATTAGATATTCTTATGTTGGTGAATTGATTGGGGCTTCTAGAGAATTCTTATGTTTTTTCTGTAGTTTTGATTTCTGACTAGTGTTTTTTGTTATAATGTAGTAATAGGATTTGGTATTGTTAAGTAGCTTGTTACCATACATGATACGATTAATATATAAGAAGGATGATTAGAACTAGTTGCATGAATGTAATCCTGTAATTTTGTTGGTTTCTTTTTTCCGCTTGTCTACTTGATGTAACCAAGTCGAGAAACTGTTTAGATAGTTTTAATGGACATAGAAGCTTTAAAATTTAAGAGTATTTGTTTAATTCCTGACTTTTTTAGGCAAGATCTTGCGAACATAGTCAGAAGGAGAGGATATAAATTCATTTCACAGCTTCTCCAGACCTCCACTTTGACAAATATAGACACATTTCAGAGTGAAAATCTGGAGTCCCTTAGTGGATCTGAAGGTGAATATGTGTATATTTTTTTATTTTTCATTTTGAGATTTCAAATTTTTAATTGATAGTCTTTTGTTGCCTGAAAAAGGTCAGAAGGAGAAGATATATTCTTTGGCTGATGATGAATTTTCAAGTGAGGCTATCCAAGAGGTAGACGACCCCATATTGAATGACCAAAGTTCTTTGCCCTCGGATACTACTTTAACCTTGCAGGAAAAGGTCGCTAAATTTATTCAACATGGGGAACTAGATACAGTTGAAGGTATCTTATCAAAACTTTGGATCAACGTTTTTCAATGAGCAGCTCAACCACTTGGTTATTTGCGTCTATGGCATATTATCTATGAATTCATCATTTCTTGATCTTTTATTTCTTTATAGTAAAGGTTTATTGGATTATCCTTTAGTTGATCATTATTGCATTTCTTGTACTTCTTCTGATCTTTGTTCTCTGATGAGAAAATATCTTTGGTGCAAGATCAATTATGTTAAGTTTCTAAATAGTCGAGCTACTTATGTTGATTAGCATTTTGGTGATCCACCAAATCTGAGATGAACTATTTTCTTGATCCTCAGATAGTGGCTTTGGAAATGCTGAAACATTGAATGGAAGTGTGCCTTCATCAATTCAGAAGGTTGAAGATTCATTGATGGATAATATCAGTAGTTCCAGGTTGGTTCAGATTCCTTTCTAACCAAATAAGTTGGTGGAAAATGTGGTGCATTACAACAGACTTATTGTCAGGTAAAAGGTGGGGGGTGAAGACAATAGTTTCATACATGCATATACCAAATAAGGTTCCAAGAATTGATGCAATTTAACTATCTGTGTTTTGTTATATATACATTGACTGAAGAACTTTACCTTGAATTGACTTTCTTTCTCAACTTCTTATTTATTTGCATTCTTCCATTTGAGTCACAGGAACAGTTATATCTCAACTGAAGAACAGAACAGTGTCAATTCTTGCAAAGATTTAGATGCTGAGGTCAGTAAATATTATAACAATCCATTTATATCTGCTTAAGAATTATTTAAAACAATTCCTAGATTTTTTTTGTTCTTTGTACTTTTTCCTTTCTTTTATTGAGTTTGACAATTATCTTTCCTGTATGGAACATACAGAATATGGAGAATGAAGCTGAAGTTAAGCGTCTCAAATTCATGCTGGTAACCCCTATATGCAATTAATTTTCCTTCTTCTTTTTCACCTGATGTTTCTTTGATTTTTCTGAAATTTAAACTAAAGTGTGCATGTTTGTGGTCTTTGCTTAGCATCAGAAGGAAATGGAACTGACCCGATTGAAGCAGCAGATCGAGAATGAGAAGGTATTAAAAATTCATTTTGAAATATGAGACATCAATACTTGATGAATACTAATGAGATAAGATACTCTTTGCTTGCTATAGTCCATAATAACATGTAAGATAACATGCAAGTTTGTACATTAAAAGATTCCATAACTTCACAAGATTAGACATTTAATCCTTCTGATTTCTACCTTTCAGCTTGCTTTGTCTGTTTTGCAAACTAAAGCAGAAACAGAGTTAAGCAAAGCACAGAAACTTGTTTCAGAGAAGGAGACTGAATTGCTTGCTGCCGAAGAAAGCTTATCAGGACTAAAGGAGGTATCGCACGTTCACTTTGACTTTTCAATGTTCTCCAGTTACAAATATTTTACTCATAAGTCATATCAATGTTTTTCAGTTAGATTCCAATGTTCAAAGTATTTTATAAATGAGGTAAAACAAAATTCCTTTTTAGGTCGAGATCCTATATTCAGGAGATGCGGAGACTGTGGAGCTAGCTGGTAGCTTCAATGGCTGGGATCACAAAATTAAAATGGATCTACAGTCGTCGTCTATTACGAACCACCCTACCCAATCAAGGTATGTCATGTTCTCTTCTTTCCTCTTTATACCTTATTCACCAAGCTTAAGAAAATTTCTAACAACTTTAGGACTTGGAATGCGAATAATTTGGCTACAAATCTTCCCGTCTAAAATTAGAATTTGAGTTATGTTCTTTTTATGTATTAATTTTATTAAAAGCTAATACAATGTCGTACTATTCTCCTAGTAACTAAATTTACAAAAAATATAATCGTCTTCACTCTTCACACAATTTTTTCCCTGAAGTAGTAGAAAAAAAACAAACTAACTTGGGTAGAATTTTTTCAGGACATCCCAACTTTGGGGAGCAGTATTGTGGCTCTATCCTGGGGTTTATGAGGTGAGAAAGCTAATTCCATGTCATAAGCTTCTTCAAAAAAAAAAAAAAAAAAATTAAAAACACTGGCTGATTTCATTAGATTAACTTGTTCAGAAGAAATATGTTTGGGAGTAACAAAGTTGTTCTTGGTAAATGTGTCAAATAATGCTTATCATTAATTTTTATTTATTTGCTTATTAAACTGATGATATGATAACTCTTTGATGGCAGATAAAGTTTATTATTGATGGTCAATGGAGTATTGATCCTCAAAGGGAATCGATTACACGGGGTAGCGTACATAACAACATTCTTCGAGTAAGATAGAGATGATAGAGCTAAATCCTTATATTGTACAGAATCTCAAGGTAGCTAACAGAAATCTAGTGAAAGTCCCAGATTAAACCGATAGAAGTATCCTCTTTGTGATGTAACCAAAATGGTTCTTTTTCAGTATCCTGTCTTTTCTTTTTGGATACTTGTTAATTGAACGAAATTTGAATATGAGACGTAGATACAGTTATTGAGCTTCTCTTGAAACCGGATTGAATCTTATGAGTTGGTTTTTCGACTTCTCGGTTTATGGATAAATGACCGTGTGGTTTCTCGGTTGCTTCATGTGTAATTAATTCTTTGTTTACTTCAATGAATTCTTATGAATTAATCAAGATTGCTTGTAATAAATACTGATTCACTTTTTCTTTTTCTTTTTCTTTTTCTGTGATCAGTTGACTGTGTTGCTCTCATGAATATCACCAAGTTGATTAAGTTCATCTAATGGCTCTGTTCGGTGTGCATATCATATAAAGAGGGCTTCATTGTTTTTGAAGAGCTTGCTTTAAAAGGGAATTTGATGTATTTGACGCCAAAATTTCATTTTTGGCCCTCTAAAGTGGCTGCATTTCAAAATTGATCTTTTATTGTGGTATATCGACAATAATTATCCTTTATTGTGTCATCATCATTAACTTCAGTCCTTATAGTTGGAAATTTTTATTTATCGCCATAAATCATCAATTTATGTCTTAATTGATCGGAAAGTTAAATTTTTTTTTTGTCAAAAATTACCAATTTATGTCTAATCTGACAAAAAAAATTAATTTTAGCCAAAAATATCATTTGTCAAGTGATACTTAAAATTAAGAATTTCATATTCTGACTCCACAATTTGCAAAACCAAGCCATGTGATAGGTCAAATATGACATAAATTTATATTTTTTGGCAATAATTAAAAAAAATCGGTGATAAGGACTGAAATTTGATGATGTTGACACAATAAATGACGTATATTGTCTATGTACCACAATAAAAGACCTTTTGAAATGCAGTCACTTTAGAGTCAAAAATGAAAATTTTCCTGTATTTCACTTTCTTAATATTTCAAATATTTTATTAAAAAAATGCCGCATTAAGAATCTAAAAATTAACATTTTTGTATTTTATTTTTTAAATATTTAAAAAATAGTTAGTAGTTAAGAATTAGTACATACGTTTCCAATGATAAGTTTTGTTTGAGCTTTTATTTTTATTGGGTTTTGTGTGAGTTTTTATTTTAATTGATTCAAAATAATAGAAACCCTTTGTAATAATACTTAGAATGAGTACTTACATAGTTTATACCGGTAACCCAATGTTTATGTTAATTATTACAAATCTTCTTTATTAAGAAATTATAAGCACTATTATCAAAAGAGAAGTAAAACTGAAAAACAGAGCAAAAAATTCATAATAATTAGTATTAATCTTGGTTAGATGCCGTAAATGCATCTTTGATTGCTTATAGAGTGTTATAGACCATTTTCATCCCCTTCCACTTTCACATTCCCTCCACACAGCCTTATCTCAATCGCTGACACTTGAGGCGGCTCCGGTGACGATAAGAAGGGCATCTAATTTTACGTGAAACTTTGGATGCAGTTGAAGAGAAGAATGATGCGATTGTGATACAATCATCGGAGACAATCTTATATTCATTTTCTCCTTTGTCTTTGCTAATCTTGGCTGCTCTACCTGAAGGTAAAGTCTTTCATTTATTTATCTCAACATTCGCACAATTAATATAGTCGGAATATATTTAGGGTTTTATAGTCGGAATTTTGTTCTAATTTCAGTTGTGTAATATCTAAGTTGATTGGTTTATTGCTTTACTACTTGAAATTGGTTTGAATTTGATTGTGAAACTCAAAAGGAGTCGGTGAATTTCTTGATATTAGCTGTAACCCTTGTTCAAGGTTATCTAATGAAAAAGTTTAATTAGACAAAGTATTGTTAGATGGATTGGGGTTTAATTTTTACGATCCAAACTAGCAGTTCTCACCATGATAGACTAAGATAACTACTATAGGAGTTCAGCCTGCGACGATGTAGTATCGGAAATCAATCTGCCATTGGCCCATAGTAGGACGCCAGATTGTCTTAAATGTATCTTCGGAATAAATTTTCTTCAAGTTAATGGAAAACTATTTTTATATAGTAGCTCTTAATCAATTACCATATCTATGTGATTTTAATTCTCGATGATCTATTTAATCTTTTGTTGTGTCTTGGAAAAATTGATACTAGTATGCCATATTGCCATGTTTTCTATTGGAGTGCTTTAGAGATAAAATACATTCATTTTTAGCTAAATACTAGTATAATCATCTTTAGTTTCTTCCGGTCTTGGTAATATATTGACTGGGCCCTCTTACTTTCAGCTACAACTGTGACTTCTCTGTTCAGCCCTTTTCTTGTACTCGAGAAGTCATTCAGCCTCCCTGGCTGTCTTGTCCCCTGGGGCCATCCTGGGAACATGATATGTTTATACATTCTGTATAGCCCATCTAACTTGTTGAAATTGCTCCTTATAATAGACTGCCTGTACTTTTGTAGGCTCATTATCGGTAATGCACCAGTTTATTACCGATAATCTGTGGTATACCTCTGTTGATTAACGGTAATCCTATCCCCCACTTGAACATAGAAATCACAGATTCAGTTTTCTACTCAAATCATATAAAATCCGTACCCATCCTTTTCAATTGATCAGTAATGGGTTCAAAAAGGGTCGTGCATAAAAACCAACACTTTGGGGGCACAAATGAAACGGCAAGTCCCTACCTCCCCGAAGAAATCTTGATTGAAATTTTCTCAAGACTGCCCGCAAAATCCGTGGGCAAGTTCAGGTGTTTATCGAAGTCATGGCGCACTCACCTCTCCACCACTCAATTCATCAAAACCCACCTCTCTCGCAAACCCCAGCAAAAAAAATTCATTCTTCACACAAGCTGTTATAACCTTCAAATCATGACTCTCCACAATGAGTTCGCTTGTTCATTCTATCCTCAAATGATGATTGATCATTTTATTGAGATGCGGGGCTCTTGCAATGGACTTGTTTTGTTAGTAACTGGTAGCATGGAGATGTCTGTGTTTAATCCTACTACTCTTCAGCGGTTATACATACCAGATTCACCTTTGGCTCCGAATAAAAAGGAGTTTGGTACTGTTTATGGATTTGGTTATGACAGTTCTAGTGATGACTATAAGATTGTAATACTCTCTTGTTATAAGGGTCTAGTCGATAAGTATTACCTTGTTACATATGTGGATGTGTATTCTTTGAAAAGGGGTGTTTGGAATAGGGTTATTAGTTCTCCTTATGGGCATTTTCATTATAATTTTCTCTCCGGGGCTTTTGTGAATAATGCTATTCATTGGTTGAATGTAAGCAAAGAATCCGGAGCATCTGCGATTGCGGCTTTTGATATAGCTAATGAGGTGTTTTATGATGTTTGCGGTCCTACTGACGTTAAGAAAGAATTATTATACCTATGTGAACTTGCCGTTTTCGAGGGGCGCTTGTGTATTTTCACGATGTTGAGTGAAAGTTTTGTTTTTTGGATGATGAAAGAGTATGATTCAGTAGGGTCTTGGACCACATTCAGTATTCGTTATGAAATTGTAAATTGTTTTTGTGATATTAAACCTTTGTGTTTTACTGGGGACGAGGAAGAGAAACTTTTGGTTTTAAGTGATGCCGAGAATTTGGTTGTCTATAATCTGAAAGAGAGAACATGTGAGCGCATGGATACTGATGGACTTGAGTTTGTTAGCGGAGAAACATTTGTGGAGAGCCTTGTCTCGCCATTCTTGATTGCTTAAGATCGAATGATATGAATTCAGGTAAACCAAATTGATTATTTATTTCATCTCCTGAAGTTAATTTTTTTTGAGTTATATTGGGGATTAATTTCGTTGCTGCTGCTGTAACTTGAACTAGTTTGGGTAGATTTTTCTGTTATGAGTTGCTGGAAGTTGCCATGTAACAGATTTGGCCAACTTTTTTTTTTATGCAGCAGTTATGAAAGTATGAAACTCACTCTTTTTTTTTCTGCAGCAGATTTGAAGCCTCTCATTCGGTGCTTGACGTGTGAAGGATTGAAGATGATTAAATTGGATGCTTAGGATATTGTCTAGGATTGAAGATGATTAAATTTGATGCTTAGGATATTATTAAGAGACGAGATCAAGGGACGTGAATTATTCGGAAATGGGAGTTGTAAAAATTTAGTACTATTTGTACATCTTCACCTTGTTATAACTTGGAACTTTTGGCCTATGTACATGACCTTTTGATCAGTGTTTTGAGCATCTTTGTTTTTAATTACTTGGTTGCTTTTTATTTTGTTTACGTGACTGAAACTTGTACAAAGCTCTCCCCAATTTATCCAATGGTTTTTTCCTCTTCTCTTTTATCATCCCACCAGAAATTCGAAATACGGCCCTTTAATTCGTCTTGGGTAGCTTGAAGCATCCCATGGCATATATAGGTTAGTATAGCTTGCAAGACCGCCTTAATGAGGATTTCCTTACCGGTTCCACCCTTGGACTCGTTTCCCAAATTCTAAGGCCATCTCCAGTGGGTATGGACTCCCCTTCCCCTCAGACTCCCATTCCCCTCAGACTCCCCTTCCCCTTCAGACTTCTCTTTTTATAGTCATCTTCAGTGACTCAATCTTCACATTCTATTTAATTCCAATTTCATACTTCCCCACTCTCACTTAATCTTCCCAACTTTTTAGCATGATAATAATAATAATAACAAATAATAATAATAATAATAATAATAATAATAATAATAATAATAATAATAATTAAGTCAATAGTAAATTAAATATTGACATTAATAATAAGTAATTTAACATTGGCATTAATAATAACTAATTTAGCATTGACATTAATAATAAAAAATATTTAATAATAACAATACAATTACATTACAATAATTAATAATTCATATATGGAAATTCATCGCCGTTGCCACCATTATTGCCGTTGTTGTTGCCACCGCCGTTGCCGTTGTCACCAGATACGATCAGTAGAAGTCAATCGCCAACTTCAAGCCGACTTAGTCGAACATGCGTGGTCAACACACGGTCCAAATGGTGATCATATGCAATAATTCCAATATATTGTTGATAGGGTTATGTCGTTTCTAATTTAATTTATCGTATTTAAATTATGTAACCAGTATTCTATTTTTAATCCACTAGTCGTATTTAATTTCAATGTATTTAATTTCCATAAAAAAAAATTTACAACGTGATTAAATTTCAAACAATAAATTAAATTAACATTGAGTTTATTACATAAAAGTTATAATATTACAAGTAATAAAATTAAATTAAAGTTAAGTTTATTACCATTTATTCCACAAAATTCAAATTCTCATATTTTTCCACTCTCACTTAATAAAACTAATAATAATAGAGCTAAATAATAACAATTAATAAACATTGTACATAAAATTACAATATTACAAGTTATAAAAGTACAAAATGCACAAGTAATAAAAGTAAATTAATATTAAGATTTTAATCTAATACAATTTAAATATTTAAATGTTAATGTAAAATTTAAATAATTAAAAAAAAAAAAAAAAAAAAGAAGAAGTGGGGCTGGGCGACAACAAGAGATGTGTGGGGCGGTGGGTGAACCACCGCCCAGGAACCACCCCTCACCCACCCCCCTCCCCATAAAACTTCATTTCCTCAACCCCCTCACCTTGGACTCCCCCTCCCCCCACCTCAATGGGGATGGCCTAACTCTGATATAGTTAAAGACCTCCTTCTTCAACTTTCCCACCACCGCCGGCAAGCCCAGATAACGATCGTGTTTTTCTTCCATCTTCACTGGCAAGATCGATTGGATCCTCAAAATGTCAATAACGTCCATGTTCTTGCTAAGGCCATCTCCAGTGGGTATGGACTCCCCTTCCCCTCAGACTCTCATTCCCCTCAGACTCCCCTTCCCCTTCAGACTCCTCTTTTTATAGTCATCTTCAGTGATTCAATCTTCCCATTATATTTAATTCCAATTTTCATACTTCCCCACTCTCACTTAATAAAATGATAATAATAATAACAAATAATAATAATAATAATAATAATAATAATAATAATAATAATAATAATAATAATAATAATAATAATAATAATAATAATAATAATAATAATAATAATAATAATAATAATAAAATAAAAATAAAAATTAATAATTAAGTCAATAGTAAATTAAACATTGACATTAATAATAACTAATTTAGCATTGACATTAATAATAAAAAGCATTTAATAATAACATTACAATAACAATACAATAAAATTACAATATTTAATAATTCAAATATATATTTGATAGGGTTATGTCGTTTCTAATTTAATTTATCGTATTTAAATTATGTAACCAATATTCTATTTTTAATCCACTAGTCGTATTTAATTTCAATGTATTTAATTTTCATAAATAAATTTCTTTAACAATGTGATTAAATTTCAAACAAAAAAATAAATTAATGTTGAGTTTATTACATAAGAGTTATAATATTACAAGTAATAAAATATCTTTATTAATGCTAACTTTATTACCATTTATTTCACAAAATTTTAATTCTCATATTTTTCCACTCTCACTTAATAAAATTAATTACAAAAATACAATCTCTTCCCAAGTCAAAATTGTATTGTACATAAAATTAATAACAATTTTTTATTTAACAATGTTAATATTAAATAAATAAATAAAAAAAAAAAGAAGAAGAAGAATAGTGGGCTGGGCACGCCCAGCCCCTTAATATTTAAAAAATTAAAAAAAAAAAAAAAAAAAAGAAGAAGAATAGGGGCTGGGCGCGTTGCCCAGCCCCAAAATGGGGTGTGTGGGGCGGTGGGTTCACCCACCGCCCCACACACCTGGGCGGTGGGTGACCCCTTGCCCAGCCACCCCTCAACCTCCATCCCTCTCCCCATAAATGTTCATTTCTTCACCCACCTCCTCATAGATTCCCCCTCCCCCCACCTCAATGGAGATGGCCTAAAGACCAAGCTTGACTTATCATAACTTGTCTCACTATTAGATGGGCCATATGTACCATTACACATACTATTCATATTACTATTTATGTTGTGTATAAATGTTATTTAATTTAATTTTCTTGTATATTAATTATTATTCATCTTTTTAAGTTTTCTTATTTATGATTTTAACATCTAATTAAAACCATGCATTTTATATTTAAAAATTAAATATAAATTATAACCTATCAAAAATATTTATATCAAACATTCATGTTTTTATTATTAATTGAAAGAAAATAGAATGATTAATAACATAAATGATGTAAAAGTAATTTACAAAATTGAAATAAAGGAATATTTTGCGGAAAAAATAATTGTGATTTAAAACAAGTGAATAGTCGATTTGGTTGCCTTCAAATCACTATTCAAAACTCTATATATGGAGTTTGCATTTTAGTCCATCCTTCAAATTCATCAATATGAAAGTAAGTGGGAGAGTGATTTCACTTCAAAATCTTTCTTTTATAGAGTTTAATTTTTTCTTACAAAAATGATTTTGTAGGACATCTTTGTAAAGCATAAGAGTGATTCTTGTAATTTCAATGGGACTTTTTGGTAATTAATATAACTTCGGGGATACAGAGTGTAAATTATCCACCTTTTATTATTTTTCTATTTTTTTTTTTATAATCCTGAAGGATGTAAATCCCGGAATGTGCACCAAGCCACGGGATCCCACCATTATGGGAAGTGAATGCTTACTACAATGGTGAATTTTCAAGTGTAGAAAATTAAGAGTCGTGTTTCTTTCTTTACCTTTCACATTCCATCTCACACTATCTTCAAATTCATATACACAGCCCGTGTCTTGCACACTCAAAAGTAAAACTATAAAAACAGAGCAGCAAACAGAGAAAATAATTCTTCGCATTTATTTGATTTTGTGTTAAAAATGGTTGCGGTGAGTGCATCTTTCATTGCTTTTAGACCATTTTCATCTCCTTCTACTTCACCTCCCCACCACACATCCTTATCTTCGTCCCCAACTCCTTCTCAATCACCGACACTTAAAGTAGCTCCCGTGACGAAAAGAAACGCATCTAATTTTACTTGTACATTTGCTCTGAAGAAAAGCGAGATTTCTGAATCGAAGAATGATGCAATTGTGAAAGAATCAACGGAGACTATCTTATATTCAATTTCTCCTTTGCCTTTGCTAATTTTAGCTGCTCTTCCTGGAGGTAAATTCTTACATTTACTCTCTCAACATTTATTTGCACAATGTTCATCGAATTGCAGTTAATTTAGGGTTTTTTTGTTGGCGGAAATAGTGTAATGATTAAATTGATTGGTGAATTGTTTTGTTACTTGAAATTTAAGTCCCAATGTGTTGGTTAAACTCAAAATTACTTGGATTGAATTTCTTAATGTAGTTGTTACACTGTGCTAAATAAAACTTTGAGTTGCATTAATCTTGCATTGATGTGTATTGCTTGTTGAAGATTATCTAATGAAAGCTACCAACTATTTCTCAGCTTTCTAATTGTAAACTCAATTATGTGGAGTGTTAGATCAAAGATTTAAAAATTTAGAATAGGTGAGCATCTTAGTTTTATTCAGTCAAATAATTGTTAGATGGAATTTTTATGATCCAAACTAGCAGTTCTCTCTACGATAAATAACTACTATAAGAGGTAAGCCTGCGACAATTTAGTATTGAAAACCAAACTGCTATAAATATCGCGAAGTAGGACGCCAGATTGTCTTAAATGTATCTTCGGAATAAAGTTTCTTCAAGTCAATGGAAAATTGTTGATTGTAGCTCTTAATTAATTACCACATCTATGTGATTTTTAATTCTCGATGATCTACGTAATCTTCCGTTGTTTATTGGAAAAAGCGATACAAGTATGCCATATTGCCATGTTTTCTATCCCAACTTATTGGGGGTAGCTGATTATTCGAGTGCATTAATCATTTCTAGTTTCTTTCGGTCTTGGTAACGTTTTGACTGGGCCCTCTTACTTCAGCTTCAACTGTGACATCTCTGTTCAGCCCTTTTGTTGAGATCGTAAAGTCGTTCAACCTTCCTGGATGGCTTGTCCACTGGGGCCATCCTGGGAACATGGTATGTTTAGCACATTGTCTTTATAGCCCAATCTAACTTGTTGAATTGCTCATTATAATAAATTCCCACATATACTTATGCAGGCTGTTGTGCTGTTTGCTATGGGTGGTTACGGAACTTATTTGGGCTTCCGTATTCGCTTCTCAGATGATGTGGTAAGGATTGAGATTACAAGTATTTCTTTGTGTGGAGCAAAATGCAAAAACACCCCCGTGCTTTGTTTAATTGGCAAAAAAAAAAAGTTGTGTTATTTTTATTAGCAAATACCCCCCTGGTGTTCTTTTTTTATTAGCAAAAAACTCTATTTGAAATTCTTTCATAAATCATAGGGAGGTTATTGTCATTTTTTTAAGTGAACATGGGGGTAATTGCAAATTCTACAAGTTAACAGGGATTTTCTTGTCAATTATTTTAGGTGAATAGGGGTTTTGTGCATCCTTTGGTGGGGTTAATACAGTCATTTTGGGGATATTTGTTAACAAAATAACACATGGGTTTTTTTGATAATTATGCAAAGCAGAAGGGGTATTTTTTCATTATTCACTTCTTTGTTTGGTTTCGATGTTCTTCAAATTTGGTTCGTACGTGTTTATTTTTTTCATAGGAGGAGAAGGCCAAGGCGAAAGATTTGCATCCTAAGCTTCTTGCAGGAATGTTTTTCTTCTTTGCTCTTGGAGCTACTGGTGGAGTTACATCTCTTCTCACTTCAGATAGACCCATCTTCGAAAGGTCTCTATTTATCATTTACTTCTCCATTAGCCTCTGAAATAATAGTCTTTCTAAATTTCAATTTTTTTTTATATCTCTTTTGCAGTCCTCATGCCGTAACTGGCTTCATTGGGCTTGCTCTTTTAACAATTCAGACTGTACTGCCATCACTATTTGAGGTTAGTTAACTAAAACTAAAATTATGTTTTCTCTCCTGTTAATCAAGAATTTTATCTTTTAACCTACCTAGTCTGATTCTGAAATGATTTTTTTGTATGTAGGGAAATCCCGGATTGCGAAATGTTCATGGGATCTTGGGTAGTAGCATTATGACATTGTTCCTTGTTCATGCAGCCTTAGGACTTCAGCTTGGATTGAGTTACTAAAATCGTCCATTAGTTTATACATTCTTTGTAGAGCTGTGAATTAAAGGTCCTCCATATGAATTATCCCCTGATAGAAAATGAATTATTGCTAATAAATGATTGGTCGATTTTGAAGGTTTCATTACATTCATACAAATAAATATCTTGTTATTGATAGATTCGGCTGAACCTGATTTGGACTAGATATTTTTCATGAATTGGAAATTTCAGAAGTGGTTTCTGCCTTTGAAAGAATAACGACAACGTGACTCTTAGCATATGAGAATTTTCAAAGCAACATGTTCATATTTAATTATCTTTTTGTGGTCACATGCAGCCATTGCATACGAGTGATATTTATCTAATTCTAATTGACATCGTGCAAGATTACATATGCTTGCAAACTCATTGGATGCACGTTTAGACATGTATTTGCATTGCTTTTCTTCGTTCAAACAAAATTTAGTATGTTTTACCGTTTGACTATACAAAAACTTGACTTTTCATTGAAGTAGATTTCTTCAATAACAAGCGGAAGAAGAACTTGACTTCAAATTCTTCTACTTAGATTCATGAAATATAAACAAATGCACTGGAGTAGTTAAATTTATCTACTGGTATATACTGTGAATTTCCATAGGTTTATTGATAGAGAAATACAAGAGCTAATGTCAATTTACCTCCCTACGAAATTTATAATGTTTAATTTATTATCCTGCAATTTGAAAAAGAGCACTTTAACCCCTTGTGAATATTTTGAAGGAGCAATTTACCTCCTTCAGTGGAGAGTGTAACTCACTCGTTGAAATTGAGAGTGAGTATGAAAAGTGTTTTTATAACATAGGGGGTAAATTGTCACATTTATCATAAAGCAAGGGGATAAATTGTCACGTTTATCATAACACAGGGGGTAAACTGACACATTTATCATAATTCGGGGTAGTAACTGCCACATATAAGAGGGGGTAATTTTGTTAAGTCATATTTTTTAAGTTTAAAAATGTCAGGAAGGCGGTGTGAAACTTTTATAAAATTACAGGGGTGTAAAATACTCTTTTTCAAATCACAGTGAAGTAAATAAAATATTATGCAAATCACAGGGGATAAATTATCATTAACGCAGACATACAACTTCGAGTTTAAGAGTCGCGGGGGGCGTTAAGGCGGTCTCAAAAGACTGACCATGATTTAAAGAAATTTGGTACTTTCACACGCTCCATCGATCAATAACACTAAATAATTTATCCACTCCTTAATTGACAAAATTATGACCAATGAATTAGGTTCAACATGGAACAAATTCATGAAAACATGTATGATGATTAAGGATGAGGCTCTATGAGATCATGAGTTCAACTTCCACTACTGTGGGTATTTTTCTAATTTAATAATAGCCATTGTAATAAATTTATCTTTGTAATTTAATATCAATGAAACATATTAGATATATCGATTGATGTAACGATGTACTCATCATCTAAAAAAAAAACATAATAATAATAAGTAACATTTCAAATAACAACATTTCTAGCTAACTACTTATTGAAAAATACCCCAACAGTCAAACACCTACTAAATTTTCATTATTTTCATATTCCCAGTTTTGCTGTCAGACCAATACAGTGTGTGTCTTAAGCAGTGGTGGGGCTCTCTTGATCTGACGAGAAAGACGAGCATTTTCAAATTCAACCAAATAACCCGTGTCAGAAAACAATATCTACATCATTTATCATATATAAAACTCTTTGCAAAAAGAAAATCCAAATTAAATTGTCTTAAATGTAGTTTGAGTGCCTCTCTTTCAATCTACTACCACCAGCGCCATGAGATTCAAATGGACCAATCAACTTGTCAACAAGCTGCATACAGCTTGGACCCGCAATTATTTCATACGAATACAATTCCATTGACCTACATATTAATTAAAGAAAAAAAAGAATAGAAGTGATTTCCACGTCTTTGATTAATTTGTTTTTCCCGCGGTAAATTAATTTGCCATTGCCAACCCGGCCGGGGTTATATATTATCTACATTATCCATCTTGAAAATGTTCAAAGAAAATGACTATCAAAGAGTAGGTGAAACGTGATCAAAATTTTCAACGTGTAAAGATCTACCGACACATGCATTTGTTGGTAACTAAGCAAAATCATACAACTCGATTAGTCCCAACTTTGATAAAACTCATGAAAAGGACACCACTAACCCACATGTCTTAATCTAAGTTAGATCTACCAAGAAACAAGAGAAACTTGCCGTGCTACAAATTAATTATTTTAATTCTACTTCAAATCTACTTTTATAGTATTAATCTTAATTAGGTGCAATTAAGTTTTGTTAGACTAAAGAAATCAGTTATCCAAGCGTGAACCCTTGAATTTTGTCTTAATTTTTAGAGTATTCAGTGCAACAAATATTTTGTGTGTAAATTTCATTGGTGCATGGTAAAAGAGTCACGAGCGAGCCATGTATTGGTCTGCTCCACCCATACTCAATCTAACTATAATCGAGTTTCTATTTGTTAGCCCCGGGGCATTTCTCCAACTGACTGACCAACAATCCATAAGGTTTACTCCAGCGACAAGGGTAGGGGTTTAAAACTTGGATGGAAGCATTAACATGAGTCTGTCTAAGGGTCATTTGTGTTCAAGACCCCTATGCAGTAAGGTGGGATCTCGAGGCTTGGTAGAGGCACATCCCGCAATTTACATCCTTCAGGGTTCTAGGGCAATGATTCTGAGAATCCAGAATTAGTCTGGTGTAAGCTTGAACACTTGAGTAATAAAAAAAAAAAAATCGAACCCATCTCTTTATCATTCTAAAAAAACTCTCTTATAATACATAAACTCTATAAATGACGTTGTAAATAGTAAATACTAAATACTAAAAATAATACCCAAGTTGGACGAGGTTCAAGACACTCACCAACTCAGGTACTTTTCTTGATGCACAGTGTACAAGTCTTTCAGCTTCAAAACAATTCCTAACTTTGACAATTACTACAAACCGTTTAGAGAAATAAAACCAAAAAAGAAAAATAACCAGATCTCCACCGTCAATCAACCGCTCATTAACAGCTGGAATAAGAAGTTACAAATAGGTGGGCCCATATAGGGTAGTTAAGAAAGAGTGAGATTCACAGAACGAGTCATTCGGATCCGGCTATATATCTACGCTGCATTTCCACCCATTAAATTCACATTGCATTTTGCGCTTTGCTCTCCTTCTCCCTACTTCATAAGAATTCTGCAGATCTACGCGTTTTTGCACTAAAGGTACGCATATACCAACTGAAATGCCTCTGTAATTTCTAGATCCGCTAATGCTACGTCTGTTCTTCCTTAGATCCATAGCATTTTCGTTATGTGCGTGTTTTTTAAGTTCTGTATGTTTAGATTTAGGGAAGATATGTGCTCATAAAATTGACCAAATTGAGTCACGAGATTCAGATCTTGTTTAGCATTTTGCGTTAGGATTTCTTTGTTTTCTTACACGATGTTTGTGATTCGATGGTTTATTGGAAGCATGATGCATGTAAAAATTAGTATTGACTCATTATTGTCGTTAATTTTGATTGTGGCTTGGTAGATCTACGTTACATATGATCTTAATTTATGTTTATGACCTGTGGCTTTTGTTTTAAACAGTGTTTCCGGTGGATGATTGTGTTAATTTCTGCGTCTTCTTTCATAATTGACAAAAAATTAAGCAAATATTTGTACTTAAATGACTCTTCAAATCTGTGGTGCAACTGGTAGCGGATCTGTTTAATTGAGCCAGCAGTGTCGTTTGTCCTGTAAATATTTTGAGCACTGCATCATTGTCTATACATGATTTGTGTTTCTAAATTTCTGCTTGAGTTCATAAAGCAAATTTGATGAGACAAAAACTCAGATTTATGCTAGAATTAATTGGCTTTGAGCTCTATTTCTGCAGTATTACTCAAGCATGGAAAACTTCTACTTTATTTTCGTTCAAATTGCAGAATTATTATCATATATGAACTAACAGAATTTTTGGTACGTTTTCCAGACGCGATATGGAAACTTTCTTGTTCACCTCAGAGTCTGTGAATGAAGGTCACCCCGACAAGCTCTGCGACCAAGTCTCAGATGCCATTCTTGATGCTTGCTTGGAGCAAGATCCAGAGAGCAAAGTTGCTTGTGAAACATGCACAAAGACCAACATGGTGATGGTCTTTGGTGAGATCACAACCAAGGCTAACGTGAACTATGAGAAGATAGTCCGTGATACATGCAGAGGCATCGGATTCATCTCAGCAGATGTTGGCCTTGATGCTGACAACTGCAAAGTCCTTGTCAACATTGAACAACAGAGTCCCGACATTGCCCAGGGAGTTCACGGTCATCTTACCAAGAAACCTGAGGAGATCGGAGCTGGTGACCAAGGCCACATGTTTGGCTATGCCACTGATGAAACACCAGAACTCATGCCACTTACTCATGTCCTTGCCACCAAGCTTGGTGCCAAGCTCACTGAAGTGAGAAAGAACAACACTTGCGCATGGTTGAGACCTGATGGTAAGACCCAAGTTACTGTCGAGTACAGAAACGACAACGGTGCCATGGTTCCCATTAGAGTTCACACTATCCTCATCTCAACCCAACATGATGAGACTGTTACAAACGACCAGATAGCTGCTGACTTGAAAGAGCATGTTATTAAGCCTGTGGTTCCTGCTGAATACCTTGATGAAAACACAATCTTCCACTTGAACCCATCTGGCCGATTTGTCATTGGTGGCCCACATGGAGATGCTGGTCTCACTGGTAGGAAGATCATCATTGACACCTATGGTGGATGGGGTGCTCATGGTGGAGGTGCTTTCTCTGGAAAGGATCCCACCAAGGTGGACAGGAGTGGTGCATATATTGTTAGACAGGCAGCAAAGAGTGTGGTTGCTTCAGGACTTGCTCGTCGTTGCATTGTGCAAGTTTCATATGCTATTGGTGTAGCTGAACCTCTTTCGGTGTTTGTTGACACCTACAAGACAGGAACTATCCCGGACAAGGATATTCTGGTTCTTATTAAGGAGAACTTTGACTTTAGGCCAGGAATGATGGCTATCAACCTCGACTTGTTGAGAGGAGGCAACTTCAGGTACCAGAAGACTGCTGCTTATGGTCACTTTGGCCGTGATGATCCCGATTTCACATGGGAGACCGTCAAGATCCTCAAGCCCAAAGCTTGAGTTTGTTGCAGAACACACAAAGCTTGTTCGGATATGTTAAATTTATGATTCTTTTCTTGAACTCCATTACTACGCGGGATTAGTTCTTCTATTTGAGGGATATTGGAGCCTGGAGTATTTTGTTGGATGTTGTCTTAGTTTTCTTTTTCTGTTATTTGTCTTGAAATTCTATTCTCCTCCAGCAGCTCTGTTGTTGTATGGGGTCACACATTGAATTACTATTTTGTTTGTTTTCTGAATTTTTTGGATGTATGAAACAGTTTCAATATTACTTGTGAAAGCTTATGAATGTATTCTCATTTGTTTGAGCATTTGATATATGTTTTCGTGCACACTTTTTATTTACAGCAAAAAGTTCAATATCTTTACATCCAATGGCAGAATTACTTTCCACTCATTTTCCTAAATACCTTCTAGACTAATTTTCGATCTACTTCTTCTGAACCTTCTATGCCATTACTCCCACACTCACAATACTCTCTAATCAGAAGGCATAAGCAATACATTTGCCTTGTGATTGAAATGCCTTGTGATTGAAAGGATGTGGCCAAACCTGATTTCAGTAAGAATTTCCATGCTATAAAAATGGTCTTGTTTTCAATTAATCGGTTAAAAAATAAAAAATAAAAATGGTCTTGCTTTCAATTAATCGGTGAAAATGAAACAAAATATCTCAGAATCGATCTGCGATAATGAAAGTCGTATCAATTAAATCAAGACATCGGCCATGGGAGAAAATTCATGGAGAAAACAAAATGCAGATAATTGTTTGTGTTCAAAAAAGAAACTGTTATTTCCAAATTTCCTCCGGTGAACAACATTCATTCTTCTTTCATCATAAATTCATAATACAATACATGAAGTTAAATATAATGAGTTTTGTCTCAAAATAACTAAGTAATCCCTTTTCCTTTTACCCACCACATTGTTTGCGTCATTCAGGCAAGGAACTTTCTTTATCCCCTACCAAATGCTATATCGAAATAAATTCCACTTGATGAACCTTCAAATCGCAGCATCCTTCAACAGCTCTTTAACCAATTGAGCAGTTTGCCACAGAATAGCATTTCATAAATCAGTTAATTTCAGAGAATGCCCCTGGATGGAACTTCTTGCATAACGCTTCTTCAGCAGCACTGATTCTCGTTTCATCCTAAAGAGTTCCAAATACATATTCAAACCAAGTTACAAGTATCTCTTTCCTAAATCCAAGTAGATATACTAAAGCAAACAACCTTACCTTTCCTTCAAAGGTAATGATCAAAGGACCTCCTCTAGATTCGCGATAACCACCTTCATTTTCCAAGCAAATGGGGAAACAAGTTACACTAGAGTTTGTATAGACAAACAGATTTATAATCAAAAGATTCTTACCAATGTATAGATCCGAAAATTTAATACTAATTTCTGAAAGAGGTCGAGCAACTTCGACCTGCATGGCATATGATTTGAAGTCATGATCCCAATACTTGGAAATGTAAGTGAAAAAATGAGAATCAATTTAACTCACATCTGAAAGATTCGAGGCTAGTCTCTTTGAATGAAATGGTTCAGTCGTAATTAAATGCCCATTAAATGTCATAAATTCAATCAAGCAATCCCACTCACGGTCAAGCTCAACAACATTTGTTGCAGTAAGAATTATCACATTCTGACACTTGATCTACAAAATGCAAATCGGAAAAAAATTACTTCTATATTGAGTGGGTGCTAATTTTGTGAAAGAAAGAAAGAGTTCATCATATAAATATCTCTTACCAAAGGCACAGCAAGTTTCTCATGATGCACTAGCTCGGTAATTCCTTCAGGCAACTGAGCCATCTGGAAAAGGAATACAGACAAAATCGATAAATATTAGTAAAACACGATCATTAAAACTATATACTTGTAAACCTCGATTGCTACAAACAAAAAGGGCAGCATCAATAAACATATTACATTACCTCGTTCCTATCTCCTGTGCACTTTTCACCTATGAGATGCCTCAAATATTCTTCAAATTCTTCATCAGGGGCCTTCAAGGAAAGATAGTACCAAATAAATGTGACAAAGTAATATTCATGAGCAAAATAATAGATAGGAAAGCTAACTTGATCGATTTTTTTTGTACTAATAGTAATATCAAAGTTTCATATGTAAAACTAACACAAGGAAAAAAAATCTTGGAGACGGGCAAGATTTACCATACGGACACCAAATGCTTTAGCAACACCAGCTACAGTAACATCTGAATGCAATGGACCAATACCTCCATATATGAAAACCTGCGTTAAGTATCTCTCTCAAGCTTAATTGCAATAGAAAGAGAAGTTACAAATAATAATGCTTACACTAAACTTAACAGCAAAGCCACACACACATACACACAACCAAAATAATTTAAAAGGTTACCATATCATTTGTACACTTTCGTCTCTCAACTTCATCTGCAACCGAATCAATCTGGAACATGTCCTAATATAGAAGTTAAATACTAGATAACAGGAAACAACATAAGAGATTTGTTATTATGGATCAAATCCTTAATCCAAATGCAGTCTTGGAGAAAGAATGGCTAGACAATCAACCACTAGGAAGAATTTCTACAAACAGAAGAAACTAATTCAATAGCGATACCTGTCTCTACAGTGTCTGCATCCTTCTTTCACTCCACTTTATCAAAATAAAATATTGATAGTAAAACCACAAAGGATGAAGTATTTCTTAATAATCTTATTCCCAGTGAATTTATCTCTACGCTTATATGTTTGCTACTAGGGTTAAATGCATCACTTTAGAACAATCTCTGAGACCATCTTAATGGTTATCTCTTATTTAATAGTTTGGCTGTTGCCTTAACCATGTATTCCCTCTTGTTTGTTCTCCAGTATATTCCTCTTAGTCGCACTCAGTTTTATAGCAATTTACAGGCAAAATTGAGTCCCACGTGATACATCCATTCATTCATTCACTCAAGAACTCTCACAGAAAAAGTTTAAGCCACAAACGGTATTTATACTACTGGTCAACCATCACAAGGGATAAAGACTAATGGGACGGAGGGAGTATTTATACATCATAAGAATATGCCAACAGAAGAATATAGAGAGCTTATTATATGTCAAAACAATTAATGAAAACATACATCATTTTGGGTGACAGCAACATGTGAAACAGCCCAGCCAATGGAATGGAGCTTTTTACACAATGAGGATGCCATTTGATCCTCAACAGTGCCAAACCTGAGCTATGGAATCAACAAAAGAATATCGGTCACAACTGACTGATCTCACATATAGCAGCTATAATAAACAACAATTAAAATGACATCAATGGCATCTAGAATCTTGTCATAAAAAGTCCACCATGAAAAGTTTGAAAAATAGAACACTCAGCTATAGAAGACTTACAGAATTTCATCTCCAACAACAATAACTGAGGCTGTTAACATGTTTTTCAAATGTGAATCCTCCTTTAAGCCATTGCTAAGAGCAGATAATGGCTGAGAAGTTAACTTTTTTACTCTTCCTGCTCTTTCCAATCTTCCATCGTGAAGAAGATAGGCTGGCTTGAATTTTTCTTCAATATTGCCAGACTTGGTCTTGCACAAAAGTTCATTAGGAACTGTATCGTGAATACTACCTATTGAAGTGTAACTGCAGATATCGAACAAGATTAGATCAATCAAATAAATATATAAAATGCCAATCAAAAGACTCAAGAATAGATCTTCGCATAAAGTGATGCATTCTCGTTCACCAAAGCATCTGATTAGAAATTTACCCTTGATCATAGAGGCTGCAGTATTGAACCTTGCAAGTCAAGAGAAAGGCCCAAACATCTCTGCATATAAACAGTGAAAAGGTAAGACCTTTCTATTCAAGTCAAAATAGAAACAAGAGCACCTTTGCATGAAAGTAGTTGGGAGTAAAAAGGGTGGCTATAAAGCTTAAAGAATCATCATTACATATCAAATGAAGGAGCTAATCATTTCAATTAAAAGGAACTAAAATTTCATATTTGAAACCTCTGCCTTCTTAAGGAAAATAATATTCTAGAAAGATGATTAGGGTGTTATTTAAGGAAAGAATACTAGCCTGTATGACCAATCCAAGATGGGATTCACTCTCATGAAAGGTGGCCATCCAGGTGAGCTAGGGGAGAACTGCTCTTGCCCTACCTGAAAAATTATGACCAAAAAATATATTAGTATATATTTTCTAATCTCATTCCTTATTTAAGGCACATAAAAAATAAAAAAATAAAAACTAGAGCTGATGAGAAAGAAGTTATATGCATACCGCGGTAGGATCACCAATTCTTACACCAAGAAAAATAGCTTTTATAGGTTTAGTTTGTAAAAGACCTTCCAGGCCTGATTTGAAATCAAGGCGAATAATGTCCATTTGCAATTTGTAACTGCCAAACAGCAATAGTAAATATAATATTATTGAAGGAAATAAATGTTATATCAAAAGCAAGCACATACCATTTTATTTAACTTAATACTTTCACAGAAAGGTAGGGGTTAAAAAAGTAAAATCTCAATGCATACGTGAAAGCTGCGTCATAAGTGAATGAATTGATTTCAGGGAAAGCAGATGAGCTCTCGAAATAAATTGTTCGTATTGGAAATGTGATTTCTGCATCCTCGGAGGATTGACTCTTTCCTGCCTTATGCAAATGGTACCCTGCCCTAAGAAGGTGCAGTAAAACCTACAAAAGTCAATTTTGATGCTTTAACAATTTTGACATTTATGACAAAAGAGTTTACGAAAAAAAACTTACAGTTGAATCTTTTCCGCCATTGAAGCTGAGGGCCACCTCATCGATGCTGATAATGAAATTATTTAGTAGAATAATCACTGAAGTATAATAACAAAAAGATTATTTATTGCGTTTTAGTTAATTAACTGCAAAATAGCCGATCTTTATGTATCAATCCCACAACTAAAACATCCAGTGCTGTTGCATTTATTATCTCATTACATTATACTAGTTTACATATTATCTCATTAAATTATACTAGTTTAAATAAATGCTTAAGAATTCCACTTATACGAAGCTTGTAATGAGCTTTAAAATTCTTAAAATGTTGAAAGGGCTAATATTGGTTAAGGAAACCATACCATATCCACTCCAATAAGGCTTTTTTTAGATTATGAACACTTGTTTCATTATCCTACATTAATATGGTTATTATTAACAAATCATCTACAAGTGCAATTCCTATCCCAAGAGAACTGAGGTACAGAAAAATAACTTGTATAAGTGTAATGTTGTAAATAAAAGGAAATGGGGCATACGAGTAGAGAGCAAGAGCCCTTTCGATAACATAGATTGCGTTGTTGTACTTTGTCTTCAACCTTTTGTCATCACTTTCCTTTATCGCTTTATCAATCTCCATCTTGACGTATATCAATGAACCCTTCCTGAATGAGAATTCTAATTAATAAGAAATTCAATTATCCACCATCTTTAAACTCGTGAATGTTTTATTAGAGGGTTTCTTGAAACTCGAGAAAACAAATTATCTAAGAAGATAAACGTGCACGTGCATTCATGAAAGATTTAAGATTTCACAAAAATATTCACTTGTAAATTCCATGATAAATTCTTTCTGCGGATTTCAAGAATTTTAGGAAGACAAGTTATCTATGAGAAGAACGAGTACATGCAAAAAAATATGAGATTGTTCACAAAAATTCATTAAAGATGTCATGGTCAAGAATAATATTCACTTGTCAATTTAATGCTTACATCTTTTATGAGGGGTTCTTGAAATTCAAGAAAACATATAATCAATGAAAACAACATGTACTTGCATAAATAAATGAGTTTCATTATAAGTATTCATCAAAGATTTCATTGTCTACAATAATATATTCACTAGTCAATTCCATGCTAAAATCTTTTATGAGGGTTTCTTGAAATTCAAGAAAACAAATTATGAATGAAAAGAACATATACATACATAAATAGATTAGTTCTTCAGATAATCAGTAAAGATCAACAACAGTAATTACTTCCCTTTGGGGAAAAAACAAATGGGTTCCGAATCCTTCATGAAATAATGCAATTAAAATTGAAGAAAACATAAATGGCGATTCAAAAGAATACCCAGAGATTTATGTGCGAGAATGATGAAATCTTCAATGTAAATTTAAAGAATTTTGTTTGAAGGGTTTAGGGGTGGGATATTACCTCGTCCTCAATGGCTGAAGCGGAGGAATTGAAGAGCTCGGGTTTATATAAATAAATATTTTATTCTCTACCTTAAATATATTTTTCTATGGATAAAATCTTTTGGGCGCTCCAGAAACGATTTCCTAAATGACAAATCATATATTCATAATTTCATATTACTTCACCAGTTCCAGAAAAGGAATATTCCACTCAACGGAAATATAGTAATTCAATTTTTACGAAAATAATTTTAGTTCTAACTTTGGAAGATTTACTTCCAAGTCAATACACTTGGTATTAAAAATGTGATGGTGTTTTCACATAATTTGAGTGGAGGAGAAGTTGTTTTATTGAATATTTCTAATTCTTTATTTTTTTTATAACTTTATTTCTAGTTCTTTTATTTTTATAAAAATACGTAGCAATATTAGACAAGGAACGTCCAAAGTTTGAAAATTGTTAGTTACACAATATAATCCAAATATTTCGCCATCCGTCACCATTATTTTACTATTGAAAACTCATAAAACCAATATAAAATATTAGTTTATCGTAACTTGGTGAATTCATTTGTACAAATTTATGAGAGATGTTACACTATATGTCCTAGTACTGCATCTCAAAATGAATTAAGTCGAACCTTTAATTTTCCTTTTTGAATAATAAGTTGGACCTATTGAATGCTTGACCAAAAAAAAAAAAGCATATTAAGAATGCCTTACCCGTATTTTGAGTATGGGTCCAAATGAGTAGTATAGATTCGAAAAATACATTCTTCAAGTTTGATTTGATTATTATCGAATATTCAAGTTCAAGATTGTTTTAGAATTTGATTTGATATTTAAATGCCACCGAAGCGACACACAAAATGAACTCGAATAGCATAAAGACATACTTCTTTTTCATATAATAATTTTTACGTATATGTTTTTTAGTTTATCGAATTATAAAATAATATGTGCTAATTAATTTTTTTTCATAAATAACAAAATAAATTAATTAAACTTATTCTCATTTTTATTTATTTAATATTCAACTCTAAATTCCCTAAAAAAAAATCAACCCTAAATTGATGTCTACTAACTACCAACCCAACGCTAATTCAATGACTTAACTGAAAACAAAATGAAGTAGCCCATCAATCACGAAAAATTTTCAGAATCTGCTACGCAAAGACTTACGAATTCCCGAGCAATATTCATCACAAGTTTATCAAAAAAGTCCCTTCAAAGAAAAGTTTTTTTTTTTTTTTTAAAATAAATATCAGAACAAAATCCACTACGTTACACACGGAAAGTTCTTCTAAGAAAAGGTTAAAATGTAGACTGACTTTAGAAATATCATTAAACTCAATTTTAGTAGAGAAATTTCCTCTCTATAAAGATTGAAATAATTATAGAAATTGATATCTTCTAATTTATCTAGGGTTGTCAATGGGTCAGATTCTCATTGTATCATGCTTGTCAATGTCCGGCTCCATTTATATCGGATCGGATCCGGTCGGATTCAAATCTTGTTCGGATTGTGCTCGAGTCTGGATTTTTGAATCCAATGAATCTTGGTCGGATTTGACCGGATATCGAATCTTTTTCGGATCCAATAACTTTATAATTTTATTTAATTTTAGCTCACATATTCAAACATCCTTTACTTATATTCATATTTTTAGATGAAAATATTGGTTTAAATAAATTTATAAACGAATTATAAATTACTATTTTCTTATATTGACAGTGAAATATTATTAATAGTACTTACTTTTATAATATATATATATATATATATATATATATATATATATCATTCTTTTTATTTTTTTATCGGATATGGATCTTTAACGGATCGGATCGGATCGACCTTAATCCATATTTGCTTCATGCAGATTACGGATCTTTATAATCAGATCAAGTCCATCGAATCTCTATCGAACAATTATCCTAATAGATCGAACAGAATTCGGACGGATCCGGATTGAAATCCGCCCCATTGACAATCCTAAATTTATGTAAGCAAACAAACAGACTGGGCTGGGCTTCTGTTAGCATGTTGGGCTGGGATTTTATTAGCTTGCTTAAATATAAATCAATTTCTATAGACTCACTCTAGAGAGTTTTGGATTTCATTAGGATGTATATAGGCCAGCCCATATTTTCCATATTTTGTAACTTGTAACTATTCTATTCGGCCCAAAAATGACAAATAATTATCCATAGCATCCACTAATTTTATAAAAAATCCGTCCAATTCGATAATTCCTGGATTATTATACAAGTGTTTAGTAAATATTGAATCCAAAAAGACTTTGTAATATATATATATAGGATTTATTATTCATGTTTAGTTAATTTACGTGGTACATTATGATCCCAAAACAACTTCAGAATCTGCGTCCCATCCTCGCCAGTCTTTGGATTATTTTCATTTCACAAGAAGAAGAAAAAAAAAATGGAAGATAGAAAGAAAAATCTGTCACTCGGTTATTGGAAGCTGACCACTTATTAAGTTATTAATTTATTCAAGAAAAATAAGTGGTCAGCTTCCATCCAAGGAGCAAGGTTATTGGTTAATGTTCAAGGATTATATAAGCAAAATATAAAAAAGTAATCAAAAAAAATTCATACACAACAGTTCTAATTTTCTTCTTTCAAAAAGCTTGGCCCCCCAGTAGCACGCATAGATCCGCCCCTGATTGATGCTAAAATTAAATGTAGGCCATAAAACAATTTATCTCGTGACATTAAGGGTCGGTTCTTTTGGACTTTCATTTTTAAGATGAGTTTTTGTGAGATTTTTTATAAGATTGAATTCTTGTAGATTTGAGATGAATTTTGAGATTACATTATTTTGAATTTTTATTTTTGAGATGTGAAGTTAAATTTTATAAGGTTATGTTATAATTATCATACATTTTTTGACGTTTCGAATAATAATTTAAGGTTAAATCTCATCAAATTCACAAATTGGGTGTTGGATTATATCTCGTCACTTGACGGAAAAAACATGTACTTTGAAAGAAATAGAAGAAATTTGAGATGGATAAATATGATGTATCAGAGGAAGAAGAATAGTAAAGAAGGTTCATAATTATTGTCTTAGATAGAAAATGTAAAGTTACTTTTTCTTTTTAGTGTTTTTCTCTAAAAATACATCTTGAGGTGTTTTCAGAAAATGAGTAAGTTATCTCATATTTCTCTGACATTTTTTCATTGATATTTGTCAAAAGAACATATTTTCAGAGATTGATTTGGCCAAAAGAAGTAAAGAACATGTCCTAAATAATAAAATCTTGCAGTTCCCATGGAACCCTTAAACTGTCGGTAGACATTAATTAATTAACTGATTCTTCTACTCACTAAGCAAAGAAATAGTAGAAAATAATTTTGGTATGCTATGTATAATATATGTCAAACTTCAATTTTTTCATAAGAATTTTTCATATCAATCAAGCCCAATTTAAAGCCCTTTTTCACACGTCTAAATTATTTATTACCTAATTCTAAAAGTAGAAAATGAACCCAAATCAAATACGTTATAAGTAGAGTCACAACAATGGAATGAATATTAAGTAGATGTCCATATAGTAGCATAACGTTGTCATGTGAATTGAATTGTCGACGTCTTGATACAATGTCCTTTCGTTTTATCAAAATTTAATGTGATTGTGAGCACATAAAGCCAAATAATTTGTCTTTAATACTTTTTTAGAGAAAAAAGATTCCATGAGATATGTTAAATTAAGGCCTGAAAATGATGTTATTGGCCCAGTTTTCTTAATTACGTACTTTCGATAAGATTTTAAGAGTTTATGGTAGCACGGAAAAAACCTAATATCTTTGTTAAACAGTGATATCTTTATTGCAAAAGTAAACATTAAGGTAATAATTAAGCTTTTTTTTTTTTTTTAATGATTATGAATATATTCATATTTTAATCATCACATCATAATCTTTCCTAAAACTATTAAATTATCAAAGTAAATTAACTATAAACACCAGTAATTAATAGAAAAATAAAGATACAAGAAAAATCGTATTTATTACTTCTTGATCAATTTTCCTGAACTTTATCATTAAGCTAAGAACTCGCGTCACGAGGTAAATTTTATTTTTGGTCCTCTAAAGTGGATGCGTTTCAAAATTGGCCTTTTTATTGTGGTACCTCGACAAAATACATCATTTATTGTGTCATCATCGTAAATTTCAATCCTTATCACCGTTTTTTTTAATTATCGCCAAAAATCATCAATTTATGTCATATTTGACATATCACATGACTTGGACTGGCAAAATATGGAGTCAGAATATGAAATTCTTAATTTTTAAGTGTCTTTCGACAAATAATATTTTTGGCTAAAATTAAATTTTTTGATCAGATTAGACATAAATTGGTGATTTTCGTAAAAAAAAATTCCGGTCAATTAAGACATAACTGATAATTTCTGAAGATAATTAAAATTTTTCCACAATAAGGACTGAAATTGATGAAGATGACATAATAAATGATGTATCTTTTCGATGTACCACAATAAATTATAATTTTTAAAATGCAGCCACTTTATAATAAAATTTTGGCCGCGTCACGACGTGGACTATACATTACATATGATAAAGTAACACTTTCTAGGTCTATAATTCCTTACATACTTGAAATGGATTTGGTGGTCTTGGGAAAAATGCAGTGGGTTTCATTTTACCTTACAGGCTTACACTATAGGACTTTATTGCCAAAGAAAGAGCCCATGGGCCCACATATATCTCAGCATATAGATTTATTAGGTTATAGCCGACAATACAGGAAATGAGAAAAATGACTTCGATGAAAAGAATAATTGGAATTTGGTTAAGGGCTTGAAAACTAGATTAGCATTATATAAAATATCAATTAGTAAATTTTATGCCAAAGTTTATTGCTATTCAACACCGTTATTTCAAATTTTTGGAAACTACAAAAATTAGGGAGACAACATCTTGGAAGTCCCCTTCGAATTTAATAGATTATTTCTCCTTATTTTCTTAGGGCGAGCAGTAGGGTGAACATTTGATAAATGTATTAAATCAGGTAGAAACTTATAACTTATAAATTCAGTACCAACTAGCTAATCAGAGGCAAATCTATCCTAAGATGTATCAAAATTGCTTTAGCAAAACAGAAAACTTAAAGTTTTTAATTTAATCGGAATTAAATAAAATTATTTTCGATTGAAAACTTAAGCTATAAAATTGAAATTAAATAAAAAATAAACACAAGGGTATTAGATGAGTTATAATTTATAAACTTAGAACTTATAAGTTCACATATTGACACACCCTCCGACGGTATCTATCAAAATTTCTTTAGTAAAAAAGGAGAAAACTTAAGGGCCTGTTTGTTTGGCGTTTTCCAGAATTTTTTCGTGTTTGGGAAATGCCAAACAAATATATTTTTTATTTTCCGAAATAAAATTTTCATCCATTAATTTTCTCAAACCACTCTCTCAAAAGCCAAACAAACAACAATTTTCTTATCTCTAATCAAAACCTATACAAACTCTACTTTGATTTGACATAAAGTAATCTATCTCTTACACAATTTATTTCACATAACAAACATGATTTGACATAAAGTTTTACACATCTTACACCTACAACCCAACTATTCCAAAAAAACCTACACCTACTTTATTTCTCAAAACACTCTCTCAAAACCCAAACAAATAACATTACGCAAATCGAGATTATTTCACAAACCTCCACTACTCTCCCAAACTACTTTCCCAAACGCCAAACAAACAGCCCTAAGTATTTGATTGAAATTAAATAAAAAAAATATTTCCGACATGACCTTGGGTAATATATCAACGATAAGCAATGTTTTCCGTACCAATGAAGTTGAAATGCAGTCAGAACACATAAGAAAAGTCAACCTTTTTGTATGAGGCAAAAATCTTACAAAGTCACACAAAAGAGGTCCCTCAGAGGATACGATTGCTAAATTTATGAATAAAACTTGTTGAATTGCTTCGTCATATATAAAAATGTCCCAATTTAAATTTATTGCTCTTTGGTAGGCAGGTTGAACTATTTATTGCACACGCATTATTCTTTACTTAATGGTGCTGATTTTTTTAAAATTTGACGACCCAAGTTAGTTGAGGTATAATATGTTTCCGTTTAGTAAAAATCATTTATCTATACTATATATAAAAAAAAAGTCATGTCATGCTATATCAATTATTTTATTTTTTATTTTATCCTTGACATTTAAAGTTATTTATTATGTAGTTTTTTAACTCCTCTATTTCTCACACTACATTCATTAATAAAGTTTGCTTTTACTTTTTCTTTGGATTAATTCTAAAATAAAATCCTTATTTTTTATCCTTGAAAAGATTTACGCACAATCATAAAATCACAAGTATAATTTATTCCTCACTTCTAACCTTTTTCTTTATTTTATGTGCTATTACCTTTTAATGTACCTAGTCTACGAATTGGACCAAATCCGATAGGTCTGTCAGGCCCAAATAAGACATGATTTTATGTTGTAGGATAGCTCTTACCATCAAAACTTCTTCAATGGATTATCAATTATCTAGAGAATGACTTTCTCTTATTGCTTTGTCAAGAAGCACTCATTAGAATTTCATTTATTTTTTGGTATATCTCGATCAATTTAATATTGAAATTTTCGAAAATATTATAAAAAAGGTGTTAATCTAATGTTGGTGTAAAAACTATTTTATGTTTTTACTTCAATTGATTCAAAAATAAAAATAAATTATACGTTTCTGGTTGAAATGTGAGAAGCTTCTAAAACTTGAATATATTTTTTTACTTAAAGAATTCCTTTTTTTTTTTTTTTACTTAAAGAATTCTTATAAATACATTACTCTTGAATTCTGATCACTTCAGTTAGCTTTCATTTGTGCATTTATAAGAGGTGAGAAATGCACTAAATCTCATAGAGATTAGATATTGAAGTTCAATGAATCATGTCCTCCCCTGATTTTTTTTCTTCTTCTTAAAATCATATTTTTTATTCCCAGCTCTTTCCATTTTCTGCCTTAAATATCTTATCCAACAATAATATATAATATATAATACATAAATAAATATATCCACGAAAAATTTCTAATCACTTCTCATTATTGATATGCACAATCTCATGTCCACTGGATTTTTGGAACAATACCATATATGTATTTAATAATACTTCTTCTAACTTACTGATTTTTTTTCTTGTTCTGCATAACTCAATAAATGTTGTAAATAGTTAAATTAAAAAAATGTCTAATATTAATAAATTATAAAAAAATATTGCACAAGTATAGGCACGAAATCAAATCAAATTTTTGGAAACTCAGTGTATGGATAATCTATGCATGGGGTGAGGATTATCTATCACATTTTTGTATAACATGTTTGTGTCACGTACTTTACCAATAAATAAAAAGCTCACCAATTAATTTTGGGAAACTTAATTGATTATTTTAGACCCCACAAATTTGTTCCTTCACTGCCCTGCCCAGTAGTACTCAGAATCCGACACAATGGGGAAAGTATAAAAAAGAGGGATTGATAAATCGATCGATCCGAGTGGGTAATAAAATTTACACAAAGTGGGGATCAATTTGTATGTAATCCGAAAATCGTAGCTTTAAAGCATCAGACAATGTTGCTTTCAGCAAAGATACATACACAGAGTTAAAAAGGGAACTTTCTAGCACAAATTCAAGATACTGTAGAACCAAAATAATCATAGTGCCAGATTTAATTTGTTCACCAACCAATCAATACTCATAGATACTAGTATAATATTTTTATGATTAATTTTTCTAAGCCCTGATAACTACAGTTAACAGCTTATCCCATTTGGGAAATTATGTAACTATTAAAGAATGAGATGGATTTACTGTTGGGTAGGGATACTGAATTAATTTAATGGGGTTAAATGGCAATTATCCCCGTAATATTCATAATGTTCAATTTACCCTTATGTGATTTGAAAAAGAGTAATTTACCGCCCTGTGAAAAAGTTTAAAGAAGCAATTTAATTACCCCTTGAGCAGGAGAGTGTAACTCAATTGTTGAAATTGAGAGTGAGCATGAAAAGTTTTTTGTAAGGGCATCTCCAACCGAACATCGTGCCCACTTACCCTCCCCCTCCTCACCCCTCTATTCCCTTCCCTTGACTCTCATCTCCAACCGAAGGATAGTCCATTTCCATTTAATTCCATTTCACAACTTTCCCCACTCTCACTTAATGAGAAAAAGACAAAAATACTCTCTGCTTTGTCTAATTTCCAGAAAAACCCATGTGTTATTTTAACTTCCAAAAAATCCCATGTGCTCTCAAGTCAGTGCCAAATACACCCCCCCCAGAAAAGAGAGTGTGATTCAAACACAAAAATTGCAAGTATTTGTTCACATTTTGCTTTTGATATGACAATTTTACCCCTGACAGCGAAAGACAAAAACACCTCCTATATTTTGTTTAATTCCCAAAAAAATCCCTTGTGTTATTTTAACTCCAAAAAAACCCCATGTGTTTGGTTTTAATTACCACAATCGATCCTAGCAGTATATACTTAGGTTTTCAAGCGGAATAAATAAATAAATAAGAAACCAATACATAAGGGTAATTTTATCATTTCGGCAAAAGTCAAAAGTCAAATTATGTGGTTATTAAAACCAAACACAGGGGGATTCTTTGGAGTTAAATAACACAGAGTTTTTTTTGGGAGTTAAGACAAAACATAAGGGGTGTTTTTGTCTTTCACTCCTCCCTTAATAATAATAATAATATTTTTTTAGGTACACAATAATAATATTTAAGGCATTAATAATAATAAGAAAATCAACAACGACTAAACATAATTGGGCGGCCACCCATTGACTGGACGGGCGCGTGTGTCGTCCTCGGGCAATTGGGCGGTGGATCATCCACCATCCATCGTCCAATTGCCCGGCCCACCCAACCCCACCCCTGCCCAACTCCAACCGAAAACCGGCGGACAACTCTTCCTCTTGTCCAATTGTTCGCCGGTTGAGGATGGCCTAACATAGGGGAGTAAATTGTCACATTTATTAAAACACATGGGGGTAAATTGAACATTATGAATATCACGACCATGGGTAAATTTCCATTATTTTAATTAGAGTAGTAGTAACACTTTTTCTCGATCGAAGATATTACTTTAACTCAATTACTTACATAGTTAATTGAAAAAAAAATTACAGAATATTATTGACAATTTCACAAGGCAAGAGACTATTTAACTTGTGATAGCACCAGTAACTATGCAACTAACCTCTGTAATTACAGAACATATATGATTTTGTTTAAGACTTGAAAAATTAATGTGTGAAAAGAAAAAGTGACCAAATGGGAAATGAGAAAACCTCAAAATATTGATATAATTAATTGGAGCTACTACCAATCTTATTATTATTTATAGCAAACTGTAGTGCCATACTTTCTCCCCATGTACACATTTACCTTCAAATTAAATCTGCATTTATGTAGCTAGAATACTAGTCCTCCTATCTGTCATTACTAGTACTCCTCTCTTTACTAGCTTCTACTTATTATTCCATTATTCATTATTCATACTAGCTCCTCATGGCTCTTCAATTTCTCTCACTTTTGTTTATCATTTTTATTGTCCCATTAGTCAATGCTGCCCCATGGCCACCATCTCCGGGCTTCTACCCGAGTTCTCGGTTCCGGACCATGAACTTTTATCAAGGATATAGAAACCTTTGGGGTCCGGGACACCAAAGTGTAGATAACAATGGCATCACAATTTGGCTTGACAAAATTTCAGGTTTAATTTATTTATCTTCCAGTATTTCACTTTGGCGTCACATTCTCATTTGGTTTAATTTTGCTAGCTAATGTGTCATGACTTAAATAGGAAGTGGATTCAAGTCGGTGAAACCATTTCGATCTGGATACTTTGGAGCCTCCATGAAGCTCCAAAGGGGTTATACTGCTGGAACTAATACAGCTTTCTATGTAAGAAGAATGTTCATAATATATATAATTGATGTTCTATGTACTAACTTTGTACATACTAAAGAAAGATTTCTTTGTTTTGTGGTGTGGTACACAATTAATTATGTGTTTGATTTACTTGTCTTATTATTAGTCTTTAAATGGTCAATGAAGACTTGGTCCAACATGTTAGAGGGGTAATTTTGCCCTGACCTATTGTTCAAATCAAATGTCTTAACTGTAATTAGATGACACTCTTAGAAAAGTGATAATTTTCACCTGACAATCGGTTAATTGAATTTGGTTAAATTAAATCAGGTATGTATTAGAATTTCACTCATTAAAGAATGGTTGGTCGACTCTTAGTACTGATCAAATCAAGTCTTGGTTAGAATTTCCTCGTTAAAGAATGGTCGGCTAACTCTCATTGGTCAATCGGGCTTTTTGTTAGAATTTCTTGTGGTAAAGAATGGCCGCTAGACTCTTATTGGCCACATGTCAGCCAATAAAGGTTAATAATTCGTGCACAATTATTTAACACATAAATCATTATGAAAATGAACTTCTTCAATATTTATGCAGCTATCGAACAATGAAGCTCATCCAGGATATCATGATGAGGTGGATATTGAATTTCTTGGGACAACATTTGGAAAGCCTTATACACTTCAGACCAATGTGTATGTACGAGGAAGTGGAGATGGAAGAATTATTGGGAGAGAGATGAAATTTCATTTATGGTTCGATCCCACCCAAGATTTTCATCACTATGCCATATTATGGAGTCCAAAGGAAATCATGTAAGTATATATTACTTCTCTTTTTCTAATCTAATTGATAAAAGTACTAAAATATATTGAGTTTTACAAAAAAAATACAAGTATTTATTCCATCGGTCTAAAATAAAAAAATTATATGATTTTGATTTTTGGCATATTGAACATTTAAATGTAAACATCGAGAATATATTTATATAATTCTACCTAAACCTTTCATTATAGTCCGGACATAAATGCTAGGCCACGCCCACGACTATTTATTGATAATAAGTATTTAAATGGAATTTGAAAAGGGACAGCACCAAAAAGGTACAATTCTCATAGATCTACCTATAATAATGTTAATTTAGTAATTGATATCTAAAACCAACTTTCTAATTTGTTCACTTGTGTTTACATTTACTTGGGCTTTATTTTTTCAGATTCTTTGTGGATGATGTGCCAATAAGAAGGTACCAAAGGAAAAGTTTTGAAACATTTCCACTTAGGCCAATGTGGGTTTATGGGTCGATATGGGATGCATCCTCGTGGGCTACCGAGGATGGAAAATACAAGACCGATTATCGCTACCAACCATTTGTAGGAAAATTTACCAATTTCAAAGCGAGTGGTTGCTCAGCCTTTGCTTCGCCAAGGTGCCACCCCGTCTCTGCCTCGCCATTTCGCTCGGGCGGCCTTTCCGGGCAGCAATATAGGGCTATGCAATGGGTGCAAAGTCATTATATGATATATGACTATTGTAGGGACTATAAAAGGGACCATTCCCTTACACCGGAATGCAGGCTTTGATAATTCCATTATTATTTAATCAAGGTCGAATTATATAATAATGTATTTGATAATTATTTTACTTCTACATTTGAAAAATATTTTTGGATTTTGAGATGGGTCTCTCTTGCCAAAAACAAGAAAGTCAAGAGTAGTAATTGGCCATCCAAGCAACCAAAAAATAGGGAAATGAATATTTGTATTTTGTTTTTGTTATTGTTATTTTTTTGGGTGTTTTCGTGTACATTAATTAATATTGACACGAGAATGAAATAGCTAGAGTGTGAATCCCGCTGTAATTTTGGTGTGAAAGAGAGCATGTAGTTGTCATATATATCCCAATAAAGCAAATTATTTTTGTCAATTTAATGTATGCTTTGTACATGTGACTAACTTGAATATTAATTTTATGTGGCTGAATGAGGTTTTATTTAATTAGGTATTTATTTTGTATTTTGTGTGTCATGAGTCCTTATGTATACGCAAGTAGTTATATTTAGTTGGGCAGTCATTTTCAAAATATTCAATTTTATTGAAGACTCTGTCATCAGAATATGGATTGAAAGGATTCAAGACTCTTATTAAAACACCACGCATCTATCTATAAGAGCGACTTTTATTTATTAATGAAAAAGAAAGAGGAAAATAATATTTCAACTATGAGCAATTAAAACAGTCATATCTTGTTGCAAATTTATGTAAAAGCGAAAAGTAAAAAAATTTATGACCAACTAATTCATACAAATTTAGAACCATAAACAAGTCGAATAGAGTCAAATAATATATTATTAAAAGGACAATTTATCTTTCTATGATTTGAAAAAGAGCGCTTTACCCCTCTGTAATTTTATAAAAATTTAACACCGCCTCCCTGATATTTTTATATGTGACACTTTATCTCCTATGCTATGATACTGTCGCAGTTTATCCCCTGTGTTATGATAAATATAGCAATTTATCCCCTTGTATTATGATAAATGTGACAAGTAACCTCCCTATGTTACAAAACACTGTTCATGTCCACTCTCAATTTCGGCAAGTGAGTTACACTCTCCGGCTCAAGGGGGTAAGATGCTTCTTTAAAATTTTCACAGTGGGGTAAATTGCTCTTTTTCTAATCACATGAGGGTAAATTGAACATTATGAATATCACAGGGGTATAAGTTGCAATTAACCCATGCTTCTTTAGTAAATTTTTCTTTTTTGAGTTTTGAATTTGTTTGATTGTAAAAAAAATGAATTCAAATGAATTCTGAATGAGTAGCTTTATAGTTTTGCATATAATTTGTCATTTTTAGTTCATTGAATCGAGTTCTAACAGAATTTAAAAAATTATATGATCTTGGACAATTTTCATCTTCAAAGGTAGTTTTTTAAGCGAGTTAGACACAACCCATGTTAGCCTAGCTCAATCAATGTGTCTAACATGACATCACAACCTCGGGTTACTACGTATCGATACCACACGACCTCCTTCCATTATGGACTTTCATTTGTCATTGTTCATATGTTGGTATTCATTATTTACCACACGCTTCGCCCAAAACCAGGTTGATGTTGTCCACACTTTGTGCTCTTACCCACATATCACAATTCACAATATTATACTTTAATGATATTACATGTAGGTTTTGTATCACCTACACGTGAATGTGAAGTGTTGAGACTAAAAGTCTCTCAAGTACTGCGTACTAAGACTAAGTTTGTTTTATTAAGTATAACCTCTCCTCTCTAATAACTTAAACTTTTAAATGAATTGGCTAACCATTCATTAATTTTCACCATTTGAACTAGCTTATAAGATGATTTTTAGATGAATTTAGCGCATCATATGTATTTATCAATTGATAAATATTATTCAAACTTGATTTAATGTGAGATGGGCCGAGTTCAACAAATTACTATCAATGAAACTCGTGTCAAATTTGGAATAGCACAATTCGGTTCCCCTCCGACAAATACTACAATTCATACAAATTTGTACAGTTAATTGGACCAGAAATATCAATGTACGTACATGAATTCGTACAGCGGGGGCCTGGAGGAGAGTCGGGAGACTGTTCAATGTCAGTTACAACGATCCATGTCATGTGTGATACCTTAACCTCCAGCACCAACAGTCAAATTCTTAAAGCCTCAACAGATAAAAATACTAGGCCATTAACAAATTGGAATAAGTGACAATGAGACATTAATTATTCTAAGTTCTATATTGGCCAAATTAAAAAGCAAGTAATATGAAAAAATTGTGTTTTATTTACTAATATTTTTTACTACGTATTGATATTTTATCTTTTGCTTAAGTTACAACTTTAGTTAATGAAAAATATATACATTAGTACTATATAAACCATTAACGGTTTGAGGGGTTGGTGCATTTTTTTTTGCCAGACAAAATTGATGGGACAATAATTACAATAAAAATCATTGACCCCTTGTACTAAACAGTACAACAACGAGAAGACACGTTTCTTCTTAGCGCTCAAAATGGCTTTTCAGCATTTCAATTTCAATTAAGCAATAATGCAAAAAGCTAGGTTTAGCAAGAATTATTAGGAAAATGTCAAAATGTATAAAGTTGTACAGTTTGTTTTTTTAGTTGATTCCAACATTTCACACTGCGAGATATAGTGACTTTAATAACTAAATATTTTGTGATGGATATATTTGAGTCTGACTGATGGCTTCTAATTCACACAAAAAATATGCTCGTGATCGATTTGAGCTGATTTTTTCACGGATAGGGGAGAACTAAATTAGTTTAATAATAAAAATTCGAGATAATTTTTTATCGTAAAATGGATCGACTCAAAGATATACAAATATTTGAAAAGTTAGAATTCAATTCAAGTTTAACATTAGATGACCTTAGATGAGGGCAACAAAATTATTAACAATACCAAGGATGAGTAATGGCCTAGTGATTGGACTGTCAAAAATATTTTTATATATTTATCGTGAGTTTTAGAATGTTTGGCCCTCTCAATGGTAATCATTTTCTTGTCAATCGAGATTTTTTTGTGTGTTTAGCCCCAATTATTATAATTACTTTTGATGATTCCTATAGCAAAAAATCATGTATTTTGAGAAATGTTATTCCCTCAATTTTATATTAGAGTAATTGACACATTCTTACTTTTCACTCATATTAAGAAATCTCATAATTACATACTTTTTTATGGTAAAATATCTCAAATACCATTTATAATGATGACTAGTTTTTAATATTTTATTAGTGAGTGGTGACAATTGAGTTTCCCAACTCCAATGAAAGAAAGGGGCAAAATTAAAAAAAAAAAAATTTGAAAACTCAAACATGTCAATTAATTTGAAACAAAAAAATAGACAAATATGCCAATTAGTATGAAACGGAGAGAGTATCAAATTAAGCCGAATACCCCAATCATGAAAGAAAACAAATGGAGTGGTCGTCGTAGTATGAGGCAACAATTAATTATATTTAATTAAAAAAATAAATTAGGTATGGTAAACTGGTCCTGCACAAGCCCAAATTAATTTTTTCTTCTTTTATCATCTTATGAGGATTCGAATCTGAATTAAAAGGGACGAATTGTCATTTCAATTTATTTATTTATAATATTTTAGTTATAAAACCAATTTGACATCACACTAAAGAACAGGTACATGTACATATCACCTGTCCTATTGAACATAATGGACAAAGGGTCACATTAATTAGTTGGAAAGTCTTGCCTCCATTCTCTTCTGCAGTATTTGTTCCCATGCTATCACATTATTTTATTTGCTTTCTCTTTATAGTTTTTTTTTTTTTTTTTGTTCTAACTAGTGAAATAAAACTTCCATCACAAAATGAGTATGTTATCACATTATTTTCGGTTGTTTCCTTTTTATTTTTCTTTCAAATCAAATTAAGTTATAAAAATCATTAAAAAAAGACAAACATAGGTAGAAAGCAATCAATTCTGCAATTAAGAAATGATTTCATTATTAATTATAGAATATTAATTATAAATATAATACTTGTTGGCCAAATCGAGAATGTGATGTAAAAGGATCCGACCCAAACGAATATGAACTTTTTAATTGTACTTTAATACAGTTGAAAATATCTTGAGTTGATGGAACGGCGGAAAAACATGAAATATACGAAGTTCTTTTTCAAATTAAGGTCTTTTGTGTATGTTCTTTAAATTAAGGTCCTTAGATGTTGCACTCTATTGGCCAAAACTTTTGTCACCATTATCATAATCCCATTTACGACCTCAATACGGAAAGCTTCTATGTCTGCTCGACATCATTTGCGACCTCAAATTCCTTCATTTCCCCTTAAGAACTACGTTTTAGTTTTTTTTTTTTTTTCACTTTTGGTTAAAAAAAAATCAATTAGAATATCGTTTTAAACTCAATTTGAGCCAAATTTTGATTGAGTGTCTTATTTTATCTTGAACTTTAAAGTGGTTTAATTTTTTATTTTTGTTTGACATCTTTTCATATTTTACGTTTTCCTCTTATTGGTTATGTAGTCTAATTTGAGGACTAATTTTGAACGAATTTATTATTGATATAGAAAATTCAGAGAGTTTCTCTTCTAGGGTTTCGTTTCTTGGATCATTCTTCTTACTTTGGGTGTGCATATTGTGTCTACTTATGAATGTTTAATTTGTTCCGGGTTTAGAATGTGAAAGCATTTTCTAGTTACAATTTTGTTGTCGTATCATTTGAGATCAAATGACCTTTAAGTTTATCTATAGTGTTTGCATTCATTATGATAGGGTGTGGCATTTTCCTCTCCATAAATATATATTTCTGACATGATTTGATTTGAATTGTTAAGTCCATTGTCGTGAAGTCATCAAATGCAAACATATGTTGCATCGACTGCAAATTAATATTGTGGTCTACTATTTAATCCAATTTCAATAAAAGTTAAATCCATTTTTTATTTTTAACTATGGTGCTGGAGCTTTTCTAATAATACACAAGAATGGGGTCTACCTATTTTCTCATTTCATCATTGATCAAAAGAAAATGCAATTTGATCATTAAACAAATCAATAAAGGATATGAAATGAAATATGTAAATCCAAGCATAAACCGACCTTAGCTCAGTTGGTAGAGCGGAGGACTGTAGTGGGTATGACCCAATGGCCATCCTTAGGTCGCTGGTTCGAATCCGGCAGGTCGGAAAATTTACTTTATTTTTATAACACTTCTATATTTCTTATTCTTTTCTTTTTTTGATCAAATATTTCTTATTCTTTTGATCATTTCATGATTTCCACACATAGTAGCACTTTCTTTTACAGGAAACGTAAAAATAATTATAAATCTTAATCACTCACTTTCATTTGGCAAATTATCACCCCCTTTCGGTTTTTTACCAATTATGAAAAAAGAAAAACAAGAAAACCCTCATTTCCAAAAACAATTCCATCTATAAAATCCAATTTCAAATACATATTCTACGTCCACATTTTCTGCAGCATTATAAGAATTAATAAGAACTGAAACTCCAATAACGGATCACTCATGTCGGCATAAAAAATGGACCAAAAAGATTCGCATTTAATTGTTAAATCTGCAAATTTTCATCTTTTTCACTTGCTAATGGAATAAAATATAATTTATAAGTCAATTCAAATCATTATAGCAATGACACCTTCAAAGATCACAAATATAAAAGGAACAAAATAACTGTAATCTTTATATCTATGTCTGGGCCGCCATTTTGGCACGCCTCGAACTACAACTCTAATTTTGGCACTTTAATTTCTTTTTCTCTTGATTTTATTTTAACAGTGGTTTCTCTCACCACATTTTATGTTAAAAAAAATAACTATAATCTTTATTTACAGAATAACAAAAAGAAACCATTATAAAATTAATAATCTTACTATTACTACACAGCAAAATCTCTATATACAGCTAAATTAAGCGAGTTCCGTGGTCGATACTCATACACTGTCAAATGTCAAACGTTGAGACATAAATATGATACCTCGTTGTAGCCACAAGCATGACTCAAACCTACAAAATCTTGGTTGATTACTCATGCCTATCTACTTCATACACACGACTGCAAGCATCAAAACAGAATTCAGGTAAAAAGAACTATAACCACAGACGAAGCAATTTCCAGCAAAACTAGTTTATATAAGAAGAATAATACTTGTACTGAAAAGCATAAACAAATTTAGAGAAAGACATAGTGATTATACCTTCTGAAGATTTTGGCTGAATAGCTGTAAGGAATCCCCACTCAAACAGCTAAGTAGCCCTGAACTTAGGACACGGGAGTACTTGAAATCACGAATAGGATGCTTTTGAATTTTAAGATGATCAACCACCATTAGAGACGGCAACTCTTGCAACACAAGCTCACACGTCACTTCATCGGCAGAAGCAAACACAGAATTTCTAGATACCCCCTCTATAATTGCAGATTTTGGCAGTCGTATATCACTCACATTAGCACAAGTTGCTCCTAACTTTTGGTATCTGCAACCTGTCCTTTTAAAATGGACATTAGTTCCTTGTACCCCTTGCCCACTGGCTTGAGAAGCAAATGCCGCAAGTGTTGGTTGAGTAACTTCCAGGCCACTGGATATCTCGATTTTAGGACGATATGAAGCAACAATGTCATCCCTGGTTGGGCAATAAGCAAGAGATATACAAACTCCTTGCTTGTCGGATTCAGGAATTAAATGTGGCCTACAAGAAAAATGAACAATAAAATCCTCAAGTGATCCTATTTAATAAGCACAGACCATGTGAAACAACTTGATCATATTTGGAATATGTAATTGATAACAGAAAGAGAATTGCCAGATGAGACATCATCATTCTTAAGGACGCAACAAAAGAGGTGCAGTAAGAAGCAAAACTATAAGCACAGAAATGGATAAGCAAGAAACTAATGAGCAAATTGAATAACAGCTGTTTCTATATTGCAATTACTGTTACCAGTTTAACTAATAAAGGTTTTCAATGCTGCAGAAAGCACGTAAAGTCAGGTACGCAAATAAAATGACACCACCAAAACAATCTGCTAGCGTAAAGCAACCGGAGATTAAATCAGTAGAATTAGTTGACCCTCTTAAATTTCACCTCCTTGCCTTTTGGCCAAACTTACAGCGCTTAACGGAAAATGTGAAGTAAAGAATACATATCAAGAATAGTTTGATCAGGAAATATACATCAGGTTAACAAGCTTCTGTGAAATTCTAGGTTGCAACTGCACACAACAATGTAAACATTGACTGCTCTATCTAAAGGGACTAACTGTTACAAACCTAATCACTAAAATCCAAGAAGTACTACCGCAAAAAAATCTTTACTCTCCCTAAGTTACTGCTACACAGAAAGGTTATGCCAATCGCGTATGAATTAGCTTGAGTCAGAGGAAACAAAAGAAGATAATAATACTTACCTTTGTTCAGTACAGCCAAAGTTCCATTGACATAAGCCAAGTGAAGATGCAGTAAGAACGCTTCTGAAGCCGGAACTAAGAGATGGATCGGGTGCAAGGGACTCTACTGTATGGATTGGGTTTTCTGTCAAACCAGTCAAGGATTCAACAGGTCCCATAGTATGACGCAAGTCAAACTGCAACAGTGCGCCATTCTGCATCAGTTTAATAACCGAATCAGATGAATGTAAAATAATAACTCAGCAGATCAAGATAGAAAAGACAAATGTCAGAACCTGCAAGCCTGCATATACATAATGTGAACTGCAAATATCCCATGAACATGACCAAGGAGCAGCCTGAAAATTTATATTCAATTAGAGCTTCATTTTGCATATTTTACATAAAATGGATAAAACAGTAATCTATATTATTTTCATGAGAGATGGAAAATGAAACTCTAAATTCATTTCCAGTCATAATTGTAATAAGTCTTCAAGAATAATAATGACCAATCAATGAAACTAATAACAGGAAAGACTCTAATCAAAGTTTACCAGATTATACTGAATGAATCTTCTATTCTATGTGATATTTTCAAGATTATTGAGTCAGAGATTTGGCAAACCACACATGTATACACTAGTTAAACAGGTTAAGATGAGCCAACTGAAACTTACCTGCTAGCTATCTTGTTCTACAATCAAGCCATGAATGTGTTTCAGCGTTTAAGTTTTAAAACGAAATATGAAAACCTGGACAAAACCTTGGCTGATTACTGAAATATGACGCTATAAGCAGATGGAAATTTCACAGGAGACCCTCATCTTATGGTAATGCGTGGACTCAGCATATACTATTTCATAATACTGATTGCCCATATGATTTTAGCTTTAATTAGTTGATTAATTATATACATAAAGGATCCATTTTCTTTACAAAATTAAGTTCATACATTTTGCAACTGTCAGGACATTGTTGCAAAGATCAAAACTGAGAAAATAAACAACAATTCCAGGACTAACAATATTATGTATCGCAATAAAAGTCAAGCAACCACAACTAACCATCTTCTATTCTAAAATTTCAAATGGGAAAAAAAAAAGAAACTTTCCCATCTCACAATTTTCATTTCAAAAGTAATAGTTAATGCATTTTCGCCTTCTCATAAAACACTAGAACAAATTAAACAAGGTTGTGATATTTCCTGATCCTAAACCTAGTAATATGAATGCATAAAGCCCAAAGCAAGTACATGAGGGTGAGTCAGTGAGCCAAATGTACAGCGAAGAGTGTCAATTCGAAGATGAATAAACTCGACCCAAGCCTGAGCCTCAGCATAGGACAGTAAAATCAAAGAATAGAAGTTTAAAATGTTAAAAGAAATTATTCCATCTATTCATTTTCAAAGAAAATACAGAGACAACTTTGTTTGTATGAGTCAATTACTATTTCATTTATATATCACCAAATTCAATTACATTTGATTAGTTAGTACTTATGTAAACAAGTGCCAGAAAAAGTTGATCAGGACTCATTTTGCTTTTCCTTCATTATCAATTTCAACTTTTCTCTGTACTAAAGTCACAGAAACATAAATATCTTCTGCATCATAACGTAAAAATTACCTTTGTACGATGCAAGTACATCCTATTCCCTTGTAATAAAGTACTCAATCACCCAAAAGGAGGACCAGCTATTGCTAAAATAAATTTCAAATGGGAACTCACAAAGTTTCAGTTGCCCATAATTTTAACTATACAGTAAAAAAATCCCCTTGCACCCAAACCTATATAGGAATTTGATTAATTTGTGTGAATTCGCAACCTACAAGCTTCACATGGTAGCAGTGATCTAATTGTGCAGGTGATTATATCTTTAAGGAATTCATCCTAGTACCGGAACTACACATGTCTAAATTGTAGTTTTATTCTTCGGGAACTCAGCTTTTCTCTCTTCAAGGTATAAAACATGTTCTACACCAGATGTTCACCAACTTTCTTAAAATGAAATATATAAAAAATGGAAAGTCATTTCTATTTATAAGCTAGGTAAAAAGAACATAAAATAAATTTTTTGTTCAACATATAAAATGAAGAAATTCAATGCAGATCTTAATAATATCAAATTCGCAGAAAAGAAGAATCATTGTTATATTCATCTGAAAAGTAAGAAAGCAGTTAAAGTTATTACCGGTAAATCATAAGTAAGAATGGTATTGTTGCTTTCTGTGCTGAAACAACAAAACAAAGCATTACAAACCTTTAGTGAAGACCGCAGAAATGCTTCAATAATCATTGTATTTGGTGGCCGAGAGAGGGAGAAGAGCCTTACCTAAGAATTGATAGCTTCTTTCCTAACGAAGCCAACAGCACAAGTCTAGCATGAGGGGAAACCTGTAGATCCTTAACAGCTTTTGTGTTCAAAGGGAGCTTAATGTCTTCCTTTTCATGATTATATAACATGCTCATCTGTAAAATCCAAAAAGAAGATATGTTAATGTTTACAAGATGCATAGGCAAATTTGGCCCGTCTCTCATAAATACTTATACAAGAGAGGATGCTTGACTTTGCTTAACAGACAAAACATATTGACAAAACACAGGAAAGAAAAACTTTACTTTGGTCAGCACATGCATTCCCCCGAGTCCTGAGAGCCTTCGAGCAATTACAAAAATTTTACTGGAAGAGTCAATGTCAAAGAGACGGGCACCATCTACCTGAAATTCTTTCTATACAAGTTACAACATTAGTTTCATGCTTAAAAAACAGAATACCTAATGCTTTGCTGAATGAATAGCTATTTATCAAAGACTAGAATGAAAAACATAGGCTAAAAGCACATTATGTTTTTCCCTTTTGAAAGGTTCTTAACACATGATGCTTACAATAGGGATTGGAAAACAACCTGTTCCATCAAAATAGACTTAATATTAGCTTTTCTAAGTAATTTTAACCAACATAAATAGGAAAACTATCCACCAAATATAACAAGATGTCTTTTGCAGTCTTATGTTTTTGACCCAGTAGCCTTTGCAAGATAGAAAACTCTTTATTACTCAAGAACATACTCCTTCAAAATTAATCTTAATTAATATATAAAAAGAAAAAGTTCTTGAAAAATTCAGACCTGCAATATAAAATTATTTGAACATCCTGGCATGTCAGACTTAGAGGTAACACCAAGTCCTGCAAGTCGGATAACCAAAAAGATAATTCTTTCATCAAGGAATAGAAATCTAAAACAAACAGATCACTGCCATCCAAAACCAAAGGTTATTCGACGAGTAATTACCCCAGGCTGGTTCCGGAATATACCAACTGGATGCAGTTGATCCTGATGGTGCCCTGCGTTCCATGTCTACTAATAGATCCTCCAGATTCCGTGTCCTCTACAAGACCAAAATTTAGCTAGCAAGAATCAAATGAGTACTTAAATTTCACTCGTTTATAATGAAGGGTGGAAAGAAGAGCAAACTCATCAAGAAATGCGCAAAGATTGTTCGTCATATAAAATATTCCATAAATTATTAGACAAATTATACTAGTAGAATAAACAATCACAACAACTAAAACAAAAAATACTACAAGATAAATCTGGTTCACGATAAAATCATAAAAAGATGCAAATGCAAAAATTGTTATAAAATTCCTAGCTCGGAGATCAAGCAACCACTACCAATGTACTAGGTTTCCTACAGAAATTACAAGCACCGGTTTACATCTTATGGTACTAACTAGCTAATTTTTATAGCAAGTGTGCATAAATAAAAAAACATAATAGATTATCGTAAACACCCAATGATCAGAATATTTTCTGAGATCATTCAATAATACTTGCAACATTAAGTTTTTGACATCTAATTGCTCCCACCATTGAGAAAAAGATAAATGTCATAAATGCATTGTTGTAATACATATACACTGGCCTATATAATTGTGAATGATTAACGGGAAGAAGTCCAAAGAGGCAAAGACATCAAATTAGATGGGCGTAACAATCAGGAATCTATTAAAATTAGTTTAAGAGAAGTGAGCAACAAGGAATGCACACCTCGTTGAGATATCGCACTTGCTTGCATAAATCAGCTTCTACCTTCTTCCATTTTACTTCCTTCTTAGATAAGTCAGCATTCTGCAAATATAAGTTGAGACACAAGAATCAACAAATGCTCTGTGACTATGAGGAAACAACAAAAATTCAAGCACAGATATTCCAGCTTGTAACTGTCATTCCTTCAACTAAGTTTATATCCCATTTCTACCCTTTCAGAAGATGGTCACATCATTGCATCAACTTGGAAACAACCATCAGTAATGGCCCAAGTCAGAAAAATTATAGGCATACGCCAAACAAAAAGAGTATTTCATGTAAACAAAAATTAAACAACTAAAGATAGTATTGTGATCAACTTTTACCCCCACAACTAATATGAAGGACGGCTGCACTCTAAAACTGAAGCTTATTTGTTTCACATATATTGACTAACATATGAAACATAAGTGTTGGTTCTTGAGTTTTATCTCAATGGAGAACTAATAGATTATATAAAGGAAGACCTCATCAGCAAGTAACTGGCAGGCAAGAAAGAGCTCAATGCAACAAACTGACTCAAGGTTGTTTCCAAATGAATGGATGTATAATCAAATAGATAATCAACATATTCATCAAAAATGTAAGATGATAAGGCAAAGGTGGACAATAGGAAATGCAAATGTTGAATTTCACATTGTAAGAAATATCAGTAGCATCAAATCAAAAATACTTTCAAACAGCATACAAAAAAAAATTAAGTAAATTCACATAAATGTTTCAAAATTCACCCAGAAAGATTCTAGTCACCTACTCGGGTCATATTCGATATGCAAGGGTTAAGAATGAATATCTCACAATGCCAACCAAGAAAAGGTGAAGAAATATTGCAAGAAACAATAACCGAATGTAACAAATATAAGATTGCACTATTCTGCATTTTCTCACCTTTTTCTCAAGAGATGCACATTTGGCTTCAAGAGACTGAACTTTCTGCAGAAATAAAATCGAAATAGAATCCAATTAATTAACCCAAGAAAAAACACTTAAGCTTCTAGTTTAAAGAATTTGTCCGGAGCACCACCTTTTGTAGCTCCCCATCGATAGCAACAATTCGAGACGCATAAAGTACTCGGATGTCCTTCATTGCACATTTCTTTTTGCACTGTGGACACTGAAATGTAGAGAAACAACTATCTAAAACATGAAGTTACTGAACCGAATAAAGATTATAAAAATTAGGTCACCTTTGGTTTCCTATATAAGATAAAGTATGATTGATTGTAATTCTAATATAATTCTTGATAAGTTATCTAATCATGGTTGGTTGCGTAATTGCATTCAAAATTAGAAACATCATAAGTTGCTTGGAGTCTAAAACATTTGTGATTGTGCCGGAATACCCAAAATACCCTTATTTTTCTTATCCATGAATTTTGGTTACACGGGGTTAAGAAATAAAATTATTGTCCAATTACACTCAAAATTAGATATCATGGGGTTTAAAGTAAGATTATCTATCTTGTTTAATAGTGAATTTTAACCCGAGCACTTATTTATCTCAGGCCCTATCATAAATTTAGGAAACAAACATCTAATAAACTCCTATAAGGAATTTTATCTAGGTTTGTCTAGAAAACCAAATGCGACCTTTTTGAAAGAATACCCAAATGCGACCTTTTTGAAAGAATACTAAGGAAAACTAATAACTTGCTCGAGCCACGACGACGCAACCATTTCTTGATACAAGATAATCCATATATATGCCCACACGGCAAACAACTAAATATTCCAAAATAAAAAAAGGAAAATGAAAACGTTGAATTATTTATTCAGTACTGTAATAGGAATAAGAAACGTAAATTGAACAAACTATTCTAATATACCAGACGTGGTGGTCACCGCCATCGGACCATGCGTCAAAACATATGGGGCAAAACGACCCATCAATTTCACCCATATTCCACTCTACTGATTTCTTTTCTTCTCTATAATCATCACACACTTTAACGACGTCGTTTTCCATTCTCTGAACATTGTCGCTTTCAAGTGCGTTCACAACTGCCACGTCATCAGCATTCTCGACAGCAGTCGTTGCTTCATCAACATTTCCGTATAAAACCTGACGCAACGTCGTCGTTCCGGGCTGTTGTTCCTCCACGTCGGCATCTTCTTCGTCGTCTTCCTCCTCTTCTTCATCGGAGTTTTGTTCGAATTCTCCTTCTTCTCCGGGATCTGATGTGGGGAGATCTATTCCTAGAAGTTCTAAATAGTCCATTTCATAATCCAAACGTGGGTAAACAATGATGACGAATGAAGGGTTCGAATTTGAGGGTTAGGGTTTTGAGATTTGGGGAAGGCGTTGTGTAGAGTTGTATAAAAGAAATGGAAGAAATAAATAGCGGGAAAAAGGTGGCTGCCTATTTTTGGAAATCCCGGAAAATTTTTAGATTTTATTCTTAGAACACATTTTACCCCTTCAATTATAGGGTGGGTAAAACTTTGCCCCTAAAACTATTTTATGTAAACATAACACCTCCTCAAACTATTTAATGTAACAAAATATTTCCTAAATGGCAAAATCGTGACTCATCTCACAATTGAGTTTTATGGACCAATAAACTCCCCTACGGAAGAATAAACTTCACTCCTTTTAACTATAGGTTGGATAAGTTTACAATCTGGAACAAATGAAAACCCAATAAATTAATTTATATTTCCAAATGTTGGTGCAATAATATTGGTTATTTATGATTCATAATTATTGAATTTTATATTTAGTTGTCTAAGATTTTTGTTTAGCGTTGTAAGCTTAATTGTATTTTGTAGTGTTCGATTCAAGACATTTGTTATTACTTGTAGTGTATATATTGCTCTTGAAATTTCAATGGTCAAATGATTTCATTCATTTTAGGGATTTTTGCACGTCACCCCCCAGTTTTTTCTAATTTTCGCACATTCCCCCCTAAAACACATTAAATCAATGGGCTATTTGATGAGATACTACTATTCTGTATCGAAATTGAGTTGGAAATTGATGGAATGAAATCCACCCAGACTTGCGTGCTCCGAAGGATGGTACAATTACTCTCCTTTTTTCAGTTTTTTATCCGAAATGTGGTACCAAATGAGTGGGTTATTTGTGTATGGGTATTTAGTAATGAATCTCTAGCAGCCGTATAGATGAATTAACACATGTGTAATTATGACTATTGAGACTTCTTTTATGTTACATTGTTTTTACTTTTGTTGTTATTGTGTACAACATTATTAAGGAGGGGTAGTGCATTTGAATATTGTGTTGGGTATTGTTATTACATGTGTGTTCTTTTCACTTATTTTACTCTCAAGCACTGCCTTTTGTTGTTGTGTAGTGGCTAATAGGCTCCTGTGAAAAGGAAACTTCTTGCATCCAAAGAAGCTACCATTTATAGTAGCTAATGGACACCAATAGCATTAGTTATGTTTTGACTTTGATGAAAGAAACATTTTGGTACTTAATTGCAGATCCTATGTTTTGTCTTTAGGTCATATGAATCGTTCTCGACTTTTGTGTTGGTTAAACGACACTTTTTTGTGTTTTGGTTGTTCTTGTAATGCGTCATTGCATATTTGGTGTCTTTTGACTTGGATTTAAATGTCACTTAAGCATGAACCTTGTGTTTGAATTGTTGCTCTTGGTATGAAATGGTTGAGTCTTTTTGTGTCATTTACTTTGTTCTTTCAAACACAGTTTAATTCTTGAACAAATTGTGTAGAAAATCTCCATAATGAAATAGTGTGCTGCATAATTTTTTAAGGAAATAGTGTGTATATAATGACATTTAATTGCCATGAAACCTATAGCAAAGCACAAGAAAAAATCTGCCATAACACACTTAAATTCCATGAGAATTTGTTGCAATCTCCATACAAAATAACGTAAATATACAACAAAATGGCTTTTTAACAAGGGCAAGTAGTAGATATCCGTAAAGACATCAATGAATGCAAAAGTACAAAACAAAATTTGTCACTGCCATTCTTTCAAACGCTTGGTTTATCCTACATGACCAAGTCAAATATCATCCAAGACACCACCAATGCAATCCACAACAGATTACCCTTTTTGTTTTTTTAGCTTCTTCAACTTCATGAGCATTGAGACAAGGCAACAGATCGGGGATAATCTGGACAGATCTTGCACACATGGGAGGATCGGTCCACACAAAATATGAACAACCATCTATTTCCTGTAATAAACTTGGCTTTGAGATCAAAATATACAACATTTTAAGCCTAAAATAACAAGAAGGAAGTAGAAATCACTTTGAACTTTGTACACAAAATGTATCCCTGTCTAGGGTTTCTATGCGTCCATGATGTCTACTGCTCAATAGCTCTACCGCAATACACTGGTCTTCCATGCTTGATAAGAATGGGCTTAACACCCAATAGACATGCAAGTTAGATCTAATCTAATCAAACTTAAAATGTATGATACATCACAACGAAACTCTAGATTAGTATAATAACTTAATATCCCAAAAAACCCAATAATTTACACACTTCCCCAATGATCCATTTAATCCAGACATGCCTAAATCCCAATTCCACCAAAAACTGATCCATTTTACGGATTATCTTTCAGTTCAAAAACCCGCATAAACTGATTACAAACAAACAATTGAATTTTCTTAACCATTTTGATCCCTTCAAAAGAGCAGATAGTTTGCTAGAGTTACACAGCTCAATGATCACAAACAATCAATTATTTTTTCTTAACAAGCTGAAGTTCGAAGAAATAGGAAGAATAGTTATAAATATGATAAGCATCTCTTTTCAAATATCTTGAATTCTCTCTATTTAACTCCACATCCATCTGATTCATTTACTTTAAAGAAATGGTAACACGTGGGATTATGTAATGGATTCCTTATTCACGAAATTGCAACAGAAAAAAATAAAAGAAAAAGAAAAGAGCCGTTTCTTCCCGATGGTGAGATTTAAGCACCGAAATTGAAAACGAAGTAAACGAATAATAAAGTAATCAAAAAAATATGTTTTGATTAAATTGATTTCACGGTAAAAAGGCAATGTAAAATAAAATGAGTAGAACCTTTGGGGAAAATTCTTAAAGAAGGCGAGAGGCGGGTTATATATGTAGGAAATAATGGTTTTGTTTGCAATTCTCTACAAACTGCTTCAGCTCCTCAATTATTTTCAAGTCCATTTCTCTGCCCACGTGAAGATCATCCAAATAACCCACTGATTTTCATCTTTCTTTCTGATCCTCCTCTGAATTCAATAGATGGTAAGCCCTAATTTTTTGTACAGAGATAGACTGAAACGTATTGTTTTTCCAGGTGAGGGTTTAGTGGTTAGGAGGTAAGTAAGGATGAGAGTATTGTTACCTTTGTACCCTTTTAAATTGGGCACGCCGTGCACGTGTTCCCGTTCCGATGGAAAAATTGGCCGGGATTTGGATTGGGGGGTAAGTGCACAACTAACGCAAAACCGGGGGGGCGGGGGGGACAGTCTCATTTAGTGCGTTTTAGGGGGGAATGTGCGAAAATTAGAAAAAACTGGGGGGTGACGTGCAAAAATCCCTTGATTTTATAACTTTTGAAAGAGTATGAGGGCCTGTTTGTTTGGCGTTTCTCAGATTTTTTTTCGTGTTTGGAAAATGCCAAACAAATATGTTTTCTATTTTTCGAAATAAATTTTTCATTCATTAATTTTCTAAAACTACTGTCTCAAAAGCCAAACAAACAACAATTTTCTTATCTATAAACAAAACCTATACAAACTCTACTTTGATTTGACATAAAGTAACATATCTATTACACAATTTATCTCACATAACAAACATGATTTGACATAAAGTCTTATACATCTTACACCTACAACCCAACTCTTCCAAAAAAACATACACCTACTTTATTTCTCAAACTACTATCTCAAAACCCAAACAAACAACATTACGCAAATCGAGATTATTTCACAAACCTCCACTACTCTCCCAAACTACTTTACCAAACGCCAAACAAACAGGCCCTCAATGTTTTGTTAAGTATGAGGACTCGTTATGTTTCTAGGGTCTGTCTAAAATGAGAATTTGAGGGATGGGAAGCACATGAGATATCATTTATCTTGGTCACACATGTCTCCTTAAAATTTAACTTTAAATAATTTATTTTCTTAAAGACAAATTTATCCTTTTTAATGAGTGAATTCAAAACACCCCTTGTATTTTGTCTAAGTGAGCAACAAAACCTTGTAATTTTTTTATTAACAAAGAAAACCCCTCTCAAGTCGAAATGACAATTTTACCCCACCAAACAATGCAAAAACATCCCTATTACCTAAAAGATTACCAATAACTTCTGGTAATTTTAAAAATTGGGAATACACCCGCTCCTCCCCATTCTTTTTTTTTTTGAAAAAATTGACAAAATTCTCCATATGATTTATGAATGCCATATGAAAAAGTTGACAAAAATCTTATCCACCACAGTTACATGTTTTGCCATTTTACCACCCATATGTACAAAATAAACACTTTACCCCCTGAAAAATAAAATTAGTTGTACTTTACCCCCTCACATGATTTTATGCAGTTTTTGTTTGACGAAAAAATGTACATGTGCCCCTCACATGAATTTTCAAAGGGTAAATTAGTCACATCACTTCTTACTTGTCCAAATACTTGACTCATGCCTTATGAACCAAAAATCTGAAGTTAAGTAGAAAAAAAAATTATTTGTAAAGAGAGAGGGAAAAATGTGCGTCGGTGAAATATTTGGGCGAAAAATCGATGTTGGAACTAATTTACCCTTAAAATACACAAGTGAGACGAATATCTATGTTTTTTGGTGATCGGAATTGGCTTAAAATCATTTGAGAGAAAAAGTGCAACTGATTTTTTACGTGCTTATTTTATACTTTTTGGTGGTAAAATTTAAAATATGTAACTTTGAGAGGGGGTGTAAAGTGCATTTTTCCCTAAAAATATTTCAAATGATCTTATTATGATGGTCTTAATTGTCAATTCGTATAAAAATTCAATTACTGTAACAGAATTTTTTCGTATAAAATTTAGATTACTTGAGAGATTATTTTTTGGGAAAGAGATGAAATTAATTAGAGATAAGGGAGAAATTTTATACATATTAATTAAAGGGTTACCATGTAATTTAATATATGTTTATTTTTTTTAAATGTCCGGTGCGACGTCATCATTGGACATTTTGACAAAAAATTGTGGTTCATATTTGTTGTTGACTTTTTGTAGTGGTTGAGATGAGACATCTCATATACACCTATGTTCCATAAAATCTTATTTTAGAAAGACCCTTGTTTTTAAGGAGGTAAAGTATTATTGACCCAAAAATTGAGGGGTAGAATGTATTTTACCCTAAACTAAAATCAATTCTAAAATATGAACTACAAGTTTTGGTCAGAATATTCGACGATAACGTGTCTTCGAACATTTGAATAAATGTGACACATATATAATTAAATAAATAATCCTTTAATTTATATGTTTAAGAGAAATATTTTCTTTTATCTCTCCTTCATTGTTATTGAAACTTTTTCTCTCTATAAGTTTTTCCCCTTTAATTTCAAATCTCAAAGACTCCAATTGTTTAAAGTTTGAGGGTGGATCATAGGGCTGTCAATGGGGTGGATTTCAATCCAAATTTGATCCGAGTCCGACTTATTAGGATTTTCATCCGATTAGAGATTTGATGGATCTGATCCGATTATAAAGATTTGAATTCGAAATACGTTGAACGAATATGGATTTAGGTCGATATGATCTGTTATAGATCCGTATCCGATAATAAATAAAAGAATTATATATATACATAATATTTTATTAAAATAAGTAACCTTAAATAATATTTACCATTAGGTTAAAATGATAAAAGTTAATAATTCATTCATAATTACATGTTTAAGCATATTTACATCCAAAAATATAAACAATAGTTAAGAAAGTTTGAACATGTGTACTAAATTAAATTAAATCGAATGAAAAAATATTGGTATAAATTTTGAAAATAAAGATTTTATTGAATCCGAAAAAGATTTGTCGATCGAATCCGGTCAAGATTCGATGGACTTGAGAAATCTAGATCCGAATGAGATCTGGATCTGGGTCAAACCCGACCCGACCCGACCCTAATCATACTCATTGACAGCCCTATTGGATCAATTGATAGTTCAGATCATCTTAGGAAAAAAAAAAAAAAAGAATTGATAGTTCAGCACTTCAGCTTGGAATAGAACAAATGTCTAAAATTTGAGGGAGAATTTCATTATTTAAGAAAAAATTGATAACCAACATCTAGTCCAACTAAGGTTTAATATCTCATAGTCCTATCCATAGATCCAAATATGGAAAAATTATTTGTGTGTCTTGCACAAATAACGTGATACAATATACGGATAAGATTATGTTTAACCCCAAAAATTAAGGAGAGTTTGACTTCAAGATATGATCTCTATCGTGTATGCAAAAACTGAATTGAATATGCATATTGCACCACGTCATCCGTACAATGAGTACACTAAATAATTTATCATATGACCATAAGCTCACCTTATAAATTTATTTTCTTTTACTGTGTTTTGTCTTTGATCTAATTTGATATCGAAATGGGACAAATTAGTTATGAAAAATTAAGGATGTAAACTGAATAATTAATCAACTTGTGTGTTATATATCAGCTAAGAAACCAAAATCCCAGTAGATATAACTAGGGTTATCGGTGGTTAGATTCGGCCATTTATTAGGACTTCAATTCAATTAGATATTTGATGGATTTGATTCAATTCGGAAAATCTATGTGTTTCTTATTTTGGTATCTAAAGACCTTCAATTCAGAATATGCTAAGCAAATTTAAATCTAGATCGATTTCATCCATTAAAATTTGAATCCTATAATAAATAAGAAAACTATATACGTACACATTGTTTAATACCATAATAAATAATAATAATGCTTTAACACTAATTTGACAAGAAATTAGTTAATATTCCGTTGATGATCTCATTTTTTTTCTTCATATATTCACCTTACAAAATGAATTGATTTTGTTACATTAATATTTATATTACTGTTCTAACGTGATATGTTAAATTATTTGAACTATGTGGTTAAATGTTTCGAATTTTTGTATTTTTGTTTTACTTTTAAATGTTTGAGCTTATTGGATTATGTTGCGGGAAAACGGTTAGACTTTGAAAATAAAAGTTTTATTGGACTAAAAGAAAACTTGAAATCTGACCGAAAAGACCATATTTGATGGTATTGAAGATCCAAAATTCAAATAACATTCGAATAGACCCCAAACGCAATCCGATGTAGACAAAGTCAAATATTGGTTCAGACCTGATCCGCCAGTTATTCATATTCTTTTTTTCTAAATCCCTACATTCATAAACTAGAAAGCAAAATATGTTAATATGATCCAAATCCAAGAAACCGGGCCATAATAATATTTCTTCTTTTGAAACGGGGCCATAATATATTATAAGCCAATATCAATTCAGCCAGGCCCAATACAACACGAATATTTTACAGTACAATTCAAAAGGAAGATCGATCAGAATTGGGAAAGAAAGACGAAGAAAAAGTAGAGAGAGAAAGAGATGGCGCGGTGCATCACATACATCACCGGCTCTCAACTTTTCTCTCTGAAGAGCCGCCCAAATATAGCCATCGTTGATGTTAGGTATACACTACGATTTTTTTAATTATTTTTCTAACTGGGTCCAATTCATATCAATTAATATCGATTCGATTTTCGCAGAGATGATGAGAGGAGTTATGATGGACACATAGCAGGATCGCTTCACTTTGCAAGCGACACATTTCTTGACAAATTGCCCACTCTCATTGAATCCGCCAAAGGGAAAGATACTCTCGTTTTCCACTGTGCTCTAAGCCAGGTTTTTATTCTTCTAATTACTTTAATTTTTAGCATATTATTTCTGTCATATTTAATGTTTATTGGCATCTGATTGTTGAAAAATTGAGTAGGGTTTGCAAAAAAAAACAATTGTGCATTCATTTTATTGCTATTATACCAAAAATGATGTATTATTATTACTTATGTTTAGGATATTATGTTTGGACAGCTATAGATGCTATGGAAATCCTTTAATCTGCATAGAAATTAATGATATGGTTTTTACTTTCTAGCTATTTTATTATTGGGACGAAATTCGAAAGGGATGTTAGGGTTCTCAGATTTGTCTCTGAGTAAGGAGTTGGGAAGGGGGTCGGCTGAAATATTATAAGAGAAACATTATGAGGGGTTATAGATAGGTGAAGAGATCTGCACTGGGTGTTGGGACTTTCTAGTGCAATTAGAATGCTTAGAATTAAAGATTGAACATCTGATTATAGTAGTCGAGGGAAGATAAATTTGGAAACTTTAAATGATTTATAAGGCTGCGGGAAAGATAACTAGTTGAGGCACGATGAGTTGGTTAAGAAATTAAAAAGAAAACCGAAAATTCATATTCAAACTCAAGCTGATTTGAGAAGTAATGACTTGAGCTTTCAATCAATTTAGAAGAGCGGGTAAAAAGAAAAGGGAATTAAGACGAGAGAGTTTAACATAGTCTAATAACAAGTAGTCAATTACTATGCTATTGGTCATGTGCGAGATGCGTGTATTGCACACGTATACATACATATGTTTGTGTTTATGAAACTATGTTTTTTCATTGGGTTGCCCTTTGTACTTCTTTGGTATTATTGGTCGGGTTTAGCTCCGGTTAGGATCGCCATGAGTTATGTAAACAAAACGGTATTGGATAAGATATTATCAAGTATGGGAACCAATGTATTGTGTTTCAATATCTACTTTCATCTTCTTATTTCCTTGATCATGCAACTCATATTATACTACTATAACTTTACTTCAATACTTGTATGATGACATCATTTAACTTCAACGATTTGATGTTCTTTTTCCCTCTATATTTCAACAAAGTGTTACGGGTAGATCAAATAATCAGTTATTCATTTACTTCACTTCTTACAATTGAATTGACAAGAGTACGATGTTGCCAAAAACCAGATGATTCTTATTGAACACAAAGTTAATCAGTCAAATGATTCTTTTGTAGGTTCGTGGACCCAAATGTGCTCGAAGATTTGCCGACTATCTTGCTGATGTGAAAGAAGATGTGGGAGTAAAAAATATAATGGTTTTGGAACGCGGTTATAATGGTTGGGAAGCTTCCGGAAGGCCTATTTGCCGTTGTAAAGAAGTCCCTTGTAAGGGCGAGTGAACTGAAGTCCCGTGTCACTAAAACTTACTATATATCTCCCAACGAGGGGAAGGTACGCATTGATATGTTGCCATATTAATTTGGAATTGGTGTATGCTTTTAAGAAATTATATCCACATTTGAGAAACCAGCAATTGCTTAGTACTTGTTGTAAGTGTTACTCCCTCCGGTTCATATTAATTGGCACATTGTTGCTTTTCACAAAGATTAAGAAATCTCATGATTAATTACTTTAACATGGTAAAATGTCAAAGATACCCTTCCTAATGACTCTTGAGCTTCCCAATCTAGATGTAAGAAAGGGCAAAATTGGAAAAAATTGCATTGAAAACCCAAATGTACCAATTAATATGAAACATAAAAATTTGGCAAATGTGCCAACTAATATGAACCGGAGGGAGTATATACTATTCAGCTCCATCTTTGAAGGAATCTGACTATTATCATATGAAGATTTGATGTTTCTTAACATGATTTTTTTTTGTTGTGTTGTGGAATAAACATTAAAATCAGTCACTGCTACTAGATTACACATTAAACATTTCATTGTGCTTGAAATGCCAAAAATGGCCATTAAAAAAAAAAAATCCAAAAATGCACAATATAAGTTGATAGGTAGAGTAGTTCGTAACACTCAAGGGCACCAAAAAAATAAAAAAAAATAAAAAAAAAAAGTATAAGAAGAAGAAGAAACACTCAAGGCAGAACGTTGCTACTATTTGTTTTCTGTGCTGAATTGTTAGAGTAAATGATCCAAGTCCAACGTCTCATGCAGCCCTTGTCTCTTTCACACATTCTTTAAATTCTAAGCTCCCCCAATAGGCATCACTCCCTCATGTTTATAGTATGGGTAAATTATGAATACCCCCCTTAGGTAAGCCCTAATTACAAAAAACACCCTCACGTATTGGATATTACAAAAATCCCCCTCAGGTTGTCACCTTCTTACAATTAACCCTTTGCCCATAAAATATTCCAATTTTGCCCTTGGGTGTTATTTGTATTGTCTGTAATGTCTTATAAATGTTAAAACTTGGGATCTAATTATTATATCTTATTAATTAGAAAAGAGATAATTATATATTTACTACCAGAATAATTGATAAAATTTATAATTGTCCATAAGTTTTAATAAATATTGCAAAAGAAAAGGTATTTATATATTTATTAGCAATTTAAATTGTAAAATATTAAATTAAATAGAATTTTAATAATATATTTTATAAATATGAATTGTTTACACACTAGTTAAATGAATTTATTTTTTAAATTAGTAAATTTAATAAATTATATTGCATTATAAATAAGATATTTTAATTTATTAAAGTTTATATTGTATTATAAATTGAAATATTTATTGAAATTTATGCGAAATTATAAATTATATCAATTATTTTGGTGGTAAATATATGATTATTATTTTTATATTTACAAGATAAAACAATTAACACCCAATTTTTAAAATTTATAACATATTATAAACATTACAAATAACTTCCAAGGGCAAAATTGGAACATTTTAGGGACAAGGGGTTAATTGTAAGAATGTGACAAACCTAAGGGGGATTTTTGTAATACCCAATACGTGAGGGAGATTTTTGTAAGTAGGCCTTACCTGAGGGGGTATTCGTAATTTACCCTTATAGTATTTTGATTTATTCCTCTTCAACATTCCCGGTTGCTTCTTGATTGAGTCATTCATAATTTATCTTAATAACTATTCATAGATCATTTCGGATTAATTTCTTACATAAACATAAACTGATAAACATATGAATAATATATAACTAGCATTTGGATGGATTTAAATTTCTTTTCTAATAGCAAATATTTTATTTTTATATTATGTTATTAAATGTTATGGAGTCTTTTCCTTTAACTTTGTTAAATCATTTGTTCTAATAGGAAAATAAAATATATGAATTCTTTGTGGTTAATGTCCTGCAAAAAGTTTCTTATGTGATATAGTATATATTAGATTTATGCAGTTGTTATTAGACAAAGCAAAATGAATAAGTCGGTTGATATATTTAACCATATAAAAGTGATTGATTTTTCCATACGTACGTGTATTTATTAGAGAATAATATTCACTATACATGTAACAATTTTTTTTAATTAAAGAAATTTTTTAAAACTAAAATTAATAAAATATTTACATTCGACTATGTCACGTGAAAGATTAAACGATCTGGGAATTTTTTTGTCCAAGTCTGGCTAGGCCAAACCCATCCGCTTGATTTGTGATTGATCATTCTCATGGGAGTAACATCCAATCCCAAAACAAGTGTATTGTACTTGTCATGTGATTACTTTGGTCGGCCAAACCCTGTGTGGGTAAGAATTTCCCAACAATCTGATCATTTTGTCTATTGAAAATGATATGTTAGAAGAGCTAGAATAAAAAGATTTAATTAAAATACTTTTTCATATAATAGATACAAAAAAAAATTACATCATATATAAAAAGAAAAATAGAAACCCTGAATTTTAATTTCGCATATAGCTCCAAAATTATAGAACCCTGTTTTTGCAGAGAAAAATTGAGGAATTCACATATAAGAGGAAATATTTTTTCCCAAATTGGCTTTCATGGCCATAGTATTTCTCAATTGCAAAGAAAAATTGAGGAATTCACATATAAGAGGAAATATTTATTTCCTCAAATGTCCATTTTGCTTAAAATAACCAAAAAATAGGATTCATAGGAAAATCGTTATCGCCAAAATTTCAGGAAAATTGAAAAATTAACAAAAATCGCAGTTAGTAACTACAATTTTGTTAATTATTAGAAATTTATTAAAGCATGAAGTAATTAATTACAACTGAATCGCATTTGCTTACTGCAACATATTAAATGAAGGAAGGGAAATGTATATTTTTAACTTGAAAGTCTTCTGTTGGAGATTAGAGGGGTTTCTTTACCTGGTCTCTTTATTTTATGGTGGAAATCAGTGGTGGTTGGAGTTTGAAAATAGAAAAAGAGATATTAGAGTACGAAGAAGAGATATAAGGACACAAATAACTGCGATTTTTTAACTTTTTATTTTTTCTAAAATTTTCATAATTATGAATAAATGTTGTTGGCAACAACGATTCTCCTATTGAATCACTATTGCTAACTTCGATTTTAAGTAAAAGGGACATTCGGAGAAATACTTTTGAAATAAAGTCATATTGAGAAATAGGCATGAAGGTCATTTTGGAAAAAAAATTCTAAGATTTCCATAAGCTCAAATTTGGAAGTAGTTGTACATTTACTAGTGTATAAGGGTGTATGTGGATGGGTTTTGGTCCGATCTCGCGGGTTTCGCGATACCGAGCCAAAATGTACAACTACTTCCACCGTCCCAACCCCGCAAATATCCTCCCAGGCCGTGTCGCCGGCCTGGTTCGAACCCTAGGCCTTCCAGGCCGACGGCGCAGCCTAGGAGGAGATTTGCGGGGTTGGGGACGTCAGGTGAGGGGTTGGGGTGGGGGGTTAGGGATGGTGAGGGTTTTTTAAACATAAAATAATTTATATTAAAATAGTTTATTGATTTATTAATATTAGTATTTTTATATAAATAAGATATGATTTTAATATTATTGTATTTAAGTAAGAAATATTGATTTTTTTTATGATTTTATAATAACTATTTTATTAAATCGAGTATTTTTAATTTTTGTAAAAAAATTATTGATTTTATAATAACTATTTTAGTTAAAAGTTTAAGAAAATTCTTAGTAAACGTGTGAGTATTTTTATATTATCTAATAATTATTGTTCAAGTTTTTTTTCTTCTCATGATTAAACGTAATTCATTAATTTATCCTTGTACTTTAATTAAAATTACGGGTTAACTCTTAAAGTTGAATGTATTTACATTTTTTATTTATTTTCTACAATGTTTTTTTTCTTATAATTAACCATAATTTATTTACTTTTCCTTGTACTTTAATTGTAAAAGCATTATGAATTTTTTTTGGAAAAAATCATTGATGTGTTATTATATTTTTATTTTAAGAATTCATATACACTAATAAACTTATTATAAGTTTAATGTAAATTTATAACATTTGAACCCATACTTATACATATACATATTGCAAAGAAACCCCTCCTATGTACCAAACATAACAAGGGTATAAATGTCCAACAAAATAACTACAGTAACCTCAAGGGTAAAATAGGAAGTTCAATAAAAATTCGGCAATGACGTCATCAAAATGTAAGGTTTTCGAAACGTCGGGGGAGGTGGATGTAATTATGAAATTGCGAGGGGATTGAACAATAATTACCCCAAACCTCAGGGGAGGTCCCTGTAATTATCCCTAATTAATATTGTTACTTTCTTGACATACATGTATTATTTTGAAATATTATTTATATCACCCAAATATTTTTAAAAGGGTAAAGGTATGGAATCATATAAACAATCACTAACTACATTCAAAATACAAAAAAATATTGAAATCATCATATAGCTCCAATTGGGTAAAGTTTTGAGGAAGGTGGTGTTTTTTTCAGAACTTTAAGTTATTGAAATCTTAATATATCCCCACTATGCAATCTTCCCTTTGTTAAAGTTTTTGACCAAAGTGGCGAAATCTATTTCATTGATAGAGTAAGAATGTAAGATACAGACTTTAATAGGAGGCTGTCATTTCATTTGCTTTTTTCTTTCTTGTAACTTAACATTAAAAAAAAAAAAAAACTAATTATTGATCCCATATATCTAATCAGCCCATACAAAAGCCGAAAATTGTAACTTTGACATGCCTGCTGATGCAATATAAATCATGAAGCATTCTAATCTACCGCCATGAACTAACATTTTATATTTATTTTTCTTATATAATTGGAGCTCTCTCACCCTAAATCAACCCACCTCAACACCTCAAAATTTCCCTACCATCTTAAGGCAAAAAAAAAAAGGTTGAATTCCGCATTGTTCAAATCCAAAATTTGCATGTCGTCTAATTTATCAATCGACCAAATAAACTGTGTGGCATCGTAGACCAAGCTGATTCAGTTTGGTGGTCCAATAAATTGACCTAAGGGACAAAAACCAGAGGTTATTAAAACTACTTTACATCAACTTTACAGTACAATTCATAATATATCCTGTCTTATACTCTCAGTATGCATGAGGTGATTCAATTCATGAGTAACAAGTGAAAACTCAAACACGTTCTTCAACAATCTAAAAAGTAATAGTCATGGAGTTTGCAAGTTCAACGAAATAAATAAAATTTAATAAAATCATGTTCTCAGTATACCTGTATTGGATATCTTCCACTTGTACGGCTAGACACCACTCCTCTAGCAAATCGTGTAAGATTTCAACAAATTCAAAGAAAAGTGTCAAAAGAGGATATAATTGATTGTTATAATACTTCTAAAATGTAATCATAAGGTGGCTCTTCCTTACCGTGTATGGTTTCTCTGAAAAGCTAAATCACTTATCAAGTGAAAGTGTCTCTTCACATTCTTTTGTCTGTTTGCACAACCAAAAGAACATAAACCCTCATTTTCTTTCTCATTTTCATAGAAGGCTATCGATTTTTCCAGGAGCATCCAAGAAAGTGCAAGTTTTCCATGTCATCATTGCAATTTTTGGAATCGCAGTAGTGTGTTAGTTCCAAGCTTATTGAAGATGCTAATTTTCAGCATGAAATATTTTTACTCGACTGACTAATTCCAAGAGTAGTTTTTTGTTCAATAAAACTAAAAAGAGACAATTGAGCCAGCAAGAATAATAATAGCCTACATGAAGATGTGCACACAAATGTACAGATTTTCGACCTTGTACTGGAACGCAGTTTTGACTAATCGACTCAGATGCACCATAGGAAGTTAGAGACGACAACATTCCTCTGAATGAAATTGCAGCCGCTGCTGTTGCTGCTTGCCTGCTTGCAACAACAATTTTTTAAACTTCTTTTGTAAGCTTGATACATATATAGTTGCATAGTAATAGCACAAATTGCACTGGCTAGGAAACAAGAAGACTATTGATCCACATATAAACAAGCTCACCAGCAGTGCAATGGCTGAGAATTAACTACCACGGTCCCAACAACAGCAAAAGCTAACCAAGCAACCATTCAGAAGGCAAAGGATATCCTTTGTGCCTAATAAAAACATTGGAAGAATACTGATTCACCAGTATCTCACACACAGTTATACTTCTTGTCATGGACATAGGGGCTGATAATCATTTATATTGTTGTTAGTTAAAAAACAAAAACATCTTCTTACCAATGTAGAACTAATGTAAATTGCCTTAATCTACATTGTTGCCAAATAAATCTTATTGAAAACAAAAAAATCAGACATAATCTATGAAAGTGGCAAAGAAACCATAGGAAGTGCATATATGCATGGATCGACAACATCCAAAATGATATATTAAATGCCATAATCAAAACAAGAATCAGAAGGCTACGCACCTCTGAAAACGCAGAAGCAGTATCAGCTGGACAAAAATCACCTAAAAAGGGAACAAAATCAATATCTGAAGTAAATAGATCAATATAGCACAATCAACCAAAATAAAAGAATGTATTAGAAGTTGTTAAGCAGCATTCCAAGGTAAGAAATCTCGAAACATTTGGGACAAATAAGAGCCCCTATGAATTAAACATGTATCAACAAGCTACACAACAGTATATAAAAAATAAAACTGAAAAAAAAAGAACTGAATTTGAGATAATCAAAACTAACTTGTGAATGTATAAATAAAACCCAAATAACAAACAAGGAAAGGCAGCACAACAAGGGAAGAGGCAAGTTGCATAGGAAGCAATGATGAGATAGGGGATTATATAATTTTTTTTTTGGCAAATTTCCTCACAAAACCTCTGGGGATTAACGAAACAACCAAAAAATTGAATAAAATAACTGAAATCTAGAAGCTTGTAACTGAAAATCACAATCTCATTTGGGAAAACTGTTTCAATTATGACATGAAACAGAAATATAATAAAATCTATAAAAAAAACAAGAATTAAAAAAAAAACTATAATCAATTGATTGTGTGACTCTTTAGAGGAAAAATAACTTTATTCAGTTTGTAGTGAAACATAGCAGTAATATCATAACAGAGCCTTAACAAACAAAATCCTTGAACTCATATTAATGCAGTTTTTTATTCCATCAAGTTGAAGAACACACAAAGAAACAATCCAAAAAAAAAAGGGAAGAACATTGCACAAAGAACAGACAAATGGAACTCTAAAACTTGAAATTAACACTACCTGATGGTAGGAATCGCGAAGTGGGAGCCGGTTAGATGGGGGTGCAGAAATTCTGATCATTGAAACAAAAAATCTCAGTTTACAAACAATCCTATGATAAGTTTACAAACAATCTGATGATACGAACTCAAATTAATAGGTTCTCTAGTAAGAGCTCAAATTAATTCTTCACATGCAAAAACGACAAACTTCAACCGGCATAGTGAGCGAAATCCCATGAAATTGGAAGGGTGAATCGGAGGACACCTTCATTTTAGAGCTTCTCCATTTCCCAAATAAAGTTCTCCAACAATTTGTTGAGATCATTTTCCTTAAAATAGGGAGTGAGAAGGAGATTGATAAGGCCTGTAACAACTTTCAGGTAAACATAATTGCAAAGTTGTTGAAGACTGGGAATATAATCCGACATTTTGCAGAAGGCAAAACTGATTTCTGAGAATTGCAGTGGAATTCAGTTAAAGGAAAGAATATCTTAATTAGGGTTGTTGACAAAATCGACGGGAAAGAAAATATGAAATTGGAGTGGGACCCATGAGTTGTGAGGAACACGGTCATTAGCTGGGAGAAGAAATTGGAAAAGAAATTGTACGCAGAGCAATTTGCCAATTCTTCACCCTAAAACGGCGTCGTTTAGGGGTTAAAAGGGCAAAAAGAAAAGGGAAATAAAATAGATCGTACTGTTCCCACTAGCAGTACGATCTTATTTAGAGTAATATCATGTCTTATATGTGTCCGTCACACGTCTATCTTTTGAGACTACATGAAAAACAGTACAAAATTTTTTAAAAGTAAAATACCACTTGAAAGACGAAATTCAGGAGGACATGGAAGGGCGTTATCCTTGCACATCCTGATTCTATAATTTTTTATGTATTGCTGTGTAGAAATAAACTGTGTGTGTGTGTGAGAGAGAGAGAGAAAGAGAGAGGGTGGGAGGAAGGGACTCAAAAAGTCAAAACTTTTTATTTGTGAGGGTAAATTGCTCATACATACAAGTACAACTCTGGCATTATCCCAGCCCTTAATCATGCATTGCAGAGTAACATTGATCAATGTGTGAACTCTTAAAAAAGAAATACATAGAAACCTGATTTTTTATGTTGTTAATTAATAAAATGGTGGATTAGAATTCCATACTTGGTTTCACAAAGAAACTAAATGGATAGGAATTAGTCTTGAAATTCAAGCAATAACAAACAACTCTGATTATTTATTATCATGGAACCAATTAGAAGGTCGACCTTGGCAAATATACCTGCATGAGATCATATTTATTTTTAATCTTCCATTCATTTTTTTGAAGGGTGACATGTGCTCCAAGTTATCGTACTCCATAATTCCAAGCTCTCTTTTTAAGTTTTCATAAGTGATTTTTAAAAAAAAAACCCTATCTATTTTCCTTCACATTTATTATTTCTCAATTAATTGAAATAAAGAAACAACCAAGCCATCTTCCTCATTCCCGTCATCCTCTCCGACGAGTCAATCACCATCCTCCTCCGAATCACCTATCGCGTCGCCGCGAATCTGACACAATCGACCTGCTGTAACCCTCGCGTGGTGTAATATCCCGTAATTTTAAATAAACGTAAGATGAATTTTTAATTGATTTTAATTAAATAAGAAACAAAAGAAAATGAATTAGTATGTAAGTGGTATTGAATTGAACTTTCGAAATAAAATAAAGTGTCAAACTATAGTGGAAGACTAAAGTTAATTCAGGTATTATGAAATGTAACGGACTTAAGTGATAAAGTATAATAATTAAAAGCGTTAATCGAACTTGGCATGAACATAAAAAGTCATGTAATTGAGGTTTGGGGGTTAATATTTAATTATGTAAAAGTCTAGGACTTAAATAAAAAAAATTGGGGCAATAATAATGATAATTATCAATATCAATTCAAGAGAGTTGGCTATAAAAGTATATATAATTGTGCTTATACACGTACCTATATAAAGAGAGAGATAAGAAAAAAATAATATATATATAGTTGTTTGAAATAACTAGGAAGTAGGAACATGGAAAACTTAATTATTAAGTTTGAGTAAAACTGAATTGCTAGACTTATTAAAAGAAGATAAATTATATTCCCCTCACTTCAAATATTAATACTCAGCATGCCTATACACACCCTAACCTCCACACGGCACTTCCACATTTCTACGTAGTGTTAAATTGTCGACCTCCTACTAATACCAAATCTTATCACTTACTACACATAGTTAATGGATTATATATACTTAGTTATTTTTCTTACACACTCACATTAGAACTTTAGAAAAGCAGAGAGAGTGAGAGTCTAGGTGACACAAGAAAAGGGAGGTGGATGGTGGCATGAGGAACAACGTACACTATGGTCAATTAAGGTTGGTTATAAATTAAGTTTTCATTTTGGCCAGATTGATTTAAACTTTAGAATGGAGTAATAGCTTGGTTATTTGTAACTAAATTCTCGTGGGGTGAAGGTGATTAAGGAATAATAAAATAGTTAAATTAAGTTTAATGAATTAATTAAACAAAATCTTATTTTAGGTGTGGTTATATCCACTGTTAGACTTGGAGTACTTATAATTTAATTGAGGGAATTGTATTTTTCATACCAAACTTTTGATAGCTTTATACATTTCATACCATACCTTTCAAAATAACACATTTGATACCAAAATGGGTTTGTAGAGTCTATGTAATCAGAATATGTAGACTCAAAATGTAAATTCCATAGTTAGAGTATTCATGCTATGGTTAACCTATAAAAATAAAAAGGAACTAGTTACTGTAATCAAGAGCAATATAAAATAATTAAGAGTAATAAATAAGATGATTGTAGCTCTATTATTATCAATTGTGTAATTAGTTTAGCTAATTGGTTGTGTTTAATTTAGTTAGTCTTTCAAATAGAAACTACAACCAATAATTGCAATTCTTGGACGTAGTAGTCTTGGCTTAATTCACTGGAATCTTGTATGAGATAAGTGAGAAAGAATGATATGAATGCTCTGGCTCAAATAGTTAGCTTGGACTTGATAAATACATACGGTAAACTTAATGATTCAATAGTTAAATAATTTTAACTTAACCTGGACCTTAATTGAATTAATTATTAGATTTGGATCGCTCGTGTTAGAGACTTTATTAACCTTAATTAGTCAACCCCAAAGAGCATTTTATACTTAGAGCGAACTATATAGACTTTAATAAAATAAAGTAATTATAGTCGATTAATTGACTAGTGAGTTTCACTTCCAAAACTACATAATAGCCCATAGTAGCCTATAAACAAGAAATCGAACGCCATATAAAATCTTAAGAGTAATCGGCCGTGGAACCGTTACTGATATTATTGGAACACCTTGTAGGTAATTCGAGATTTATTGGTATGTGGTTATCCGACTATTTAATCGAGATGTAAAATGTACTGGATCGAGGTCATTCCTCTACGAAGCCATGCTAGAAGGTTTAAATCGATAAGCGGGACTTGAGGCCATCTGTCTACCGTTGAATAGCATCCCTGAGAAAGGTGAGCGCCTTGATAAAACGTTTATAAAACTGAAAGAGCTTAAAAAGAAAAATCATATCATATATATGCATTTTGCATTTGAAATGACTATGATTGTTACATCTATGCTTGTAACTGTCTGCAATACTCGCAATATGTACTACTTGTTCATAGTAGAACTGATAATCCTATACCTGTATGCGATGTTCGCAGTATATGGTAATTGTTAGAAATTATTTGGTATATAGTTGGGCGCTCGTCTGCTCTCGCTTGATGGTATTCTCCAGATAATTCTGGGTAGCTGGGGGCTACAGAATTGCCAGAGCTCTGCCATTGACCGGACTCACAAACCAGGGATTAGAGCCCCTTGGGGAGTGACTCACCTACTCCGGCTAAGACATGTCTATGCCACTTTAAAGGGAAAGGTAGCACCTTCTCCCTCATCTAACCGGCGTACTAACTATTGATCCTCTGTGATCGTTCCGTATCCTTTTGAGGTGGTGTGGTTGTTTAGCTCGTTTTGACGGATAATTGAACTTGATCTCATCTGTGTTATTAATATAACTGTTATACTATTGTGGATTGATTTTACAATTAAATAAGCAGTTCATGGACTTCTAAATCGTTTCTTGCATAAAATTCAATTGCACCACGGCACATGCCTCACTAAGTTGTTTTTGCAACTTACGCTTTCAAATAAATACTCTTTCAGAATCTTACCGAAGAGCAGGATGAACAACATAGCTGAAATGGATTTTGTTGGGCGTCTAAAATAGAGTATCTAGAATCCTTCAGGTGAATGTTGGGTTTGTATTAGAAGTTTTAGTGTAATGAGTTAGTTGAGATAATCATTCTATTGTAATAGATAGTTAGAGCTCTGAACTACATTTATTGGAAATTTATTAAGGTTATACTATTATTATTTTATTCGTAGCAAGCAGGTGCCGGGTTCGGGCCGTTACACGGGGATAGATCTGTAGCGAGAGATTGAATTTAATTTAATTATTCCTCTATTTTGGTCAAATTATTCCTCTAATTTTTCATGTAATTTAATTTTCTTGGTTAATTTCGCAGGTCTAGATTTTTCCTGGTTGGTAATCGACTGTTCCAGACATGTGTATTTTCTTTCCCCTTTCAATTTTCTTGGTTAGCTTTTTTGTCTTTCGATTTTTAGCTTACAGTAATGAAGCTTCTGAATCCGTTGAGAATGACATAAGCAGAAATATTAAGGTTTTGGATCTCCACTTAAGGGTGGTGTAGCCTCATAAATTCATAGCAAAGAACAAAGTTACAACTTGCCTGATGCTTTCATGAATGGTTTGAGAAGTTGCATGATTCTATTTTGATTGTGTAATTAAACTTTAAATGAGGAAATCGTTTTCCTTTTTATTATTCAGTAAAAAGATTTTGATATTTGAATAAATTAATATGAATCTAAAAGAAAAAATTAATATGTTTTTCTCAAATAAGTTGGGTTTCTTTTAGTAAAATCATGTTTAAAATCATTACCTTTTGAAAAGGTAACTTGTCAAATTTATGCCATTTGATAAAATTTTAAAAGGGACCTTATAAAACTTAGCACAAATTAGAACTAACCACATAAAATCCCTACTTAGATCAGTGGTGGAAGAATAACAGTATCGATATTTGACAGTTTTATGCTTGGAAAAATAGTAGAGGCACTTGGTTCTCTTCTGTTTTCTGTCACAGGCACACATGGCCTGACTGAATCCTCAAGGGGTGGTTGAGTAGCCTTGATTTGGACACTAGTTTGACCATTTTGTATCATCACATGATCATGTTCGTAAGGAGGCAGCTGTGAAGTGGAGCACCAAGAGTGGTGAGAGAAATATTTCTAGAACAATAAAATCTAATATTTGTCCCAATGTCATTAAAAATCTTATATTTGTCCCACTCTAATAGCAACAAGTAAACTATCAAAACAAAAAAAAGAAGCAACAGACTACAGATTAGCAGAAATAGAATGTCATGTGCTTTATGTCATATAGTTGGTGTATGGTGGTACGGATTCATTAAATTTATTAGAATATCGGCATGCCTGATCTGATGGCAATGGACAATTCCTTTCTGGAGATAATCGAGGTTCAGCTGATGATGGAGTTTCCAACATTGGTGTCTTCTCTCTTATTGGAATATCTGATCTACTTTGTTCAGAAAACACATTTTCCACAAAAGAGTCCCCAGAAGAAATAACTGAATTTGTGTTTATAGTGTCGAAGTTATGGAACTCGTCAAGCTTATCAAATAAATTGGTGACACCCCAAGATAGCAGCCGATGACAAGTACTTTGCTTCATATTTATCATATTGCTTTCTGGGGCCCTGCCTTGCTTTGTGAGGATTAGTACCTTTTCTTCTACCGTAAGATATGAATATAAACGGAAGACTTTCACCTGCTCAAATTGGGAAGTCAGGTCGATCCTCTGCAAAGCTCTCATGTCACTCATTGGGTCCCAATCAGTGTTGAAGAAAATAACAGTATCGATATTTGACAGTTTTATGCTTGGAACACAGGCGCGAGTTTCCATCAAACAAACAAATTTCCCACTCCTTATATAATTAAACTCGGTCAAGATAGCTTTCCTTTGGGAGCGTGATAGTCCTCCTCCTCCTTGAATGCGTACAAAAGAATCTTCCCCAAACTTTTCGTGAATAATGTCATCCAAAATATCTCCAATGGAAACCATTCCAGAGCCCCCTAGTGACTGTTAGTTTGAAATACATTAAAAAGGAGACTACTTCCAAAACAAATTTACATGTAAACAGTAGAAGAAAAAAACATCTAGAGAGTTCCACAGTTGCTTAATGTATATAAAAATAATGAGCTTAGCACCAAGATAGCCATCTGGATACATGCATAATCTTGTTTAGATGTTTAAAGAAATTTCAGTGATTTCGATAGTAAACCTATATTTAAATAAAATATTAGATTTAAAATGGAAAAAAATTATCTGTTTGTGTGAGTGAATTCATATAAATACCTGATAAAGGATAAGTGCTCTTAGTCCACGTTTCTTAATCTCCAAAAGGGTCTTAAGAAGGAGATGTAATTTGCTACTCAGTTTAATTTCTGCATCCAGTTGTTCAGGCTGTGGTATACCTTGCATCAACGAGGTATGCAAAGAACGATCCACAAGATAAGGATGATCGCAACACTGGAACAAATATTATTTTATCTCAAGTCAAAATATAGTGAAAACAAACAAACCACAGTGAATTTAGGACGAAATTCGAATAGAAAATAAAGAAACGAGAGGTTTAAAGTGAAGCCAATAGTATTCTAACCTTTCTTGCTGAGATAAGTATGTCATGAAGGATTTTTGCAGAATCAAGATCATGCTTTGCATCAGTGCATAATAATTTTGAATTTGAAATGAGAGAACTGCAATCTGCAATACTGCTCTGTTTGGACGCTAGAGAGTTCGACAGGAACCCAATATTCCACAAAGTTAGCTGTAATAGATCTCTGTGCCAATTTTTCTTTTGTTCCAGATATATCCAGGTTAGTTTGATTCTCTGAAGCATCTCCACTAACGTAATCACATTCATGTTCCGGAGAGGGAACATTACAGCAATCTCCTTCCTGAAAAATGATTTAGAGAAAAAGCTTGGAAAAATAGTAGAGGCACTTTACCCTCCTATGATATTCATAATGATAAATTTATCTCCATGTAATTTAGAAAAGAGCATTTTACCCTCCTGTATTCTTATAAAAGTTTTACACCGCCTCCCTGACATTTTTATATGTGGTATGATGAAGGGATATTTCGTCTAAGTATTTGATCCAAGTATATTGTGCCACGTAGTCGTTTGATATCCGTTCTACAGTAAGGAACTCTTGTCGGTCAGATCGAACAGAACTCCTCTTTAGGATTCCAATCCTGTGCTCAAAGGAATTAGTCGGGTTTTGCCGATGGCTGATCCGGCGTAAACCCTCTGAGGCTAAAGTCAGTATCGTAGATGATAAGAATAGCAGAAAGTATCTTGTAGGTCGTTTTTCTCACCTTTTGAAGAGTAATAAATGCCATCTATTTATAGTTTTCCAAAGCGGATATTTCGGGTCGGTTCTTTTCGGGTCGGATCTCACTTGGTTCGACCCATTTGAGCTATTCAAGTCGAATCAGTGTCATTGAAGGGTTGATCGAAGAGACCAGTTTTACCAAGACCAGATCTGGTCTATGTCGAATAGACCAGTTTTACCAAGACCAGATCTGGTCTATGTCGAATAGACCAGTTTTATCATGAGCAGATCTGGTCCATGTCGAAGAGACCAGTTTTACTGTGACCAGATTTGGTCCGAGTTGTCTTTTAAGATAGAGTTTTAATCCTAATCCTGATTTTATCATCTGATGTGTAATATGCCAAGTCACTGTTATTAATATTTGGTATATCAATAGTCCCCCAAGTTCAAGTATTCGATATATTTAAAAAATCGAAGTCTTGAATTTGTGAAATCTAAAAGTTTTGAATTATGTGATAATGAGAAAATTGTTATTCCTATCAGAAAATTGTTATACCTATATATATATATAGGGGTATTGTCCCCCAAGTTCAAGTGTTCGATATATAAAATCGCAGACTTGAATTAGTGAAATCTAAATAATGAAAATAAATGATACAGTGGATATCCTATGTGTGTAGTGATAATATGTGGAATAGTTTAAAACAAATCTGGTCGAAAACACCTGATTAGGCAATTTAAAATATCAGATTTGTGTGTGTATTCCACCATCTACTTATGTAAATATCAGATAAATTCGATAAATTTATGACGGTGTATTTTCGATATATATTCGATATATATGTATATATTTCGATATATTATTGACAAATATTCGATATATATATATATATATATATATATATATATATATATCGAATAAATTTGTAAACTTTCTGCTATATATTTCGATATATTTTTGACAAATATTCGATATATATATATGTTCGACATATATATATTTCCTCTTGTGGGTCAAAAAGGTAATTTCGAAAAAAAAAGGTGAAGGGTTCGATATATATATGTTCGACGTATATATATATTTCTTCTTGTGGGTCAAAAAGGTAATTTCGAAAAAAAAAAAAAAAAAAAGGTGAAGGGTTCGATATATATATGTTCGACGTATATATATATTTCTTCTTGTGGGTCAAAAAGGTAATTTCAATATTTTGAAGGTAAAAAATTTTGGATCGAAAAAAAGAAGGGCTCGGAAGTCGAACCATCCCATAAGTCGAAGGGTTAATTGTGCAATTTACCTTTTTCAACTCTATATATAAGGGGTCTTCTACTACAGTTCACTACTTTCCCTTTCAATCAAAAATTACTACTCTGGAGCAGATCTGGTCGAAGGGGCGTGAGCTGTAGGTCGAAGGAGTTGGTTTTTTAGTAGTCGAATCTTCCTTAAATCCGGGTAATTTTCTGTCTTCTTCATACTTTGATTAAATATGTCCTTAAATTCCTCTAGTAGTGCGTCTAGTACTGAACTCGATTCAGATGATTCTCCCGTAATTTCTTCTTCTTCTGATTTTATTGATATAACCGGTGATGATGAAATAGATAGCATTAGAGTTCAATCTGTATTATTTGGTAATGTCGATCAAATTGATGAAAATTTAGAGGGAGCTGATATCGAATTAGGGCAATTAGAGGGCGGTGATGTCGAATTAGGGACATTCGAGGGGGGAGATGTCGAATTAGGGACATTTGAGGGGGGAGATGTCGAATTAGGGACATTTGAGGGGGGCGATGTCGAGGGTGATATCGAAGAAGTTGGTCCATCTGATCGTTTTAAAACAGTAGATCGATATGATCAAATCATGCCTGGCTTTTTCAGAGTTTCGGTTCCTTCTTTAGCACAGACTTATTCTTTTCCCAGTGGTTGGTCAGTAATCGAACCAGGAGAGAGTGATCGAATGAATGCCCCACCAGAAAACTGTAGAGCGATCAATATTCATCATCTCGAACTTGGGCTACGTTTCCCCATCCCTGTCGAAGTAGCAGAAATTCTAAACCAGTTATCCTTATCTCCTATACAAATTGTTCCTAATGGAATGGCTTATATTATTGCTTTTTGTCTGATAATGAAAACTCTAGGTCAATCCCCTTCTTTTGCAAATTTTAATAATTTGTTTGTTGTGACTGAGTCCCCGAAGTCGAATATTGGGTTCTATTACATTAAATCGAGGAATAAGAAAAGTTTTTTAACGCAAATTCAATCCGGCTATGGCAAGGAGTGGAAACATCGATTTGTCTATGTGGCTCCCCCTCAAGGTTATGTGTGGAATGTTCGAAGGGAGTGGCGTACCGGTCCTATTAGGATCGATAGTGTAGCAAATCCGTCATGGGGTTCTGGGTTTTTGAATCAGTTAAGAGAAACTAAGTTTAATCCTAAGAAATTACTTCGAGAACCTGTTCTTCGATTAGGGGGGATGTCGATGTCAAAGGCTCGAAGAAACGATCCAACTTTAGGTGTGAATATCTATTATTTTGATTTATTTAAACAGGTTTTCTTGGTTTCTTTTTATCTAAGTCGACTTGTTGACAATTTTTGCAGAACAAGCAGTTTTTTCTACTATGTCTCAAAGAGCAAAAAGGATGATCGAATTAGCCCGTGGAACAGGGTCGAATCCTGCACCTCGTCCCAATCAGGGTCAGAATCCGAATGCTCAATCGAACAATCCAACCCGAGCACAAAATGTCTCATCGAACCAACCCAGCAATCCCGTTCGAAGTATAACAGATGGTTCGACACACCAGGCAGGTCGAAACACTCAAGCTACTGGGTTTCAAAGGAATACTCGTTCGAGAGATATACCTTCTTCGACTCCTGAAACTGGTCGAGGGAGTAAAAGGCCAAGAGAAGAAAATGAGGTTGTGGCTCGACGTCCTGGAAAAGAGCCTGTCGATGTCTCGTCTGATGAGGATATTGAGAGCATAATGAATTCTGAGCTACCTCGTGCTGGAGGAATTTCTCTGGATTCCACTGTTTTAGAACGGGAAGACGAAGCAAAGGTTTGGAAAGTATTCCAATCCGTGATTTTCAAGAAGGACCAGATCAAGATGAGCAAGAAAAAGATTAAGCAAAATTTGAAGAAGGGATCCCGCGACCTTATTTCTGTAAGTTTCTGGTCGAACTTAATGCATTCGATGTATATTTATATGAGATTGATATGTTTAGTTAATCGATGTTCTTGTTAATTTTTCAGGCATGCAATGTAATGTATCAAGGGTATGTCCTTGCTGAGCGTGCCTTCAAGGATCTTGACAAAATTAAGAAGAAAATGAAGGAGCAACATAACTTGATGAAAGCCCTTACGGAGAGCTCTAAGGACGCAGAAAAGAAGCAGAAGGATGCTGAAACTGAGCTTCAAAGGAAAGATGATCAGCTGATCGATGCTATAGAGAAACTCACTGCCCGGAATGCTGATGTCGAAGTGCTACAGAAAAAAGTTGAGGATCAAAACACTGAAAATGAACAGTTGAAGGTTGAGTTGAATCGAAGCTATGAAAGAGGTCGAACTGAGGGCATGTCAATGTCGATCGTGCCCACTCTTGAACTGAAGTTAGAAATTGCTCGAGAGTTTTCCCGTTCTCCTACTTGTGAAGCTTTATCTGATATGAAAGCTGGTGTCGAATTGCTTGGTGTGTTCGAGAAATGCTGGAAACAATGCAGAAAACTTGGTTTCTTGAATGAGCGTTTTGATGAAGGAGCCCTAGACCCTATAAAAAATGATGATTGCGAATCTTTTCCAATTACTGAGGATGTCGAAGAGGGTCCTCCTCTTGAAGAGGATGTCTTTTATCCTATCTATCTCGAAGCAATGGACTCTGGACCACCACAAGGAACAGATAATAATTCTAATGTCGAACTGGAGCAGCCTTTAGTCGAACATTTAATGGATGATCATAGTCGAACTGTGCAGCATGAGGTCCTTACTGGTGAGCAGATAGATAATATTATTGACCAGAATGAAAATGCTCAGAATATGGGGACTTTTGATCATATTGATGTAGAGAATCTGGTCGGAGATGCTTCTCATACCGCCGAATGATATTGCGCTTTTTTGAGGGGGTGGCTAGATGTTCTGAATTAGTGCCTCGAACGGACGGCCCCCTGTGTCGATTGTGCCCGGCCTCTCGATGCCATAGTTATGATAGGAAGTATTTTTGTAATATGCACTTTTTGGGTGTTGTCTCAAAACATTCGCATTTGTTTGCTGAATGAGCAATTGCGTTTGTTTATGACTTTTATGCTTTGTTTTATCTATGAACAATTTCGACTTTCTATTCTTAGTGTTTCGATATCGAATTTGTGCTTAAATTAGAGTATGTTATGATAAGTTCAACTTCACTTAAATTCTCTCTAAATTATCATTGAATTTATACTGAAATGGATCTCTTCGAACTTTTGTCAATTAATTCGATCAGTTGAGTATATCAAATTGTGGATTTGATCTTGGAAAGATTATGGTGTATAACGTAATATTACATGGGATGTTGATTTTTATATCGAAGCATCTGATCGAAATAAGACATATTTTATAAAATTGATTTTGCATCTATTTGATCAAGGATTTTATCAATTTGGTCGAAATAAGATGAGAATCAATTTGATCATATTTATAAGTAAGTTTTTGGTCGAATAAATCAGCACAAAGATTGAATAGGATGATTAATAATGTGATCATATTTATAAACAAGGTTTTGATCGAACAAGGGTTTTGGTCGAATAAGGTTTTGGTCGAAATAGCATGAGAAACAATTTGATCAAATCTACAAGTAAATTTTTGGTTGAATTAAATGAGAAGCAATTTGATCAAGTGTTTTCTGGTTTGAAGTCTACTAATTTATTCTTTATAGCGTAAGGACTTGAAGCTCTACCTGCCTTCGAAATTGAATGATGCTTTTAAAAGCAATCAATTGTTTCTTATTCGATGTGATTGATGCTTTGAAAGCAATCAATTGTATCACTTATCACTTTTACAGTGCAAGGATTTGATGTTATTGATGCTTTGAAAGCTATCAACTGTTTCACTTATCACTTTTATAGTGTAAGGATTCGATGCTATTGATGCTTTGAAAGCTATCAATTGTTTCACTTATCACTTTTATAGTGTAAGGATTCGATGCTATTGATGCTTTGAAAGCTATCAATTGTTTCACTTATCACTTTTATAGTGTAAGGATTCGATGCTTTAAAAGCTGTCGAAAATGATCGATGCTTTGAAAGCAATCAATTGTATCACTTATCACTTTTACAGTGCAAGGATTTGATGTGATTGACGCTTTGAGAGCTATCAGTTGTATCATAAGAGCAGACTCTGTAAATTTGCATAAAAGATAATTCAGTTTCATTGATTGATCTTCGTCGTAGTACAAACTAACAAAATATTGATCAATGTAATGATCATAGGTACAAAATACAAAAAGTGATCATTCATATCCATCTTTGAAAAATTCTACGTATAGAATTTTCTCAAGTTTCTTCCATTCCATGTTCTTGGTACGGGCTTTCCGTCCAGATATTCCAATTTATATGCTCCTTTTCTTCCAACTTCGACGACCTTATAAGGGCCTTCCCATTTTGGGTCGAGTTTTCCCGTGTCTTTGGAAGCTTCAATTTTCTTCAATACTAGATCACCGACTTGAAATGTCTTTAATCGCACATTCTTGTTGTAAGCTTTAGCCATTGTGGTTTTATATGCTTGTATTTTTGTTAAAGCCTTTTCTCTTCTAGCTTCAGCTTTGTCTACTTCATACTTTCTTCGTTCCTCATTGTCTTTTTCTCCATATAATTCGACTCTTGTTGTGGGTACTTGTATTTCAGTAGGAACCACAGCATCAGAACCATAGACTAAACTGAACGGAGTTTCTCCCGTAGCTGTCCTCTCTTTCGTTCGATTAGCCCATATCACCCATGGTAATTCATCAAGCCATGCTCCACTTGCTCTTTCAAGTCTCTTCTTCAAGAGTTGAACAATATCTTTATTCGTGACTTCCGTCTGTCCGTTTGTTTGTGGACACCCTACCGAAGTAAATCTCTGCTGTATTCCATGCTTTGAACACCAGGCATTAACTCTAGCTCCCACAAACTGTCCTCCATTGTCAGATATAATAGTTCTTGGCAAACCAAATCGACATACAATATTCTTCCAATAAAAATTGATGATCTGGGTTTGAGAGATGGTAGCAAGAGCTTCAACTTCGATCCATTTACTGAAATATTCGACGCCCACGAGCAGATACTGGATTTGTCCTTTAGCCATAGGAAGTGGCCCGACTAAGTCGACTCCCCATTGATCGAACGGCCACGCAATTGATACTGGTTCCATATTCTGAGCAGGTTGATGTGGGATATTAGCATGAAATTGACATTTCGCACATTTTTGTGCATATTCATTTGCTTCGCGAGTCAACTCTGGCCAGTAATAACCTTGCCTCGATACTCTTAAGGCTAATGATCGACCACCTGAGTGACTTCCGCATGAACCTTCATGTACTTCTTTCAAAACTATTTTTGCCTGTGCAGGGGCCAGGCACTTCACTAAAGGACCAGAAATAGATCTTCTGTATAGATCTCCATTTAGAAGTACATATCGAGGTGCTCGATATTTCAAACGTCTGGCCGCATTTATATCCTTAGGTAAAGTTCCGTCCATCAGATACTCGATAAATTCGGTCTTCCAATTTTGCTCTGCTTCTTCAATGTTTACTATTTTTGGCGTGATTTCCTCAGTTTTGACCTCGATTGAGGATTTAGTAGACCATACCAAGGTGACTTTTCTTTGCTTAATGCTTTCGATTAGATTTCCAAATTTTGAAAGAGCATCTGCTCGCGTATTTTCCTCTCTTGGAATGTATTCTATTTGAAAGCTTTCGAATCTTGCAGCTAATTCATGCGCCAATGCTAGATATTTGATCATAGATTTTTCTTTGGCTTCGAACAGTCCCTTGAATTGTTTTTCTACCAGCTGTGAGTCAGTATAAACTACCAAACGTTTTATGCCGGTCTCACATGCCATTTTCATACCAGATACCAGAGCCTCGTACTCTGCTTCGTTATTGGTAATGAGGAAGTCTAATTTTAAAGCAAATTCCAACTCAATATCATCTGGTCCTTGGAAGTAAATTCCAGCTCCTCCCCCTGCTGCTGTTGAAGATCCATCAATATGCAGCATCCAAGTTGTCGTTGGATTCACCTGTTCCGTCGATGAGTTCTCCAATACGAAATCTGCCAATACTTGAGCCTTCACAGCTGTTTTTGGTTGGAATTCAATATCATATTCTCCTAATTCGACTGCCCACTTTATTAGCCTTCCGGATGCATTAGGTTTGGAGAGGACTTGTCTCAATGGTTGGCTTGTTAGGACAATTATTTTGTGGGATTGAAAATAAGGCTTGAGTTTTCGTGCTGTCGTCATAAGGGCGAGTGCAAATTTCTCTATCTCCATATAATTCTTTTCCGGCCCTTGTAGCACTCTGCTAACATAGTATATTGGTTGGTGCTCCTTTCCCTCTGATCTTACTAATACTGAACTGATAGCTTGATCTGATACGGCCACATAGAGATATAGTACTTCGTTTGCGATAGGTTTTGCTAGCAGAGGTGACGAGGTTAAATATCTCTTTAGTTGGTCGAACGCAAGGTTACATTCCTCGGTCCAAATAAAATTCTTCACATTTTTCAGTATTTTGAAGAAAGGCAGGCTTTTATCAGCTGATCGTGATATAAATCGATTTAAAGCTGTTATTCTTCCAACAAGTATTTGCACTTCTTTGACAGTTTTTGGTGGTTTCATGTCCATGACTGCTTGAATTTTTTCTGGATTAGCCTCAATTCCTCGTTCATTTACCAAATAGCCTAAGAATTTTCCTGCTCGGACTCCAAAAGTACACTTTGATGGGTTTAATTTCATCCCATACTTTCTCATTATGTCGAATGCCTGTTTTATATGTGCCAAATGATCAGATTCTTGTAAGCTTTTGACCAGCATATCGTCGACATAAACTTCCATAGATTTTCCTATTAGTGGTTCGAACATTTTATTGACTAATCTTTGATATGTTGCACCTGCATTTTTTAGACCAAATGGCATCACCTTGAAGCAATACACGCCTTTCTCGGTGACGAAAGCAGTTTTTTCTTGATCTTCTAATGCCATAAAAATTTGGTAGAAGCCTTGAAAAGCGTCCATCATGCTCAAAATTGCACAACCAGCAGTCGAATCAACTAAAGTATCGATTCTGGGTAGCGGGTAAGGATCCCGTGGACAAAGTTTGTTTAGATCTGTGAAGTCGTTGCACATTCTCCACTTTCCTTCCTTCTTCGGGACCAAAACCACATTGCACAGCCAGTCCGTAAATTGTATTTCGACTACATACCCCGCCTTCAAAAGTTTATCCACTTCTTCTTCGATGATCTTATTTCGTTCAGGACCGAAGTTTCGTTTCTTCTGTCTAGCAGGTCGAGCCGCAGGATCTATGTTTAGTCTGTGGACTATTATACTTGGATCGATACCTTGTAAATCACTGGTCGACCAAGCAAATACGTCAACATTCTTTCGGAGGAACTGTATTAACAGGACTTCCAGCCCCTCACTCAATTGTGTTCCTATTCTGGTTGTTTTGCTTGATTCTCCAGGGATTAGTTCGATTTCTTTAAAACCTTCACCAGGTTCGACCCTCGGAGCTTCGAATTTTCGTTTCCTCGAAGTTGGCTCTTCGACAGGAGATTTACCAAAGATATCTGTCACTTTCTTCGATTTCTTGGTTAAGTGTAAGTCTTCAGCTTCCTCATTCGAGATCACCCGATGCTGTGCAACTTTCTTGTTATCGACTGAAACAGTGTAACAATCCCATGCTTCTTTGGAGTCTCCGATTACTTCTCCGACGCCTTGTCTGGTTGGGAACTTCATTTTCTGATGATAAGTGGACAGAACTGCTTGAAAAACGTTCAGAGCTGGTCTTCCCAGAATCACATTGTACGCACAAGGTGAATCTACCACCAAAAATTTGATCATCCTAGTTCTACAATTAACTTCATTGCCAAGAGTGGTAGATAAGGTTAAAGTTCCTAATGGCGTAACTTCTGCTCCACCGAAACCAGATAAAGGCGTGTTGATAGGTTGTAGCGAACTTACTCCCAACTCCATTTGGGTAAGCGCGTCGAGAAACAGAATGTTAGCTGAGCTGCCTGAATCGACTAGGATTCTTTTTACAGTGCAATTCCCGATTTCAGCTGTTATAACCATGGGCCAATCTGGGACGTCATGATCTTTATACAACAGATAGTCGATATGTAGATCAGAATCGTCGAAAGTAATTTTACTGTCCCCGTTCGAGATAGAATTGATAGAATATACTTTGTTCCTTTTGTCGAACTGCCCGGTCTGTAATGATCTCGAAACCTTTTTTCTCGAATTTTTGCTATCTCCCCCTGCTGGTCCACCAGATATCATATTTATCACAACTCGAGCAGGTTGCCCTTGATTATTTTGCTCCCGTACTTTCTTATCTGGTGACTTTGATCTTTGTCGATCATTTCTGTGGTTAGAGATTTTCAATGCATTGGATCCTGTACCATCTCTCTTCACATAATCCGTCAAGTGTCCTTCTGATATTAACCGTTCAATTTCATCTCTCAGCTGGAAACACTCATTAGTGTCATGTCCATTTTGCTTGTGGAATCGACAATACCTGTTCGACTGAGGTTGATTTTTCAATGGATAAGGTTTTCTTAGAATATTTCGATCCTGTATAGCCATTAGAATCTGAGATTGGTTACTACTTAGTGGAGTAAAGACATTTGACCTTCTGTTTGGTGATCTTGTCATTTGTTGATTTCTTTGACCAAACTTTCTATCTGTTGTTTTAAAATTTCTGTCGGTTTGTCTGTCTAGACTGTGCTGCTGGCTATGAAGTTCGTTTGCTCGATTAAGGCCAAAGAAATTCCCTCTCATGATATTCATTTCTTCTTGCGTCATGTATTGACTTGCGGTATCCATCAATTTCTCATAAGTTTCCGGATTTTCCCTCACAATGGTATTGGCAAAATCTCTGTTTTTAGCATTCTGAAATAACACTGTTATGAGAAAGTCGATTCTTGGCATTTCAACTTTTAGAAGTTCCGTGTTAAATCTTTGCATAAAAGTTCTGAAACTTTCCCCATTATGTTGTACGATCGAGTACAGATGATTGGCTGGTGGTTTGATTGTTATTCCACTTGCAAACTGATGGACGAATTTATCGTATAACTGGTCGATTGAGCTGATCGAACCTCCTTCCAGTCGACCAAACCATCTTTGTGCTACCTCAGATAAAGTCGTAGTAAACAATTTGGCTGCTAAATTGTCCGAAAGATCATGTAATTGCACAATGTGTGTGAATTGTATGATATGTTCTTCAGGATCTCCTTTCCCATCATATCTAGGCAATCCTGTTGGCATTCTTTGAGTTGATAATAATCTTTCATAGTATATTTCGTCACAGAACGGGGATCTTTTGTTTGTTCGAATGATTGGAGCTTCTTCTTCGACCCTTCTTTCTTGGTTTTCTAACTTTTTTGTTAAACACTTAACTTGGGATGCAAGTTTATTCACTTCGACGGAGAACTCCATTGGTCTTGCTTTATTTCGTTCGTTTGGTCGATTTTCTTGCTCCTTTGGCCTGCTGTTCACTTCTTCTGAGATTGCTTGTTCATTTCTTGCTCTCCCTGAGTGATGTTCGGGAGATTTAGGCCTTCGACCTTCGACATCCTGCAGCTTTGTTTTGCTCATCCATTCTTTATGCGCTGTGTTGATCAGTTCTTGCAGCTCTTCTCGAGTAAATTTGTAAACTTCTTCCGCCGGACGTGAAGGTCCAGCTCCTCGTTCCTCATCGTACATACTAACTCGATCATCTCCTAGATTGTCTCCTTGTTGTTCCCGTTCACGTGCTGCAGTTTCTGCCATTGCTGCCAATGCTGCTTTTGACCTTGTCGTCATTCCTACTCGAACACTGATTAGTGGTTCCCACAGACGGCGCCAACTGATGAAGGGATATTTCGTCTAAGTATTTGATCCAAGTATATTGTGCCACGTAGTCGTTTGATATCCGTTCTACAGTAAGGAACTCTTGTCGGTCAGATCGAACAGAACTCCTCTTTAGGATTCCAATCCTGTGCTCAAAGGAATTAGTCGGGTTTTGCCGATGGCTGATCCGGCGTAAACCCTCTGAGGCTAAAGTCAGTATCGTAGATGATAAGAATAGCAGAAAGTATCTTGTAGGTCGTTTTTCTCACCTTTTGAAGAGTAATAAATGCCATCTATTTATAGTTTTCCAAAGCGGATATTTCGGGTCGGTTCTTTTCGGGTCGGATCTCACTTGGTTCGACCCATTTGAGCTATTCAAGTCGAATCAGTGTCATTGAAGGGTTGATCGAAGAGACCAGTTTTACCAAGACCAGATCTGGTCTATGTCGAATAGACCAGTTTTACCAAGACCAGATCTGGTCTATGTCGAATAGACCAGTTTTATCATGAGCAGATCTGGTCCATGTCGAAGAGACCAGTTTTACTGTGACCAGATTTGGTCCGAGTTGTCTTTTAAGATAGAGTTTTAATCCTAATCCTGATTTTATCATCTGATGTGTAATATGCCAAGTCACTGTTATTAATATTTGGTATATCATGGTACTTTATCCCCATGTATTATGGTAATGTGGCATTTTACCCTATGTATTATGATAAATGTGGCATTTAACATTATGCATTTCACGTGGGGTCAACCGACATTAACCCCTTTATCCTTCTACGTATAATAACTTCTCATATATTGCATATGGAATGGTTCTTTTTCCATTATTATATAATCCACTTGTATTTAATTAATATTGTTAATTTCTTGGCATAAATATTATTTATATCCTTATGCCAAAAAAAAATAAAAACGGTACATAACTCTTCTTAATTATATAAACAATCACTAACCATATTCAACAAAATAAAAAGGTATTGGAATCCTCATAATTACTTATTTGAACCTTGAATTGATATTTCAATTCAACTAATTAAATGAATCAAGTTACCTTTTTTTAAAAAATATATATATATATATATATATATATATAAGTTAAATAATAAATCGTAAGAAAGAAAAAAACGGTTGTGGCTCTCAAAGTTTTTATAAAAGTTCTCTTTAAAATAAATAAAAAATGATGAACCTCGAACTCCTTAAACTTACAAATATAATAATATTAAAGTACAAACATTATAAAAATCTAATAATATATGCTTGTAGCAACTTAAACCTCATAACCATAAAAAAACAAATAACGTAATATGAGAAATTAAAATTTGAAATACATTGAATTTCTAATTGAATATTGTTTATATGTATCATTAGAATTAATTTTTTGAACTTATTAAGTCCTAAAGTTCAAATATTCCAACCTCTTGTATGTAAAATTAATTTAGAAATTTATATTTCATTTATTTAAAAGTTGTGTTTTTTTAGATTGGACTGTAATAATTAATATTTAATTTTTGAGAAATATTAATATTATTACATTAGGGTGGCAACTGGGCAGGTCGGGTTCTTAATGGATCTATAATAACGGGTCGTGAACGGGCCATGTCCTTAATGTGCGGGTCAAAAGCGGGTCAACCAGCTATTTTTATTTTTTATTTATTTTTAAATTCACTCATTTTCTGAATTTTCATTTTGGATAGATCATAAAGTTATCAACTCCATTTAAAAAGTACAATTTTTACCCAAAAATAACACCTAATTTCACATAACAAACCTACAAAAACTTGAAGAATAAGATCACATAGAATCAAGCTAATCAACAATGAACAATTCATAAACCCAAAAAATCTAAACAAAGAGTTACCACCCTTAATTTCTCATACCCAAAAACAGTAAAAACAATAGCATATTTTGAATATAAATACAAAAACACAGATCAAGTAAAAAAAAATCAATTGTCTAAAAAACTCGGACGTTGATGTATCGTGGATATCTGATTTCTTTATCCGATCCTTGCTCCAATGTCCAGGTAATTCCAAGTTTCTTGTTTTCCTACAAAGAAAGGTTATACGCCGGAGTGGGAGGTTGCCGGTGGAACCTCCTCCGATGCTTAACTCAGCAAAATGCTTGAAGCTTAAACAATTTTAATTACAGAGAAAGTGGCGGCAAAATTGTGTATTAGGGTTATAATGATCATACCAGTGTTGTATTTATACTAGTTGGAATAGATCGGGATCTTTTGGGATCTTCCGTGATTCTGGGGATTTAATCAGCATGCATGGTAACTCTTCCTTAGATAGAGTCCATGTTCCTTAAAATAGGTATTTGATGAAGATCTCGTTGGATTTCCTTGTTTTTGGTCGCATAGACATTGCCTCACTGATTTGCCCAAGGTCGCTTGATGGCCCTGATACTGTATTGACCTCACTCTCTATGTGGAGATCTGTGGATTGCACCATTTAGCAAGTCTTGGGTCGCGTCCTGAAATGTTCATGCCCTTGGGTCACATTTTCGGGTCGGGTCAGGATTTGGTCCCATGTTATATCAGATGTACATATAGATTTTTGGGGGAAGAGAATCCTTTTTTTTTTTGTTTTTTTTTTCTTGGTGGGTGAATTGATGTAGAGGAGAAGAAGATGGAAAAAAAAAAGTCCACAAAAGCTTTAAAATTATGGTTTCTGGTTGGCCGGAAAACCAAGAACTGGCCGAAAAATGGCGTGGGTCTCCGGAATTGTAACAGTATTGGAGATGTAAAGGAGAGAGGGAAGTAAGGCGGCTAGGGTTGTACATACTACATACAACCCGTATTTAATGTGTGTGAAACTGTTGTTTTTTTTTTGTTTTTTTTTCTTAAGATCATTATCAAACTCATTAGTGACCCGTTAAATATATTGTAGACCCAAGACCGACCCAACCTAACAAAAATATAAATTAAAGGATTTGGGTCTGGGCAGGCCAGGGAGGGCATGGCCCCCCTTGGGTCCTAACCTTTTTTGCCAGGCCTTATTACTACTAGAATCTCACTCTATGGATAATCGAATCCACAAACAAAATTTGGAACTTCACCAGGCTCGATATGAAAAGAAACAAAATGGTGAGTTTGATTAAGCGGTGAGAGCACTTTTAGATCTCTATTGTGATTTTTAAAGTGTTTGACCCCAATTATAAATTATATTTGGTCATTCGCGATTTTCATGGTGTTTGGCCCCATCATAATCACTTTTTGGATCTCGAGAAGCTAAAAATCAACTTAGAAGCTCCTAAAGTGTTAATTCTGCATAACCTATTATACAAAAGCAATTAGTTTATAATTAATTTTTATTATAATCAATTATTGTCCAAATCCATTTTAGTAAAATTAATTCTCTTATAATTGTTTTTCGAACCTCTAGGCCAAACTCACCACATTTTGCTAGGCTTTGGCTTTTTCCTGGAAACTTCTTTGCGCAATCGAGCTTATCTTTGGCTCCAAATTAAAAGTAAACAACTACAATCGTGTTCTCACATAAGATTCTTACCTGGACCCGGTACAAGAGTGAGCTCCCGGACCTTGTGGTCTAGGATTTTTCTCTTTCTTTTTGTTTTTCTCTTTTCTTTTCTTTTCTTCTTCTTGATAATTAATATTCTTATACACAAATCAAGACATATTTACATTTTTTGTGTTGTAAATTTATAATGCATTGTTCCTATTAAAAAAAAACATCTTAATTATTTAATTTACTCATTACTAATAAAATACAATTTATTGAGAATATAAATTAATGAGTGGAATTATAACACACAAATATCCAATGAATCAATTTTACATCTTCAAAATAAATAAAAACAAAAACTCACATATAGGGACAAAGAAACATAAGTTAATTTTTTTACAAATTAAATATGGCCCTATAATTGGGAACAAAGTTTGGATGGAGATGGACAATATATATAATTGGGCTCGGATTTTCTGCTTAGGTTCAATAATATAATCAATTCGTTAAGACTTTTATTGATCTTCTAATGCTTAGACTTTAAACATAAGTGGATGAAGATCAAGACCACAACAAATTGTAGTAAAATAAAAATACTTAGGCAGGTCAGTTTGAAAATTATCCTGACATAAGGCCTATTTAGAAAGGTTTGACTTAGTTTCAAGGTTTCACGAAATTTGTCAAACTCATTCCAAATAAAATCTTAGTACATATTTCATGACACATGTTTCAGCTTATCTATAATCCAATATATCTCATACCCATATGACACATTAATTTGACAAATATCACCTACATTTTATCCTCAATCCCTAACATCGAAACAAAAATCAAATCATATCTCAAATTTTTAAAATCAAAACTTAAATGAAATGGTTTTTAAGATCTTTTAATAAAACCATTCAAATTATTTTTTCACGGTCTAAAGTCTAAACCAAGTTAAGACAAACCAAAACCAATCGAGGAAGACTCTACTTACCAAACGGGCCAATAAATAGAAATAATGTCGTTACTAAAGCCCAACAATGCAATTTAGGATTCATCTCAGACTCGGGCTAAATTAGCGAACAGTACACACCCAATTCTATATAAAATCTAGGGCTGTTAATGGGTCCGGATTCTGGTCGGATCAAGCTCATTCAGATCCGCCTCCATTTATATCGGATTGGATCCTGTCGAATTCAGATCTTGTTCGGATTGTGCTCTGATCTAGATTTTTTGAACCTAGTGGATCTTGGTCGGATTTGGTCGGATATCGGATCTTTTTCGGATCCAATAAAAATTTTATTTAAAAAATTACATTAATATTTTTTCCTAAAACAAGTTTATTAACTTTATAATTTTATTTAATTTTAGCTCACATGTTCAAACATCTTTTACTAATATTCATAATTTTAGATGAAAATATTGGTTCAAATAAATTTATAAACGAATTATAAATTATAATCTTCTTAAATTGATCTTTGTGATGTATATGTGTGCGAGACACACATGTATGTATAAACATATGTATACAACTATACATACATATGTTTGTGTTTGTGAAACTATGTTGCCCTTTGTACTTATTTGGTATTATTGGTCGGGTTTACTTCGGTTAGAATCACCATGGGTTATGTTAAGAAAACGGTAATGGATAAGATACTAGTAAGTACGGGAACCAATGCAATTTGTTTCTATATCTACTTCCATCTTCTTATTTACTCGATCATGCAACTGATCATATTATACTACTCTTGTATGATGACATCATTTAACTTCAACGATTTGATGTTCTCTTTCCCTCTATATTTTAACAAAGTGTTACTGGTAGATCAAATATTCAGTTATTCATTTAATTCACTTCTTACAATTGAATTGACAAGAATTAAATTCAATTCTTATTGAAAACAGGGTTAATCATGAGCCAAATTAAATGACACTTTTGTAGGTTCGTGGACCCAAATGTGCTCGAAGATTTGCCGACTATCTTGCTGATGTGAAAGAAGATGTGGGAGTAAAAAATATTATGGTTTTGGAACGCGGTTATAATGGTTGGGAAGCTTCCGGAAGGCCTATTTGCTGTTGCAAAGAAGGCCTATTAGATTTATGCAGTTGCTATTAGACAAAGCAAAATGAATAAGTCGGTTGGTATATTTAACCATATATAAAAGTGATTGATTCTTTCATACGTACGTGTATTTATTTGAGAATAATATATTTACTATACATGTAACATTTTTTTTAATTAAAGATTTTTTTTAAAACTAAAATTAATAACAAATTTACATTCGACTATGTCACGAGAAAGATTAAACCACTACAAGAAAAACGAGAATTTCCGACGGATTTTTGGGAAATTCCGTCGGAAATCGTCATTTTCCGACAGAAAATGCCCGTCGGAAAAGTCGTCGGAAATATGCTCGTCGGAGATTTTCCGACGGACTTTCCGACGGGAAATTTCCGGTGGACCAAGTTCGTTGGAAAGTTCGTCGGAAATTTTCCGACGAACAACTTCCGACGGGATTTCCGACGGAACTATCCGTCGGAAACTATTGTCTGGTCAACTGTTTGACCTTAATTTCCGACGGGATGTTCCGTCGAAAATATTTTCTTTTTTTATTTTTTTTTCTAAATTTCCGACGGGTCAACCCGTCGGAAATTTAAATAAAAAAATTTTTAAAAAAATTTCCGACGGGTTGTTCCCGTCGGAAATTTACAAAAAAAAATAAAAAAAATAATTATGAAATATTATGCAAAAAGTAATAATTTTATTTATGAATTTATTTATTTTCCCTGATTTAAACCTATATCAATTAAATCACCAAATACCATACAAAAATCAACAAATCCCACAAAAGTATCAACAAATCACGGATAAAAATCAACAAAATAAATCAATAAACACGTCGAAAATCATAAAATATCTTACAAAATCAAATTAATCTCAATCGTCAACAAAAGTTCCATAATAAAATAGGCGCAAACACAAGATGGACAAAAATGTAATAAATAGGCTCAAAATTACATATTCAAGTAAATATACTATTGAAGGAGTATATGATACAATAACAATGAAATCTTACACATAATTTTAAGAGCATAATGTCGGTAGATACAAATTCAAGATCCAATTACACATAATGCATTAAAAGAGCTCAAAATAATTACAAAAGGTCACACTGAGTCAAATTATGCAAACAAGTGGATTAAACATCAACCAGTTGATATCTTAGCTTACAAATATCTACCTTGAGAGTTAACACATTTACAACAACCTTTTCAAAATGTACATTTTGAATCAATACAAATTATCAACTCCATTGAGAGTTGTAACAAATATCGTTTTAAATAATGGGATAACACCTTCTTGTTAGATTAATATATTTATCAGTTGAAATAAATGAACAAGAAAATAAATAACTGAAACTTTTCTTTCATGAAAAAACTTGCTCACAACAACCATTTCATCCCAATTTTTTTTATGCAATAAAGTAGAGAAGCTATAAAAAGAAAAAGCGAGCAACTTAATTAACAAGAAATAAACAAACATTTGGGAGCTAGTTTCATGTTATACATTTGGCACTTACGTAGAAGTCAAAATGATCTTTTATACTTAAATCGACTGATTTCATATACAATTAAGTTCTGCAATGAACAAGAATAAATTGAAAGAGAATTAATATTTCTCGTAATATAGTTAAAGCAATGTTGTTGAAGTAGTGATATAATATATCTAATGCACCATAACTACTATAAGAAATAATTTAACACCAATAATAGTAAACAACTACTTTTAGAACACATTAACATTAACCAAATCGCATCAAACCAAAAAACAAGAAAACTATATATAGTTCACAATGAGTCAAAATTTGCTTAATTTAATTAAACACAATAGTTATACATAGCAAAATTGGCTTAATTTAATTGAACACAATAATTATACATAGCAATAATTATACATAACAATAATTATACATAGCAAAAACAGGAAATAATTTTCAGCAACACATGAAGTAGATCCATTAAACCAACTTAAATTGAGAGGAGAAAGTGAGTATGGGTACCTTTTTAGTGGCATACGTACGGGCTCGGAGCAGGGCAGGGACTACGACGACGGAGCAGGGCAAGCGTTGTGGAGGTCCCGCGACGACGGAGTAGGCATCGGTTTATTGTCGAAGAAACAATAAATTGAACCAAATAAACAGTAATATTGCGACATAATGATGAAAACAATGAGTCATATTTCCAAAATCCAAATAAAACTACATATAATGATCTTTCAAGCGCTCATAATACAATTCCATAATTCGGTGGCTAGTTGTATTCAAAACTACCTCAAAACATGGTTCCATTTCAAGCCTTAGCAGCAAGCTTTTCCTTGGCCTTCTGAATCTTAACAACCTTCTTCACAATCTTTTGTTCTTCCACCAAAAAAGCTCTAATAATCCTATAAAAACAAAAAGAACAAAGTTATACACGTCACACAAAAACAATCCAAGAATAATGTGTTCACATAATAGTAATTTAAATTCAGAAAATATAAACTGTGAAAACACAAACTGCTTCATCTAGTAAACAAAAAAACTCAGTGTGCTATTTTCATTAGCAAGATACCCCTATGTAAACATTTTTAGCACAATGCACTAATCTAAAATACTCTAATACGTCAATAGATGGATTATTTCCATTTATATACCAATTTTTAAAGTTAACATGGGTGTTCTCATATTAAAGTGTGGGGTATAATTGTCACTTTTAGTACAAATTATGAAGAATACTTGTACTAAAACAATGTAAAACACAATGCAACTTGTGAGGGGGACAAATGTTAATTAAAAGGAACACAAGGGTCTTTTTTCTAATAAAATAAAGTGGAGTGTTTTACCATTTAGGAATTTAACACAAAAAGAAGAACGAAAAGATGAAAACAAACCTTTCTCTCACAGCACCACCAGATAACACACCACCATAAGGACGGTTAACAGTTCTCCGATTCCTTGACAATCTAGACCTCTTGTACTCAGTAGGTCTCAAATGTGGAATCTGAAAAACATGAAACACCGTTGAAGCATTTGTTCAAACACATAATTTACAATCTACAACAAAATCGAATAGATTCAAAAAATGGCCGGAGGGAAGCGAAGGAGTGGCGGCGTACGGCGTACGGGCTCGGAACCTGTTGGGTGGTGGCAGGCCGCGCGGTGGGTGGATGGGAGAGAGAGGAAAAACGCGGTGGGTTGAGAGGGAGAGGGAGAGGGAGAGAGAGGGGAAGTGGGAGGATGGGTGGTGGCGGTAATGGCGGTGGTGGCGGTGGGGTTTGTAGCCGCGGCGGAGGAGAGAAGAGAAGGAGAAATGAAAGGAAAGCTGCGCGGCTAGGGTTTTAGTCGCGCAGTTTTCCGACGGGTTTGCCCGTCGGAAATTTAAATTTTTTTTTTTTTTTCAAATTTATTATTCATCAATTATAAATGAATAATGACTAAAATCGTGCAAAACGCCCTTAAGTCAGTAAAAAAAAACTATTTTAATTCAATTTCGTTATGTATACTGAGGTTATTCGAAATCAGATCGATCGATTCTCGATTTGCAACGTTAATTGACCAAAGTCAACATTAATTGTTGACCTTAGGGCCGGGTTATGTACATTGAGGTTATTCAAAATTAGATCGATATCGATTCTCGATTTGTAATATTAATTGACCAAAATCAATACTATTGACCTCGGAGTTATGTACATTGAGGTTATTCGTAATTAGATTGATCGATTCACGAATTAAAGGTCTAATTGACCAAAGTCAACACTATTGACCTCGGGGTCATGTACATTGAGGTTATTCGTAATTAGATCGATCGATTCACGAATTGAAGGTCTAATTGACCAAAGTCAACACTATTGACCTCGGGGTTATGTACATTGAGGTTATTCGTTATTAGATCGATCGATTCTCGAATTGAATGTCTAATTGACCAAAGTCAACACTATTGACCTCGGGGTTATGTACATTGAGGTTATTCGTAATTAGATAGATCGATTCACGAATTAAAGGTCTAATTGACCAAAGTCAACTCTGTTGACCTCGGGGTTATGTACATTGAGGTTATTTGTAATTAGATCGATCGATTCTCGAATTGGAGGTCTAATTGACCAAACTCAACACTGTTGACCTCGGGGTTATGTACATTGAGGTTATTCGTAATTAGATCGATCGATTCTCGAATTGGAACGTTAATTGACCAAAGTCAACATTAATTATTGACCTTAGGGTCGGGTTATGTACATTGAGGTTATTCAAAATTAGATCGATATCGATTCTCGAATTGTAATATTAATTGACCAAAGTCAATACTATTGACCTCGGAGTTATGTACATTGAGGTTATTCGTAATTAGATTGATCGATTCACGAATTAAAGGTCTAATTGACCAAAGTCAACACTATTGACCTCAGGATTAAAGGTCTTTTTTCATAATATTTTCCTTTTAATTATTGCCAGCGGAAATTATAAATATATTTGTTCTTTTTTATATATATTTTCCGACGAACATAACCCGTCGGAAAATTTCAACTTATTGAGGTCTTTAATTTTTTAATATTTTCCGACGGATTATTTCCGTCGGAAATTATTAATATATTTTCCGACGGAATAATCCGTCGGAAAATTTTATTTATTTTTTCTTTTTTTTTGTTCCTAAATGTTTTCCGACGGATTATTTCCGTCGGAAATTATTAATATATTTTTTTATTTTTTTATATATTTTCCGACGGAATAATCCGTCGGAAAATATTATTTATTTTTTCTTTTTTTGTTCCTAAATGTTTTTCGACGGATTAATTCAGTCGAAAATTATGAATACATATATATATATTTTTTTATATATTTTCCGACGGCAATATTCCGTCGGAAATTTTTTATTTCTTTTTACTTTTTTTTTTTATAATTTCCGACGGATATGTCCCGTTGGAAATTATATAATTTAATTTTGGATTTTTTAAATGCCATTTCCGACGGGTATATTCCGTCGGAAATTATATAATATATTTTTAATAGAATATCCGACGGAATATACCCGTCGGAAATTATATAATATATTTTTTAATTATTTTTAATATAATTTCCGACGGAATATACCCGTCGGAAATGATTTTCTAATATATTTTAAAAAAAAATTGATTTTTCCGACGGATTTGGTTGTCCGTCGGAAATTCCGTCGGAAATTCTACTTAATTTCCGACGGAATTTTTGTCCGTCGGAAATTTTTGTCTATTGAAAATGATATGTTAGAAGAGCTAGAGCAAACATATTTAATTAAAATACTTTTTCATATAATAAACACAAAAAATAATTTACATCAAATATAAAAAGAAAAATAGAAACCCTGAATTTAATTTCGCCTATAGCCCCAAAATTATAGAACCCTGTTTTTGCAAAGAAAAAATTGAGGAATTCACATGTAAGAGGAAATATTTTTTTCCAAATTGGCTTTCATGGCCATAGTATTTCTCAATATGTATTTAGCCCAAAAGTATTCCCTTAAATATCCATTTTGCTTAAAATAACCAAAAAAGAATAGGATTCGGAGGAAAATCGTAGTCGCCAAAATTTCAGTGGTGGTTGGAGTTGGAGTTTCTTTATTTTAAGATGACTTTTACTTACGACAAAAAGTTGTACATTTATTAGTGTGCAAGGAGAATCTTACTATGTTTCCGTTCAAGGTGCGACAAGCCAAAATAAAATATAAAATTACCTCCCAATTCCCATTTTATATGTGATTTTGTATAATTGGGGCCCTCTCACCCTAAATCAACCCCATCTCAAACGAAAGCGGCTGCCGGGTGCAAAATGCAATGTATGTGGTGGGATAAATCATCCCTAGAATTCATAATTGTATTTTCAAATTTAAGGAAAAAAAAAATAAATTACTTATTTTGTCTCTAGATTTTTTGTCCTTGGTGGTCAACTTTTTCCAAAAAAACGAGGGGTGCTAGTTGTTGAGTTTTTCTTAAATTGAGGTGCTAAATGCTAATTTTGTGTCTAGGGGGTTCAAAGTGTCAATTTCTCATGTTTCAGGGGTGCAAGTTGATGAGTTGTTCATGATTTGAGGGTGCTAAGTGCTAATATTTTTTCGGGGGTGCAAAATGGTCATGAATAAGGTAATTTTAAGTTGGAAAGAAAGAAAGAATTGGCTACAAATTACTTGGTAAATCATTATGTAAGTATAATAACAGCATGCAATTATAATGCTAAAGTGCTAACTGCTGCGTGCTACGTGCTAAGTGCTAATATTTTTTTTGATAAGTCTCTCACCTGCATTTAACAGTCAAAACTCCCGGCCGAAAACGATGGTTCGAAAACGAAGGTTCGAAGTTCGAACATTGTTGGATAATAAGTGTGCCTTCTCAACATAAATCAACACCCCACCTCAACGCCTTTTTTTATCACACTACACTATTTTTTTTCTTCCAAGTTCCAACTATGAGGTCCATTAGTTCCTTGATTCAAATCATTGCCTTCATCATTACTGCTCTTCTTGCTTTAATGCAGCTCAAATACGAGGGGATGGGGAATGATCAAAACCCGTTTTTAACTCATCCCTACACAATGATAGTCGCTATAACCTCTTCACTCTTGTGCTATTTAACATACTTGCTGCACGTGCACCTCAATATCATCAAATCCACATCTAATTTCGTTCGTTTTCCCCACCGTACCTGTGTAGTTCTCACTCATCATTTCATGGTGTTTTTATGTAGCGTATCAGTTGCATCACTCGCGTCAATTTTCTTTCCGGATTCAGCCAGGCCTTTTATTTATGTCACATTCATGTTGATATCTTCAATCCAAGTATTGTATTGTTTATACCGTACAATCGTGGAGGATCATGCGATTGTGCGTACAAGGGGTATTGTTGGTAGATTTCTCGACAATTTGGGTGGGATATTTGAAACTGAATACATACTCCCCAGGTGATCGATCTATTCTTGACGTACGACAGCAATATATATTTTATGTATTAATTAAATTATAGGAGCGCCTATCTAAGATATATATATACTTTTATGCATGTTAAATAGATCATGAAGGCCATTTACTTTGTATTTGTGTTAATGTTTTGTTTATTATGAATGCAAAATAAAATTTTAGTATTTCTTGTCCACATATATAATTGTCATTGCTGGAGCCAAAAGCCCAGGACAAGGAAGGTAATGATATATATGATTGTGAGTGGTACTTCTTTGCGAGGATCAAGTTTGACCGGATTCAGATTTTTTTTCAAAATTTTGTTTGGTGAATTGTTGTTACTTTTGGATACTCATCGATTATGGATGTTGGGAAGCTGGAGTTTGAGAGAGGGGCAGTGGGGAGGAAAAAATTACTGGGAAGTGGGTGTTTAAATTTTTAAAACTGATACATTATTGACCCCAAAATTTGAAATCATTTTTCAATTGAATCCAATTTTAATTATTAATTAAGTTGTAAACTTGATTCAAAATCTCCAATATATTTACTATTTTGACTTTATATATTCAAGTAATTAGGATGTAAAATGTCCTTATTTTACTAATCAATTAATAATAAGTGCAGTATTCTTATTCAAACTTGTAAACTAATTTAATTTATGGAGTGATAAATTATTTCTCAAGTTTAATTCATGCTTGAAATAAATGATTACTAGCTTAACCCGTGTTGTGTTATTAAATTTATTAGGATATTCAAAAAAACTGGCAATATCGCTAGCCTTATATATTTATGTATATCATGTCATATATATGTCCGTCACACGTCTATCTTTGGGGAAAATGCAAGATACTCCCCTGTGTAATGCTAAACTTGCAAGAAACTACCCTGTGAATTTTTTATTGCGCCAAACTTCCTTGTGTTTTCAAAAACCCTGCAAAAAACACCCAATTTGTAAAAAATAGGTCATTTTTTATCGACATATTTCAAGAAATCATTTTTAAAATATATCACGTGAAGTTGTAGGGACCAACTTGAAGTATTTTAAAAATAATTTCTTGAAATATGTCGATCCCAAACGACCTATTTTTTACAAATTGGGTGTTTTTTGCAGGGTTTTTGAAAACACAAGGAAGTTTGGAACAATAAAAATTTCACAGGGTAGTTTCTTGCAGGTTTAGCATAACACAGGGGAGTATTTTGTATTTACCCCTCTATCTTTTGAGTCTACATGAAAAACAGTACAAAATTTTTTAAAAGTAAAATACCACTTGAAAGACGAAATTCAGGAGGACATGGAAGGGCGTTATCCTTGCACATCCTGATTCTATAATTTTTTATGTATTGCTGTGTAGAAATAAACTGTGTGTGTGTGTGAGAGAGAGAGAGAGAAAGAGAGAGGGTGGGAGGAAGGGACTCAAAAAGTCAAAACTTTTTATTTGTGAGGGTAAATTGCTCATACATACAAGTACAACTCTGGCATTATCCCAGCCCTTAATCATGCATTGCAGAGTAACATTGATCAATGTGTGAACTCTTAAAAAAGAAATACATAGAAACCTGGTTTTGCACGTCACCCCCAGAAAAGTTCCATTTTCGCACTTTCCCCCCTATAATTGAAAAAACATGACAATGCCCCTTATAAGTTGATAAATGAGTGCACTTTGCCCCCTAGTCATCTTCAAGTAATTTTCAAAGGGTAAAAATGTCACTCAGGGGGTTTTCTGCAATAACAAACAACTTTAAGGGGATTAAGTGCACAAAATTTCAAAATATCCAAATGTGACTTGCAATTTAAAAAAATAAAAAATATTGAGTTATATTTTTATACGAAAATTCAAATTTAAAAAAATGAAATTTTCATTAGTCCTAATTATTTATTTATTTTTGTTACAAATAGATCATTTCTATTCTAAAAATGTTTTAATCAAATCAAAGAAGTTTGAAAGTAAAACAATTAAAATAAAAAATATGTTATAAGACTAAAATTAGATTACGATGTGATTTATCAAGGTAAATAATTCTCTGAAAATTTGCTTTGAAATGTTAATATTTTAATAACTTAAATTAATAATATTTTGTGCACTTAGCTCCCCAAAAGATTAAAATTATTGCACTAAACCCCAAATTTACATTTCTGCCCTTTGAAATCCAACAAATTATTGACCAGGGGGCAAAGTGCACTCACTTATCAACTTCTAGGGGATATTGTCATATTTTTTCAATCATATGGGGGAAAGTGCGAAAATGAAACTTTTTTGGGGGTGACATACAAAAATCCCTTAATAAAATGGTGGATTAGTATTCCATACTTGGTTTCACAAAGAAACTAAATGGATAGGAGTTAGTCTTTAAATTCAAGTAATAACAAACAACTCTGATTATTAATTATCATGGAACCAATTAGAAGGTCGACCTTGGCAAATATACCTGCATGAGATCATATTTATTTTTAATCTTCCATTCATTTTTTTGAAGGGTGACATGTGCTCCAAGTTATCGTACTCCATAATTTCAATCTCTCTTTTTAAGTTGCATAAGTGATTTTTCAAAAAAAACCCTATCTATTCATAATGATAAATTTATCTCCCTGTAATTTGGAAAAGAGCATTTTACCCTCTTGTATTCTTATAAAAGTTTTACACCGCCTCCCTGACATTTTTATATGTGGCACTTTATCCCCATGTATTATGGTAATGTGGCATTTTACCCTATGTATTATGATAAATGTGGCATTTTACCCCTGTATTATGATAAATGTGACAATTTACCCCCTATGTTACAAAATATTTTTCAAGTCCACTCTTAATTTCAGCAAGTGACTTATATTCTCCGACTGAAGGAGATAAATTGCTCTTTTTTAAATTTTCACAGGGGTTAACATAATCTTTTTAGGGGTAAATTAAACATTATGCATTTCACATGGGGTCAACTGACATTAACTCCTTTATCCTTCTACGTATAATAATTTCTCATATATTGCACATGGAATGGTTCTTTTCCATTATTATATAATCCACTTGTATTTAATTAATATTGTTAATTTCTTGGCATAAATATTATTTATATCCTTATACCCAAAAAAAATAAAAACGGTACATAACTCTTCTTAATTATATAAACAATAACTAACTATATTCAACAAAATAAAAAGGTATTGGAATCCTCATAATTACATATTTGAACCTTGAATTGATATATTTCAATTCAACTAATTAAATGAATCAAGTTACCTTTTTTTTCAAATATATATATATATATATATAAGTTAAATAATAAATCGTAAGAAAGAAAAAAACGGTTGTGGCTCTCAAAGTTTTTATAAAAGTTCTCTTTAAAATAAAACAAAATGAACCTCGAACTCCTTAAACTTACAAATATAATAATATTAAAGTACAAACATTATAAAAATCTAATAATATATGCTTGTAGCAACTTAAACCTCATAACCATAAAAAAACAAATAACGTAATATGAGAAATTAAAATTTGAAATACATTGAATTTCCAATTGAATATTTTTTATATGTATCATTAGAATTAATTTTTTGAACTTATTAAGTACTAAAGTTCAAATATTCCAACCTCTTGTATGTAAAATTAATTTAGAAATTTATATTTCTTTTATTTAAAAGTACTGTTTTTTTAAGATTGGACTGTAATAATTAATATTTAATTTTTAAGAATTATTAATATTATTACATTAGGGTGGCAACTGGGCAGGTCGGGTTCTTAATGGATTTATAATAACGGGTCGTGAACGGCCATGTCCTTAATGTGCGGGTTAAAAGCGGGTCAACCAGCTATTTTTAATTTTTTTTTTTTAAATTCACTCATTTTCTGAATTTTCATTTTGGATGGATCATAAAGTTATCAACTCCATTTAAAAAGTACAATTTTGACCAAAAAATAACACCTAATTTCACATAACAAACCTACAAAAACTTGAAGAATAAGATCACATAGAATCAAGCTAATCAACAATGAACAATTCATACACCCAAAAAATCTAAACAAAGAGTTACCACCCTTAATTTCTCATACCCTAAAACAGTAAAAACAATAGAATATTTTGAATATAAATACAAAAACACAGATCAAGTAAAAAAAAATCTATTGTCTAAAAAACTCGGACGTTGATGTATCGTGGATATCTGATTCCTTTATCCGGTCCTTGCTCCAATGTCCATGTAATTCCAAGTTTCTTGTTTTCCTACAAAGAAAGGTTATACGCCGGAGTGGTAGGTTGCCGGTGGAACCTCGTCCGATGCTTAACTCAGCAAAGTGCTTGAAGCTTAAACAATTTTAATTACAGAGAAGGAGGCGGCAAAATTGTGTATTAGGGTTAGAATGATCATACAAGTGTTGTATTTATACTAGTTGGAATAGATCGGGATCTTTTGGGATCTTCCGTGATTCTGGGGATTTAATCAGCAAGCATGGTAACTCTTCCTTAGATAGAGTCCATGTTCCTTAAAATAGGTATTTGATGAAGATCTCGTTGGATTTCCCTGTTTTTGGTCGCATAGGCATTGCCTCACTGGTTTGCCCAAGGTCGCTTGATGGCCCTGGTATTGTATTGACCTCACTCTCTATGTGGAGATCTGTGGATTGCACCCTTTAGCAAGTCTTGGGTCGCGTCCTGAAATGTTCATGCCCTTGGGTCACATTTTCGGGTCGGGCCATGATTTGGTCTCATGCTATATCAGACGTACATATAGATGTTTGGGGGAAGAGAATCCTTTTTTTTGTTTTTTTTTTCTTGGTGGGTGAATGATGTAGACGAGAAGAGATGGAAAAAAAAAGTCAACAAAAGCTTTAAAATTATTGTTTCTGATTGGCCGGAAAACCAAGAATTGGCCGAAAAATGGTGTGGGTCTCCAGAATTGTAACAGTATTGGAGATGTAAAGGAGAGAGGGAAGTAAGGCGGCTAGGGTTGTACGTACTACATACACCCTGTATTTAATGTGTGTGAAACTGTTTTTTTTTTGTTTTCTTTAAGATCATTATCAAACTCATTAGTGACCCGTTAAATATATAGTAGACCCAAGACCGACCCAACTTAACAAAAATATAAATTAAAGGATTTGGGTATGGGCAGGCCAGGGAGGGCATGGGCCCCCTTGGGTCCTAACCTTTTTTGCCAGGCCTTATTACTACTAGAATCTCACACTATGGATAATCGACTCCACAAACCAAATTTGAAACTTCACCAAGCTCGATTTAAAAAGAAACAAAATGGTGAGTTTTATTAAGCGGTGGGAGCACTTCTAGATCTCTATTGTGATTTTTAAAGTGTTTGACCACAATTATAAAAATGATTTTTGGTCATTCTTGATATTCATGGTGTTTGGCCCCATATAATCACTGTTTGGATCTCGAGAAGCTAAAAATCAACTTAGAAGCTCCTAAAGTGTTACTTATGCAGAATCTATTATACAAAAGCAATTAGTTTATAATTAATTTTTATTATAATCAATTATTGTCCAAATCCATTTTAGTAAAATTAATTCTCTTATAATTATTTTTCGAACCTCTAGGCCAAACTCACCACATTTTGCTAGGCTTTGGCTTTTTCCTGGAAACTTCTTTTGCGCAATCGAGCTTATCTTTGGCTCCAAATTAAAAGTAAACAACTACAATCGAGTTCTCACATAAGATTCTTACCTGGACCCGGTACAAGAGTGAGCTCCCGGACCTTGTGGTCTAGGATTTTTCTCTTTCTTTTTGTTTTTCTCTTTTCTTTTCTTTTCTTCTTCTTGATAATTAATATTCTTATACACAAATCAAGACATATTAACATTTTTTGTGTTGTAAATTTATAATACATTGTTTCTATTAAAAAAAAAACATCTTAATTATTTAATTTACTCATTACTAATAAAATACAATTTATTGAGAATATAAATTAATGAATGGAATTATAACACACAAATAACCAAATAATCAATTTTACATCTTCAAAATAAATAAAAACAAAAACTCACATATAGGGACAAAGAAACATAAGTTAATTTTTTTACAAATTAAATATGGCCCAATAATTGGGAACAAAGTTTGGATGGAGATGGACAATATATATAATTGGGCTCGGATTTTCTGCTTAGGTTCAATAATATAATCAATTCGTTAAGGCTTTTATTGATCTTCTAATGCTTAGACTTCAAAGTTTAAACATAGTCAATTTGAAAATTATCATGACATAAGGCCTATTTAGAAAGGTTTGACTTAGTTTCAAGGTTTCACGAAATTAGTCAAACTAATAGATAACGCCGTGAAAACATCGTTATTATGTGCTTTCTTAAGCCTAAATTAATTGCTTTGATCCGAGTTTTGTGTGCCTTTTTGCTTGTATTTGTCTTTTGGCCTAGCTTTAGGCTTTTGTGTGTTTTCTTTTGTTTTTCGTCGTTTTTGTCTTGTTGTTCTGTTTTTAGATTTGAGGATTTTGCAAGGCTAAAGAGAAGTCCGAGAGGATATGATTCAGTGCAATTCCATCAAATAATGACTCGGTGGTCGTAGATGCAAGTCGTGCCTTTCCACAAAAAGAGCTTCAAAGGAAATAGAACCCGAAACAAATTGTACAAGAATGTAAATAGCTGCTCACTAAAACATGCACAACTATCTCATAGCTAATCCAAATGAGATAAATTTTTAGTATGTTATAGATGAATGAGTTAGCTATGCTAAGGACTTTACGGATCCGCAATCGAAATTCGGAATCAAAAGATATGCTGCTCGGAAGGAAGTGTGACAGAGCAGAAAACTCACTGTCCAAACCTCACAGCGGTGAGACCCATTTTCCAGCACCTCTGAATCTGCGGCAGCATAGGGGTTTTTTTGTATTTTCCCCCTTTGATCCCACTTGTAAATATAGGCTTCTTGGGGGGCTTTTTGGTCTTTGTTATCATAGTTTTTGGGGTAACTTGGGCACTTTTATGTTGTTGTTTCTCTTGCTAATAGGGCAAGAGGGTTGAAAACTTTTTACAACTTCTTCTTCACATTTACTTTAGCCTCCATTGAAGAACTTTAACTTTTCTACTCTCCATTGAAGACATAAAGACATGAGGAAAAAGTTGTTGAGGATTTCAACCACTAGGCTTACTCTAACCCTTATTACTTTGTCCATTTATATTTATGACTTTCATTAATCTACTGGATGATTTATTTAATGCCATGAGTAGCTAATTCCTCTTTTCTTGGGTTTTATTGATCCTATGTTTTATTCTTGATTAAATTATGATAAGATGATTGATATGATGCTTATATGTGTTCGTTAATCCAATTTCGTGCTTATTGTTCGTCTTATGGTTTGGCTTTGGCCAACTTTGAGGTGAAATTTATTGGTTCTTGATTGCTAGACATAGTGATTTTGAGGATTTGATTATGAAATTGGATTGTGATTCGATTATAGGATAGACATATACCTAGGGCGTTTCGTATTCATTTAAGGTTTGAGTTTAATGCTTCGATTAGATTTTAGTTAATTTAGACACAAATTTGATTAGTTTAATTCGATAGGTTTGTATGCAGCTCGAAAGATACATATGAACGTCCTTGAATCCTTGAATAGCAAACACAAGCATAAGATATCATTTGTCGAGTCATTTATCTTGAATTGAACTAGGTGACGTAAAATCCTAGAAGCCTTTATCATATTATCAAGTCAAGTGTTAGTTAAGTGCTTAAATCATTCATAATCACCTTAATTTAGCTTTAATATCGAAACCACCACCACTTTATCAAACTCAACTTATAAATCTAAGTAGAAGTAACAAGACATTGGTTGGTAATTAATTGAACAAATCCTCGTGGGTTCGACACTCCTTATCACTTTATTACTTGTAGACGACCGTATACTTGCGTGGTTTGCGTACTACTATTTGGAGCGCAACAGTCATTCCACATAAAATCTTAGTACATATTTCATGACACATGTTTCAACTTATCTATAATCCAATATATCTCATACCCATATGACACATTAATTTGACAAATATCACCTACGTTTTATCCTCAAACCCTAACATCGAAATAAAAATCAAATCATATCTCAAATTTCTAAAATCAAAACTTAAATGAAATGGTGTTTAAGATCTTTTAATAAAACCATTTAAATTATTTTTTCACGGTCTAAAGTCTAAACCAAGTTAAGACAAACCAAAACCAATCGAGGAAGACTCTACTTACCAAACGGGCCAATAAATAGAAATAATGTCGTTACTAAAGCCCAACAATGCAATTTAGGATTCATCTCAGACTCGGGCTAAATTAGCGAACAGTACACACCCAATTCTATATAAAATCTAGGGCTGTTAATGGGTCCGGATTCTGGTCGGATCAGGCTCGTCTAGATCCGCCTCCATTTATATCGGATCGGATTATGTCGGATTCAGATCTTGTTCGGATTGTGCTCTGATCTAGATTTTTTGAATCCAGTGGATCTTGGTCGGATTTGACCGGATATCGGATATTTTTCGGATCCAATAAAATTTTCATTTAAAAAATTACATTAATATTTTTCCTAAAACAAGTTTATTAACTTTATAATTTTATTTAATTTTAGCTCACATGTTCAAACATCTTTTACTAATATTCATATTTTTAGATGAAAATACTGGTTCAAATAAATTTATAAACGAGTTATAAATTATTATCTTCTTAAATTGATCTTTATGATGTATACGTGTGCGAGACACACATGTATGTATAAACATATTTGCGAGATGTGTGTGTCGCACACGTATACATACATATGTTTGTGTTTATGAAACTATGTTGCCCTTTGTACTTATTTGGTATTATTGGTCGGGTTTACTTCGGTTAGAATCACCATGGGTTCTGTTAACAATACGGTAATGGATAAGATACTAGTAAGTACGGGAACCAATGCAATTTGTTTCTATATCTACTTCCATCTTCTTATTTCCTTGAACATGCAACTCATATCTTATAACTTTACTTGCATGATGACATCATTTAACTTCAACGATTTGATGTTCTCTTTCCCCCTATATTTTAACAAAGTGTTACTGGTAGATCAAATATTCAGTTATTCATTTAATTCAACTGAATCGACAAGAGTATATATGATGTGCTCGAAGATTTGCCGACTATCTTGCTGATGTGAAAGAAGATGTGGGAGTAAAAAATATAATGGTTTTGGTGTTAGCAATTATTCACATAAGCATGTACGATAATGGATCGACTATAATCATGCTAATTGCTTAATCATAATTAGATTTAGAGATACCTGTCTTCATGGCGTTGACAATCGGTAGCGGAATTACTGATTGAATGGAAGACTGGTTTCTCTCTCTTGCCACAGTTTCGAGTTTCTAATAATGCGTTAAGTTATGAGGGAACTTAACAGCTCTGAAAACGTGTAGAGAGAGGACCAGTTTCTTCATTATATAGATATAGAACCCTAATCCTCACTACTCAAGGGTTCTTCATCTATGGGCCTAACCCTAATGGGTTAATCATAATGGGCCATAATTTACATTCTCCCACTTGGCCCATGAGAGAATTAACATTAATCGTCATTGCATAGTAAATCACAAATACAAGTCATGGCGGTCCTAAGTTATCATTGTCCAACAAACTCCCTTCCATGTACCACGATATAAGTGACCCACTACACAAGACTTATACTTGGAAACTTTCATAATGTCCATTCATGTTATTGTTCACATAATGGCCATAATAGTGTACACAATCATTAAATAACAGGAATATTACTTTTAGGTTTCAAAAACATATAAATTGAGCTCAAAAGTGTCAATATTGATTCATAAATGATCCTACAATACAATAATCAATTACTACCAAGACTCATTCGGTTAGCATGCTCATAAATGTCTTCTGGTAATGATTTATTCAAAGGATCAATAATTATCAGACCGGTTCTGATGATAATTTGACACTTTATGTTTCTGAATAACTTCTTCAACGACAAAAACATTTAACTCCAAATATTATGCACCTTTGGAATGTTTATCGTTCTTAAAGAAGAACTGCTGCATAACTATCTCATAAATACTTCAACGACTTGGCAATAATGTTAACAAAATCAAGTCATGAAATAATATTATGCAGCCTTAATTGTGGCCTCGAAACACGCCACAAGTATAGATTTTGTAGTGATAAAACTTTGGCAATTTATTTTGGACTTTTCATGATATCGTCCCTCCAGCCAAAAGGAACAAATAGCCAAAAGTGAACTTAATACTACCAAGATATCCAAAATCGAAATCTAAATATCTGATCATCTCAATCAAAATCAGATCGTTTATATGTAAGCATATAATCCATATGTTTCTTGCGTATAACATGAAACCATATTGACAATTTTCTAATAAAGATTATTTTAAATTGTCAAACATACCGACTACGAAGATGATGTATAATTGGTGCGTGCATGAGTATACATCAAACCTTAAGTAATGAAATATTTTTTCATTTCTTTCCGCTAAAAAATATTATTTGGCATTAGAATAATTTTTTATTTCTCTCTTAATTTTGGGACTACACTTAAATTTGCAATTTCTGCATCCCAAACCTTTGATATAAGTTTATGAAACAACTAATCCGTCCATGTGATTTATTTTAGACTATTTCAATCTTAATCACATAAGTTGTCTCTCCAACATCTTATATCATAAAAATTATGAGAATTTTTTTTACTCCAATATAGCAAATCAAAATTGCTATTTGCCAAAAAAGAATATCGTCAATATATTAAATGATCAACTAACTCCCACTGACCTTTAGATATTTACACAAACAAAATAGTGATTTCTTTAAATCTTAAGGAGGCAATGATATCATTGAACATAAGATGATATCATTGTCGGGAGGTTTGTTTAAATCATTATATTGACTTTTTAGTTTACACACTATATATCCTTTTCATTAATGAAAAATGAAATGTTTTCTCATAAATTCTCTCTTATAGTTTCCTTCAGAAAGACGATTTTTCACATCCATTTAATGTAGTTCTACAAATGAATTACAAGTGTCACAATAATTTTGAGATAATCAATGTCAGTTCTTTACAGTAGAATCCTTGAAAATCAATCAAACTTACATTGTTCAATATTGCCTTTTGAGTTGAGTATGATTTTGAAGACACACCCAACTCAGTTTGATCTTTATGGCAATGTGACCAATCAGATTTGTGATTGTAATTCAAGGATTTCAACTTATCTTTCTTGACATCAATTTATTGCTCAAAATTTTCACTTATAATGGCATGTGAGTATAATACCGGATCTTAATTCATCAAAAGTTACTTCCAACTTTTGCTGATAAAAGAAATCACTCAGCGTTGCAAAATCGCATTACGTTATGAGATTTTCTTGAGGCAACTCTTTGTGTCTCACCTTTTACAGGTTCATTATATGAGTTGTGATTTCAGTGTATCGATCAATTTTTAATTGATCAACATATATATAGGAGTTACATCATGACAACTTATTTATTGTCACTCCCACTAAAATCATCATTCTCAATGAACCCTTCATTTTTCCGGTTTTCATAATTTATAAGTTATGGTTAAAAGGTAAATATCAAATCCTTTGGAATTCTCAGGATAACCAATAAAGTATCCATTAACAGTTCGAGAATCCAATTCTTTCAAGTGAATTAGCTTAAATTATGTCGTACAACACCAATCATGCAGGTGTCTTAAATTTGGTATCCCACAAACCGAAAGCTTGCGATGAGCCTTTTGTTTTACTAGAACCCAATTGAACAAATATGACAGTTTTAAGAGCACAAATCCACAAGGATTTGATCCACGATGAATTACTCGTCATGATTCTAACCATATCTAATAGTAATCGATAATGTCTTTCAATCACACCAACATTTATGGCATGCTTGACATATTGCATGGAGCACATATGACACTTTTGTGAGATAATTATTAAATAAATCGAGGCATTTATTCTATTTAATATATCTCTTCATAATATTCTCCATGTTTATTAATTTTTCCCTTTTCCCATCTAAGTGTCTCAAATTAAATATCTCAATGATATTTGAAACTTGAGACTATTCGTAAATTAGATAGAAATTGTCTTAATGAAAAAATTTCTAATAACAAAGAAAATTAGAATATCATTAACGATAAATGAGAAAGAGTTAAATGAGGACAAATAGAAAAGTGTGTAAAATTTCAAGAAGCAAGATGTTTGTTATCATGTCACATTTCACATCACCAAAAAATGCGAATTGTGATTATATTTCAGTTTAAATAAACCAATAATAAGTAACCAAAATCAGTAAAGGGTTACTTTAATAAACTGAAATGTTAAATTCCTAAAGTATGTCACAGTCCCAACATGTTCTTGTGAACAGGAGTACATTCAAGCCACTATATATCCCAAAGAACGATAATTAAGTATGATTTAAACAATAACAAGGCTAAACTTTCACCTCCTTTTGAATCATACTTTACATTTCGGGAGTTCTTTATGATAGTGCTAAATCCAACATTCATATGTTCACAACTTACATAATTAGCTTCTTGAGTCACTATGTTGATGAAACTTAAACCTTACTGTTTGATAAATGTCTCCCCCTGAATCAACATACGGGACAATTCTTTGAGAATATCCATGTTCAGGAAGTAACGATTTCATAATAACATATAAGGAGAGATTCATCAATAACGATACATGATGACGATAAGTTTTAATTAGATTAATCATCTCCAATGCACGATTTCACATGCTTTTTGACTACTCATACTTGTAAACAAGTTTAGTTTGAGTTGTCAAGACGAGATATTTATCTAAATAGCGGAAATAATATCTCAAATTATAACACTCTTCTTATCTTAAGGAAGGGTATTATTAATTATTCGGTATGAGGGTAAATCTCAAGAATTTCATACTAAATTTATTGACCCTTATCCAATCTAGTAAAGAAAATTGGAATCACTAAGGGAAACAATAAACTTGAATTCATTTTAGAGAATCTTAAATATTGCAAGAAAGAAGCTCACATTAAAATTAAATTCATAAGTGCATATCATAGTAAGATTCAATAAAATACTATAACACACTAAATAACATTCGTTATTGGCTTGACTCATAATGTTTACTAGAAAAATGACTGAGCCTCCTTTGGGTCGACTCTAATGCTTTTTCATTGTAAACTGATTTATTTATCTTTTAATTGATAATATGAACATTATATTTGTGCATATAAATTCACTAGCAGTACTGATCAGGCCACTTTGGTGACTAACAAATCATCATAATAGGAATTTATGCACAAAATTAGAATTATCAAATACCAAATAAATAAATTGCACATGAAAGAACTTCACTAAATATACAAGTCAGGCCACTTTGGTGACTAACAAACTAATATATATTAGTAAATCACCTTTTCGTAATATGCTAATTAATATTTGGCAATAAATAAACCAATGTACTATTTTAAATTCACTAACAATACTGATCAGGCCACTTTGGTGACTAACAAATCATCATAATGTGAATTTAAAATAAATATGCAATAAATCTGATAAAATCACCAATTAAGTTAATTTACACAATAGAATTGACCAATCATATTAATCAGACCATTATGATCACTAAGAGACTAATATGACAGCAAATTCTTTTACGTAATGTGAAATTTAAATATTGGTAAAACACAGATTTATATGCAATTTAAAATTCATTCACTGTACTGATCAGGTCACTTTGGTGACTAACAAATCATCATAATATGAATTTTAAATAATAAGTGTATAATATATCACATTATACCAATAAATATGTAATAGTACATAAGGAAAATACTAATTATATCAATAAGGCCACTTTGGTGACTAACAAATCAATATAACTTTTGAGATCCTTTTTCATAAATGTACAATTAAATATTCAAAACAAAATTAGTGTACCATGAAAATTTACTAACCATACTGATTAGGCCACTTTGGTGACTAACAAATCATAATTATGTAAATTTTAGTACACAAATTGTCACATTATACCATTTAAATAAGTTTCACAATAAGGATATTAATTATATTAATCAGGTCACTTTGGTGATTAACAAATTAATATAACACTTACTAATCCTTTTACATAACGTGTAACTTAAGTTCTGGTAGTCAATAAATTAATGTGCATTCACTAACCCATACAGATCAGGCCACTTTGGTGACTAACAGATCTAATAATGTGAATTTTCACTTTATTGCACATTTTAAATTCTGGGTTGATGAATTATTTTAAATAATTGAGTAAAATTATATTAACTTTAACCCATCCAAATCATTAATACGGAGGAAATCCGCATGGCAATAAGATGCACTTTCTTTTTGCCTAAAAGAATAATAAATTCTTACTACATAAATAGGCTCAATTCAAGAGAATAAATTGAATCCTAAGTCATAACACATGATGGTTCAAGCATTAAAATTACCCCAAGATCAATTCACCAATAATTCAAGCTTGGAAAACTTTCATAATAAAATCGAATCTCTCTTTGGCATAAAATAATAAATTTCCATATATATTTTAAGCCCAGTTCAAGAGAATTGTAATGATTTTATAACATAATTTTTCTTTTTGAGTTTAGACCAAAATAATTAACTTTTTACCAACGTATTAGAATATATTACATCACAGTAATCTAATACAAATTTTTACTTATTCTTTAACCTATAACTCATCCAGGCCCAAAGAAAAGTAAAAAAAGAAAAATTAATTAAGTCCAAATCACCAACTGAAAATCTTCCGACACTTATTAAAGTAAAATGAGTCCCATTGTTTTACCTCAAACAAACATTAAAACTCAGTTGCCCAGACCCAAGTTTTAAAAGGTAAATACTACATAGCTCAAATGTTTGCTGTTATGAAACAACCCATTATGTTGCTGAATTTAGACAGGCCCAAATATTCCATGTCCAGGAAATACAAAAAAAAAGCCCAAAATCAGCAACCTAATTTTGCTTCTTGAAGAGTCGCGGCCAACGAGTACAATTACATACATAAGATTTCTTCAAGCATATCATAAGTTTTGATTCATGATCATGGTTGCATCATCATAATAATCATGCTGATAAAATCAAATCTGGAACTTGAACTTTGATTACTAACGGCATGTTTATCAAATCAAGAAAAATTGTTTTTAACAATCAATTTTTTGTATCATTAGATCATATTTCAAATATAATACACAGATCCAACATAACAAACGTAATTATGAGATTATTCAATTCATGTACTCTAAATCCCACAAGAAAATACAGATCTAAAGGAAAACATAAATTTTAGATCATATAATTCAAAAATAAAATTAGTAGCCCAACACGGGCTCTGATACCACTGTTAGCAATTATTCACATAAGCATGTACGATAATGGATCGATTATAATCATGCTAATTGCTTAATCATAATTACATTTAGAGATACCTGTCTTCATGGCGTTGACAATCGGTAGCGGAATTACTGATTGAATGGAAGACTGGTTTCTCTCTCTTGCCACAGTTTCAAGTTTCTAATAATGCGTTAAGTTATGAGGGAACTTAACAGCTCTGAAAACGTGTAGAGAGAGGACCAGTTTCCTCATTATATAGATATAGAACCCTAATCCTCACTACTCAAGGATTCTTCATCTATGAGCCTAACCTTAATGGGTTAATCATAATGGGCCATAATTTACATTTGGAACGCGGTTATAATGGTTGGGAAGCTTCCGGAAGGCCTATTTGCCATTGTAAAGAAGTCCCTTTCATCTTTATAGTATTTTAATTTTTTGCTCTTGAAAAATTTCCGGTTGCTTCTTGATTTAGTCATTCATAATTTAATTCATAGGTCATTTCGGATTAATTTCTTACATAAACATACGAATAATATATAACTAGCATTTGGATGGATTTAAATTTCTTTTTTAATAACAAATATTGTATTTTTATATCATGTTATTAAATGTTATGGAGTCTTTTCCTTTAACTTTGTTAGATCATATGTTCTAATAGGAAAAGAAAATATATGAATTATTTGTTGTTAATGTCATGCAAAAAGTTTCTTATGTGATATAATATATATTAGATTTATGCAGTTGCTATTAGACAAAGCAAAATGAACAAGTCGGTTGGTATATTTAACCATATATAAAAGTGATTGATTCTTTCATACGTACGTGTATTTATTTGAGAATAATATATTTACTATACATGTAACATTTTTTTTAATTAAAGATTTTTTTTAAACTAAAATTAATAACAAATTTACATTCGACTATGTCACGAGAAAGATTAAACGATCTGATCATTTTGTCTATTGAAAATGATATGTTAGAAGAGCTAGAGCAAAAATATTTAATTAAAATACTTTTTCTTATAATAAACACAAAAAAAATTTACATCAAATATAAAAAGAAAAATAGAAACCCTGAATTTAATTTCGCCTATAGCCCCAAAAATTATAGAACCCTGTTTTTGCAAAGAAAAAAATTGAGGAATTCACATGTAAGAGGAAATATTTTTTTCCAAATTGGCTTTAATGGCCATAGTATTTCTCAATATGTATTTAGCCCAAAGGTATTTCCTCAAATATCCATTTTGCTTAGAATAACCAAAAAAATAGGATTTGAAGGAAAATCGTTGTCGTCAAAATTTCAGGAAAATTGAAAAATTAACAAAAACCGCAATTAGTAACTACTATTTTGTTAGTTGGCTCCACTGAAATATTATGTTTTAATTCAATAATAATTATTAAAATAAAACTAGTTATAGGGGATTGAACGTTCTGCTAATGTGATTGACCTGTTTGCTTTTAGGACTACTAAAAGTAAATTAAGATTTCCACTTCAAAAATAAATAGGCACGTCAAGGCAAGTAAGGGATAATTGCAAACTGCCCAAATTAGTTGCATCCTTTTTCTAAAGTAACAAAAGAATCTGCACAGCACTAATCTTTGTTTCCTCACTTTTTAACATATAGAAGTGCGTCACCTTTTAACACTGGGCCAGGTTTTCGTTCCAATATTAAGATGACTTTTACGACAAAAAGTTGTACATGTATTTGTGTATAAGACGAAATTGTTGCTAAACATGGCGTAGGTTTTCGTTCCAATATTAAGATGACTTTTACTTACGACAAAAAGTTGTACATTTATTAGTGTGAAAGGAGAATTTTACTAGGTTTCCGTTCCAATATTTTAGTCACACGGGATCGGGGACCCATAGGCCATAGACAGCAGTTACAGTAGAGAGAATATCCTAATCATGCTAAGGCTTTCTATTTGCGGTTCAGGGGACCCGCACCTACCATTAATTAATATTGTTACTTTCTTAAGATACATGTATTATTTTATTATTTATATCACCCAATTATTTTAAAAAGGGTAAAGGTATGGAATCATATAAACAATCACCAACTATATATCCTTATACTCTTCTTAATATACAATCACTAACTACATTCAAAATACAAAAAAAAAAATTTGAAATCATCGTATATATATATAATTATTTAATGTGTCCGACGCGTTTAAAACATGATTAACTTGTATCTAACAACTAAATATTCTCGAGAAACCCAAAATTATATAATTACTTATTTGAACCTTGAATTTAACATTCAATTTAACTAAGATGAATCAAATGTAACATCTTTTTTATATAAGTTTATAAATAATTATAAGAAAATGATGATCATGACTCTCGGAGTTTTTATAATTTTTTTTTAAAATTGAAAAATGATGAACCTCAAACTCCTTTAACTTACAAATATAGTAATATTAAAGTACAAATTTTATAAAAATCTAGTAATTTATTCTTGTAGGAACTTAAGCCTCATAAACATACAAACGGAAAAAATGAAAGATAACCCTTTGTGTTATGCGAAACATACACAAAACTATCCTAAGAGTTATTATGAAACCCCTTTGTACTTTTAAAAATTCAGCACGAAACCCCTCACATGCTCAAAATAAGTCATTTAAGATCGACTTATTTCAAGAAACTAATTTTAAAATATTTCACGTAAAGTTGTAGGGACCAACATGAAGTAATTTAACAATGATTTCTTGACATAAGCCGATCCAAAACAACCATTTTTTACAAATTAAGGGTTTCGTGTTGAGTTTTTAGAAGTACAAGAGGTTCATGCAATAAAAATTTCACATGATAGTACCTCCCTTTTTTTTAAAAAAAAAAGTTATTTGGTAGTACCTCCCAATTCCCATTTTATTTTTTGTTTAATTACCCATGATTTTTTAATTTGATAAAATATTCTTTTTCAATTTAATGTGAGTTAGCAGGCTATGACTACAAGTCAAAATTTATGGTTGACCAATGAAGTACACTCACAAAGGCTTTGGCTTGTCGCACCTTGATTTTTCATTTAACATTTTTTATTTTTTCTTATATATATAATTGGGGTCTTCTGACCCTAAATCAACACACCTCAATACATTCCCACCTCAACACCTCAAATAAGGTGTATATTTCCCCACTTGTTTTTTTTTTTTTTTTTTATATATTTTATTTTGTATAATTAATTGGGGCCCTCTCACCCTAAATCAACCCATCTCAAACGAAAGCGGCTGCCGGGTGCAAAATGCAAAGTATGTGGTGGGATAAATCATCCCTAGAATTATAATGGTATTTCCAAATTTAAGGAAAAAAGAAAATAAATTACTTATTTTGTTTCTAGATTTTTTGTCCTCGGTGGTCAACTTTTTCCAAAAAAACGAGGGGTGCTAGTTGTTGAGTTTTTCTTAAATTGAGGTGCTAAATGCTAATTTTGTGTCTAGGGGGTTCAAAGTGTCAATTTCTCATGTTTCAGGGGTGCAAGTTGATGAGTTATTCATGATTTGAGGTGGTAAGTGCTAATTTTTTTTCGAGGGTGCAAAATGGTCATGAATAAGGTAATTTTAAGTTGGAAAGAAAGAAAGAATTGGCTACAAATTACTTGGTAAATCATTATGTAAGTATAATAACAGCATGCAATTATAATGCTAAAGTTGTACATAATAAGCAAATGTAATGGTCCTGAATTTTCCTAATAGAGGCATATTTGTAGTATTTTGTGTGTCTATTCGCTCATATGTCTTTATTCACTTTCTTTCCTTTTCAAAGTAAGTGGGAAAGACTCAGAGGGCCTGTTTGTTTGGCGTTTGGGAAAGTAGTTTGGGAGAGTAGTGGAGGTTTGTGAAATAATCTCGATTTGCGTAATGTTGTTTGTTTGGGTTTTGAGAGAGTGTTTTGAGAAATAAAGTAGGTGTAGGTTTTTTTGGAAGAGTTGGGTTGTAGGTGTAAGATGTGTAAGACTTTATGTCAAATCATGTTTGTTATGTGAGATAAATTGTGTAAGAGATAGGTTACTTTATGTCAAATCAAAGTAGAGTTTGTATAGGTTTTGTTTAGAGATAAAAAAATTATTGTTTGTTTGGGTTTTGAGAGAGTAGTTTGAGAAAATTAATGGATGAAAAATTTATTTCGGAAAATAGAAAACATGTTTGTTTGGCATTTCCCAAACACGAAAAAAATCTGGGAAACGCCAAACAAACAGGCCCAGAGGGTTCCCAAGCCTCATGAACCAACCATGTTATGTTCTTTTTGAGGAATCTATTTATTAATATCATTTTCAATAGAGAGTCAAAGTAAAATATTTGCGGCATCATTTGCCTTCCTTGACTTGTTTGAAATGTTCACCGCCAAAACAGTAACAATTAACAAAGTAAAATATTTGCGGCAAATTTGCATTTTTAGTCCAATAGGACTGGACCCTGGGCAATTTGGACCCGTACTTTACAAAATTGTAATTTGGTCTTTTTTAAAATATCGCACTTTTGGTCCAATTTTTTTAATCATATTTTGCACTTCCGTTCCCATATAATAGTCTCTATTGAGCACTTTTGGTCACATACAATGTCTTTTAGTACCAAATTGGATGGAAAGGAGCCAGTAGGACCAAATTACAAACTTCTAAAATAATTGGGACCAAAAGTGCAATTCTGTCAAGAACGAGAATAAAAGTGCTGAGGCCCAATCCTGATTCCTGTGGGATTAAACATGCAAATTTTCCATTTTTAGTATATCATTGTATTCTATTGTGGGTCGTGGAAGAGTATTTCAATTGTGAATTTGTGGGTGTAGTTCAAAGTGAGATGATATATAATATCACAATTTCATATGTAGAATCTCAACCTTTTCAAAAGCTCAAGCATGCCATAAATAAAAATAAGCTTAAACTACAAGACAGATGTGTTCACTTATATTTGTCTGACAGAAAGAAATTGAAGCGCGCATATGAGACATCCACATAAAGTAGGAGTCAGGAGACTACACAGAATCCATGCCCTTTTCAGCCGTATTTCGTTTGTCTGTGGTTCTTTCTCTTATTTTATTATTCCAAAAATTCTAAGTTCCAAAATCTTATTGCCAGAACCACTGAAAATTTACAGTACCCTTATGGATCTAAACAATAAAAAGCAACATTTAAGGACTGTGAAAGGCCATATAAGTCAATGGTGATCCTTAAAGCTACAATCTTTTACTTTAAAGAGCCTATCAAAATTTTGAAACAACAATTAATGTAAGCGACTAAATTTTACCGCCAATTGATATATTAATTATCCATTAATTAATATTTGAAATTATATCAAATTTAATTCCTAAAATAATAATTAATTAATTAATTATTTAATTTTATATCTTAATGTTTAGTTAAATGTAAAATATCTTGCAAATAAACTCAAAGTTCCATAGATAAGGCAAGTTTGCATAGAAAATTTATAAGAAATGCAAGATTTTCTTGTAATATTCTACATAATGCAATATTTGCATGTGATAGTTTTAAATGGTAAGAGAATAAAATAAAATATATTTTTTGTCGTACAAGATATAAAGAGCCAATCAAATCACGCCACATCATGTGGAGAATGTTACAAGAGTCTCAAAACCCACCTGGTCGTCTTCGACAACCCAAAAATAGTACAATTCAAAAAGCACGATGAAGTTCAAGAAGAAAGAAGCAAATCCTCTCAAGGTGTTCTTCAACATCAATGCGTTTCTTTAAGACGCTCTTCAAATCAAGGTTTTCTTCGCGATATTCAAAGGCGTTCTTCCAAAATTGAAGAAAATACAACGTTTAATTTGAGATCAATATTTAGCCATCAAACTAACTTTATTGGAGTTTTACGAAGGCCCAAAGAAGATCAAATTCCTTAAAAAAAAACAAAGTATCCGAGACGGAGTTCGAGACGTTATTTTGGCATCTAATTGTTGAAAAATTGAGTAGGGTTTCCAAAAAGAAATTGTGCATTCATTTTACTGCTATTATACCAAAATGATGTAGTATTATTACTTAAGTTTAGGATATTTTGTGTGGACAGCTATAATATTCACTATATTATATTTGTTGTAAAAGTATATTCTTTTGGAATGGACAATTATAGTTCTTTTGGATTGCATCATAGAAAAGGTACCACTTTATAACTACAAGAAAAGGGGTTTTCAGTAACGAAAATTTTCGTTGGTGAAGCCTCGATTTCCGTTGGTATTCAAGTGTAGTAACGGATTTTTTCCGTTGGATATTCCGTGTGTGAAGGCCCCATAGGTAAATGGAGTGACGGAATAATTTTCCGTTAGTAAATATAGCGACAATATATTTTTTGTTGGTAACTCTGTTGGAAAATGTTGTACAATTTTTTTGTTGGTAATTCTGTTGGTATATTACTAACAGAATTCCGTCGCCTTAAATTTTTTGTTATCATGTCGCCAATTGGTTGGAAACATTGCAACGGATTTTGTATCAGAATTATATTTATGTCGGCAAATCCGTTGGTAATATTATGTCGGCATAAATATGTTGGTAGCGGTGTGGTTATCGCCCGGGCGCTTAGGCAATGCCTAGGCGAGCAGTTAACCCCCGCCGCTCGTACGCCTAGGCGGTTCACCATCGCCCGGGCACCTGGGCTGCGCCTAGGCGATGAGGCGGTAGGCATGGCCTGGGCTCCTAGGCAAACGCCTAGCAAATCCGTAGGAAATATTATGTCGGCATAAATATGTTGGTAGCGGTGTGGTTATCGCCCGGGCGCTTAGGCAAGGCCTAGGCGAGCAATTATCGCCTGGGCTATGCCTAGGCAGTTGACCATCGCCTGAGCGCCTAGGCGGTATATTTTAATTAGATTGTAGGAGATGGGATTTGAACCCTTGACTTCATGCTTTGCTTGTATAGATAAGATGTTGCATCCAGTTGAGCTGGACAACTTTATTGATTTATAATTGACAATATATATATATATATATATATATATATATATATATATATATATATATATATATATATAATTGCATGGTTATCCCTTATGTTCAGTAAAATTATAAAAATATTCTTGTGGTTTCAATAATTACCAAGACATCTCATATGTTAATTGTTGTTTAAAAATTCATAAATAAAAAAAGAATTTTATCCTTTGTTCTTCTTTAAAATTATATTTTATATAAATTATAATAATTTTGTATTTTCTCCATGTTTTAAATTATATTTTATAAAAATAAAATGTTAAAAGACCATAATACCCTAAGAGTAGTCAAACTCAAATTTAATGGGTTAGTTGAACTAATCATAACTTTTACATATAACTATAGTTAAAATCTAACAATTATTTGATAGAATAAATAACTCAACATCTAAGCGCGATCATTGATGGTACTAGTTGAGCAAATGGCGAGTCTGATACTGATTAATCGTTAAATATATTATTTTAACACGGGGAGAGGGAGGGTCAGGTATATATAAAAAAATTATTATTTTTAGTTTTAAAATTTAATTAAACGTATAAATAAAGATTAAATTGAATATTGTTAAATAGTTATACTTTTTCTCAAAAGAGTTTTAAAATAAATTTATTTTTAATAATCTGAAAATTAATTAGTTCCGTTTGCAGATAATTGTGAATTTTAATAAACCACATTAGTTTTATAGGAATTATGTTGTTTATGACGGTTCTTTTTAGTTAAAGGTCAATAATAGAATTGTTATGCACAATATATTTGCTTATATCCGTTGGTAATTTGTTGTTATTCTTTACGACGATAATTTGTTTTATCGTCGTTCAGTGGCATGATTGTCACGACACCAAAATAGTGAGGAAATTTAATACTTTAATAGAATTTCTACGAAACTTTCTTATGATATTCCATCGGTGATGTATCGCTATTATCGAATGTATATTTTTTATTTGTAATTTCATTATTATTCAGTTATAAATTCGTTACTAATAAAGATTTTGTCGTATGGAACATTTTTTCTTACAACTTAATAACCAAATTCCTACAACAAAAAAAAATATATCATGATGTTCCGTTAGTAATTTGTCGCTACCAAATGAGGACATTTTATATTTAATTTTGTTAGTATTCATTATAAATTTGTTACTAAGAGTGACAATTTTTTCTGTTAGAGTTATGACATCGCTGTTAGTTTATAGTTGTGACAGTGTAACAACATAATTTCTAGACATATTTTTTCATTTTATATGCTTTGGTAATTTGTCGTTATTTTTGTAAGAACATAATTTTCTTTTATTTCCGTCGTTGTTCAGTTGCAAATCTGTAACTGACTTAAAAATAACCACGGATTATTTTCCATTGGAATGATTTCGTCGCTATGGATCAATATTTCATACAAATTAACAACGGAATACCCACGAAAAATATTATGTTTAGATATTTAGTTGGTAATTTGTCGCTATTATTGATGGAACATTATTTCCATCGTTGTTTAGTTACAAATCTGTAAGTGACTAAAAAAATAGTGACGAATAGTTAACGGAATACCTACGAAAAATATTTTGTTTAGATATTTAGTTGGTAATTTGTCGCTTTTATTGATGGAACAATGTTTTCGTCGTTGTTTAGTTACAAATCTGTAAGTGACTAAAAAAATAGTGACGAATTATATTCCAATGGAATGATTCCGTCGCTATGGATCAATTTTTCCTACAACTTAACAACAGAATAACTACGAAAAATATTTTTTTAGATATTTTGTTGGTAATTTGTCGCTACTATTGATGGAAAATTGTTTCTATTGGTATTTTGTTATAAGTTCGTTACTAATAGTAACAGTTTTTATTTCCGTTGGAATCATGGCGTTCCGGAAGAAGAAAAGGTACCACTTTATTTTGGATTGGACAATTGTAACTTTGACCTGCAAAATGTTTAACAATTTTTCTTTTTTTTAATAATTGGGGCTAAATCGACCCACCTCAACGCCCCCACTTCAACACCAAAAAGGTATATATATCCCTACTGGGTTTTTATTTTTTATCACACTACACTATACTATTTTTTTTCTTCCAAGTTCCAACTATGAGGTCCGTTAGCTCCTTGATTCAAATCATTGCCTTAATCGTTACTGCTCTTCTCACTTTAATGCAACTCAAATATGAGGGGATGCCGAATGATCAAAACCCGTTTTTAGTTCATCCCTACACAATGATAGTCGCTATCACCTCTTCACTCTTGTGCTATTTAACACACTTTGTGCACCGCTTTAATTTGGTTCAATTTCCCCACCGTACCTGTGTACTTCTCACTCATCATTTCATGGTGTTTTCATGTAACGTAGCAGTTGCGTCACTCGCATCAATTTTCTTTCCGGATTCAGCCAGGCCTTTTATTTATGTCACATTCATGTTGATATCTTCAATCCAAGTATTGTATTGTTTGTACCTTACAATCATGGAGGATCATGCGATTGTGCGTAGAAGGGGTACTGTTGGTAGATTTCTCGACAATTTGGGTGGGATATTTGAAACTGAATGAAGCATACTCCCCAGGTGATCGATCTGGACGTACAACAGCAATATATATTTTATGGATGTATTAATTAAATTAGATATATATATATATATATATATATACTTTTATTCATGTTAAATATATCATATATAAAGGCCATATATATATGTACTTTGTATTAATGTTTTGTTTATTATGAATGCAAAATAGAATTTTAGTATTTCTTGTCCACATGTATAATTGTCATTGCTGGAGCCAAAAGCCAAGGACAAGGAAGGTAATGATATATATGATTGTGAGTGGTACGTACTTGTTTGCGAGGATCGAGTTTGACCGGATTCAGATTTTTTTTCAAAATTTTGTTTGGTGAATTAATTGTTGTTACTTTTGGATACTCATCTGTTATGGATGGTGGGAAGCAGGAGTTTGAGAGAGGGGGAGTGGGGAGGAAAAGATTATTGGGAAGTGGGTGTTTAAATTTTCAAAATTAAATTTGAAATCCATTTTCAATTGAATCCAATTTTAATTATTAATTAAGTTGTAAACTTGATTCAAAATCTCCATTATATTTACTATTTATCTGTTATGGATGGTGGGAAGCAGGAGTTTCACACAAAACGTTTAATTATTGACAAGTTGTTTCGTGATTTTGATTGCACAGCACTCGATCCTAAGAGAGGGACAAATCTCATAACAAGTACATGGCACTCGTTTTATGGTTAATAATTTTGTTTGACAAAAAGAGGTCTTGGCAAGAATGTAATGGATTGTGGGGGTTTGACGGCGTCGGTTGCGAGGAGGCTGATAGGGAGAGAAAAAGAGGCTTCGGTGGCGCTGCGACTGCTGCCTTGGTGCGACTTGATATTTAGTTTAATTATTTAGATAGGGCAGTCAGTATAAATATATCTAGGTCCAGTTTGTAGGCTTCAATTTAGGTTCTGTTGGGGCTGGTTGTATTTATATTATATATATATATTAGCTTTTAATCCTTGGTCATCTTGATTGGGCTAAAAGTTATATAGAAGTAGAATAACAGGAAGAAATTGGGCTTGTGGGTCCAAAATTAATATTGAACTCTTGCAGAATAAAGGAGGCCCAACTGTTTGGATGAACTCGGACAATACGACTGGGTTTAGATTGTCTTGTTAGGTTCATATATAATAATATAATCAATTCATTAATCTTCTAATGTTAAGACTTTTATACTTAGAAGATGGACTTTTTTATGGTTATGGTTAGTAACACTGAGTATTCATCAGACATTCTTTAAGTATCATTTAATCATATTTATTTTTTAATTTACTATTTATTCTTTTGTTTTTGAAGGGTGACATGTAATCCAGTCCATGTTATCGTACTTAATAATTTTAATTTCTCCTTTTAAGATTTTACAAGTGATTTTTCAAAAAAGCTATCTTCCTCATTCCCGTCATCCCTCCGGCGACTCCGTCACCATCCTCCTCCGAATAACCTATCGCTCCACAGCGGATCTGATACAATTGACATATCTCCCAACGAGGGGAAGTACGGTATTGATATGTTGCCGTATTAATTTGGAACTGGTGTATGCTCTTAAGAAATTATATCCACATTTGAGAAACCAGCAATGGCTTAGTACTTCTTGTAAGTGTTGATCAAGATATGTTATTAACTATTCAGCTCCATCTTTGAAGGAATCTTTCTATTATCATGAAGATTTGATGTTTCTTAACATGATTTGATTTTTGTTGTGTGTGGAATAAACATTAAAATCAGTCACTGCTACTAGAGTACACATTAAACATTTCATTGTGCTTGAAATGCCAAAAATGTCCATTAAATAAAAAAAGCCAAAAATACCCATTAAAAAAAAAGCCAAAAATGCACAATATAAATTGATACGTAGTAGTAGTTAGTAACACTCAAGGGCACAAAAAAAAAATTTGGAAAAAAAAAAAAGAAAAAGAAGAGAAGAAGAAACACTCAAGGCAGAACGTTGCTACTATTTGTTTTCTGTGCTGAATTGTTAGAGTAAATGATCCAAGTCCAACGTCTCTTTGACACATTCTTATTTCTCACCAAGCTCCCCCAATCGGCATCACTCCCTCATCTTTATAGTATTTCAATTTATTCAATTCCTCTTGCAACATTCACGGTTGCTTCTTGATTTAGTCATTCATAACTATGCATAGATCATTTCGGATTAATTTCTTACTTAAACATATAAATAATATATAACTAGCATTTGGATGGATTTAAATTTCTTTTCCAATAACAAATATTGTACTTTTATATTATGTTATTAATAAAAAGAAAAATAGAAACCCTGAATTTTAATTTCGCCTATAACCCTAAAAATTATTGGACCCTGTTTTTGCAAAGAAAAATTGAGGAATTCACATATAAGAGGAAATATTTCTTTCCAAATTGGCATTCATGGCCATAATGTATTTCCTCAAATGTCCATTTTGCTTAAAATAACCAAAAAGTTTGATTCATAGGAAAATCGTTGTCACCAAAATTTCAGCTGGAAAATCGAAAACTAAAAAAAAATCGCAGTTAGTAACTACGATTTTGTTAATTATTAGAAATTTATTAAAGTATGAAGTAATTAATTACAAACTGAATCGCATTTGCTAACTTTGACATATTAAATGAAGGAACGGAAATTTATATTTTCAACTTGAAAATCTTCTGTTGGAGATTAGAGAGGTTTCTTTGGCCTGGTCTCTTTATTTTATGGTGGAAATCAGTGGTAGTTGGAGTTTGAAAATAGAAAAAGAGATATTAGGGTACGAGGAAGAGATATAAGGGCACAAATAACTGCGATTTTTGTTAACTTTTTATTTTTTCTAAATTTTTCATAATTAAGAATAAATATTGTTGACAACAACGATTTTCCTATTGAATCATTAATGCTAAGGAAACTTCTATTTTAAGCAAAAGGAAGATTTGGAGAATTACTTTTGAAATAAAGTCATATTGAGAAATAGACATGACGCATGAAGATCACTTTGGAAGAAAATTCTAAGATTTTCATTATATGACTTTTACTAGGTTTCTCACAAAAAAATGGGACGTAGGGTCGTTCCAATATTTTAGTCAAACGGGATCGGGAACCCATAGAGCAGTTAGAGTAGAGAATCTCCTGATCGGATGATTGGATTTCTATTTGCGGTTCAGGGGACCCGCACGTACAATTAATTAATATTGTTAATTTCTTGACATACATATATTATTTTATTATTTATATCACCGACCCAAATTTTTGGAAAATCGTAATGGTATGTAATAATCATATAAATTACAATCATTAACTTTATATCTTTATACACTAACTATATTTAAAATACAAAAAAATATTGAAATCATCATATATAATTACTTAACGTGTCTGGCGCGACTAAAACATAATTAAGTTATCCAACACCTAAATAATCTCGAGAAACCCAAAATTATATAATTACTTACTTGAAACTTGAATTAACATTTCAATTTAACTAAGATGAATCAAATGTAACATCCTTTTTTATATAAGTTTATAAATAATCAAAAGAAAAAATGACGACAATACAATTTTTTTTTAAAAATTTAAAAACAATGAACCTCAAACTCCTTTAACTTACGAATATAATAATATTAAAGTACAAACTTTATAAAATCTAGTAATTTATTATTGTAGGAACTTAAACCTCATAAACATAGAAACGAAAAAAATGCAAGATGATTCTTCTGTGTTATGCGAAATATACACGAAACTATCCTATGAGATATTATGAAACCCCTTTAATTTGTACTTTTAAAGATTCAGCAAGAAACCCCTCACATGCTCAAAATAAGTCATTTAAGATCGGCTTATTTCAAGAAACTAATTTTAAAATATTTCACGTAAAGTTGTAGGGACCAACATGAAGTATTTTAATAATGGTTTCTTGACATATACCGATCCAAAACAACCTTTTTTTGCAAATTGGGGGTTTCGTATTGAATTTTTAAAAGTAGAAGGGGTTCATGCAATAAAAAATTTCACATGATGGTTTCGTGCATGTTTTAGCACGCACAACGTACACAAGGTAGTATCTTTCATTTACTCCTAAATAAACACAAATAACCTAATATATATGTGAAATTAAAGTACGTAGAGCAATGAAAAATGAAAAGTGTAGTTTTAACATTTTATATTTATTTTTCTTATATAATTGGAACTCTCCATCTCACCCTAAATCAACCCACCTCAAAATTTACTTGTGTTTTTTTATCACACTACAGTCTACACTGTTTTTTTCTTCTTCAAAGTTCCAACTATGAGTTCCTTGATTCAAATCATTGCCTTCATCATTACTGTTCTTCTCGCTTTAATGCAGCTCAAATATGAGGGGAATAATCAAAACCCGTTTTTAACTCATCCCTACACAATGAGAGTCTTTATCACCTCTTCACTCCTGTACTATTTAACATACTTGCTGCACGTGCACCTCCATATCATCAAATCCACATCTAATTTGGTTCGTTTTCCCCACCGTACCTGTGTACTTCTCACTCATCATTTCATGGTGTTTTTATGTAACGTAGCAGTTGCATCACTCGCATCAATTTTCTTTCCCGATTCAGCCAGGCTTTTTATTTATGTCACATTCGTGCTGATATCTTCAATCCAAGTATTATATTGTTTGTACCGTACAATCGTGGAGGATCATGCGATTGCGCGTAGAGGGGGTATTGTTGGTAGATTCCTCGACAATTTGGGTGGGATATTTGAAACTGAATGCAGCATACTCCCCAGGTGATCGATCTATTCTTGACGTACGTCATCAATATATATTTTATGTATTAATTAGATTATATATGAGCGCCTATCTAAGATATATATATATATATATACTTTTATGCATGTTAAATAGATCATATTTAAAGGCCATATATGTACTTTGTATTAATGTTTTCTTTATTATGAATGCAAAATAGAATTTTAGTATTTCTTGTCCACATATATAATTGTCATTGCTGGAGCCAAAAGCCAAGGACAAGGAAGGTAATGATATATATGATTGTGAGTGGTACTTCTTAATTTGCCAGGATCTGAGTTTGACCGGATTCAGATTTTTTTTTAAATTAAACCACCCACTACTTCTATATCATGGTGTATAAAAACTTTTCTAATTGATATTTGATAGCAAGGAGCAAATATAACGTGTTCGATCATCAACAAGATCTTTATCAAAATAGATTTCAAACTTAATCTGTCCGGCCGGGCTTCCCACTCTTAATTTCCATTAAAATGGAAGAGATTACATTAAATCTTAAACTTTTCTTACATATTCCTGCAAAATTGTTAAATTAGATCACCAATTTTTGTATATTTTATATTTCTGGCATGGTTTGAAACTCAATTAAAAAAATTGACTTCCATTATTTCTAGCTCCTTGTGTTTTCTCCAACTTTCTTTGATATGGTTGAACTGAGAATTCATTGTTTGTTTATAAAGACAAAGAGAAAGAAATAATTTATTTGCATTTGCCTGTGATGAAGACATGAGTGAATAGTGATGTTTGGTTGGCTTTAATTGCTGTAGAGGAGATTTCATTCTAGGATTAACTTCTCCTTAACTAAAGTGAAGGGCATATTAGTCATAATAAAAAAATTGCTCTGGCAGCACAATATTTGCTCTGGCAAATATCACTATCCATACTTAATACTGGAAAGCTTAAGGTTGACTTAGGGGCAATATCGGTAGCTTAATATATCATGTCTTATATTATATGTCCGTCAAAGTCAATTTTTAGAGTCTACATGAAAAACAATATAATTTTTTTCAAAAGTAAAATATCACTGGAAAGACGAAATCCAGTAGGAGATGGTAGTGCGTGCGTTATCCTTGCACATCATGATTCTATAATCTTTTATGTATCTCAATCTAACTCCATTATGTATTGCAAATAAACTGTGTGTGTGTGTGAGAGAGAGACAGAAAGAGAGAGGGTTGCAGGAAGGGACTCAAAAAGTCAAAACTTTTTATTTGTGAGGGTAAATTGCTCCGGTAAAAAAAAGTACATCTCTGGCATTATCCCAGCCCTTAATCATGCATTGCAGCCCTTTTTTATGTGAAATGAAAAAGCACTCCCTCATCTTTATAGTATTTTTAATTTATTCCACTTGCAACATTCCCGGTTGCTTCTTGATTTAGTCATTCATAATTTATCTTAATAACTATTCATAGATCATTTCGGATTAATTTCTTACATAAACATAAACATATGAATAATATATACCTAGCATTTGGATGGATTTAAATTTCTTTTCTAATAACAAATATTGTATATAGCCCCAAAAATTATAGAACCCTGTTTTTGCAAAGAAATATTGAGGAATTCACATATAAGAGGAAATATTTTTTCCAAATTGGCTTTCATGGCCATAGTATTTCTCAATATGTATTTAGCCCAAAAGTATTTCCTTAAATGTCCATTTTGCTTAAAATAACCAAAAAAATAGGATTCATAGGAAAATCGTTGGCGCCAAAATTTCAGGAAAATTGAAAAATTAATAAAAATCGCAGTTAGTAACTACGATTTTGTTAATTATTAGAAATTTATTAAAGCATGAAGTAATTAATTACAAACTTAATCGCATTTGCTAACTGCGACATATTAAATGAAGGAAGGGAAATGTATATTTTTACCTTGAAAGTCTTTTGTTGGAGATTATAGGGGTTTCTTTGGCCTGGTCTCTTTATTATGGTGGAATCAGTGGTGGTTGGAGTTTGAAAATAGAAAAAGATATATTAGGGTACGAAGAAGAAATATAAGGGCACAAATAACTGCGATTTTTGTTAACTTTTTATTTTTTTTAAATTTTCATAATTAAGAAGAAATGTTGTTGGTAACAACGATTTTCCTATTGAATCACTATTACTAACTTCGATTTTAAGCAATAGGAACATTCGAAGAAATACTTTTGAAATAAAGTCATATTGAGAAATATGCATGAAGGTCATTTTGAAAAAAAATCTAATATTTCCATAAGCTCAAATTTGGAAGTAGTTGTACATTTATTAGCGTATAAGATGACTTTTACAAGGTTTCTGACAAAAAAATGGAGAGAATTTCATTTTTGATATCACAAGTAACCCTACTTTAAGGTTACGGCACCATAAATTTAAAAACATACACATTTAGTATCATATGTTAACTGTCCTCGACTCATTTGGTACTTCTGTCAATTTTTGAACGGAAAATTCAATTTCAAACGAAAAGTTGATGGAAAATTTGCATAATTAGTCCTATAGTTATATATTGCTGCTAAAGTTTGTCCCACATATTTTATGGCCGATAAATTTACCCCAAAGTTCACAAGTTTTATAAATTTTATATATTATTATTATTAAATTTCTTAAACTAATTAGATTATATATACAAAATAAATAATATTTTATATAAATATAAATTAAATTTATTAGAATATTTTTATTTCAAAAAATAAATTTTTAAACTAATAGATATTATATATAATATATGTATAAATTAATAATATTTTATATAAAATCTGAAAATAAATATACTTACTAAATTTTTTAAATAAAAAAAAAATTCTTTTAAACTAATTAGATTTAGGGTTTTTTAATTTTTTTTAATTATTTATATGATTTTAAAAAGATTTTTTTTAAGGTTTTATAATAAATATTATTAAATTTGTATATAATAATATCTAATTATTTTAAAATATTTTTTTCAATTTAATAAGTTTAATTTATATTTATTTTTATTTTTCAAATTTTATATAATATATTATTTAATTTATATGTGTTATATGTAAAATCTAATTAGTTTAAAAGATTTTTTTTCAAATTAAAAAATCCAATAAATTTAATTGATATGTTTTTTTTTGGGATTTTATATAAAATATTATATATAAAATCTAATTAGTGAAAGAGATTTAATAATTATAAGATATAAAATTTATAAATAGGATTTATAAGTAATTATACTTGCATTTGGGACTAAATGTTTCAACCTTGTGAATTGTGGGTAAATTTGTCGGCCATAAAATATGTGGGGCAAAGTTTGGGAATAATCTATAACTATAGGACCAATTTTGTCAATTTTTCATCAATTTTCCGTACAAAAATTGACGAAAGTACCAAATGTGTCGAAGACAGTTAACATGTGGTACCAAATGTGTATATTTTTGAAATTATGATACCATAACTTTAAAGTAAGATTACTTGTGGTACCAAAAGTGAAATTCACTTAAAAAAAATGGACCTAGGTATGGTCGTTCCAATATTTTAGTCACACGGGATCGGGGACCCATAGACAGCAGATACAGTCGAGATTCTCCTGATCTGATGCTGGGGATCTATCTTTGCGGTTCAGGGGACCAGCACCGCACATACCATTAATTAATATTGTACTTTGCAATACAAAGTACAATCACTTTTAGCTGCAAAATACAATCTGGAAAACTTGAGATTTTGTTCTTGAGTGCGATTCTATTGTTGACCCAGAAAGTCTAGCAGAACACCCTTTTAATTTTGAATTATATATGTGAAATTAAACTAGTGCAATGTGAAATTTCAGTATACTTCTGGTAATATGAAATGTGACCATAAGGATATTACCAAAATACAATCTGGAAAACTTGAGTTATTATAATGAAATTTGAATTATATATATATTGTCACTTAATAAATACAGTATAACTTATTCCTTTATATTGATAACAATTAACATGTGAGTTATAAATTAAAATTTAACTCTACATTTAATTTGTCAGTAAAAGATCTTATTGTTGTAGAGCATGGATCGAATAATTAAAATGGCACATTATTTTCTCCCCGTAATTTTTGCTAAATGGTCCATTTTAATTATATTGAAATTATAAAGTACGTACGAGTTTGCATGTCTTCCATTAAAATTGTGTGTGATGACCGAATTGGTAAAGTTGATTCTTGTCTTAAGGCCTACATTAAATTTGTGGGCTCAGTGACTCAGTCTGAAGCAAGCTACGAAATTTAGCCATAGACTCGGTAAGTGCCCTCGAGCATAGTTTCTAGATCTGTTGCACGCTCCTCAAATTTGCTAAAATTGTCAAACCCGCCCTTCAGATTAATTTCATCCAGCTCATGAACCCAACAAAAGTGTATAATTGTAAATTATTACTTTCTTCAAAGTGTTATCATTAAGAGTAAAACGCAAAAACACTATTGTTTTAATTTTAATTGGCAAAAGAAACTTTATGTTATTTTTATTGCCAAAAATTTATCTATGCTAATATTATTAACAATAAAATTATCTAGAAAAATCATTTTAGTGACAAACTTTAAATAGTTGTCACAAGTGGCAGAGCCACATACAAACTAGGGGGTGCATGGACCCCGACCCCCTAGGTATATACTTCTATATATATAATTTTATGTTTTTGTTAGAGTATATATGCACACAACTTAGAAGTATACTTTATAATTTTCTTTAAGTGGATCCCTGTAATAAAAACTAAAATCTTATATGAGAGGGGGTTCCATATTTATTAATGTGTCGTGAAATTAATAGTCACGGTAATAAAGTGAACTAATTCAAATTAAACTCTAACATATATATTCTTTTTATTTTTTAATTTTAATCATAAAAGGGAACACAATAATAGTTGTGGAAGTAAGACACTTTTTAAATATCAAACCCTAATTTCATACCAAGATCTCTCCCATCTCTCATCTCTATTAAATTGATGTTACATATAAAAGATATTTTTTTGATTAAAAAAACTTATAGATTTAGGACCCCTATTTACTTTCAAATGTGATTTTATTTCTGGTGGATTTTGTTATAATTTAGTACTTTGATACATTTGTATTATCAAGATCAAGTTAGGGCTTATATTCAAATAAGATTTCTTCCGTATTATGAGTTTGAATTAATTGTTGTTGTAGAAATTCTTTTGAGTAATTTCTTTTATTAATATTTTAAATTTAATAAGTATAGTTTCATTTTTATAATGACCTCGGAGAAAAAAGATTATGGCTCCGCCACTAGTTGTCATTTAACAAATATAAATAGTGACAATTTTAGTATTATCACTTAATATTTTATCACCAGAAATTTTTTATCGATCACTGAATCCATTTGAAAATTAAGATATGACCACATGGGGTTGTTGCTATTATTTTAAGTGAACATAGGGGTTATTTAGAATTTTCTAAGTTTACCGGGAGGTTATTGTCAATTTTATTAACTGAACAATTATGTTCATATTTTATTCCAGAGAGAAAAAACATTCAGGGTATATGGTCTTTTTATTGATAATTAAACATTCAATTCAATATTGAAAAATAAAGACTATTACAAATACATCACAAGAGGTACAAGGGATAATAAAAAAGGTAAGCAAGATCAAGATCAGACTGAAGAAAAAAATGAGCCATTGCACATAAATGTACAAACAAGTGATTCTCAGATAGAGGGAAAATCTGCACCATTTCTTCAAGCTGATAATCCCATGGGGCAAGGGGATTATATATGAAAAACAACTTAAACCATCTTCGAAAGAAGACCCTTAACCTGATATTTTCTTCAATGCAAACAAATTTCAAAATCCACTGCAATCAACCTCTATAACCTAACAAAAACCGCAAAAAAACAGAGGAAACAAAAGGCAAATTCAGCAGATGCCAAAGTCACTGAGGGGTGATGCTCCAAAAACAAAACAGAGCCTTTCCAAGCAAAATAAAATGGCGCGACGCCACAGCTCGACCCAAGGCAAAAGGAGCGAAAAAACAAAAAGTCCGATGGTGAGCTCCGTTGATAGAGCTGAAGGTGGTAGAGAAGATTCCGACGGTGGGGATGAGCAGGCAGGAGCACAGCTGCCTGAGGAGCCGTTATTGCGGCAAGCGTTCCACTCTTTGAAAAGAGAGAACATATATTTTAGGACATTTTGACAATGTTTTATATGACTGTGAACCATCCATACTCAGGGTATATGGTCACATCCCTTGCATATCATAAAAGTATGCCATATGATTACTTATATATATCTGGTAAAACAGTACAATGCAACCTTTGTTGAAAATAAATGACTTTAATTTGTTAACACGTGAACTCATGCTTCTAGATTACACATTAATAAACATTTCACTGTGCTTGAAATGCCAAAAATGCACAATATAAATTGATACGTAGTAGTTCGTAACACTCAAAGGCACAAAAAAAGAAAACGAAACACTCAAAGGCAATGTTGGTTAAGAGCGTTGCTACTATTTGTTTTCTGTGCTGAATTAATTGTTAAGAGTAAATGATCCAAGTCCAACGTCTCATGCAGCCCTTGTCTCTTTCACACATTCTTATTTCTCACCAAGCTCCCCCAATCGGCATCTTCATGCCCATAGTATTTCTCAATATGTATTTAGCCTAAAAGTATTTCCTCAAATGTCCATTTTGCTTAAAATCGCATTGTTGCCAAAATTTCAGGAAAATTGAAAATTAACAAAAATCGCAGTTAGTAACTACGATTTTGTTAGTTATTAGAAATTAATTAAAGCATGAAATGATTAATTACAAACTGAATCGCATTTGCTAACCGCGACATTAAAAGAAGGAAGGAAAATGGATATTTTTACCTTGAAAGTCTTCTGTTGGAGATTAGAGGGGCTTCTCTGGCCTGGTCTCTTTATTCCAATTAAAGTGTATATGGTGGAAATCAGTGGTGGTTGGAGTTATAAAATAGAAGAAGAGATATTAGGGAACGAAGAAGAGATACAAGGACACAAATAACTGTGATTTTTGTTATTTTTTTTTAAATTTTTCGAATTAAGAATGTTAGAAATTGGAGAGCATAAACACTAAAACACTCAACTTCACTCAAGAGAATAGTGGAGGAAATATGAGAGTTTATTGATTTCTCAACTTGACTTATTGCAAATGGGAAGAATACATGGGTATTTATAGGAAAATCCTAACACTCATCTAGTCTAGTACATGTACCAATATTTAATTACATTCTTCCCCTTTTCTAAATACATGCACAAAGTAAATACATGAACTAAAGTTATACATGCATTGATCTAATTCATAAATGGAAGATTCCAAGATTTATCTAGACACTTTAAAATGCATGTACTAACTTATCTATAAATATAGTTTATTTCTTCAACACCCCCCCCCCCCCCCCCCCCCTTAAACTAGATTTATTACGCCAAGAGACATTCGCAATCTTCGAAACATATCAACCCGCAACGGCTTGGTGAATATATCCGCAATTTGATCTTGAGACTTCACAAACTCAAGCTCAACTTCTTTCCTAGATATGCATTCCCGAATAAAGTGATACTTAGTATCAATATGCTTGCTTCTTTCATGAAACACCGGATTTTTCGCCAATGCAAGTGCGGACTTATTATCAACAAATATCTTCGTTGGATCTTCTTGTGGTTGGTGAAGTTCCTTCATTAAACTTCTAAGCCAAATTGCATGACAAGCACAAGAAGTAGCTGCCACATACTCCGCTTCGCATGTAGAAAGAGTCACAATAGGCTGCTTTTTAGAATTCCAAGTAAAAGCTGAATTTCCCATAAAGTAAACATACCCGGTAGTACTTTTTCGATCATCAATATCACCAGCCCAATCACTATCAGAATAACCAACAAGCTTGAAGTCTTGACAAGATGAATATAAGATTCCAAAGTCAAGTGTACCTTTAATATAATGAAGTATTCTTTTGGACGCCTTTAAATGAGAAGTAGTAGGAGCCTCCATATAATGACTTACAAGTCCAACACCAAAAAGAATATCAGGTCTTGTACAAGTTAAATACATCAAGCTTCCAACGAGACTTTTGAAAAATGTAGGATTGATCTTCTCACCAACTCCTTGCTTAGATAATTTTACTCCACATTCAACGGGGGTGCCAACTGATTTGCTATTCTCCATCTTGAACTTTTTTAGAATTTCCTTGGCGTATCCTTCTTGGGATATAAAAAATTCATCCTCTCTTTGTTTCACCTCAATGCCAAGATAGAGGACATTAGACAAATGTCCGTCATCTCAAATTCTCTAGCCATAGCTTTCTTGAAATCTTCAAATATTTTTGGATTATTTCCTGTGAAAATCAAGTCATCCACATACAAACAAACAAGTAAAATATCACCATTCTTATGCATTTTTACATAAAGTGCATGTTCATGTGGACACTTTAAAAAACCATTTGCTTGGAAATACTTGTCAATTCTACTATTCCAAGCACGCGGGGCTTGCTTCAAGCCATATAGAGCTTTGTTCAATTTCAACACTTTATCTTCATGTCCTTTAACTTCATAACCCAAAGGCTGATCAACGTAGACTTCTTCCTCCAAAACTCCATTCAAAAATGCGGATTTTACATCCATTTGATGAATTTTCCAATTGTTTTGGGCTGCCATAGAAATAATCAAACGGATAGTTTCTAAACGAGCAACGGGAGCAAATACCTCACCATAGTCGATACCGGCTTTCTGTTTGTATCCTTTTGCGACTAGTCTCGCTTTATATCTCTCCACCTCGCCTTTTGAATTATTTTTTGTCTTGAATACCCATTTGACTCCAATGGTTCTTTTATCTTTAGGTAATGTCACCAACTCCCATGTGTCATTCTTCTTAATTGCTTTGATTTCCTCATCCGTGGCATCTCTCCATTTTTTATCACGAGCAGCTTCTTCATAACCTAGAGGCTCACAATCCGCAAAAAGACATAATTGAGTCATATCACTTAAATTTTGCGTGTCGGTTGTATCATAAAGCTCTCTTAGACTTCTAGTTTTTCGAGGTCCTTCACTAGAACTTGCTTCACCAATCTGTGGACTTTGTGGTGGAGGTGTTGGTGGTGGTGTATTAGGTTGCATCGTGCCATCATCTCCTTCATCATCAATGAGCGGACTGAAGTTGTACTTTTCATTTGGAATGACCCATTCCCAAGAATTTTCTTCATCAAACTCTACATCTCTACTTATTACAGTTTTTCGATTGCTTGGGTTGTACAGTTTGTAACCTTTGGAATTTCGATCTAACCAATAAAGACATACCTTTCACTTTTGTCATCAAGTTTAGTCCTCTTTTGATCTGACACATGTGCATAGGCTATGCTTCCAAAAACCCGCAAGTGCGAAACACTTGGCTTAAAACCACTCCATGCTTCTTGAGGGGTCTTTCCATGAACACTTTTAGTATGGCTTCAGTTGGACAGGTAAACTGCACATGCAACTGCTTCAGCCCAAAGTTCCTTCGGCATGTTCTTACTTTTCAACATACTCCTTGCTATGTTGAGAATCGTCCGGTTCTTTCTCTTGGCTACGCCATTCTGCTGTGGTGATCTTGGAACTGTCATAGGAAGATGGATACCATTTATCTCACAAAAATTCTTGAATTCATTTGAAGTGAATTCTCCACCTCTATCGGACCGAAGTGCTTTGATTTGATAACCGCTTTGTTTTTCCACCAAAGTCTTGAAATTTTGAAAGTTTCAAACACCTCCGACTTCGCCTTCAAGAAATAAACCCAAGTTTTCCGAGAATAATCATCAATAAATAGAATAAAATAAGTATTCTTACCAATCAATGATGGCTTGATAGGTCCACAAACATCCGAGTGAATTAGCTCTAAAGGATATTGAGCTCTTGTCAAAGACTCCTTCGGAAAACTCTTTCTTGCTTGTTTGCCAAAAAGACATCCTTCACAAAGTTGATTTGGAAGGTCAATAGTTGGGAAGCCCTTTACCTTCCTTTCCTTGCTCATCATTTTGAGACCATCAAAGTTCAAATGCCCAAGTCTCATATGCCAAAGCCAAGAAGAATCTTGAACACAAGATTTCAAGCATCTTGGGACATCACTTTGGATATTCAATAAAAACATTCTATTTTTCATCATCGGCACCTTTGCTAGCAACCTTCATTTTTCATCTTTCATTATCAAACTTTTTTCTTTCAAATGTATATCATAATTTTTCTCCAAGAGTTGTCCCAAACTCAAAATATTACTTTTCATTCCCGGCACATAAAATACATTAGAAATAAATTGATGGCTTTCATCTATCAATCGGATTAAAATCGTACCTTTTCCTTTTATTTGAACTTTTGAAGAATCTCCAAATGTGATATTACCGTCAATGGATTCATCAAGCTTCGAAAATAACTATTTCTTTCCACAAATGTGACTACTTGCCCCGGAATCAAGATACCACTGATTGTACTCGTCATTTCCATCACTTTTGCAAGCGAGAAGCAAAGTGGGGTCCTCGTCTTCATAGTTGCTCTCCACAAAATTATTTTTCTCTTCCACATTATTTTTGCATTCCGAAGAGTAGTGACCACATTTATGACAAGTATAACATTCAATATTTGACTTGTCGTACCTTCCTTGATTTGACCTCGAAGTTCTTCCTCTACCTCGTCCACGGCCACGACCTCTTCCTTGGTTGAAATTTTGGCCGTTTTCCTCATTATACGAAGGTTGGTTGCCACCTCTTTGAGACGTGACATTCCTTTCCTCTTTTTCATTCATTGAAAGCTTTGCTTGCAAAGCTTGCTCCACCGATTCTTGTTTCGGCTTCAATCTTTCTTCGTGAGCTTGTAAAGATCCGGCAAGCTCTTCAATGGTCATGGTGTCCAAGTCCTTGGACTCTTCAATGGCGACGACCACGTAGTTGAACTTCGAATCTAATGATCGTAGTATTTTTCCAACGATCCGATCATCCTTTAATTTTTCCCCATTTCTCTTCATTTCATTGACAACAGTCAAAACTCTTGAAATATAATCCGAAACTGATTCGGATTCCTTCATATGCAATGATTCGAACTCTCCTCTTAATGTTTGGAGACGTACTTTCTTCACTTTATCAACCCCTTTAAAGGAAGTTTGAAGAATATCCCATGCTTGCTTGGAAGTGGTTGCACTAACAACTTTCTCGAACATCTTCTCATCCAAACTTTGATAGATGAGGGTGAGAGCCTTTTGATCTTTCTTAACAGAGGATGCATCATCAGGTTTTACACCGTTCTCCACCGTATCCCAAGCTTCATAACATCCAAGCAAGGCCTTCATTCGGAGGCACCAATTACCAAAATGTTCTTTGGTAAGTTGTGGAACTAAAAATGGAGTTCCGTTCGACATATCTTTCTTCAAACTCATACGTCTCTCAAACAAAGTGGCTCTAGATACCAATTTGTTAGAAATTGGAGAGCATAAACACTAAAACACTCAACTTCACTCAAGAGAATAATGGAGAAAATATGAGAGTTCATTGATTTCTCAAGTTGACTTATTGCAAATGGGAAGAATACATGGGTATTTATAGGAAAATCCTAACATTCATCTAGTCTAGTACATGTACCAATATTTAATTACATTCTTCCCCTTTTCTAAATACATGCACAAAGTAAATACATGAACTAAAGTTATACATGCATTGATCTAATTCATGAATGGAAGATTCCAAGATTTATCTAGACACTTTAAAATGCATGTACTAACTTATCTATAAATATAGTTTATTTCTTCAACAAAGAATGAATATGGCTCGAAATTCTCATGGGCAATGTGTGGCTTGGACAATGCAGACTATTGCGATCCATTGTTACCTGAGGCAACTGAAGCAATCGCGGCAGTAAGGGGGGTGGAATTTGGTATTGACACGGCTGGAGTCATTTCATCCTTGAAGGATATTGTAAATCTGTTATTAAAGGTATCCGCTCTTCACAGTATTCCAATAGTACAATTGGTCATATTCTAGATGATATTAAACGTTTGGCCTCAAGTTTTGTGTTTTTTTTATTGTTCTCATATGTTAAGGGATAGTAATTCAGTAGCTCATGCCTTAGCTAGAGTGACACTTGATATTTCTTCCCCCTTATTAGAACTTCATAAGTTTATTGCTGATTTTGTACTTGACGATATTGATTATTAATGCAATTTTTACCCGATTTAGGTGTTTCCTCAAAACAAAACAAAAAACAACGATTTTTCTAAAGAATCACTATTGCTAACTTCGATTTTAAACAAAAGGGACATTCAAACAAATACTTTTTAACTAAAATCATATTGAAAGATACTATGGGCATGAAGGTCATTTATTTTGGAAAAAAAAATTCTAGATTTCCACGTGACAAAAAATTTTACTCCGTTACTGACAAAAAAATGGGATATGGCCATCAGTGTTTTTAAAACCGGACCGGACCGGCCGGTTGGCCTGGTTTAACCGCTAATCGGTCCCCAATTCGGTCCGATTTACACCTAAAAACCAGTCTCCTAATTAACCAGTTCGAACCGGTAAAACCGGCTTCAAAACGGATAAAACTAGTGAACCAGTGGTTCACTTAATTTTTTTTTTTTTTTAAATTTCGAGATTTTTTGTTATTATTATTTATTTGAACTCTTGTTTAACATTTAATCGAATTACATTTGTATACTTTAATTGGAATAACATTCATTATTTTAGTGTTTTAACAATCAATGAGGAACAATCAATGCAATATTTCAATGTTTTTTACATAAAGAAGTACATAACCATTTTCTCTTTATTGTGAATAATATTATTTTGTGTATGAAATTATGCAAATCAATTACCATATACACATCAAGTTACAACAATAGAACCCAAATGAACAAACCAAAACTTTGAAAATGTGATGAACTTTAGATTTTGTTGTCTTATTTTGAATGTATGTATCTTTGAGGGATACTTGAGATTTATATTTTTGACATTGATCTTAATTTTTAAGACATTTTGATTATTTGCATGAAACAATAAAAATTTATATTGACAAAGAATGATAATTTTTTGAATTATAATTATATTTTAGATAATCTAAAAATATATATATATAAATATTAAATAATAATAAAGTCACACCGGTTATACCAATTGAACCAGTGATCGATCCGATCTAACCGATCGAACCAGTAATCAGTAGGGCTTTCGGTTCAATGACCGGTCCGGTTTTAAAAACACTGGTGGCCATGTGGGTTTCGTCGTTCCACGGGACCGGGGACCCATAGACAGCAGTTACAGTAGAGATTCTCCTGATGTTAAGCGGATGTCTACTTGCACCATTTCAGGGGACCCGCACGTACCATTAATTAATATGTTAATTTCTTGGCATACAATATACACGTATTATTTTATTATTTATATCACACAAATATTTTAAAAAGGGTATTGGAATTATCTTATGTAACATTTTTTTTATTATAAGTTCATAAATTATCATAAGAAAAAAGTGGAATTATAGAAGGCGGGATAATTGCCATATACCTATACAATTTTTAAATAATTACATCCCCCCCACCTTTTTACTTAACGACTATGTGCCACGCACGTGACATTTTCCGTAAAAAAATTAACTGTAAAATCAAATGTAAAAAAGATTGGTCAATTTTGGTATCAAATGTGTTATTTTGAAAAATATGGTATGAAATGTATAAAGGTACCAAAAATTTGATATGAAAATTACAATTCCCTCGAAGAAAAAATAATGATCATGACTCTAGGAGTTTTTATAATTTCTTTTTGAATTTAAAAATAATGAACCTCAAACTCTTTTAACTTATAAATATAATAATAGAGGATTAAAGTACTAACTTTTCAAAAATCTAGTAATTCATTCTTGTAGGAACTTAAACCTCATAAACATAGAAATGGGAAAAATGCAAGATAATCCTGTGTTATGCGAAACATGCACGAAACTTGTAATACCCCAAAATTTCGATTTTAAGAAATTCCTAAAGTTTCACTTTAGTTTAGTTAAAAATCTTTTTGGGGTTATGTATTTTGAGAAATTTTAGGTAATTTTATTTACAAATGAAGTTGTGATTTTATATAAAACTAAAATGATCCTGTAAATAAAAGATATTGGAGATTAAAGTTTTAAAAGCTTTTGGAGTGAAAGTTTAATTGAATTCTTGACTAACATGATTAAGTTTATTTATTTTTGAGATTCTTTTGCTGTTTTTAAAAGTTTGGGGCTAAAGTGCCATTTTTGAAAATTCAAGGGTCAAAATGCAGTTTTACAAAATAAAAAATAAATATAGAATTTTGCAGCAGGACAATTGTCTGGTGGGCCTTAAAACACAAGTGGAGGAGGATTTAGTCTATAGTCTCCACTTGTGGCTCATGCATTTTGAAGAAGAATCCATTATTCTTCACTTCTAATAATTGTTACACAATTATACATATATTTTCAGCAACAAAAATCAGAGAGAAAAGGGTTCGGAAAATTACACTTCTCAACTTCACCATTGTCATCTTCTTCCCAAGCTTTACACATACTTACACACACATAATTATAACTTCCTCATTTCTTCACCAAATTGAGCGAATGAGTAGTCAAAATTCATCTAATCGACGAGAACTTTCCATTGGTACCATTATTCGTCGGAAATTATGGCCGGAAAAGTGAAGACGGCGGCGGCAAGTGGCGGCTTCAAAGTGGGTCTTCTTGCATGGAGGTTTTTCCACCACCTTTCCATTGATTAGGCTCCAAAATGGTGTTCTACTCACAAAGGGGAGTGAAATGGTGGGTTCGGCTAATTTTTCGGTGTCGGTCAACGACAGTCAACAGCGGTCAACAGTCGGTCAACGATGGTCAACTGCGGCTGCTCCGGTAGGCGGCTTCGTTTCGAAATGAGGATTCCATATCCGGTCTCCAATTGAAGATTTGAGTTAATTTGGGTAATGAATCTTTTGCCTAAATATTTTTTTAGTGATTATTATGCTTAAAGATTTGAAAATTAATATTTGGAATTCTAATTTACTCGAAAAATTTGGACTCGTGGGCATATTATATTTCAAATTATTTTGTCGATCTCGCACAAGTTAAACTTAAGGTTTTCGAAAGTGAGTTTGTTCTTTTGAACATTAAGTGAATTAGGCACTAAGTGTTATAATTGTTATCCAGGAATCGAAGACGGATCACTATCCGATTAACCGAGTCAGATGAGCGCTGGGTAATGTGGTATTGAGTCCATATGTGCTAGTAGTTGAGTTTTGGCATTGGTCTTTGAATGTGGTTATGCATGGTTCCTTATAATTTATATAAAAAAAATCGATTGTATGATTGTTTGTCATGTTTGGATGAATATGAAAGAATGCATGTTTGAGACTTTTTAAATTATGTTATACATGAATATGCTTAGTCAGTGTAGGAACTTATGATTATATAAATCGTATGTGTTTTGTCTTCATTAATTGTATATCATGATATTTATTGGTTATATCGTACAATATGAGCATGCTTAGTCAGAATAAAACAGAAAATGCGGGTTGTATGTATGACTTTGCTTTGTCAAGTATGGTACTCGTTGATATTTGTTAATTTTTTTTTACACACGAGCATGTTTAGTCGAAATAATATATATTAAATTTTGGTTGTATTTATGGATTTTGCTTTGGTCAAGTACGGTATGCATTATTACTTGTGAAATTTTATTACACATGAGCATGCTTAGTTGGAATTATATATGACTTATGTTTGTAGGTCTTAATGACATGTTCATATGATTAGGTGGATTCATTTGTTAATTATACTGGAATAGCGTGTCTCTGTTATGATTACTATTTGTTCCTGTTTTATTATTGTTTCGTCTGTTTTGTTCTGTTCTGTTTTGTTTTGCTTTGATCTGTTCTGTTATGTTTTGTTTGGGGCCCCAAATTCTCGGTTGACAGCGGTTTGGAGCGACCTGGGTAGTAGATGGCTACAGGGTTGACTCGGCCTCACTGTTGACCAGACTCACGAACCAAGTATGGAGGTATGCTTTGGGAGTGAAGTCAAACTTCTGACTTCTAGCAACGATATGTCAATGCATCTGTCTGTGTAAGGTCGCTCCTTACTGGTGTGTCTGGTTGATCTGGATGGAGGGTAAGAGAAGACGGCATCGACGATCTCTGGTATTTGTAATATGTTGTTAATGTCTGTTTCTTTCCTTATCCTGAGTTATGTTGATTTTGTTTTATGTGTGTACGATTGAGCATGCTTGCATTGCACTTCATATGCCCATGTGCATCATAGCCTCACTAAGTTGGGTAATCAACTTATGCGTTCCGTGTTTACTATTTTTCAGTATTTAGGTAATATAGAAGATCGTACATCGGGGTGTCTTTCTGGTTCAACTCGATCGGTCATAGGTCCTCGAAGTGAAGTCCCATGTTTTTGGTTGGTCAAAATAAGTAACATATCATAAGGTGTTTGTCTTGCGATTTTTCTGAAATATCTCATTCTACTATGTTTTCGTACTTGAAAAATTTATTTGTAATATATAAATATTTTTATTTGATTGATGTCATGGACCATTGCTTGTCGCAATTGGTGTCACCCTTTTGTCTAAAGCTTCCGAAAGATTTTGTTTTAATGGCCTTTGTGATTTAAAAGATGGATTTTGAAACCGTTTTAAATAAAATTTTCATTTTATTTTTGTCAAGTTTTTATATATTTGCGTTATATTTTCAAAATTTTGTTTGGACCATTACAAAACTTCCTATGAAATTTTATGGAATCCCTTTGTACTTTTAAAAACTCATAACGAATCCCCCAACTGCTCAAAAATCAAAATTAGTCATTTCAGATCTGCTTATTTCAAGAAACTAATTTAAAAATATTTCACGTAAAGTTGTAGGGACCAACACGAAGTATTTTAACAATGATTTCTTGACATATGTCGATCCAAAACAACTTTTTTTTCCGCAAACTGGGGTTTTCGTGCCGAGTTTTTAAAAGTAAAATGTTTGAACGATAAATCCTAAAGTTCAAATATTTCAATCTCTCGTTTGTAAAATTAATTTAGGCATTTATATTATATTTATTTGAAAAGTACTGTATTTTTTTGAATTGGACTTTAATAATTAATATTTGGTTTCATTTAACTCTAAAAAAAAAACTAATTATTGTTCCCATATATGATCGGCCCCACAATGCCACATATTCAAGCCGAAAATTGTAAGTTAGTTCCGTTTGTAGAATGACCTGCCTTCCGTAAAAAAGGAAATTCTGGGTTTAATTCCTCGAAACTTCCTCCAATTTAATTTGCAATCGAGCTCGAGCTCCTCTCTCAACCTTTACTTTATATATAACCTTCATGAACTCATCTTCAAAATTGGATTTTCATCATTTCGATTACTGCTTAAGTTTCTTCAGAATTTCTACTAATATATGTATACACCTTCTCGGCGACCATCAATTATATATAAATTAATTTTCATACATTTTAGCTCCGTCTACTTATACTTGATCTCGATCGACATGGTCAGGTCTTCCATTACTTCCTTTGTTAAAAGCACAGCCTTCATCGTTTCCGCTCTTCTCACTTTCATGCAGCTCAAATATCAGGGATTAGAGAATGATAAAAACCCGTTTTTAACACATCCATACACAATGAGAGTCGCGATTTCAACTTCGCTCTTGTATTATTTAACATACTTGGTGCACCTCAGTATTATATCTACGAATTATAATTTGGTTCGTTTTTTCAGTCATCATTTGATGGTGTTTTTGTGCAACGTATCAATTGCATCGCTCGCATCAATGTTCTATCCCGACTCAGCTAGGCCTTTCCTGTATGTGATTTCCGTTCTTATATCTTCAATCGAACTGTTTTATTGTATGTACCTAAAAATTATGGAGAAATATGAAGAACCGATTGTTCGTACAAGGGTACGTGTTTGTCGATTTTTCGTCAGTTTACGTGATCAAATTTTTGAAAATAACTGGATACTCCCCAGGTGAATTTGATCTTCTATCACACGTATGTAACATATTTTTGTGTTAAATAATAGTATATATTTCGATTGATAAGGGTATCTTAGATTCACATAAGATACAAATTTTAAACACTTGTGAGTAATTGTATTTGTATAGAAGAGCTAAATGCAAAACTATACCCTCTATTTTGTCTAACTAGTAAAAAATATTATGTGTTATTTTTATTAATAGAATCCTCTTATGTTTTTTTTTCTTTAGCAAAAAACCCTATTTAAAATTATTTTTAAATTATAGGGAGGTATGGTCAATTTTTTAAGTGAAAAGAGGGGAGGGTTATTGTCAATTTTCAAAGTTAATAGGGGGTATTTTTGCATTCTTTGGTGGAATTTATTGTCATTTTGGCTTATGAGGAGTTTTTTGTAAATAAAAATTTAGGATAGAGAGGACTTTGATAATAAAAATAATACATAGAGGTTTTTGATAATTAGATAAAATATATGGGTCGTCTATTGTAAAGTGTACAGTTGTAATAGGAAAAGCTATCCCGCTTCTGCGGTGGTTCTTCCTGCAGGTCCTATTGTAATAAATTACTTTCATACATTAATTTACTTTAATAAGCTGTGTAACATAATTTTATTGTTGGATCATGAGTGGTTAATAATGATATTTTATGTTCTTTCTTTTTTTGAAGCATTTATCTTTTATATTCGGCAGTATTAATCTGAGCCCAGATGTAGGCTTAAATTCATGTTCCGTCGGTCTTATTTAATATTTTGAGCAGCACCTGAACGTGAATTCTTAACGGTCATCTCAATTTTGTTGAAACTAATATAGTTGGGCTGTCGGGGAAAGAATTTGGGCTTGTGGGTTTATTCGGTCCAAAAACAGAAGTTGAACTCTTATGGCCCAATAATTGGAACAAAGTTTGGATGGACATGGACAACATAATTGGATTTGAATTTCTAGTTATGCTCATATTATAATCAACTCGTAAAACTTGTATTAATCTTCTAATGTTTAGACTTTTTTATAACTTATAAGGATGAAGAATCAAGAAAACTATAATTTGTAGTGAAAATAATTAGGCATGTCAATTAAAAATAATCCAGTCATATAGGGCCTATTTGAAAAGGTACTAACTCAGTTTTGGGTCTTATAAAATTAAAAATAATCCAGTCATATATGGCCTATTTGAAAAGGTATTAACTCAGTTTTGGGTCTTATAAAATCTACTTATAAATATATTTGAGATCATTCACTTAACTGTCAACTACAAATTTTGACTCAATTCTAATTTTACAGAATTTAGAATTTTCTAAAATTCTCCAAAATTATTATCAAACTAGTATACGCTCCGTGCTATGCACGGGATCGTAATAAATATATTTAGTAGTTTAATCATAAGCAAAAAATGGAAAACCTTAATCCACCTTGTTGGATGGATTCATGTGAATATACATGCTGTAAATTAATCACTAATTTTATATGCAAATGTAATTAATTGTAAAAAAAAAATGATTGTGATAATTTCATAAAAAAGAATATATTTAAGATTTCCTAGAAAAGAGAATTTTTCTGTCAGTACTCATTGAGATCAAATGATCCGAGTAACGAAGCTACAATGAAAATATAGCAAATCTTCCTATTTGTTTTCACCATGTACTCTATTCTATGCATTTTTTTAGCTCTGAATATACACAAATATAACTGAGTAAATGCTGAGAAAATTATCTCCAAGAAATCTTCAAATATTCCACCATTTGAAGCCAACAAAACTATATGACCACCACTACCTTGAAAAATCTATATTGCCTTACATATGGCCATAAAAAGAAATCACCAAATGCTTCTTCCTTCTTCATATATGAAGTCTCATTTTGCAGCAAAAGGTGCAACCAATCTTCATGCCATATAGAACCACTACCTCCATGCTCTGATTATATTGGATAACCACTTCCTTTGAACCACCTTCCAAATTCTCGTATTTCATGTTCCTTAAAGACCAATGCAGTAAAGGGAAATATAGAAGCAAAACTCAGCGAAAATGCAATACACCATCAAGATTTTGCAATATATATATATATATATATATATATATATATATATATATATTTATATATTCTGTCCAATGTTAATATTCTTGAGGCCAAATAATTAAGGAGCAATACACCAATGTTTGATTAACGCAATTTTCCACAAACTTGTGTTAACCATTCCACACAAAGAATCATAAAACACTCCCATGTATCAAATCATAGTAAGAGTACAAATAAGAAGGTCTCAATATGCCATAAAAATTGATAATTGTTTATTGGGTATATAGAGAGCTTGAGGGTTTCTAAGATCAATTCTTGCAACAGAGATGGATAAGTTCTTCAAAATGAATGCCCAAGCTGACCAAAGCTGAAATCGTAGCTAATTATCCTATGTTGTGGGCTATGCAGCATTTCTGCTCTTAGGTGTCAGCTATGTTCAGGAATGCCAAGAAATCCCAGTGCCGAAGTGTAATGTTGACCTTGAGTTTCGAGTAGAGTTGTGACCTTGTCTTAATCCAGTATGTAATAGACTTCCTAAGATGCATGCTTACTTTTATGAAAAAAAATGAAGAACAGAGGAAATGTCAGTATAGTAGTATACCACTAAGTGCAAACACTTACAAAATGCATTCATTTAGTCTATCCAAAGAGTGTATAAAACAGATGAGATATAGAAAAATATTCCACAAAGCGGCAACAGAATAGGGGAAAGTGCTCAACTCATTTAACACGTGCCTATTGTTTTTATAAATCAGGAAGGCCCTCAAGGAATTTTAAGTTCTGCTTAGGGATAAACAAATAGCATTACCAAATTATGTCAATCATGAAATGAAATAGAACAACCACATTTTGTGGACACACACTTCCATTAACTATCTCCACACGGTGTAATACACTGTAATACATTTTGTGAACCCATAATTGCGACATAGAGCAAAATATAGTACCCAAAATTGGTAGCTCTTTGACTTGGAAACATAATGAATCAACAGTATATTGCTGGCAAATTAAGATCATTGACCATCACAGTAAGTCAATTTTCTAAGGGATGGAATTAGTTTAATTTGCTCCTTAATACTTCAAAAGCAAGTAACATGTTTTTCAATTACATTACAAACTTTAAATCAATATTTTAATGTACTCCTTTCTAAAGCATGTAGAAGATAGTAATGTTAAATTTGACTATTAAAAAGAAGAATTCCAAGTAACAGTATATATATTGGGAATTTTGTGTTATACCTTAAGTGTAGGCATGGAGCAAAAGTACTTGTCAAAGCTGATGATAGGAATTCTTCTGCGAATGGAAATGGACTGCAAACACAAACAAAATATCTCTTTTAATTAATACCCCCACAACATAGGATAATTAGCTACGATTTCAGCTTTGGTCAGCTTGGGCATTCATTTTGAAGAACTTATCCATCTATGTTGCAAGAATTGATCTTAGAAACCCTCAAGCTCTCTATATACCCAATAAACAATTATCAATTTTTATGGCATATTGAGACCTTCTTATTTGTACTCTTACTATGATTTGATACATGGGAGTGTTTTATGATTCTTTGTGTGGAATGGTTAACACAAGTTTGTGGAAAATTGCGTTAATCAAACATTGGTGTATTGCTCCTTAATTATTTGGCCTCAAGAATATTAACATTGGACAGAATATATAAATATATATATATATATATATATATATATATATTGCAAAATCTTGATGGTGTATTGCATTTTCGCTGAGTTTTGCTTCTATATTTCCCTTTACTGCATTGGTCTTTAAGGAACATGAAATACGAGAATTTGGAAGGTGGTTCAAAGGAAGTGGTTATCCAATATAATCAGAGCATGGAGGTAGTGGTTCTATATGGCATGAAGATTGGTTGCACCTTTTGCTGCAAAATGAGACTTCATATATGAAGAAGGAAGAAGCATTTGGTGATTTCTTTTTATGGCCATATGTAAGGCAATATAGATTTTTCAAGGTAGTGGTGGTCATATAGTTTTGTTGGCTTCAAATGGTGGAATATTTGAAGATTTCTTGGAGATAATTTTCTCAGCATTTACTCAGTTATATTTGTGTATATTCAGAGCTAAAAAAATGCATAGAATAGAGTACATGGTGAAAACAAATAGGAAGATTTGCTATATTTTCATTGTAGCTTCGTTACTCGGATCATTTGATCTCAATGAGTACTGACAGAAAAATTCTCTTTTCTAGGAAATCTTAAATATATTCTTTTTTATGAAATTATCACAATCATTTTTTTTTTACAATTAATTACATTTGCATATAAAATTAGTGATTAATTTACAGCATGTATATTCACATGAATCCATCCAACAAGGTGGATTAAGGTTTTCCATTTTTTGCTTATGATTAAACTACTAAATATATTTATTACGATCCCGTGCATAGCACGGAGCGTATACTAGTTTCATTTAATTTATGAATAAAAAAAATTCTAAATTCTGTAAAAATAGATATGGGTCAAAATTAGTACATGGCAGTTAAAAGACTGATCTCAAATATATATATAAGTAGATAAGTTAAAATTCAAATTCCAAAACCCACGGACAGTTTCTCCTCCACTCTCCCCCCACTTTCTCCCCCTCCTATTACCAACAACATAACATATTTCTTCTTCACCCATGGCAAATTGTTCACACTATACTACCCAAAATTACAAAATCAGACCAATTTCCAGATTATTGTGAGGAGATTTGCAAAACCCATAATATATGTGAGCATTGCAATATCAAACGATCAGACGAAGAGGAAGAAATTGAGGGGAATAAGAAACATCTAAATTCCATTTGCTTTGCTTCCTGGGTTCAAACTGCAATTTTTCTTCAAATTCATAACAACAATTCACGAAAGGATAGCCACAAAATGGGGGAGATTTTGATGTTTTTTATTTTGTAATCAACGGGTAAAGTCAACATTTTTATATCTTAAATTTATTTACACAAAGTTTTTAAGTCTTTAAATGTTTTTTATTTTTTGGGCTTTTAGGATCACAGCACTCTAACCTGCTGATTTCTTGGTAAGATTTGTTCCAACATCAATATTGTATCTAAATTCCATTTTGCTTTGCTTCTTGGGTTCAAATTGCAATTTTTCTTCAAATTCATAACAACACTTCACGAAAGGATAGCCACAAAATGGGGGACATTTTGGTGTTCTTTATTTTGTAATCAAGAGGTAAAGTTAGCATTTTTATCACTTAAAATTATTCACACAAGGTTTTAAGTCTTTAAATGTTCTTCATTTTTTGAGTTTTTAGGATCACAACACTCTAATCTGCAGATTTCTTTTTAAGATTGCTTCCAACATCAATATTGTATCTAAATTTCATTTTGCTTTGCTTCCTGGGTTCAAATTGCAATTTTTCTTCAAATTGATAACAACACTTCATGAAAGGATAGCCACAAAATGGAGGAGATTTTGGTGTTCTTTATTTTGTAATCAAGAGGTCTGTTAAATATATTTACACAAGGTTTTAAGTCTTTAAATGTTCTTCATTTTTTGGGTTTTTAGGATCACAACACTTAGAGTAAAGGATATCTTAGGGAAGCGCAGAACGTTCACAAGATTTTGGTGGGGTTCTTTATTTTGTAATCATGCAAGGAGGTAAGCATTATATGACACTAATTCTTATGTCGTTTTTTATATATTAGAACACTTTTATGTGAACCTACTTCTAACTTCATGTTCATGTTTTCATCTATATGATCATTACTTCTTTCATGGGTATTCTATTTCTACTCTGTAATTTGATTGGCCTTAGCTTGAGAGAATAGAGTTAAGGCTCCACATTATTATAACCAGAAAACAAATATAACTTCTTACTTTTTGTATAGTGACGAAGGTCAAGGAAATGAAACATAGTTGACCTCGAAATTATTTAAATGCTTACTTCCTAATTTAGTCCATGGTGATATAATGGTAAATTTAAAAGTGAGTGCAATATATGAGTTCAATAGATTGAAAAATCGAGATTGGTGTAGTGACGAAGGTCAAGGAAATGAAACAGAGTCGACCTCAAAATTATTTAAATGCTTACTTCATAATTTAGTCCATGGTCATATATTGGTAAATTTAAAAGTGCGTGCATTAGTATGAGTTCAATAGAATGAAAAAACGAGAGATTGGTGTTTACTTTATTGTTTCATTGTTTTGGTTGATAGATATTAAATGTTATGGACTTTGTCTTTATACTGTATAAATTCATTTTGGTTTGTCAATACTATATTGAGGGGTGAAATAGTTTGATTGCTCAATGCGGGGAGAGGTGTGTCAAAACTTATAAACCAAAAAACTGGAAGTTATTATTCTTCTTATCCATACCAATATTTAACATGAAGCATTCTCATGGCATTCTTATGGCTGATTTCTTTCTTATCGAGATTGGTGTAGTGAGAAGGTCAAGGAAATGAAACATAGTTGGCCTCAAAATTATTCAAATGCTTACTTCCTAATTTAGTCCATGGTCATATAATGGTAAACTTAAAAGTGGGTGCATTAGTATGAGTTCAATAGAATCAAAAAACGATATTGGTGTTTACTTTATTGTTGATAGAAATTAAATGTTATGGACTTTGTCTTTATACTTTATAAATTCATTTTGGTTTGTCAATAGTATATTGAGGGGTGAAATAGTTTGATTGCTCAATGCGGGGAGAGGTTTGTCAAAATTTATAACCAAAAATCTGGAAGTTCTTCTTCTTATTCATACCAAAATTTATCATGAAGCATTCTTATGGCTGATTTCTTTCTTATGGAGTCATTATGAGATATTCGAAGTTGTGTATGACTTTAACTGATTTACTTTGACCAAAATACTGATTCAATAAAAGTAAGATTTTCCTTAAATTTGATATCATTATTATGACAGTCAGCTAAAGTTAAATACAGACCCATATGCTTGCAAAATATATTAAGTACTTTTTTGGGATTAAAATTTATAAAATCGTTTTCATGCTAATGCATTTACTTTTATCATTCTGGTGCCGCCGAAGTTTGCGAGACCACATTCTTGTGCGGTTAAATTTGTTTTGCATGTAGACTGGTCTTAAGAATGCTCATATCTTCCAAAGAGACAGTTGATTTTAAATTAAAACAAGTAAGTCATAATTCATTACCTTAAATCCTAAATATGCATGAATAACTCAATTATGTTAATATTATTGACTTCTCTCTTGCTCATTATGCAGGTATCAGTTCCACATCGATGGTGTACAAATAACCCCAACTTAATTATATTTGTGACTTAGATGTCTAGAGTAATATATTTATAAAGATTATAACTCCTTCCTCTATCAACTCCATGGATATTTAACATCTAAGTTTTTTTTTTCCCAATAAATATTGTCATTTTACATGTTGGTTTTATACTTTTTAACCATGACGTACATAACACAATTCTATCATATTATGCAAGGTAGTTGACAAAAATATATTTAGTAAGAGTCCGTGCATAGCACGGAGCGTATACTAGTTAAAAATAAATCCAGTCATATAGGGCCTATATGAAAAGGTATAAACTCAGTTTCGGGTCTTATAAAATTGGGTCAAACTCATTCAAAATAAAGTATGATATCATATTTGACAGTATCTATGTTTCATCTTATATATTTAAATTTAAATCTAATAATTTTCAAATGGTATTTCATGGTATAACTGAAATCTTCCAAAGTTAGAAATAATGTCCTCAATGCCCAAAACTCTGCAATTTAAGACTCGGGGCAAATTAGCAGAACGCACCCAATTCTAGCCTGGAAACCCAATCCTATATAAAATTATTAATAAAAAAGAAAAAGAACAAAAAAAGAAAAACTGTGAAGTTCCATCACCCATAAAAAAAAATGATAATACTTGCCTAGACCATGAACAAAATTAGTATTTCCACCAAACATATTTAGGTAGTGTTTGCAAAAATTAAAATTAAGTACTTTTTAACTTCTAGGATAAAATAAGTACTTAAGTAGTTACATTTTAGCTGCTTAGGCATGTAGTATAGTATATTTCGTTGAAGAGGATGATATTTTTAGAAGTATAGAGAAAATCTGAGGGAAATGTGATTGTGAATTTGATCAATTTATTTATTTATACATAAAATTAGATATTTCATTTTCTAGAGGAACTTTAGCCGTTTTTTAATGCAAAATTAAAGTGCAATTTTTGGAGTCAGAATCTGAAACCCCCAATTTTTAAGTGTCACAGGCTCGGTACATGATATTTTTGGCGAAAATTAAAATTTTCTGCTAAAAAAGACATAAATTAATGATTTTTCAGCAAAAATTAAAATTTTCAATCAAATAAGTCTTAAATTAATGATTTTCTTGCGAAAATTAAATTCTCCTGTCAAATACTTAAATTGATGATAGTTACATAATAAATAACATATATCGTCAAGATACCATAATTTTAAGACGCACCTAGTTTATATGAGCAAAATAAGATTTCGCCACTAGCCTTCTATATTCCTTTAATTAATGTAGGCCGACTTGTATGGAGTTACAAATAGATAAGAGTCCAATAAATTGATTAGTATATTGTTCCCCCTCAGGAATGTGTTTCTTTCTTTCTGAGTTCTCTGATTTTGACATTCCTTAATATTAAAGTATTAAAAGAAGAGACAGAAAGCGAGTAAAAAATAAGAGACCGGTTCAGCATTGCACGAAATTGTGTACAACTTCTTACATGGCATTGTGTGTGTGGACGTGACTATTTAACTAAACTTTGAAGGTGTGCAGATCTTCTGTAGTAGTGTACCACTTTAGTGTACCACCAATATAAAATAAACACATATCAATTTTTAAATAGTAAACGTCACGTGGGATTATTTTCTCCAATCATCATCCCCTTCTTTATCTTCATTTTTAATTTTAAGTTTTAACATATCTTTATCTTTATCTCAAATAATAATACCAGCAATATTCATCTTTAATACAGGAAGGATTGTTGGTTTTTATCCAATCGGATCATGAACAATTCGATCCAATTGAATAAAACATGATCGAACTTTTTCTAACCAGTTGCGGAATTCGGTGGGTTTTATGTTTTCAATATATTTCAAAAATAATTTACATAAAACATGAGTATCACATAACGAATATTATTTTAATTTATGCAAAAGAGAGAGAAAACAAATCATACTGAAAGCTTCTTGTCCTTCGTCTTTTCGGTTGAACTTTGGTGTTAGGATGAAATCAACACACTTTCTTGATCTTTTTTACCCTTGATCTTCAACCCCGTTTCTCCTTCTACTAGTGGGTGGGCACTAACCTTTTAAGTTTGGATAATTAAACTCTAGAAATTGGAAGAACAAATTTCTCCTAATTTCTAAGGTGATGGACGATTTTTGTGGAGAGAAAAAGAGAGTTTTGCTTGCTTTTGTTACAAAATTGTATCTCTGCAAAAAACTTGTGTGATTAGAAAAGAGATATCTCATATATATAGATATGTCATACATATCCTCTTTCCTTATCTTTCTCAACTACTTTCTCCTAACTCAAATAGGATTCCATCTCCTTCTTTCTAGGTAATTGCATTATTTGTATATATCTTATATTATGAGTATATCATATATAATCATAAAATGCATTTTCCTATTAAGGAAAATCCTACACAAATTTAATTCAATAATTAAATTTGATTTAATCAATTGTCATATTTTTAATTGATTAATTCACAATTCATCAATTAAATATCACAATTAATTCATCATGTATATTTTAGAAAAAAATTCCAAAAATATATCGAGAGTTTAATCATTCTTATTATATGTTCAATCGTAGAAAAATAGGAGCCGGGATTGGGACCTATGGACATGTAATTTCAAGCTCCAATAAATTAAATAATTAATTAAACTCATTAATTAATATATTCAATTTATTAATTCCAAGTGATTCCACTAAAGACCTGGAATTGCACTCTTGTCCTTACATTCTATTTTACTCGAAAGATCAGAGTGTCCATTGATATAATCATTACATATGATTTAACCCTCCAAGAATTGATTCATAATTAAATCTAGGCGAAATTTCCGTTTTGCCCCTATAATTATTTTTTAATCCTTAAGTTCCATTAATTCACTAGTGAACAGTTGGGTTTATAAACATTTTCACAAACCAGAGTACTCGAACTGTTCAGTTCCAGAATTAACACTTAAGGGAATCAATTAACTCAGCTTTCCGCAGAAAGAGTTGGATTCCATATCTGTAGTGCACATTCTCAGCCATTTATCTCAACGGACCTCCAAGACATAAGTGTGTGACACGATTAATAAACAAGTCACTACTCATGAGTCAAAAGGACTCGCTGATATAAACAGGAGTTTATGCCTACTCAAGATTTAGATGGATTCATATATGATCATCGTGTGACATGAAATCTAAAGTTAACGGCATCTTATAATAGATTTCAATTCACGTCTGGTCCAGTCCTATGTAAATCATATTACATAAAGCACCTCCACCTTTAATGTCACAACATCAATGATACGGATCGAGATCATTGAATTCATAATTTTCAGTGGACCGTACTAGTAGTAATTAGTTAAAGATCCCAACTTTAACTTACTACGGACTATTTAGTCTATTGTTTATAACTTTAATCCTCTTGTACATCCTTATATATACAAAAGTCATATTTAATAAATAGACATGGATCTGATAATTATATTATACTAGATAAAAAGCATAATCGAATAGAATATATGAAATTCAAAAAACCAAACAATTTATTTATTTTCAATTAATAATGTTCATCAAACGCTTTATGAGCACTATTCCTAACAGGAAAACCAATAAACATTAGGAAAACTAACAACTCATAAATCTGAACTGATCTCTTCGTATGAAAAAAGAAGTGTAAATCTTAATTGATTTTTGGATCCAAGGAATCACTTTATGATGTTCTATTTAATAACTTTGATGGGTATCCTATTTTCATAAATTTAGATCTCATCAAATTGAAATTAAAAATTTGTTGAATCCGGGAATGATTTTTCATTGAAAAATCTGATGGGCGCCTTGATTCAATAAACTTTTTATGATACCATTTTTTCTTATTGAATTATGGTAGGAACTGTAATTGAAACTCTAACGTATGGTTCCAAGAATTCAAGGAATTGTTGAAGTATAATTAAAGAAATTGTTGTGTTAAGATAATGGAACATGGAATTTAAGGATTCAAAATAAGTTCACATGTCTGAATTTTAGTTTCAATAATTTCAAAGGAGTTTTATGTTGCTTAAAAGATGAAAATTATTGGTAAAAATCAATTTAGATTTTTGAAATGTAAGTTTCAATAATTTTAATGGAACTGATATGATTTTGGGTAAAGATAAATATCAGTCTATCGGATTTGTAGATAGAAAGAAGACTGAATAAGGCTGAGGAAAATAATCCTATGCAATGCATGCTATTTAGTTTTGACATGTGTAAATTTTATATTGGTGGTACACAAATATGGTACATTTGTGTGGTACAGAGGATCTGCTGCAGCAAAATAACTAGCAAGGAAACATCGGCAAAATTTTATTTATTGTTCCTTAAATGGTTGTATTTTAAAATTAATTATTTATTGTGGCACTTTGACAATATACATCATTTATTATGTCACTTTTATCAATTTAAGTCATTTATTGTCACCAACGTCAATTTACGTTATTTATTGTGTCACTCGTGTCAATTTACGTTCTTTATTGTGTCATCGACGTCAATTTATGTCTTATTTGATCGAAAAATTTAATTTACACTGGAAATATCATGTGTCGAGCACGTGACACTTTAAGATTGGGAATTTCGAATTTTGATTCTAAAATTTGCACGTCCAAATCATGTGATGGGTCTATAACTTCAATTTTGAAGGAAATAACTGTTAAATTTCCCTCAAATAATAAAGATACCTTCACCGGCGACCAAAAGTCCGACAACTTTGTCGTCTCCTCCGGCCACAACAACCTAATTGAGGACGACACTACTTCTGGGTTTTCTCTATTATCTAATTTCTCCTAATCCGACCAATGAGTATGGGGCTTGAAGATGGGGATACGCCCGACCCGTTTGTTAATTTTGATTTTTTGGGCAGTTATATGCCGTGCGCGTGCCCTTTATCTCCCGAAATAATTGATTTAATGGGCACTTGACGGTGATTTTGAAATTTACTTAACAGAATTACTAAATGTGAAAATGTCCGTTAAATTATGGTTGTGTCGACCGGTAATAGCTTGGTACCATAAATGAAAATTGTTATATAGTTTGGTGTCAAAAATGCAATTATCACATCTAAGAAATCACAAACCTCAAGGTTACCTAATTGATTTCATCCTTTTTTTTATTGAATTCACCTATTTTTCCACCGATTTCAGCCATTTTTTTTTTTATCGATTTAACCCAATTTCACCTATTTTTTCATCAATTCAGATATTTTCTGACGAAATTAACGTTATAAGGGGTAATTGTAATGAATCCAATAATTTGGGGGATAGTTTGAGTAATTTTTCAAATATGAAAAATAATTTGTGTAATTACACTAAACCTCGGGGATAGTTTAAGTAATTCTCCCATAATTTTAAATGACAATTCTATACACTTTGATCGTATTTTCTGCGGGGGAAAACGTCAAACTAAATATTACTAAACTTATATATTTAATTATTGTAAATGACAATATAAGTCCTATTAATAAGTTCAAAAATTATTTGATCACTTATTTATATAATTATATCCTTTGGAAATGGTGTAGTCAATAAATTATAACTTATAAGATAATAAAGGAAAGAGTAAATTGCGCTTTTGGTCCTCCTTATGGTTTAACTTTTGTACTTTTGTCTTTCTTAAATTTTTTGTAACAGATTCGTCCCTCTTATCAATGTAGTGCAATATATTCGTCCCTCTTATGAATCTAGTGTAGCATGTTCGTCCCTCTTATCAATGTAGTGTAACACATTAGTCCCTTTTAAATACAAAATACATCACTTAATACCAAAATATATTCTAAAATTGACGAAAGTTGATGTATTTTTTATTTAAGAGGGACAAATGTGTTACACAACATTGATAAGAGAGACGAACTGCTACAAAAAATTAAGAGGGACGAAAGTGTTAGGGACAAGTGTGTTACACTACACTGATAAAAGGGACGAATCTGCTACAAAAAATTTAAGAAAGACGAAAGTGCAAAATTTGGTCCATAAGGAGGACCAAAAATGCTATTCACTCAAAAGGAAAATCGTTTCTTCAAGTATCATACATTACGGTGGTCTACAATTATGATACCGAGTTATATTAAATTATAAATTTCATACCATAGTTTAATACACGATTGCACATCTCATACCATTATTAATTATTTTAATTATTTAGACTAAATTATCTACATGCATCACATATGACCATTGACTCGGCATTTTTGAGGAAAAAATCCTATTAAATCGATAGTTTATTAGTGAAATATATTAATAAATTATTTATTATAATTTTTATAAATTTTGTCAAGTTGGCTTGACCATACGAAGGGAGCAAAATAAATGGACAGAGAAAGTACTATATCGTTGTTTTAAAAGTACTGTATTTTTTTGGATTGGACTTTAATAACTAATATTTAGTTTAATTTATTACTACTAATTATTGTTCCCTTTTACTTAAAAAAATACTAATTATTAATCCCATATATAATCGGCCCATACAAAAGCCGAAAATTGAAACTTTGACCTGCCACAATGCAAGATGCAAACTCTTGTAGTGTCAACGCGAAAATATCTTGCAAACTCTTGTAGTGTCACTGTCGCTCGACGCGAAAATATGACGTGGTTTGATGGATGGTTTGTTGGATGCTTGGATGTATGCCCCTGCAAAATGTCGACTTTTGTTTTACTTTTATTTTTATAATTGGGGCCCTCTCACACTAAATCAACCGTCAACACCCCCACCTCAAAAAGGTGTTTATATATTCCCTACTTGTTTTTTTATCACACTACACTATTTTTTGGGGATTATTGCATTTTTGGTGCAACAGTTGTAGCTCGTTGGCGTTTCTATTCCATATTTTTTTGAACTTGCACATTTGGTATTACAACTTCAATATCGGTGTCAATTAAGGCACAATTCCAAAATTAGCTGGAAATCCCCATATGCGGGTCAATTTTCATGTCACGTAGCTCGCACGTAGGGGATTTCGGGCAAATTTTGGCATTGTGCCTCGATGGGTACCAAAATTGCCACCGATGTTGAAGTTGTGGCACCTAATGTGCTAGCACGAAAAGATACGCGGTGGAAACGCCAGCGAGCAATAGTTGTGGCACCAAAAATACAATAATCTCTACGTTAATCAATATGATAACATTTTTTTACTAGTTTATTTTTTCACCTTTTATTTGATAAAAATACAACGTTACTTTATTCTCGTCTAGTTGTCATTTTATCACAACATAATTTTTTTTATCGAATTTGTTTTTAGAAAAAACCTCGTCCCTCCAACCAAAACTATCTAGTTCCTCCCCTGTCAACAATGGTGTTATCAATATTAACAAATAACATCAATCACATTTCATAGTTAAGTAGATTAAAAAAAAAAAAAAGTCATCCCAACATCAAGAAGTAGACAAAGAAAAAGGAAAAATAAAGTTTAGGGGCTAATTTGGCTCTAATTCACTAAATTAAACCAACTTCTTCCTGAAATTGAAATTCGTGTCTTTATACTTTGATGATTAATAAGATATTTCTCTTTCATTTAAATGTTCTAAGATTTTTTTTTCTTTCTTGCATATTATTAATATGGTTATATGGATTAGCATATACACGATTACACATTAATATGGTCATATAGATCAATATAGGAGTTATTGCATTTTTTGTGTCACAACTATAGCTCGTTAATGTTTCTATCCCGTATATTTTCAGGCTAGCACGTTTGGTGCCACAACTTCAACATCAGTGGCAATTTTGGTGCCAATTGAGGCTCAACTCCAAAATTGGCCCGAAACCCCCAACGTGCGGGCCACGTGACATGAAAATTGGCCCGCATGTGAGGGATTTCGGGCTAATTTTGGAATTGAACCTCAATTGACACCAAAATAAATTACCGATGCTAAAGTTGTGGCACCAAATGTGCAAGCCCGAAAAGATACGGGGTAGAAACGCTGACAAACTAAAGTGTTTGTCCTATAGTTCAAACCATAAGTCCTATAGTTCTCGTTTGTAAAAAAAAAACTAATTATTGTTCCCATATATAATCGGCCCGTACAAAAGCCTAAATTGAAACTTTGACCTGCCACATTGCATGATGCAAGCTCTGGCGACATCATATGGATGGATAAATCAACCGTGGAAAGACTTTTTATTTTATTTTTTATTTTTATAATTGGGAAATGTCCACATTTTTTTTTCTTATATAATTGGGGCTCTCTCACATTAAAGCAACCCACCTCAACACCTCCAAATTTTCCTACTTGTGTTTTTTTATCACACTACACTACACTATTTTTTTTCTTCCAAGTTCCAACTATGAGGTCCATTAGTTCCTTGATTCAAATCATTGCCTTCATCATTACTGCTCTTCTCACTTTAATGCAGCTCAAATATGAGGGGATGCCGAATGATCAAAACCCGTTTTCAACTCATCCCTACACAATGAGAGTCTTTATCACCTCTTCACTCTTGTGCTATTTAACATACTTGCTGCACCTCCATATCATATCCACATCTAATTTGGTTCGTTTTCCCCACCGTGCTTGTGTAGGTCTCACTCATCATTTCATGGTTTTTATATGTAGCATATCAGTTGCATCACTCGCATCAATTTTCTTTCCCGATTCAGCTAGGCCTTTTATTTATGTCACATTCATGTTGATATCTTCAATCCAAGTATTGTATTGTTTGTGCCGCACAATCGTGGAGGATCATGCGATTGTGCGTAGAAGGGGTATTGTTGGTAGATTTCTCGACAATTTGGGTGGGATATTTGAAACTGAATGCAGCATACTCCCCAGGTGATCTTGACGACATCAGTATATACTTTATTTATTAATTAAATTATATGAGCGCCTATCTAAGATATATATATACTTTTATGTTAAATAGATCATAAAGGCCATGTACTTTGTTTTGTTTTGTTTATTATGAATGCAAAATAAAATTTTTGTATTTCTTGTCCACATATATAATTGTCATTGCTTGAGCCAAAAGCCAAGGACAAGGAAGGTAGTGATTATATGATTGCGAGTGGCATTTCTTTGCGAGGATCGAGTTTCACAGGATTCGGATTTTTTTTCAAAATTTTGTTTGGTGAATTGTTGTTACTTTTGGATGCTCATCGGCCATGGATGATGTGAAGTGGTGATTGAGAGAGGGGGAGTGGGGAGGAAAAGATTATTGGGAAGTGGGTGTTTAAATTTTCAAAATTCATACATTGACCCCAAATTTTGAAATCATTTTTCATTTTAATCCAATTTTATTTATTAATTAAGTTGTGTTAGTTTTATTAACAAAATCCTCTTATGTTCTTTTTTATTTAGCAAAAAACCCTATTTAAAATTATTTTTAAATTATTGGGAGGGTTATTGTCAATTTTCAAATTTAATAGAGGGATTGATGTCAATTTTTTTGGTTAATAAGGGTGTTTTTGCATTCTTTGGTGGAATTAATTGTCATTTCGGCTTGAGAGGGGTTTTCTTCAAATAAAATTTAGAATTGAGGGGATTTTGATAATAAAAATAATACATAGAGATTTTTTATAATTAAATAAAATATAGGGGGTATTTTTGCATTTCACTCATATATTAAAGTGTACAGTTATTACTTATTATATGTAATAGGAAATGCTATCCCGCTCATGAGGTGGTTCTTCCTGCAGGTCCTATTGTAATAAATTACTTTCATACATTAATTTACTTTAATAAGGTGTGTAACATAATTTTATTGTTGGATCATAAGTGTATTGTTGGATCTTGAGTGGTAATAAATAATGATATTTTATATTCTCTCTTTTTTTTAAGCATTTATCTTTTATATTCGGCAGTATTAATTTGAGCCCACATTGTAGGCTTAAATTCATGTTCCGTTGGTCCTATTTAGTATTTTGGGCAGCACCTGAGCTTGAATTCTTAACGGTCGGGGAAGGAATATGGGCTTGTGGGTTTATTCGGTCCAAAAACAGAAGTTGAACTCTTATGGCCCAATAATTGGAACACAATTTGGATGGACATGGACAATATAATTGGATTTGATTTTCTAGTTAGGCTCATATTATGAGCTTTCATTAATCTTCTAATGTTTAGACTTTATCATATATGTGGATGAAGAATCAAGACCACTATAATTTGTAGTAAAAATAAATTAGAGGTCAACTGAAAATCAATCCAAACAGGCCTATTTGGCCTATTTGAAAAGGTATTAACCCAGTTTCCAAGCAGTTTCCAATTTTATGAAACTGGGTCAAACTTATTCAAAATATAGTACGAGCACATGTTTCGCAGAATCTAGGTTTCAACTTATATGTTTCTATTTAAATTAAATATAATAATCTTCAAACATTATTTTAAAGGTTTAATTGAAATCATTCAAACTATTTTTCGAATATCAAAATCAAGCAAAATCGAACCATAATCAATTTAAATATGCCCATTTACCAAATGTGCCAATAGTTAGAAATAATCCCCTCAATGCCCAAAACACTGCAATTTAAGACTCGGGGCAAATTAGCAAAACACACCCAATTCTAGCCTGAAAAAAAAAAGGCATACCCAATCCTATATAAAATTATTAAAAAAAAAAAAGGGAAAAGGGAAAATATATAACGCGAGTAACAGGTCAATATTAAGCAACAAAGATCATCGTCTTCGCCCGACCTTTGAGACAAGAAAAATCTACAATGGTAATATTCGATCTCAAAACAACTCGCTCGATCCAATATTTTTCAGTAGGATATTATTATTAAGCTTGAAACAATAATCGCAGGTTTGTTTGGCGTGTTTGTTACCTCTCTTTCTTGTCCCAATCGTCAATTTACTGCCAATCCTCTTCGATCTCCTCATGGTTTGTCTATTTTCTTCAATCGTTATATTTTTTCTGTATGTATTTGTAAAATTTGATTATTTTTCTGTCTTTACAAACAAAAAAATTATATTTCAGGCGAAGGTATATAAATTATTCGGATGGGAATACCGGAAGCCAGAAAGAGCTCCTCCTGCTTGTCCTATAAAGCCCTCTGTTTCCAAAACCAATAATTCAGTAAGTCGATAGTAATTGAATGTTTGTAGATTTGCATTATAAAATCTTTTGCAGTTAAAACATTAGATTAAATAAAAATTGAATTAAAGCTGAGAGAAATAGAATAAGCTGAATTTGATATTTTCTTGTATCATACTGTATTATAATGGAGATGAGTTATCTAGAACATATTACAGAATCTTGTAGACTCAGATGCCCCCGTTTCTGAAATTATGCCCAGCATGTGGAGATTGATTGCCACTTTGTTCGTGAGCACTTCCTCCGCCGTAACATCGGACTTTTGCCCATTAAATCATCTCTGCAACTAGCAGACATTTTCACAAAGCCATTATCTCGACAGCCATTTCTCTATATTTTATCCAAGTTGGGTGTAAAGAATCTTTACATTCCAACTTGTGGGGGCTATCAAACAATAATCAAATTGACTTAAATAGCAAAGAAGAACAAATACCTGAAGACATAGAAGCTTCTGCAAATTTCCTGTTTGCTTGATGAAGGGCTGCTCAATCAATTGTTCAATTCAATTATGCCGCTTCTTTTTTTTTTTTTTTCCCAATTCCTGTTTCAATTAGGGCTAAATTAGATGTTATCGTTAATTGCTGAAGAAGTGTTTTAGTAAAACACGTTTTTCTTATTTTCTGTTTTTCCTTTCTTATGTCGGTTATTGTGTATATAAATATAGGGACTTCTTTTTTGGTATTTTGTAACTCAGATTTTTCATTCAATAAAAATTTAATTTTCTCTACAATTCTCAAATCATGAAGAAGAGTTTCAACATTTAATAGTATATATTTCGATTGATAAGGGTATCTTAGATTCACATAAGATACAAATTTTAAACACTTGTGGGTAGCTGTATATGTGTAGTAGAGCTAAATGCAAAACTAAAAAAATCATGTGTTATTTTTATTAATTCTTTTTTATTTAGCAAAAAACCCTATTTAAAATTATTTTTAAATTATAGGGAGGTATGGTCAGTTTTTTAAGTGAAAAGAGGGGGAGGGTTATTGTCAATTTTCAAATTTAATAGAGGGATTATTGTCAAATTTTTTGGTGAATAAGGGTGTTTTTGTATTTTTTCATGGAATTAATTGTTATTATGGCTAGAGAGGGATTTTTGCAAATAAAAATTAGAATAGAGGGGATTTTGATAATAAAAATAATATATAGAGGTTTTTGATAATTAGATAAAATATAGGGGGTATTTTTGCATTTCACTCATATATTGTAAAGTGTACAGTTATGTTATTATATGTAATAGGAAAAGCTATCCCGCTCCTGAGATGATTCTTCCTGCAGGTCCTATTGTAATAAATTACTTTCATACATTAATTTACTTCAATAACAAAATTTTATTGTTGGATCATGAGTGGTTAATAATGATCTTTTATATTCGGCAGAATTATTCTGAGCCCAAAATGTAGGCTTAAATAGTTAAATTCATGTTCCGTCGGGCGTCGGCCTTGGGTTTATTTAATAGTTTGAGCAGCACCTGAGCTTGAATTCGTAACGGTCATCTCAATTGGGTTGAAACTAATATAAAGGAATTTGGGCTTGTGGGTTTATTCGGTAAACAGAAGTTGAACTCTTATGCATGGCCCAATAATTGGAACAAAATTTTGGATAGACATGGACAATATAATTGGAATTTGATTTTCTTGTTAGGCTCATATTATGAGCTTTCATTAATCTTCTAATGTTTAGACTTTATTATATATGTGGATGAAGAATCAAGACCACTATAATTTGTAGTAAAAATAAATTAGGCAGGTCAACTGAAAAGGTATTAACTCAGTTTCCAAGCAGTTTCCAATTTTATGAAACTGGGTCAAACTTATTCAAAATATAGTACGAGCACATGTTTCGCATAATCTATGCTTCAACTTATATGTTTCTATTTAAATTAAATATAATAATCTTCAAACATTATCTTAAAGGTTTACCTGAAATCATTCAAACTATTTTTCGAATATCAAAATCAAGCAAAATCAAACAATAACCAATTTAAGACTCGGGGCAAATTAGCAAAACACACCCAATTCTAGCCTGAAAATAAAAAGGCACACCCAATCTCCTATATAAAATTATTAAAAAAAAAAAAAGGGAAAAGGGAAAATATATAACGCGAGTAACAGGTCAATATTAAGCAACAAAGATCATCGTCTTCGCCTGACCTTTGAGACAAGAAAAATCTACAATGGTAATATTCGATCTCAAAACAACTCGCTCGATCCAATATTTTTCAGTAGGATATTATTATTAAGCTTGAAACAATAATCGCAGGTTTGTTTGGCGTGTTTGTTACCTCTCTTTCTTGTCCCAATCGTCAATTTATTGCCAATCCTCTTCGATCTCCTCATGGTTTGTCTATTTCCTTCAATCGTTATATTTTTTCTGTATGTATTTGTAAGATTTGATTATTTTTCTGTCTTTACAAACAAAAAACATTATATTTCAGGCGAAGGTATATAAATTATTCGGATGGGAATACCGGAAGCCAGAAAGAGCTCCTCCTGCTTGTCCTATAAAGCCCTCTGTTTCCAAAACCAATAATCCAGTAAGTCGATAGTAATTGAATGTTTGTAGATTTGCATTATAAAATCTTTTGCAGTTAAAACATTAGATTAAATAAAAATTGAATTAAAGCTGAGAGAAATAAAATAAGCTGAATTTGATATTTTCTTGTATCATACTGTATTATAATGGAGATGAGTTATCTAGAACATATTACAGAATCTTGTAGACTCAGATGCCCCCGTTTCTGAACTTATACCCAGTTACTGTTTTCTCTATTACAATTTTATAGTAGTTGGTTTGAGTTTGAAGTTTGACCAATGATCCTGTTGTGTTTCCCCTTCCTTCCGATTTATTACGTGATGAAAGCTAAGGTAGCTTTTGATTGACTGCATGAAGAAAGAAAAAAATGTTATTAGTTTACTAAGTGCTTCGTTGTGGCTTACTGCAGTAGGTCATGCTATAAGTTTGAGATTTCACAATCCGGTCTTTCTATTTTTATGAGCATGTGTTAGGGGAATTTTTTGATGGATGCAAGTGCTTTTAGGTTTTGAGTCTTGGGGGACATATAGGGTTGCTTAGAATGATTCTTGAGGTTGAAAGTAGTGATAGATGTTTTTAACTGGAAATATTTATTTTAAGTAAGTAATAAAAATCAAGAAAAGCATCCATTCTAAAGGTCTGCAGTTAAGAGCCTTAAGGCATACGAGTATGTCGGAATGGGCAATATCGACAATTCAATGTCAAAAAATTTGCAATGCTGGTAGTTAACACTGTCTCTTTGAAAATAGCTGACTGTGGTTTTGAGCCCGAGATAGATATAGGATTGTTTACTTCAGATTTGAAAATCATTTAGTAAATCAAAATGATGAATTTATTCACTTACCTTTCCAAAAGAAGAAGAAGAATAATCTGCTCCAATCGGTTTGGTGAACAGAGTGAGTTGTTCATCATTAATTTGTATGGCTCCCCATTAAAAATAAAAAATTTAGTAAGATGGTTGATGTAGCAATATTTAAGATTTTGGAAATTTTGTTAATTTCATTGAAAATGTGTACTCGTTGCATATTGATTTCAGCTGCTCTAAGATTGCACCACTGAGTAAAGTTAGGTTTGAGGTTGCATGTTTTACACTTTGATTTGAGTTATTTCAACTCTTCAAGGTAGGATATAAGTCAGTGCTCAAACTGTTGTAGCGTCAAACCAATTTTAAGAGATTATAAATGTCACAAGAGAAACATAGTTTATGTTAAATATACATCCCGTGTTCACGAGTTCATACCATTTCTTTGCTCCTCGAGCCCATACTAACTGAATTCTATCGAGGTCGGAGTTATTTTTGTAAGTCATGGAGGCTGTGATTGTTTTAGAACCATTACTTATTTGTAAACAATTTAGGTCTTCAGCTCTAGTGGCAAAGCTTCTAATGTTTTACTATGCTGTTGGTTTCTTTTACTTATACCCATTAATTTGTTAGTTTTCACCAAGTCTTTGTAACCGTGAATAACTAAAACACCTGTTTTCAAAAGGTTGCAGATGAACAGAACCATGTTACCCCAGATTCATCACAAAATTCAGTAGGCGTGGATTATGACAAGCGAGATTGAAGTCAGAGAGTTCTGTTTATACATCACAATCAAATATTCTGTAAGTTCTATTTGGACAGATGAAGAATGAGCGACACATATCCTAAAAACGAAAAAATTGTAATAGCTAATCATTTATTGCTTTATGATGAATTCGTGTCTCTTTGTGAAAATTGCCACCTTCTTTTCTTACTAGTGCAAGTCTGTATTTGTGTATGTTTGCTTCATGTCTATTGTGTATCAGTTGAAGACTATAATTTTCTCGTAAATCTTGAACACTTATCTGGCTTTTATGGTCTTTCTCTGGAATACATGATGTTCACATGTTGGGAAAATATAGTAATTTGCTTTTTCCAGTTGAAATGGCAAATTCTGAAATCACTCGGAGGGAATTGGGGACCGTATATCTCGATTTCCATTGGTCTCTGACATGAACAATCAACAAACTCAGTGTTACATTCCTGTGTATTTATTGAGTTTTCTCTAAACTGTTTTCACTATTTCTTCTTCCGGAGCTTTCATTTTGCCATGTTCCGGTTTGTTTGTGCGTCATATCTTGTGAATTAATTCAAGTTATTTTGCTTTGTGGGACCTTATTTGCTTTGTTTCTTAAACTTTGTGGGACTTGATACCGATAATATTAGCATCTAGTCATAAAAACATTAGCCTTATAAGCCTTTGTTATATGAATTTATTGAGCCCATCATGTACAAACTTCAACTTTTCTAAGTTTTAAATTATCTCATTGCTTTCTTATGCTATTTCATGAAGAAAGAATAGTTACCTTACGAGAAACATTTCTTCATACATGATACATGCTCTGAAAACTGACTCAATTTGGTTGAAAAAAAAGAGAAAAATTCAGCTGCAACTTTATTTCAAGATCTTGCAGCTAAAAGTTACTGTTTTGATTAGCATAATACGGTGAACAAGTGGAATTAAAAGTAGGCATATCAAGTTTTTTTTTTTTTTTTTAAGATTCTTCTCCCTGTATGGTTTCTGACAAGAAAGGTAGGGACTATATAGCGAGGGAGATTTTGTGCATTATATTGAAGATGAACACAAAACCCTTGCTCAAATTCAAGATACCCAAATATATCCACCCAGAATTCAAAGGCAAAGTGATTTGTATGTCTCTTGTGATTGGTCACCCATTTAGGATTGTTATCTAAATAGGAAGGGAAAATTGTTTTTTTGGTACAATAGGATAGACCTACTTGCAATTTTGGTACTATTGGATACGAAAATGCAAATGTGGTACCATAGGATAGGTTTTTATTGCAACTTTGGTACCAAATCCAATTCTCCCTCAAAGTTAATGATAATTTAACCCCTATGAAATGCATAATGTTCAATTTACCCCCTTGTGGTTTAAAAAGAGCATTTTACCCCCTGAAATTTTGTAAAAGTTTTACATCGCCTCCCTGATATTTTTATAGGCGGCACTTTATCCATTTTTATTACGATAATGTGGCATTTTACCTTTTGTGTTATGATAAATGTGGCAATTTATCCCCCTATGTTATAAAATAGTTTGCATGCCTACTCTCAATTTCGGCAAATGAGTTGCATTCTCCGGGTGAAGGGGGTAAATTGCTTCATTAAAATTTTTACAGGGGGTAAATTGATTTGTTTTTAAATTATAGAGGGGTAAATTAAACATTGTGCATTTCATAGGGGGTAAACTGCCATTAACTTTGTAAAAAATTTGGGTTTGGTACCAAAATTGCATTTTTGTATCCAATGGTACCAAAAGTGCAAGTTAGCCTATCTTATGGTACCAAAAAAGAAATTTTCCCTAAATAGAAATTAAATGTGTTGTATTTGTTACGTGACTGTTTTGAGCTCGTCTAATCTCGGCCTGGATTAGAATTATACTTGTGACTTTATGCTAATTGTCACAAGTTTCTGATTGATGCTTTATTGCTTAAAACCTCTGAAACAGCATATTTATTCATAATGAGTCATTGAGTCATGTCAAATCCAATTTGATGGATGTGTAAACCAAGTGGCCTTGATGTAGGGGTTGAAGTTGATCTTTTTGAAACATTTGAGTTATTTCTCCAAATTAGGCTGTTTAGCCTCTAACCCTTGTATGTTCTGTATTTACATTGTGTTATTCCTTTACCTAATTTCGGGTAACTAATGATTAAATCTGTCTTGTACTACCCGAATAAGGTGAAAGAATAATAATTTAAATTTGTGTTAGATTTATGGATCAATCCTACCTTGTGTCGTCAAATCCATTGTAAAGCTTTTTGCGTCTAATCTTCGTCTTTCACATCTTGTTTGCGAAGAATATCATATGATTCTAAGGTTCCTAATTCTTGTGCCTAATCTTGATCTTTCACTTCTTGTTTGCGAATAAAATTAAGTGATTTTGATTCCTAAAGTTAGGTGAAATTAAGCAAACCTCATGAAAAGTTGAAAAATACTAAAATACACTATAAACAATGAACTAGTAATGTAACATCCAACAAGTACCTAACTTTTGGTTCCTCATATCACCTCAAAATTGCGTTAATAGAGCAATCTAGTTTCTGTCTTCTCTTTTAGTTCCTGTGTATATCTCTCACCTCTACTTAATATTGAAATCAAAGATGAGAGTAACTTTAAACTAAAATTAGAATTTTCCTACCCAAAAAAAAAAAAATGAAATTAGAACATACTGAAGTTCTTGTTTTGGTCGGACAGAATATCACTGAAACTGATTCATAATCTTGCATCCCATACAAAAATAATTGCCTTAAAAAAAACGTGAGTATATTCCAACGGTTGGGAGATGAATGAAAGCAACATTTGGCTAACGTTGTGGTAGTGGACAAAAGGGAGGGGCCATCACTTACCACAATTGACTAATACTAGATTTTGTTGATTTTCCAAAATTTTGCAAATGTTGCAAATTTATGCAGTCAACATGATTACTTTTTTGACTTCTTCATGTGAATTAATTTCACATTTGGTGTAACACGTGGTACCAGTACTCTTGCTTAAAAAAAACAATTCTGTATCATAATTTATCTTTAGACCCATTACGAGTTTTAATTTCAGAAAATAATGTCTGAACAGAATATCAAACGAGTCCTTCAACCATTTTTTGTCAGTCGGCTCGGATAACTTTTAAGTTGAAAGGAAAGGAAAATATGGGTACAATTTTGTGTCTTTGAGAAATCTTCCCCAACTAACAATAGTTCTTATTGTAACAATTTTGGTGATTGCATGGTGGTTATGGTATGGCCGTCACCAATGCATCTTCAGGGAAGGCTTGTGGATGTCGTTTGATATGGTACAACATGCTCGTGCTTTTTTGGAGAGGTTTCTATCGGTCATTGAGAGGATTTTAGTGGAAGACACTGGTGACATTGGTGCGGAAAATAATGTTTTGGTTCAGGATTGTTGGAGACTATCGGATTCTCATTCGGTTAAAGATTAATTTTATAGGAGTGAGTATAGTGGTTTGGAATGAGACTGGACACTGTTTAGCCTAGCGTTCATTTAAAATTCTGCAGAAACTTGATCCTGAAGTTGTTGAGGCTTTGGCTGCGAAATTTGTTGTGGAACAGGCTAGTGAGAAACAATGGAGTAGAATTGTGCTGGAGGGAGATTGTTTGTCAGTTGTGAAGAAAATCAATTCGACTGATGAGGATCCGTCGACTGCCGGTCCCATTATTGTTGATATCAAGATAACACTTCTCGACTTTTCGTGGTTTGGAGTTGACTTTATCCGTATGATTGGTAATAGGGTAGATCATTTTTGGGCTAAATTAGCATCAATCGAGAAATTAGAGGTTTTGCTTGAACATATTAGACAATTTATAAATACTGATATTCTTTGAGTAATATATATATCGTTTTTTCTAAAAAAAAAAATTTACAATTTTTTTTAATGTATTTATTTAATTACTTTTTCTTCTATGTTTTTCAATGATATTCAAATTTAAATTTGATTTAATCTTCTTGGATGTCAATCAATTTCTATCTCTTTTTTTTTTTTCTTTTTAAACTCGAATTCTACAAAATATTTGGCTTGAATGCGCTTCTACGCGTTTTTAAGCACTTTTTTTTTAATAGGTTTGAGCAAACAAACAAAAAGGTGTCTACTTACTTGGGCACCATATTAAATGAACATTGGCCTAATTCCAATTTTTTATTTGACATTAAGATTCCATTCTTCCCACTAACCTAAATAAAATACTCTAATAAAATTAAAGTATGGTTTATGAGTAGTTACATTATTCAATCTGACATCATCTTGTCATTGCTTCCACAATTATCCATACATATATATTAATTTTCTTCGGGAAATATATAACATTTACTTTTGTATTTATAGATTAACCATAATGCCTTTCTTTAGATCAGATCAATTCAAATATCTTTGAGATTTTTTTTTCTTATGAAATTCTATTTAAATTTCTCTCTTTAGTTTCTTTTTCGTTTATTAGGTAGGTAACAATACTCGTTTTGTGTCAGAATCTTATTTATAGTATCTTTTTAGGGGCGTTACAAAATAAAATTAATTTTCTTTGACTTAGATCTTTATTTTCGTGCGTGAAAGCGATAATTACATTAGAATATATATTGATCATACAACATCACAATTATAATAATATCAGTATGAAATTAGAAAAGTATATTTTAAGTGGGATATTTTGAATGATTTTGATATTAACAATAATCAATCACTATTTTTCTAGAGAAATTATATTAAAGTAGTATTTCTATTTGTAAATCTTATCTTGTGAGTCACGAGTGATGGCGGCTACAAACCGGATGACTGAGTCAAGACTCACGAGCTACGATTCCCCGCTAAGATGGTGTATGAATCACTAGCAATTTCTCGCGATATGTTTTACTTTTCCATGTTCTTTGGAAATGAGATTTTGATTCTAGGGAATATTCTGCAATTATATTCTCCCCCATTATTTTATGTTTTTATTTTGGTTCATCCTAAAGTAGAGGTAGGTATCCTGATATACAAATGTTTTCGGTGCAAAGTTTATGGCCTGTTTGTTTGGCGTTTTCCATAATTTTTTCATGTTTGGGAAATATTAAACAAACATGTTTTCTATTTTTTGAAATAAATTTTTCATCCATTAATTTTTTCAAACTACTCTCTCAAAAGCCAAACAAACAACAATTTTCTTATCTCTAAACAAAACATATATAAACTCTAATTTGATTTGACATAAAGTAACATATCTCTTACACAATTTATCTCACATAACAAACATGATTTGACATAAAGTCTTACACATCTTACACCTACAACTCAACTCTTCCAAAAAAACCTACACCTACTTTATTTCTCAAATCACTCTCTCAAAACCCAAACAAACAACATTACGCAAATCGAGATTATTTCACAAACCTCCACAACTCTCCCAAACTACTTTCCTAAATGCCAAACAAACAGGCCCTATAAGTTTTTTAATGGGATAACCAAGGGTTGCTTTACTCGTTTTTCAGAATGTATTTCAGTATTCTATGTAAATTCAATTAATAAACAATTTTTTTTAAAACAAAATTATCTTTTTTTAATAATTAACAGATTATATTATCTTTAGAGAATTCTCTTGTTTTCAAATTTATTTTTAAAAAATTATAATTTGATTTGATAAAAAATAACATATCATATAACAAATATATTTTGACATAAATAATCCATATGTAACATCAATCAAAAAATATTACAAAAGTTTAGGGCCTGTTTGTTTAGCGTTTCCCAGAATTTTTTCGTGTTTGGAAAATGTCAAACAAACATGTTTTCTATTTTCCGAAATAAATTTTTCATCCATTAATTTTCCCAAACTACTCTCTCAAAAGCCAAACAAACAACAATTTTCTTATCTCTAAACAAAACATATACAAACTCTACTTTGATTTGACATAAAGTAACATATCTCTTACACAATTTATCTCACATAACAAACATGATTTGACATAAAGTCTTACACATCTTACACCTACAACCCAACTCTTCCAAAAAAACCTACATCTTCCAAAAAAACCTACACCTACTTTATTTCTCAAACCACTCTCTCAAAACCCAAACAAACAACATTACGCAAATCGAGATTATTTCACAAACCTCCACTACTCTCCCAATCTACTTTCCCAAACGCCAAACAAACAGGCCCTTATTATTTTTAAAAAACTCAATTAATCTTAAATCTCTCACGGTTCTCGTGTGAGGTGTCGCAATCATGAGAAAACGGACATATGAAACGCCACCTACACCAGTACAGTGGAATACACCACCCCTTTGTATCCTTTTTCACCTTCAACACATGTTTGGTCAGTGAAAACTACTTTCCTTTCCCCCAACCCCATCACTTGCTCTACACACAACACATTTATGTATATAGCAAAAATAAATGCAAAAAAATCATCCCGAAGATTTCCACTTCTTAATGTTAGAAACCCGAGTTTCCTTTTCTTGGAAAGACATGAAATTTATCTAAATCTTTTGTGGATCAGAACTGAAATAGCAAGTGAGCAAGCAACCCAATTCATTTTTGGCACTGATGAAAATAATTTTTGTATTTGGGTAGCAAAAGATTCAATCTTTTTGGTTTAAAGTTGAAGGAAAAAGAGTGGGTGAAATGGGTTTACTTCATGATGATGCGGTGATAATAAGACAATCTGAGAAAGAAGGGGAGCCTTGTGTAATTACAGTAAATTGTCCTGATAAGACTGGTTTGGGTTGTGATCTTTGCCGCATAATTCTCTTCTTTGGACTCACTATTGTTAGAATTGGTATGTAATTTTATTTTGTAGCATGAATTTATCTACTGTTTTGTTTGTATTAATATAAACAAAATGTGGGTTTATGTTACATTAAGTTATATACAGGGTATACAGAGTGTGCAAATTGAAATTATTTCTTTCAGTCATTTATTTATCATTTATGATGGCATGTTGAATTTATTTGTTGCCCTGATTTGATTTTATTGAAGTGTTAAGTTTAAATTGCTGTTCCTTTTCTGCAACTCCTAATTTTTGTATAGAAATTAGCATTGGCCTAAATGCAAGAGTACCCCCTGTGTTATTTTTTATTAGCAAAAACCCATTTGAAATTCCTTCACAAGTCAGCAGAGAGATTATTGTCAATTTTTTAAGCGAACGTGAGGGTTCTTGCCAATTTTCAAAGTTAATAGGGGGATTATTGTCAAACTTTTAGGTGATTAAGGGTGTTTTCGCATTTTATGGTGGGGTGTAATTGTCATTTTTCCTGAAATATGTACTCCAGCTTGGGAGGGGTTCTTGCTAATAAAAAAAGAACATGGATTTTTTTTGCTAATAATAGGGTTTATTTACCAATTAGGCAAAGTATAGGGGGTATTTTTGCATTTCATGTATTGACTATGGTTAAAATTCCTTGTTATGTGATAGCTGGTGAAATTCTTCTGATTAATATGTTGTCTTTTTTATTCATTTAATTAAATGGTGTGGCTGAAGATGTGTCTACGGATGGGAGATGGTGCTACATAGTGTTGTGGGTTGTTGGAAAACCGAGTACTCGATGGGGTTTATTGAAAAAGAGATTGATGGAGGCATGCCCTTCTTGTTGGTTTGCTTCTGGTATTTATAACAGAGCTGAAATGCAATCCCCAAAGCCTCCTGATGTTTTCCTCTTGAAGTTTTGTTGCCATGATCGAAGAGGCCTTTTGCACGGTAAATGCTTTATCCATCAAAAACGGTTTCACAACTTACGCAGATTGTTTGAAATTTGGAGACATTTCATGGCAGATGTAACCGAGGTTCTTTGCGAACTTGAGCTTACAATTAAAAGAGTAAAGGTATCAACAACTCCAGATGGGAAAGTCATGGATCTCTTCTTCGTAACCGACACAAGGTTTAATTCAAAAATACCCCTTGTGTTTTGCCTAGTTAGCTAAAAACTCCTGTGTTATTTTATTAGCAAAAATCCCCGTGTTATTTTATTATTAGCAAAAAACCCCATTTTTCTGAATAATTTTTTAGGTTAATTGGGGTATTTTTGCATTTTTTGGTGGGGGTATGATTGTCGTTTTTCCTGCAAAATATGTATTCCGGCACTGGGGGTTTTCTTTTTGCTAATAAAAATATCATAGGTTTTGTTTTTGCTAATCAAAATAAAACGGGTGTTTTGAGGGCATTTTTTACATTTAGATTCTACAACTATTCAACCAGTTTTCATGGTCATAACAGGGAACTTCTACACACAAAAAAGAGAAAAGAGGACACTTATGATCATTTAAAGGCTGTTCTTGGAGATGACATGATCAGTTGTGAAATAGAAACGGTGGGTCCGGAAATTATTGCCTGTGCTCAAGGGCTGCCGTCGTTTCTTTTAGACGCAATTTCTCAAGGACTGTTCAATATAGAGGTGCTGGATGAAAACCAAGATAGTTCCATTGCCTTTAAATGTCCATCAATCACAATGGATAACTTGTTAAGTCCTTCTCACACGCTTGTCCAAATTGTTTGCCATGATCACAAAGGTCTCTTATACGATATTATGCGGACTTTGAAAGAGTTTAATATCAAGGTATATGATTTTATTGGTAGGACTATCGATACTATGGCATAAATATGTACTGCTGGTTTTCGAACATCTAATCTTCAGACTCATAATCTGCATACCAGATTTCTTATGGGCGCTTCACAAGAAAAGGGTTGTCTGAATGTGAGCTGGATTTGTTTATAATGCAATCAGATGGTAAGAAGATAGTCGACTCTAGCAAACAAAATACATTACGCTCTCGTCTTCAGATGGAACTAAGTCATCCTCTAAGACTAGCATTGACCAGCCGTGGCCCCGATACCGAACTTCTAGTTGCAAATCCAGTCGAGTTATCTGGCAAGGGCCGTCCCTTAGTTTTCTATGACATTACTCTTGCTCTCAAGGTTCTCAATATACCAATCTTTTCGGTACTTCTTTAGTAACCTCTTACTTTGAAAATTTATTGTTTTAGAGTGAAATCCACAAGTACCGCATATGTTTTGCTTAATTGGCCCAAAAAAACCATGTGTTATTTGTACTAGCAACCCCCCTATGCTTTCTATATTAGCAAAAGAAAACCTCCCAAGCCCGAGTACATATTTTGCTGGAAAAATGAAAATTATTCCCCCCATGATAAAATACTAAAACACCCCTCTTCACCCAAAAAATGACAATAATCCCTTGTTAACTTTGAAAATTGGCAATAACCCCCCTGTTCACTTAAAAAACTGACAATAACCTCCCCCTGTTAACTTATGAAAGGAATTTCAAATGGGGTTCTTTTGCTAATAAAAGAGAACACAGGGGGGGTTTTGCAAGTAAAAAAGAATACAAGTTTTTTTTTTCCAATTAGGCAGAGTACATAGGGTATTTTTGCATTTAGCTCCTCTTTTAATGCCTTTTGATTTGAAATCATTGTTGATCTGATCTGAGGGTCATTACAGGCTGAAATCGGGAGGTACATGATTGGTGATCGAGAATGGGAAGTTTACGGAGTTTTACTAGATGAAGGAGGTGATAGCTCTGTTTCAAAGAAAGAGATTAAGGAAACCGTTTGGAAGATGTTAATGAGTTGGGAGTAAAGAAACGGAAGCTTCACTCTTAATCAGCTGCTACCCAATGTAAATACTGTTGTTACTTTATATATAGTAAATAGCTTAAGTTTATGTCTTATTTAGCTATTGTATGACCTGCCTTATAGTTTAAGATGAATAACTATGTAATGAGGTTCAGGTAATGTACAAATTATAGTTTTTCTGATAATATTCATGGCGAATGAAGAAAACTAATCTTCTTCTTTAAGCTTAAACATAGAATCTGTATATTTGCCAGTCAGTTAATTCAAAAAAAATATGAGATAGTTCTTGATTTTGTGACATAAATATATGGCTTTTTTGCAGAAGTGTGACTTAATTATAAGAGCTAAATGCAAAATCCTCTGTGCTTTGAACCCCACTATGTTATTTTTATTAGCAAAATTCCCCGTGTTGTTTTTTTTTAAGAAAACAATCCCATTGGAAATTCCTTATGAGATCATAGGGAGGTTATTGTCAATTTTTTTAGTGAAAAGGGGGTTAACGCCAAGTTTTAAAGTTAAAAAAGGGGATTACTGTCAATTTTTCAGGGGAATAGGGGTGTTTTTGCAATTTTCTAGGGGGTATAAATTTCATTTTATTTGCAAAGTATGTTCTCCTACTTGAAATGGGGTTTTTGGCTATAAAAAATAGCATGGGGGGTTTTGATAATAAAAATAACACATGAGAATTTTTATTTTTTTTGCTAATTATGCGAAGTACATGGGAAATTTTTGCATTTCACTCTAAGTTTTTTGAAATGTTGAGGTTAAGGTCCAAAAGCTAAACGCTGAACGTTTGTGTCTGTTCTTTTCTCAATAAGCAGAATCTGTCTTAAACTAAATGTGCTTTATTTTCTCTTGAAAGGCAAAGTTTCTTCATATATTATATACAGGATACTATAGACTGCAAATTTAATTGCTCTTTTTATTATTTTCAATAATTCAAAAACGTTTCTACCTGTTTCTTTCCCTACTTGGAATCTTTCTGCCTTTTCTGAATAGTACTCATAACAATCCCTTTTATACTGGAATATCCCAAAAGTCCTTTTCTATTTGCTTCATAAAGTTTCAAAAATACCATGGCCAAAGGCTTCGGCCTTCAAGTAATCACCGGGAGGTGGTTCATGTTCTTTGCTTCACTTCTAATCATGTCCATGTCCGAAGCCACTTTCATGTTCGGTATCTACTCCAATGACATCAAGTCCACACTTGGCTATGATCAGACAACCTTAAACTTGCTAAGCTTCTTCAAAGACTTAGGTGGCAACATCGGGATCATATCCGGTCTAATAAATGAAATCTCTCCACCTTGGGTCGTTCTCTCAATCGGTGCAGCCATGAATTTCTCCGGCTACTTCATGATATGGCTTTCCGTAACCAAACGAGTACCTACTCCTAGTTTATGGCAAATGTGCTTGTACATTTGTATTGGAGCAAGTTCTCAGTCATTTGCCAATACTGGAGTACTAGTTACATGTATTAAAAATTTCCCGGAGAGTAGAGGAGTTGTTTTAGGCCTTTTGAAAGGCTTTGCCGGGTTAAGTGGTGCGATTATTACACAGTTTTATCGTGCTTTTTATGGAAACGACTCCGAATCTCTTATCTTGCTCATCGGTTGGCTCCCGGCTGGTGTTTCGTGTGTCTTTCTCTTTACGATTAGACAAATGAAGGTTGAAAGACGCGAAAATGAGCTCAAAATCTTCTACCATTTGCTCTATATTTCACTTTGTCTTGCAGGATTCTTGATGGCCCTTATTATCATACAAAACAAGTTAATCCTTTCTAAAGCTGAGTATGCAGGTAGGGGTTTAAACAAGTCAAGTAGTGTCGAACAACGCACTGTTCAAGCTTGGTTTAAAATTTTTATCGAGCTTGATATTGTGTTTGAGCTTGGTTTGATTTGTTAAATGAACCGAGTTCAAGCGAGCTTCGAGCCGAATATCGAGTAACTTGATATTTTTAAATGAGTTTTGTCAATTTTTAGCTTATTGATCTCGACCCAAGCTTCGAAAGCAACAAACGAAAAATTATGTTCAAACTTGTTTGATTTGTGTGACTAACCGAGCTAAAACAAGCTTTTATTTGAACGAGCTCAAGTTGAATTTCGAATAGCTTGATTTGATTTTTAATCCTATATGCAGGAAGTGCTACAGTCGTGCTAATTCTACTCTTTGCATCACTTGCCATCATCTTCAGAGAAGAGTTCAAGATCTCAAAAATCAAGAAAACAGAACTAAGTGATGCTGTTCAATTGAGAGTGATCACTGAGGAAACATACCCGCAAGAAGCCTCCATCGGCCCATTGAATCAAGAAAAGCCAATTTCATGGTGGTGAAATGTGTTTAATCCACCGGAAAGAGGCGAAGATTACACAATACTACAAGCCCTTTTCAGCATTGACATGATAGTACTATTCACAGTAACCACATTTGGTATTGGAGGAGCCTTAACCGCAATCGACAATCTAGGCCAAATCGGGATCTCATTAGGCTATCCGAGCAAAAGTATCACGACATTCGTATCACTTGTAAGCATATGGAATTATCTAGGAAGAGTCACATCTGGTTTTGCTTCGGAAATTTTGTTGGTCAAGTACAACTTCCCTCGCCCATTGATGCTCACATTAGTACTACTCCTCTCGTGTGTTGGCCATCTTTTGATCGCATTTGGGGTCCCGAATTCTTTATACTTTTCGTCTGTGATAATGGGATTCTGCTTTGGAGCTCAATGGCCATTGATTTTTGCGATTATATCTGAACTATTCGGGTTGAAGTATTACTCTACGTTGTTCAATTTTGGCGCGGGTGCTAGTCCGGTCGGGAATTATGTGCTGAATGTGAGAGTAGCTGGTGTGTTGTATGATAGAGAAGCTTTGAAGCAAATGGGTGAAAAAGGGATGTCTAGAAAAGATGGAGAAGAGTTGGTTTGCAATGGAGTAGAGTGCTATAAATTGGCTTTTCTTATTATTACAGCAGCTGCATTTTTTGGATGTGTTGTTTCTGTATTTTTGGTGGTAAGGACTAGAAAATTTTATAGTGGTGATATATATAGGAAACTAAGGGACAAAGCTAATGTCGGTCCATAAATAATGTGACAATTTGGTGGACAATTGAGTTGAAATCGTTTTTCAACTTATAGAGTTGCTAAGAGAAAGCGTTTGTCATGTGCAATTCAACTGTTTTAGAAGAACAAGTTGTTTTTACACAATGTTTGGTGTTTTTTTTTCAAATTTTACTTAGAAAATATTACGGCAATGTGTATAAACCACTTTAACAGCTTAATTCTCTTTTCAGATAGTTAAGCTCATGCAATATTAAAAATATAAATATTGTATATAAGTTTTGAAAAAGTAAATAGTACGGTATTTATCTACAACCTAGTTGCCTTTAACATTTTTAATTTTGAAGTCATATATATATATAACACAACAATCCTTTTTTTTTTTGGGAAATTCTTGTAATGGAGGATTGTTTGCTTGCTTTGAATTTTTATTTATGGATAATTATTATAATTGTTATAATGATTATGAAAATTTGAAATATATATATATATATATATATATATATATATATATATATATATATATATATATATATAAACATAATATGTGCTGAAATGTTAAAGGTGTGTATTTCTTTTTATTCCGCCCTTTATCAAATTACTTCTAAAGGTATATATTAATTGAAATTTGTCTTACCTTGGGAGACAGTTATGGAGATGTGTATGGTGCAACCAATAGGAATTACTTGAAAGTTTGGAAGAAAATGACATTTTTAGTTTTAATAGGATGAATAACATTTACCAGATAAATATTAGAAATAAATACCCGCATGCAAGAGGGCAAAATAGTCTTTAAAAAATGCTACATTCTTTTTTCCGTTAATTGATTGTGTCATAATATAAATTTTGAGATTGCTCATGGGTTATGTCATGAATGGTAATAATGGTATATTGAATATTATCCTCATAAAAACAAAATAGATTTCCTAGGAAATCTTGTCATGTAACCATGTAAGGGATCATAAGGTTATCATGGCATTTAATGTTCTAACCAATTTTGTTGCAACGCTGCTGAGGTGACGCGGTACTTGGGCGCCTGACCATTGCCGTGGCAGTTGGGCAATTGCACAAAATTAAATATCTTGATTAAATATAATTGAAAGTCACAAAAAACTCATAAATTATAATGTAATGGTTGTTAACAACTGTTAAAATGAAGAAATAGAAAAACTGTAGTAAATATTTTATAAAATTGATCTAATGAAATACATAAAATCAATTCTTGTTTTACTTTATTTTTTCCTTTACTATTAAAAATAATTTCAAAAATATTTTAAATACGCATATTGACAGTCACCCAATTGCATAGCCGCCCGATTAGGCAATGCACCAAACTTGCAGTCTGACCAGTGTTGATTTTTGTTTTGCATGGAAAAGTTTTCAAAATAATTTTTTTGACCTTTCCATAAAAACTATTTTGTGAAATGAATTTATATAATATAACATGGTGTGACTAACTTAGTTTTCTACTTATCTTTTTATAATACACGGTCGAGACTTGATCTCTAAATATTATTAAAAAAATTTTATTTTTTTATTTTGATAATTCAATTTTAGAAATTAATGTTGGCTAGTATTAGTTATTATAAATTAATGAGCATCTCCAAGAGCACATGTAAAACCTAAATTTTAAGAGTTTTATTAAATTTCACAAAAAAAATTACCCTCCAATAGAACTCTTATAATTTATGGGTTGTCAAAAAAATAAGTTTGGGCTGCCAAATACTCAAGGTCAAATAGAAAGTGTATATGCAATTGTCTGCAGGAAAATACATCCTGCATAACATTAAAAAATTATGCACAAAGTTTAACCTTATCACTAAATATTTTGTTATAAAATTTAATTTTCTGAATATATATATAACTTCGGACTATTTTTTCCAAATAATAAAAATTAATATTTTATAAATACTATTTTCATTATGAAATTAAATAAATAAATATTATAAATATATCATTATTATTTATATAAAATAATAATTAAAAGTAATTTGTTAAAATATAAACTAGTTGTTGGAGTGAAGTGGTGTGGTTGTTAAAAAATAATCTCTTAAAATATAAATTAATTGTTGGAGTGCAAAGTAAAAAGTCGAGGTGTATAACACTGATTATTACTTATATTCTAGAATAAGAGGCTGAAAAATAAGAGAATTGTTGAAGATGACGATACATATATTAGAAACATGTGGATGTAACCCAATAAAAAAAAATTATGCATGTAAAACAAATTTTCCTATGAAAACAAATGATGGGAACATAAAGTGGGTTTAGTCACTAGCATTTGATGGGGGACCGAACTTGACTTTATCACAATACTTTCCTACCATTAAAGGAAAAAAAATTGGCCTTGTAAAGCAACATTCCTAATTTACGACCATTGTTCAACTATATTTGGACATTAACTTTACATTTTATCACTAATAATCAAGTATGCGGTCCAAATTTTTAGTCTCACAGTCAGATTAATAGGCTGTGTAACAGCCCAATCCTATATTAAAGGAGTCTATGTGGATGGATTTTATCGAGTTGTTACTTTCTTTATATTAATAATATTGGCACTAAAGTATTTATAGTTGATAAGAGTCTTCATACATATCTACTAACCTATAACTTATAATTTTATCATTAAACACCTATGCGGTCCAAATTTTTGGGTAGCACTAGTCTCACGGTCATATTAATGGGAATGTATAACAGCCCAAGCCTATACCAAAGGAGCTTGTAGGTTTTACCCATTTTTTTTTTGGTACAAGGTTTTACCGATTTTGCTACTTTCTTCTTATTAGTAAAATTGGCTTTAAAGTATTTTTTATATAATATAAGTCCCCATACATACCTATACTAACATATAATCTTGTTAAAACCCTAATCCTTTATGGCAATTTTGTGATTTATTTTTCAATTTTGATTCCTCATCAATTAGATTAATGTAACATATAATATTGTCGTTATCTTTTTGTTGATAATAGTTGTTCATAATAATATGATGTCACAAACTCAAGGTTTCTCATCTATATGGTCTCTCATAGCAATTCCGAAAAAAGTTCCGAAAAAAGTGAGTACTCTGCTACTTACACGTACAAGTTTTTTCTTTTTTTCAGTTAGAAGACATCAATTGTTAATATTTTAGATATTTCATATGTAAACTGATACAAAATTTTTATATTACATTGAGGATGTAAATGTGTCAAGTATATTTGAGCAATATATTTTTAAGTCTAATTTAATCTATTATAGAATTTTAGACCGTAGATGAACTTAACAAAATTTTAAATAATCAATTTTAAATGAGTTGTCATCATGTCAAACATGAGCTGATTCATATTTTTTATTTAACATTTTAATGTGTTTTCACATTTTTAGTTTATAAAGTTGAGGTTAATATTGAATAGAACTTCAAAAACTATATATAAAATAGAAAAAATCATATGAGCAAAATAAGGGCAAAAATTCATACATTTTAACTATAAAAAAAAAAAAAAAAACACTTTGAATTGAAGAACTCGTGTAATTGAAAACTGCAAAAAGAATTATACTACGTTGAACCGGTTAAACAAGTTGCCCATTTCCGCAAAGCAAAAATGAAGCCAATAGGGTTGTCCATGTATCATATTGACATTTTCCTTTTTTATTTTGAAGACCATAAAGATTATGAGGTTTTCGATTATTTGCAAAATGAAATCCATGTACATAAAGAGAAAACACACTCAATTATATATAGTTATCATAAAGTATAAATTATTGGGTATCGATTTTTTCTTTCTCATTAATTGCAAACCTATGATGAAGTTATTTTTGATATAAATGTCTCATAGTAATTTATTTATTTCATTTTCTTCTTTTCTTGATGGATAATTGTTGCAAGATGGATACATTAATTTATTAATACATTTTATTTGGATTATCCTGAATAACATTTTTTTTTAATGAGTTGTATTATTATTATGACCAACATGATAGTCTAATGCGTCTATAAGGTAAATAAACCATAACTTCTCTCTCTCTTTTTTCCCATGTACACAAAAAAGGCATAAATATCCTACCCATCTTAGTCATCCTAAGATGAATGTTTCCTTTGGTATTGTTGAAAGGCAAAATTGCAGAAAATATCTCAAACTAATCAGTAATTTTGGGTTTTGTCCCATAATTTAATATTTTTTTTGGAAAATCGTCCCACCGTTAATTATGTTGAGACGGAAATTACGAACATGTCCGTTAAATTGCCATATGTTTGCTGACGTGTCATAACGTGACAAATTTTAGCATGAACAATTATCCAAATAATTTCACTTTTTTTTAAAAAATCTTTCGTCTCACTTTTACGTATATTTTGGTGTTACATTTTTGTGTTAAATATATAAATTTAATTCAAGGTGATTGAGCCAAGTGGTAGTGACTTGCGACCCACATGAGACAAATCTCAAGTTTGAATCCTACTGGACACATCACACTGAGGAGGACATATACCCATCGCAATCTTCGGATCCAAAAAAAGAAAATGTAAATTTATTGTCAAATATAAAATTTGTATGATTTACACATACTTGTAAAGTGAATTAATCATCAGACACCAAAATAAAATAAAATAAATATCTTTCAATCATAACATCAGAAGAATCTATATATGTGGTATCTAAATAGAATACATACATCCCAATCATTTTGAAGACAAATCCTACACAGTTGCAGCTTTAAATTCCCTCCTTCCTCCCTTAACAAAAACATCAATTCCACACAGCACAATAATTCATCACTCCAATCCATTACCCAATCTCTCTCCTCCAAAAAAGAAAGAAACACCATGTCCACACCACGCGCCGCCGCCGCTCAAAGCCTCCTCCTCCAACTAATCATAAGCCGGTGGTACATGGTCTTCGCATGTCTCCTAATAATGTCAATGTCCGGCGCCACATACATCTTCGGCATCTACTCCAACGACATCAAAACCTCCCTCGGTTACGACCAGACAACCTTAAACCTCCTCGGCTTCTTCAAAGACCTCGGCGGTAACATCGGCATAATGTCCGGCCTCATCAACGAAGTCACGCCGCCGTGGGTCGTACTCGCAATCGGCATGGCTATGAATTTCTCCGGCTACTTCATGATATGGCTCGCCGTGACCAAACGCATAGCTAAACCACACGTGTGGCAGATGTGTTTGTACATATGCATTGGGGCTAATTCTCAGACATTTTCGAACACGGGTGCTCTTGTTACTTGTGTTAAGAATTTTCCGGAAAGCAGAGGAATTGTTATTGGGTTGTTAAAGGGATTTACCGGGTTGAGTGGAGCAATTATTACACAACTTTTTCATGCTTTTTATGGGCATGATTCTAAAGCTTTGATCTTTTTAATCGGTTGGCTTCCCGCCGCCGTGTCATGTGTTTTTCTAAGGACGGTACGGCTGATGAAGGGTGGTGGTGGTGGTGGTGATAAACTAGAGAATGAGATAAAAGTATTCTACAATTTTCTCTATGTGTCACTTGGATTAGCTGGTTTTTTGATGATTTTGATTATTTTACAAAATGGGATTTCTTTTAATAAAACAGAGTATGCAGGGGGTGCTACAGTTGTGGTGATTTTACTCTTTGCCCCATTAGCCATAGTCTTTAGAGAAGAATTCAAGACTTGGAAAGGAAAGAGAAATAAGCAAAACCCATTTGAGTTGGATGTAATTACCGAAAACCCACCATTGCATATAAACCAATCTGAGTTGGTTGCAGTCGAAGATACTACTAGTCCTCACAATGTACCCGATAGTGGCTCGAAAGAGATTAAATCAGATCTAAAATCTGAATACTCTCAGGAAACAACACAAAAGAAAGATGATAAAACAAGCCAAGAAAAACCGGCCTCATGGTGGAGGAAAGCGTTCACTCAACCGGAAAGAGGCGAGGATTACAATATCCTACAAGCCATTTTCAGCATTGACATGATCATACTCTTCACCGCCATAACCTTTGGAGTCGGTGGCACCTTAACCGCCATCGACAACTTAGGCCAAATCGGGAAATCATTAGGCTATCCGAACAAAAGCATCACTACATTTGTATCACTAGTAAGCATATGGAATTATCTTGGACGAGTAACTTCTGGTTTTGCTTCTGAAATATTCTTGGCCAAGTACAAATTCCCTCGCCCGTTGATGCTCACTTTAGTTCTCCTTCTCTCATGTTCCGGCCATCTTTTAATAGCTTTTGGTGTCCCAAATTCATTGTATTTTGCATCCATTCTTATGGGATTTTGCTTTGGGGCTCAATGGCCATTAATATTTGCAATAATTTCGGAGTTATTTGGTCTTAAATATTACTCCACATTGTATACTTTAGGAGGGGGTGCTAGCCCACTTGGGGCTTATATTCTTAATGTTAGAATAACTGGTTACTTGTATGATAAAGAAGCTTTGAAGCAAATGGCTGCAAAAGGACTGGTGAGGAAAAAAGGGGAAGACTTGTCGTGTGTCGGCGTGGAGTGTTATAAGTTGGCCTTTCTGATAATCACTGCTACGACGATGATCGGATGTATTGTTTCGTTCATTTTGGTGATTAGAACAAGAAAGTTTTACAGAGGAGATATATACAAGAAGTTCAGAGAACAAGAGGTTTCAGAAAAGTTGTAAACTGGAATGAGTGTTCTTTGTTTCATAGTTTATTTCTAAAGATTGAATAAAACATAGGTGAAAATACATATATCATCACTTAATCTCATGTGTGTATTGATTGTAGATTTTTAGGAATATAACGAAAATCTATTGTAGATATCATAATAGTAATAATTACTTCCTCTTTTAGCTACGAAATCGCCAATATTGGCTAAATGAAAGAAAAAATGAAATTGTTCCATTTCTTTACTTCTAATTATAGTGGAACATTTGTTATTCATTCATTAGAATTGTTACGTCTAGTTCGGGTAAAAGTTTTTGGCATGGAATCTTTTTGGATGAAACAAGTAGTACTACAGCTTAAAAACTTATTGATTCTAAAAAATAATACAGAAAAATTGAATTTTGAAAATTGTGAAAAAGATCAGATCAATAATACCATTTTCGAACCCCACAACCACAATAATGATGGACAAGAATTAGGCTTTAGCATATATGATGGATTGGGCGGTAAGATCAAAAGGACCACCACCATCCAATCTTTATTTACTTGTTTCTTGTTCTGTAGTTCATCACTTTCCCTTTTGACGAAGAAAGTAATCCTCGGCCAAGCTAAATTCCAATTTCTGTTTATATTGCACTGGTCTTTGGGTACATCGACAAATTATGTTGATGTGATATATATATATGCTCCAAAATAATATATGTTGACTTTCACAAAAGAAAATTAAAAAGAAAATGTGTTGACTCAAACTGCTAATTAAGAGGATGGAGGTGTTTTTCTTGAAAAGAAATATCAAATCCAAATTGGGTAGCCTATACCACTTTGATTGTGTATTAATTGAGCAAAACAATGTGAGATCTAAAGTATCTTAATTATAAAAGATAGTTAAAATTAAATAAAATCCGAAACGAGCTATTGTTAAATCCATTCATTAAAAGCCCATGGGCCTAATCCAGATTTATTAGTTAAGGCCTAAGGGTAGGAGTCCAAGTACAATCATGAATTGGCCTAAGCAAATTTCTTTTTCTTTTCTCTGTTTTTTTTTCGAGAAAAGGCCTAAGCAAATTATTATATCACATTCACGTTTCCTATGAACATTCTTGACTACACTTTGTATAGAAAATTAATTAGAGATAGTAAAATCATGCATGGATTGTGTATAATTGAGAGACAAAAAAAAAATATGCAACTTATAATTGACACAATTAGTTGATTAGAATTTAGAAGATAAACCAACGTTTCTTGGAGAAGAAATTAATGGTATGCGAGATCTATTTTTGTTTGTTTTTTATAAAATTGTGTCAAGAATTTTTAATTAAGCTTTATAGTTAGTTGATTGCAAAAATAGCACTATTTAAATAAGGCACACAATTGATAAATAGTATATTTTTGTATGATAAATTTATAAGCTTTTAAAGAAAATCAATACAGATTAATAAACTATATATAAATATATATGTATAAAATATTGTGGGGGCCAAGCCCTCAAACCCTTGGAAAACCAAATTTAATTTTTACAATTGATAAAGTTGAACATTTTATAATTTATCATTAACTTACTCATTATTGTGGATTTAATAGTTAAGGGAGTAATAACTACAAGATGAATCTTCCCCTTCTTTCCTTTCGCAGTCATTTGCTTTAAAGCTTCTTTATCATACAAATAACCAGTTATTCTAACATTGAGAATATAGAGTAGCTCCCCCGCCTAAACTATACAATGTTCAAAGACCAAGTAACTCCGAAATTATTGCAAAAATTAATGGCCATTGAGCCCCAAAATAAAATCCCATAAGAATGGATGCAAAATACAAAGAATTTGGGACACCAAAAGCTATTACAAGATGGCCGAAACATGAGAGAACAAGTACTAAAGTGAGCATGAGTGGCCGAGGGAATTTGTACTTGGTCAGCAAAATTTCGGAAGCAAAACCAGAAGCTACTTTTCCTAGAAAATTCCATATGCTTACTAATGATACAAATGTGGTGATGCTTTTGCTCGGATAGCCTAACGATTTTCCGATTTGGCCTAAGTCGTCCATGGCGGTTAAGGTCCCACCGACTCCGAAGGTTATGTCGGTGAAAAGTATGATCGTGTCAATGCTGAAAATGGCTTGAAGGATATTGTAATCCTCGTCTCTTTAACGCATTCCTCCACCACGAGATGGGCTTATCCTGGTCTGGTGGGCTTGGACCTGACTTAATTTCTTTCGAGCATGGATTTTCATATGATTTCATCACATCGTGAGGACTGGTCCTTCGACCGTGCCCAACTCAGATTGGTTTACATGCGATGGTGGGATTTTGGTAATTACTTCCAACTCAAATGGATTTTGTTTACTTGTCTTTCCTTTCCAATTCTTGAATTCTTCTCTAAAAACTATGGCTAATGGGGCAAAGAGTAAAATCAGTACAATTGTGGCACCCCCTGCATACTCTGTTTTACTAAAAGAAATCCCATTTTGTAAAACAATCAAAATCATTATAAACCCAGCTAATCCAAGAGACACGTAGAGAAAATTGTTAAATACTTTTATCTCATTCTCTTGTTTATCACCACCACCAACACCCTTCATCAGCCGTACTGTCCGGAAAAAGACACATGACACGGCGGCCGGAAGCCAACCGATTAAAAAAATCAGAGCTTTAGAATCATGTCCATAAAAAGCATGAAAAAGTTGCCCAATAATTGCTCCACTCAACCCAGTAAATCCCTTCAACAAACCGATAACAATTCCTCTGCTTTGAGGGAAATTCTTAACACAAGTAACAAGAGCGCCAGTGTTTGAAAATGTTTGAGAATTAGCCCCAATAAATATGTACAAACACATCTGCCAGTGTGGTTTAGCTATGCGTTTTGTTACGGATAGGCATATTATGAAGTAGCCGGAGAAATTCATTGCGGGACCGATCGCGAGGGCCACCCACGGCGGCGAGATTTCGTTGATGAGGCCGGAAATTAAGCTGATGTTACTGTCGAGTTCTTTGAAGAAGCCGACGAGGTTTAAGGTTGTCTGGTCGTAGCCGAGGGAAGTTTTGATGTCGTTGGAATAGATGCCGAACATGTAAGTGGCGCCGGACATTGACATTATTAGGAGACATGCGAAGAACATGAACCAACAGCTTATTATTAGTTGGAGGAGGCGGCTTTTAGCGGCGGCGGCGCGTGTGAGGTGTGGTGTGGAGATGGTGTTTTTTGTTTGGGCAGAGAGATTGCGTAAGTCCCACAATTTTAATTAAAATCATTATGTATGCATATAAGATAAGATCGAATCTGCAATTTTGACTAAAATTAGGAATTCTTATGATTTTTTCTTAATTGCATTAATTATTAGATTATAGGTTACAAACGTAATTGGAAGAACAATGAAATTTAGGGTTGATTAGGGTGGGAGCCGTGAAAAACACTTCTAGATTTTTATTGTAATTTTTAAGTGTTTGACCTCAATTATAAAAATTATATAATCGTAATTTTTATAGTGTTTGGTCCACAATGTCATGATCAATTTTACTATTTGCAAAAGCAGAAAACTAACTCATTTCAAACCTACTAAAATATTACTTTTGCGAAACATATAATTTAATTTAGTGTCTTATGATTGCTTTTCGAGCTAAAATTGTACTACATCATAAATAGCGGTATCATTATGTGATTATTGTTTAACATCGTAAAAAGAAAGATTCATTTCAATAAAATAAAAATAAAAAAAGTTGAAAAGAGCGATTCATCATGAGTCACACTTTAATTAGTTGGTTGTTACACCTAATTGCATTTGAGCTGAAAATTTTGTCATAAGATAAATGCAAGCACCTTTAGAAGAACAGCATCAAAATAGTGGTTTGAAATTCTGCATTTTTATGTGATGGATGATGTTTGTGTAGATGAAAGAAACATGCATGAAAGGTGGAGTGGAAAGAATTGGCAAATAAATTAATCAACTTTTTGCCAACTCCACTTCTTCAAGGAAAAAGTTGGGCAACCGGATCCAGATTTCATTATCAGATGTGTTTTGGTTGAGTTTCGATTTTCTTTTCAAGTATCGGAAGGTCGAATTGAACATTAATTTTGGGTAAAAGTAATATATCATATTTAATGCAAACAAGTACGATTAGTTATTATGGTTTTTTTTCTTTTTATAAGCTGATAAATACATCAATAATACATCATCAATAAATCAAAATTTATTTAACAATACATCATCAATACATCTACGGTCTCAATGGCATTATCCTAAGTTTAAATATATGAAAGTTTAGTTAAATTTATTAAAAATATTCTTTTAAGAAACATAACCAAACCGTCTTACTTCTCACATATACTAAAGTGTAAACACCACTTATGGTCCTCTTTATCATTAACTTTTTACAGAGTCGTCCGTCTTAAGTTTTTTTTTTCCCACGTTAGTCCCTATTTAGAGTTATTTGTTTCACTTTGACCCTTTTTCAGGCTGAACACAGAGGTTTCGATATCCCGTGATCTGCACGTGAGGGTGTTTTTGTCCATTCGTTCGATGGTGTTACAATTAAGTCCCCAATAAAACCTATATTGCAGTTCACGTGACATCGGATCCACCATGCTCAACCTGAAAAAGACCAAAGTGACACAAATAACTCTTAATGAGGATTAATATGGGAAAAAAATTTAAGAGGGATGACTTTGTAAAAAGTTAATGATAAGAAAGACCATAAATGGTGTTTACCCTATATTAAAATAAAGACAATTGCCGATGAGGCCGTGACCTAGTGGTAAAGATGAGGCCTATGACCAAGAGGTCAAAAATTCAATTTCCACTAATGTGAGTATTTTTCTAATTTATTACTAGTATTGGTAATTAGTTGGTAATGTGAAAGATATTGATGTAATAATTGATATATTAATATATTCACACTTAATTCTCTAACAGTATATTTTTTGTATTAAATTAATTTATTGAATTTAATTAATAGTCACACTTTGCCTTATCCTCAGCATTTTGTAGGTCTGAAAGGGCGAAAAGCCGAAAACATAATTTTAGGAATTTAGAGCACAAATTTAACGATAATATAAACGAACTTATCAGACTTAATTCAGACATACGAAAATGCGAACAACTATATTGTATTACCTATATAGAACTGAAACCATAAAAAAATATAGGGAAAATTGTTTTTTTTGGTACCATAGAATAGACCTACTTGTAATTTTGGTACAATTAAATACGCAAATACATATTTGATACCATAGGATAGGTTATTATTGCAACTTTGATACCAAATCCATTTTTCCCCAAAATTAATGATAATTTAACCCCTATGAATTACATAATATTCAATTTACCCCCTCGTGGTTTAAAAAAGAGCATTTTTACCCCCTAAAATTTTGTAAAACTTTCACATCGCCTCCCTGATATTTTTATAGGCGGCACTTTATCCACTTTTATTATGATAATGAGGCATTTACCCCCTGTGTTATGATAAATGTGGCAATTTGCCTACTCTCAATTTCGGCAAGTAAGTTACACTCTTCGGGTGAAGGGGGTAAATTGCTTCATTAAAATTTTTACAGGGAGTAAATTGATTTTTTTCCAAATTATAGAGTAAATTGAATATTATGCATTTTATAGAGGGTAAAATGCCATTAACTTTGTAGAAAAATTGGATTTGGTACCAAGATTGCAATAAAAACATATTCTATAGTACAAAATTAGCATGTTCGTATCTAATGGTACCAAAAGTGCAAGTTAACATATCCTATGGTACCAAAAAAATAATTTTCCCACAAAATATATAATATGTGTCATGATTACCTTGTATATTTTTTCCGGCCATTTCCATTTTTAGGAAAATTCTTAAAAGTTTTGTATTTTTGCACTACAGTCCTAAAATGACATTTACGTCCTCAAACTCTACTTATATGTTGATTACGGGGTAAAGTATGATTGTTAATTGAAAACGAATTAGGTGCAGATTTCGACTTTTAGAGGACTGAGTCCAAAAAATAAACTTTTGGAGGATAAAATTACTCCCTCAGTTTTTTTTTATTTGTCGCTTTGACAAATATTTTTTGTTTATTTTTATTTATCGTCTTAGGATTTCAATATAAAATTAATATTTTTTATATCAATTTTATCCTTCTTACTAATTCTTGTAATTAATATTAATTAATGTTAAGATTATTTGATTAAAATGATATTTTAGAATTTTTGCTTCAAAAAAGTGATTATTTATAATATTTTTTAATTCGTGTGCAATCTTCCAAAACGATAAATAAAAAAAACGGAGAGAATATACGATGATCAATATTATAATGGAAATGTTAATACGGAGTTAGATGGATAAGGATGACGAGTGATGACTTAGTTATTAAATTTGAAGTTAAGTTAACTTTATTCGTTTAACAAAAAAGGATGATACGGAATTTCAATCATTTGTGTTAATTAACAATAACTCCCTCTATTACTAAAATCCCCACTTTCGTCACTTTCTCTCTCCTACAATTACACAAAAAAACATATGCTTATGCTTATACCTATCTGTATCTATATCTACACCGTTCTCTCCCTCTTATTCTCATTGCTTCTTCTTTCGATCGCCGGAATATTCCGATCTCCGGCGATCCATGATCTCCTCATCCCCCCTCCCTACATTTCCTCCGCTCCGGTTTCCGCAATAGATCCTCCATTCTTCATTCCTATATCTAAAGCGACATCTCGTTTCATAATTTCTCACTCCGTTCGATCCTTCTCTCCCGTTTATTATTAATTTTGTGCATTTGATTATATGGATACATGCACATATTGTAATTAGGGTTAGGGTTTTGATTCCGAGATGTTCAATAAGATAATGAAGAGAGGCCACCGCAAGGTGGCCAAATCCGAGGCTGATTTTTCATACGGGCCGCCAGGACGGAGCTCCGGTTCCGTATCTACCTCAAACGTCGTCGTTAACCACGCCTCCCGTGGCGGAGCACCGTCTAATTCATCGCAGGTACCTAATTTAACTTCTTCTTCCGATGCGGTAGCTCCGCCGCCTCCGGCTCCTGGAACTATTGAAAATCTACCGATGTTTCGTGATGTTCCTGTTTCCGAGCGGCAGAGTATATTTCTGCGGAAGCTACAGATATGTTGCTTTCAATTTGATTTCTCTGATACTATGAAAATGGTGAGGGAAAAGGAAATTAAGAGGCAGACTTTGGTTGAGCTGGTGGATTTCATTCAATCCGGTTCGGGAAAAATTACAGAAACTAATCAAGAGGAAATGATTCGGATGATATCTATGAATATTTTCAGGTGCTTGCCCCCAGCCTCTCATGAAAACACGGGTTCTGAGATCACGGAACCCGAAGATGATGAACCGTATCTGGAGCCTTCATGGCCGCATTTACAGCTCGTTTACGAACTGCTCTTGCGGTATGTTGTGTCATCTGATACGGACACCAAGATTGCCAAGCGTTACATTGATCACTCATTTGTTTTGAAGTTGCTGGATTTGTTTGATTCCGAGGATCCGAGGGAGAGGGAGTATTTGAAAACCATACTGCATAGGATATATGGGAAGTTCATGGTGCATAGGCCATTTATTAGGAAGGCAATAAACAATATATTTTATAGGTTTATATACGAGACTGAGAGGCACAGTGGGATTGCGGAGCTTTTGGAGATACTTGGGAGCATAATTAATGGGTTTGCATTGCCAATGAAGGAGGAGCACAAGCTGTTTCTTGGACGGGCTTTAATACCCCTCCATAAACCTAAGCCGATAGCAGTGTACCATCAGCAGTTGTCGTATTGCATTACGCAGTTTGTTGAAAAGGACTACAAATTGGCAGATACGGTTATTAATGGTTTGTTGAAGTATTGGCCAGTCACCAATTGCCAAAAGGAAGTTCTCTTTCTTGGGGAACTTGAGGAAGTATTGGAGGCGACACAGGCTGCGGAATTTCAGCGCTGCATGGTCCCTCTTTTCAGACAGGTTGCTCGTTGCCTCAACAGCTCTCACTTTCAGGTGTGATAATCTAGTCATACATTTTGTTGTGCTGTCGTTTTATAAAAAAAATTCTCTTTTTATGCTGCTCAAACTTGAAGAAGTATTTTACGTCATTATGAGCTTGAGTAACTGCTCATACTTTATTTAATAGATGATGAATAACTCCCCTAGTTGGTTTAATATGTCATTTATAATGCAATTTATCCTCCTGCTTGTTTCATGTGTTATACAATTTCTAGATCTTGTTGGGTCTGATTGGCGGATGCCCTCAATGCTTCAGTAGCTCATTTTGTAGACATCACTATTATTCTCCATGAACAAGACATGCATATCAAATTTCTGGATGTGATCCCGTGTTCAACATTTTGGCGATAAGTAAATGAATATTTTGTTTTGTTCCATAAATTATTTCTCGATGGTGAGTTTAATGATTCCCCAAAGCTGTAAGTTCTAACTGGGAGGAGGCAGGAGACATGATCCTTGCTATCTATTTGTATTATATATACTTTTTACCGAGTTTTTGAGGAGTTTTGCTACTGGCTCTACCATCCAAGTTGAGAATATTTACCAGAATATTTTCTCGTTTAGGCAGTTACTCTCTGATTGGATACCTAATATAAGTGTAAGGTGGATATGCATTGGTGGAAACTTGTTATGGAATAGCTTTAATACCTATATGCACAGAGTGTGCGTGTTGCTTTAGGTGTAAGCTTATAGATTACTATTACGTAAGCAGAAAAGAATTTAGATATCTCTTATGTTGGAAGATGTCCTAAAAAATGTAAATTCTTGAAACATCACCAACCTATGCCAACCTGTTGCTTGTTTCTCTTTCTTTCCATTGAAACCTCTTTATATGAACGGCATTGATGATACACTCTCCTGATACCCTGTTACTCATGGTCAAGTTACCTTGTTTGAATAACTTGAATTCACTCTTCAAAAATTCCTGGAACAGCTCCTCTTCCTGTCCCTTCAATCTCTATTTTGCCGCATGATTTCTCACCAGAACCACTAATCAGGATCCTATTTACATTTCAGCCTTGACAGTTAGTAGATCCAGTTCATGTATTACACATGTCGAAGCTATTTCTTTCTTTGTTCCTTTCGAATTTTGTGTCATATGATAATCATACCAAGGTGTGAGACTCTTTACAATGTACATAAAAAATAGGCTAAGGTTATATATTTTGTTAATTTGAATGAATCAGTTTCTAACTGCTGTGGTAGTGTCCTAAAGATTAGGTTGTCTTTTGTTCCATTGCATCCCACTTGAGTTTTGTGCATTCTTCACCCCTTGTTACTGACTTCAAGTTATTACTATGAATCGTATCAGATGTGCTGTATTTGCTAGAATGATTAGAAACATTGTTGTTGCTTGAAAAAGTGATTGTCTATCATAGAGTAGGGGGAATGCGAGTGACCAAATACTGCTGGAGCAATTTTAGTTAGAATGCATCTTGAATACTGGATGGTGGATGAAAGTGATCTATAGCGGTGCTACTTTCCAGACATCGATGGATATTATATAATACAAGGGTTTCTGTATACTATATCTTCCGAATTAGAAACTGCAACTCAAATGGTTATTCGTCCTTCCTTAACCTCTTGAATTGGCTTCATATACTTGGTCAACTAAATTTGGAAGTACGTTTTAAATCAAGAGACTTCATATACATTCACACCTGGATTCTTTATGTTGTATATGTGATTGGCTGTGATATCAGGTGAATGGCGTATTCGCTGGTGATTTTCTATTTGATTGTTGCAACATTAAATTAATTATATAAAAATTTAGGATAAACAAGTACATTTTTTACCCTTATTATGACTAGAATTTTGGTTTGCCAGTCAGAACTTTGTGTTTGATTGGGGGTTATATCATCATATTATGTATAAGGTTTTGTAGTACTCTGCATGTGTTTGGGTCTTGTATGTTCATGTTGGGCTTTACCAGTGGCGGAGCTCTTTGGAAAGTGGAAACCCCCCACCCCACCAAAAGAAAATTATGTGGAAATATAATCTTATTTGCTAGTATTGATGAACAAAGCTCAGTAGCCCACTGGTTGGACTTGTGAAGTTTATTCCATAGGGGGGTTCGAAACCCGTAGAGATCATTTGCTCCTTTATTTATTAAGTTTATTATTTTTCTTTCTGAAATATTTATGCAATATGATATTCTTTCTGATCAATAATAAAAGTTATAGTATTTATTTTGGTACCTTAATAATAAAAGTTCTAGTATTAAGTATTAATTTTGGTACCTTTTATAGCCTAAAGAACTGGATTTATGTTTCATATGTTTCCATACTTTATTAATTCCTTTTCTACCAAAAAATTCTTCGCCCCCCCTAAATTAATCGTCTAGCTCCGCCACTGGGCTTTCCCCCAACTTTATATTTGCTTTGTTCATTTGTTCAGATATGAAAATATTTGTGCTCATCCCATTAGATAAATAAAAGGGAGGCACAATTTGTTGTGATGTATCATATGATGATTTTTATGAACTGTTTGCTATGTAATCATAATAGTTTACGACGTGAAATGAATGTTTCAGGTTGCAGAACGAGCTCTCTTTCTCTGGAATAATGAACATATTGTGGGTCTGATTGCCCAAAATCGAAATATCATATTGCCAATTATTTTTGAGGCTTTGGAAAAGAATATCCAGTCCCACTGGAACCAGGCAGTGCATGGGTTAAGTATTAATGTTCGAAAAATGTTTCTGGAGATGGATGCGGACTTATTTGAAGAGTGCCAGAGGCAATATTCAGAGAGGGAGGCCAGAGCTAAAGAGTTGGAAGAACAACGAGAATTGACGTGGCAGAGATTGGCTGCTCAACAAGGATGAAAGGGTATAATCGTACATTGCTTACTTTGTCTCCTACTCAACATGAATGAACCTTAATAGACTCATTTTCTCAGTCTCAATGGTATTCATTTTTGTGTACTTCCTTTCTAATTTTGATTTTGCCTGATCATAAAAGATGAATGGCAATGTAATTTAGATGTATTAGGATATGTATTAATGTGCTGCAGAATAAGGTTGTCTTCTTGTCTTGTGAAATATCTTTTATTTGTTTTTTCAACAATCTTTGCCTTATGTATGAGAGATTTTTGTTATTCTCATATCATGAATTTCGGACAAAGTAGAATCATGTTTTACTTTGACATGTTCTTTAGGTGAACTATTCTCATTCGTTACAGATTAGAGACCGTGAAGGCAATGAATAACCTGTGTTCAATCATGAAGCTGAACATGTGATGTAATGTATGGATTCTTGCAGATTAAATGACTTGATTCTTGAAGGAGATCAATTAAAATCTCTGGTTAATTAATGCTGGGTTTTTTTTTTTTTAATGAATTTAATGCATTAGAATTAATTCAAGAAGCAATTTAGAATGTAAATAGCCTGCGCCACGAAAGAAAATTAGAAGATGCAAAACAAATTTCTTCATATTTATACCATGGAGATGCTTGTTACTAAGGATTTTTGAAAATTTTGTAGAACTTTTAGGTTATGCCCATCTTTATATGTTTTATGCTGACAATGGTGTATGATTAAATGTCATGTGTTTTCATGTTTAATTGTAAGAGAATGTAGAAAAGTAAGAAATTGTTTTTTTCTCCACATTCAGTTTGTGTATTGATTTTTATTCAAATCTTATTCCACAGATTTGATAGAGAAAAGAAACTCCTAAGTTCTATGGTTTATGTTGATATTTATCATAAATTTTCTTGTAAATATATATGTGTATGAAAATAAATTCATTAAATTTTCTTAAAAAACAAAACATGAATTCTTGATCACAAACATTTAAAAGATATAAGTTCCTATTTTTGTTTTTCATCAACCAAACTAATTATTAGATTGGACACTTTTTTTTTTTTTTGGTTTCCATAAAAGAAAAAAGAAAAGATTGGACACTTAATTAGGTTAAAATCTAAAGCCGTTAGATAGTCAAATGTTTCACACAGTTCCTAAAATGCGACACTCAACACTGCACCTTTTAAGTGTTTATCCAGTTGTCGAAGAAGATATGATTATAACACCAGACCAGAATCCAGATAAGTAATTGTTGTAGCAAAATTCATCAATAAAATAATAACCGGTAGAATAAATGTCAAGAAAAGGAGCGGCCTTGCAAAAAGATGTTCCCTGGAGGGCATCCTCTGCCGCAAAGCCTAATCCGAAAATTCACCACTCTCCCGTTCTTCGCATCCCACAAAATCCTTATTCCGATTATGCCCTCTCCGTTATGAAGGTTGGCATGATTTTTTTTTTTTTTTTTCGAAATGGTTAGTCTTTTGCTGCTGTAAAGATTGAGTCTTTCTCATTCGATTGTGAATATGCACGTTTAATGAAAAGTTTCATGTGGATTTTAGCTGTTAAGTAAAAATCTTGTTAGTTTCTTTAAAGCTCTTACTTGTTGGGAAGGTGCTAATTTCAGGTGTTCTTATGTTTTAGATTTTTTATAGGTGTATTACATGTTAGTTTCTTAGAGCCCTAACTTGGTATGAAAATTGTAGAAGCTTATTTGGTGGTGGACTGGTTTTCTTGAGAGTATTGTCTTCACATTTGTATACATGTAATGGATATTGAGCAAGTCATTAGATGTCACCAGGGTTTTTGGCAAGTTAACTCCAATATGATATGTCTAATGGGCAATTTACCTCCCTGTGATATGAAAATAGGCAATTTACCTCCCTTACCCCCTGTGATATGCGTAAATAGGCAATTCACCTCCCTGAGATTTGCGTAAATGGGAACTTTAAATCCCTGTGATATTGTATAATGGAAATTTTACCCCCTTGTAAAAATACAAAGATCAAGAGGGAGGCAGTGTGCTTCTTTAATAAAAACACAGGGAGGTATTTTGCCCTTTTATTTATCACGGGGAGTTAAACTGCCTATTTAGAATAACATAGGGAGTTAATTTTCTATTCACTCGATGTCACCACTTATTCTAAGAGCTCCACCAGAATTATGTATTTGTCTGCATTTCTAATGCTTTATATGATATTTCTTTATTATGAATGTAATAGTAATATTTGTAAGTTTGCAGCATCCAGATCCAATTGGGAGCGGGTTAGGGAACGAGGCTGTGGTTGAAGCTGCAGGACCAGATTGCATTGTGCCTGGACAAGTTACACCCATTAAATTACTCGGTCTTAAGGTGCCCTTTTTTCAATCTTCTGCTATAGCACATTCTCATTTTGTTTACTTTACAATTTTTCACATTTTTTTTCATCTCATTTGGTCATATTTTGCAGGTATGGCCTATTGAAGTGGACTTGAAGTTTATGGAACCGGTTGGGAGGGAACTCAAATCAATTGGAAGGGTAACTTCCCTACTTTTTTTACTTTGTTCTGCAAATACATGTGTTCAATTTCAAAACTATTTTGTCTCTACTCCTATTTAATAAAGTTACGTGTTCGTGTGGCAGTTCATGGATTCAGCAGTAGATCTTATGAACAAATCATTTATTGATCGCTAGCAATATTCGTGAAATGCCCAGTAAGTCTGCTGCTCGAGTTATTTGCAGAATGTGTGTGCATTTCTTCTTGTTTAAGGTTGTAAGTGACAATCTGGATGCTTTTTACATTGATGAGTTGAATCAAATTGCGATTGCCTAAAAATTATGGAGTATATTTTAGTTTTTAGCATGTTCTGATCAAATTTTCCTACATTGGTTCTACAGAAATTCACATCACTGCCTTAAAACTGACAAGTAAAATATAGGAAAAAGACATTACTTTCTGTCTTCACCATACATTTCACACAACAACTAATATAGCACATAATTTGTTGTGCCATGTAGAAACAAAAAGATAAACAAGATTGTTAGAACAGTTAAGGGTACACAATTATCAGAATAAGTCTTCTGACATCCTGAATAATCGTCGTAGTCCTCAAAATCACCTGAATTTGCTTCATAATCGGGTCCTGATCCGTTTCCGGTAGTCCACTTGCCCAGATTGTTTCGCCTGCTCACACACAAAAAACCGAGTTATGACAAAGGAATAAGAACTCGTTTGATAGCAAATTGAAATTCCTTCTTAAGTCAATTGGGAGATTGTTGCCACTTTTTTAAGTGAACAAGGGAATTAGAATTATTGTCAATGTTATATGTGAATAGGGGTGTTTTCGGATTTTATGGTGGGGGTACAATTGTTTTCCTGCAAAATATGTACTCCGGCTTATGAGGTTTATTTCGCTAATACAAAATTAAGAGGGGGGGGGGGGGGGGGGGGGGGTTTATGATCAAAAAACATAGGAGTTTTTTTGCCAAGCATAGAGGTATTTTTGCATTTCACTCTTACTATTAATCATGTCAGTTCGAGTAAAATAATATAGCTTAGGGATTTGTTTGGTAGCAATGTGAGGCAACATTTACAAAAGAAAAATCACAACTTTAGTTTGTGACAGGTCATGAAAATTTCATTATCACAAGGCTGGACCTGAGATAATTATATTTGTGCGAGTGCTTAAAAGAGTGAAGGGAGAAAAGAAAAGAAAGCTAAAAAGACAACAAAGTAAAAGCAAGAAGAAGAAAGTAAAAAAGACCTTCTGCCAAGAACACCAGCATTGAGAATGAGTTGATCAATATATGCAGCAGATTTTGGCTCCACACTATAAGCCTTCTCATATTTCTCCACCACACCCTCCCCAGACGCCACGAAAAATGCTCCATTCACCATTACATCTCCCGAACTCCTCCAATTCCAACCCCTCCATTTCTCCTCGGACGTATCCAACCTTTTCGTTACCTAAAAGAGTTCTAACATGAGAAGAATATTGACAGTATGAGATATACTCGAAGAATTTTCGGAGAAAAGGAAAAAATGGTTTCATGATGGCCACTGACAAGTTTGCCCTACAAGTGTTCGGGCTGACAATTTTACCCCATAACTTACAAAACTGAAGCAATTTGGAACTTTTTCTGCCCAATTGTTAAAGTGAACCTCTCTTGCGGGTGAGGTTCACTTTCGCAGTTGGGATGAAAAGATCCCAAAATTGCTTCAGTTTTGTAATTTGTGGGGTAAATTTGTCAGTCCGAATACTTGTGGGCCAAACATGCAAGCGGACATAAATTATGAGATCATTTTTGCCTTTTTTCCCAGAGTTTTCTAACATTACCTCCTTTGCATTGCGATTGAATGGCGCTATGTAACGATTCCCTTGACTATTAATTGTAGGATTGCCACTCCCTCCAATCGCGTACATTTCCCACATTGTAAAATCATTATTCACTACATGTATGTACCCTCTTCTACACCTTGGCATTCTTTGAATAAGCTTCTTACCAAAAATGTTGAAAGCAATAGTCACTTGCATACCGGAGTCCGGCAAATAATCATCGCTATGACCTAATAACATAACCTCATTATGATGCGAAAAATAGTTATTAGATACCGTGATCCCCGTTGACCCCATGACCACATCAATCAAGCCATCCTTACAATGTGAAAACGAACAATGATCGATCCAAATATCTCTGGAACCAAAAATTGAGATCCCATCACCGTCCGATTTCGCACGCCACCCGTAGTGCGTGGGACTCGACCGTATGTTAGTCTCACCGGCTTCGTAACAATGGTGTATGTGAATGTTGTGGATGATGACATTAGTTATGTATTGTAATGTCATGCATCCGCCCCCGATTATGTGCACGTTCACCCCTCGTCCATCTAATGTTTTGTAAGAATTGAATATGAGCTCTTCTTTGAGCTCGATTAGCATATTGGTTGCGAAAACAATCCATAAAGGCTCGGTTTGGATGACCGCATACCGGAGGGTACCGGGGTTTGGATTGACGACGTCGTGGTCCGTTGAGTCCGTGACTACGTAATAACGCCCACCTTTACCGCCTAGTGCGTGTTGCCCGAACCCTATAGCACAATCGGCTAATCTTTGGCGGTTAAGTTGCCAATTTGGGTCACACCGCCAACAATCGTCGATTGGATTGCCTGTAGGGCAAGTTGAGGACTGGTCGTTGGTGGTGTAGGATAGCATTTGCCTTCTTGAAAGTGATGCATTCACTTTCCTGCGTGAATATATGATATATTGAGAAGAGAAAATAATGAAGTCAGGTATAAGACTTGAATATCCTTGAGAAAAAGAAAAATGACATAAACGTAGGGCATATTGAAATTTTAATTGCATAAGTACTACATTGGCCAGTTTATTAAATGGGACCAGTCATATAGGATGCCAATATGCCATGGCAAGAAACAGAGAAAACTGAAAAAAAGTTGTAAGAGGGGGGCCACCACCCCTGGGTTTTTAGGCCATCTGAGAGTAAAACCAGACAGTAAAGAAGTGACTGTACAGATCTAAAATAATTAAAACTAGAAATCTAACAAATGAAAGAAAAACACATGTAGAAGAAGAAATTTAACAAATAAAACCAAGAACTATTGTTGGAACAGTTAAAATGACAAGGAAAATGAAAATGAACAAAAAAATGGAGTTCATTATAAATATCACTTGCTCTAAGAAAAATAATTTTCTTAACGTTATACACACTAGAATTCAAGAACCAAACATAGCCTAAATACTAGTAAAAAGTTGATTTTTTTCCATGCCTGTGAACTTCATGAGCGATGGCTTCAGGGTTCGGGTGCTGGCCGGGGAGAGTAAGGTTGAGCATAGCCGAACATAGATGAGAAAATGATGAGCCTACTACTAGTAATACAAACACAATGTAGCTTCTGCTCAGCATTTCCATGGCTCTCAATTTCTTCAGTGAAAGTGCAGAAGATAAAAGCAATGTGCTTTGGTTAGAGAGCTTTTAGTACAAGAACAGAGAAGATGAGCTCTGTTAAGGAGAGGGGGAGGGGGGAGGGGGCGGGAAATGAATTGGGAAACGGTAGTGTTTTCTTAATGCTATTTCTTTAGTTCTTTTTCTGCTTACACTGGTAACATATATAATCATTTGAAAGAAATCTTGGGGGGTAAAATAGGTAATGAAAGGGCATGTATAGAAAAAATAATTGTAATAGTAAGTATTTAGTACTATTTGAACATATTCTATAATCTCATCCCAAATTCCCAATTGTATATTGTAGTTGAAGGTTATATGTTTCATAACCTCATTCTAATTGTGTACTGTAAGAAAGACAGATTATCATTAACTACTACGTCGTTTTGTTCATGAAATAATTTCTCTGAGCAGTGGGACAAGTCAACAGCAATAAGAGAGGTTTTTTTTTTTCCCTTTTTACCGTTAATAATATTTTCTGAAAAACTAGGGTTTTTTGCACTTTGTACCCCCGAAACATGAAAAATAGGCACTTTGCACCCACAAAATATAAATTTAGCACTTTGCACCTTCTTTTATTTTTCTAAAAAAACCTAGGACAAAATAGGTAATTCATTTTTTAATATTTGGCACCTTGCACCCCGAAAACACAAGAAATGGGCATTTTGCACCCCCGAAACACGAAAAATGGGCACTTTGCACCCCTAAAATAATATTAACACTTAGCACCCTCGAATTAATAACAACTCAGCAACTTACACCCCCGAAACACGAGAAATGGACACTTTGAACCCCCTAAGCACAAAATTAGCACTTAGCACCTCAAATTAAGAAAAACTCAACAATTAGCATCCCCTTGTTTTTTCAGTAAAGTTGACCACCTGGGTAAAAAAAATCGACAGGCAAAATCGGTAATTGATTTTTTCCTTTTTCTTAAAATTTGCAAAATACGATTATGAATACAAGAATATTCATCTTCAAAATATATTTTAACATATTTTTTTGATTACCAATTTTTCAAATGTCCTCTAAATATCCAAAAGAATTCGAAAAGTTTCTAGAAAGTTATTACATAAAATTGACCGAATCATATCACAAAAACAAATTTTAAGATGGAGAGAGAAATAAGTATTCTAGTATTCATAATCGCATTTTCAAATTTGAGGAAAAAAGAAAATAAATTACCTATTTGGCCCCCGGTGGTCAACTTTGCCCAAAAAAACAAGGGGTGCTAGTTTCTTAATTTGAGGTGCTAAGTACTAATTTTGTGTTTAGGGGGTTCAAAGTGTCTATTTATCATGTTTTGGGGATGCAAGTTGATGAGTTGTTCTTAATTCGATGGTGCTAATTCTATTTCGATGGTGCAAAATGCCTATTTCTTGTGTTTTGGGGATGCAAAGTGCCAAAGAACCAAAATGAATTACCTATTTTGTCCCTAGATTTTTTGAGAAAAATAAAAAAGGGGTGCAAAGTGCTAAATTTATGTTTTGAGGGTGCAAAGTACCTATTTCCCCATGTTTCGGGGGTACAAAGTGCAAAAAACCCGAAATTCTAAACTGGAGGGCCCGGGATTTATGGCTTATTTTAGGACTTAGGAGAGTGTTTCAATAAAAGAATAATCTAATGGCCCATTTAGAATTCTTGATAGACTTTTACGGGGATCCCATTTTCTGCTTTTCATGATGTTAGCTCCATAATGGCCATCCAAGTTTTCCTGTTTGTGCCTTTAGTTCCGTAATTAACTCCATCACAAATTCAAATGTTTTCATTGAACTTATTCAGATTAATCGTACTTTTTAATTAATCATTGCAATTATCATAAACTTGCTTCACATTTAATTATAACATTTTATATAAAGTTATGGAAATTGTTAATATTCAAAAGGAGAAAATGGAAGTTGTTAATTATGCTTTCCCTATTAAAAAAAAAGGAATTGAAGACTGAAAGGTACATGCATATTCTTTACCTCTGCATCTCTTAAAGTGTTCTAGTAATAAATAGGTCTGTATGTTTATCCCTACTACTTTAATTGCGTACAATTGGGCCCCAAAAGAAAACTTTATCTTCATCTGGTTTGGGCCAAAAACAGAATGAGAATTTAAAAGAACCATGTTCCACACCATTATGTTTTTATTATCTAAATCAATTTTTCTTTCTTTCTAAAATTCAAATTTGTTCAGATTAATTAACTTTGACAATGTTTAAAGATCATGTTTGTGTACTTTCAAGAAGAAGCAAAAAAAAAAGATGTTTGTCGGACGAATTGTCCTCAGATTTTTTGAGGGGGCTTATCATAAAAAAATGTCCTCGCAAAGAAACTGTTGTGTGGACAAAAAAGAGAGAGAAAATTTCATCATATAGATATATTATTATGTTTAGATTTTTTAAAATTTTAATCCTAGTTATTTTTTGTTTGCACATCTCTTGGGCTTCTTAAATTGTTGGTCGTTAGGGACTTAAATGCTAAACAGTCGAAAAGTCAGGTTTAAAGTGCAAAATGGTCTTAAAGTTTAAGATTTTGAATAATTCAACTATACATATTGTAAATTACAATAATTTCAAGCAAAACTAAATCCCTCTTTTCTTGTCAAATCTTTGGTTTTTGGTCCAAATGGAAAATCAAGAAAATCTCAAGACTCGGAAACAAAACTCGTCCATAACTTGGCAAGATGGGAAAAATCTTGTAATTGTAATGGTTGTGTTCCACTTTTCTTCATTCCCCACCATTGTTTTTTGTGGTTCCGGTAACCCGAAAACAATTGTAACTATCGACTTTCATCCGTGTTATGATTAATTTATATTTAAAAAAAAAAAGGTTGTGGGACAATGGAAACAAGTACAAAATAGTCAATGGATAAAAAAAAGAGCAAATGTAGTTGGGGAAAAAAACACCATTAACTATTGAACTGAAAATCAATGTACCTCAACATGCATCTTTTGATTTCCTTCATTTTCTTGTTAGTATTTAATATTGCACCCATCAGCTACTTTATAACTTTTGCCTCCTAAATTATAGCCGGGTATCTTTGAATTTGCCTACTTTCACTTGGCCTATATGCCTTGCTTTATGCATTCTTCAACGTCCTCGATTCTTGAGCAGAATTTGGGCTGAATATTTCACTTGAAAATCATCATTTTCCAACAATTTGGACCAAAAATAACTGGGTGGAGCCTGAATTTGGGCAGAATATGGGTTCCATTGAAGCACATTTTGACTTTGTTCTCTTATATTGGTCGCCATTCTTGATCATTTTTTTAATGCAGGTGCAACTTTGCCCTCTTTTTTTTTTTTTTTTTTTTAAAATCCATAAGGGTATTCCAGTTTATACTTTCGAGACGCATAGAATTTGATACATTATGTGTGCGACGAAATTCAAACCCGAGTTTGTCATATTGTGTTGAATTAGTTCAATTCACTAAACCCAAACAACAACTGGGGGCCTAGATTGGTTTTCATCACTCTTTTTGACTGAATTGTTTGGCTAGGTCTAAAAAACAAGAATAGTTATTCTGAAAATTGGTTATAAATACCATATGGTAAACATTATATGTAGTGTATATAGAATTGGGCCCAAACAAGTTTAAGTGATCCAGTACTATATATTTCACTATAGAAGAAGTGGTGAACATGCATCGGCCTGAACTTGGCAAGTTGGGTAGTGGTGTTTGACAAACTCAGATACTATTGCATGGGAATCGCCTGGACCTGGTCTACTTTCCCTATTTTTTTTTTAAATAGCATAATTAAACCCACGTTGACAAAATGATTTTGTTTCTATAGTTGTTCTTTTTCTTTTTATCATATAATTAATGACAAAATAGAACGTTTTAATAGTTATGATACTGACAACAAATTAAGTAATTGAAATAATTTATTTCAGACAACAGAGTATTATCGGAATCTTTTTCGACTTTTTATTTTATTTTATTTTAGTTTTAAGAATTCTGGATGTCACTTGTAACCTACTGTACTGGGTCAACACTAGTGGGAAGAAGAGGACGTCAGACAAACTGCAGTCCCAGCCACTTAAAATTATTAGTTGCTTTGAATTGAAACCCCATGGCCTATGTGAAATTGTGAATGGGTTTCGCGACCGATCACAACTCTTACAAATTAGTTTTTATCATATTCATAAAACTCATCACAAATCTCATAAAAAATCTATGTCCGAACTCTTGAAACATATAAAATTTTAATTTGACACTTACCACCTATTTTTTCTCCACAAACATTGATTTTATATTTACGACCTATTTTTTCCCAAACCCCGACATCCAAGCCCAATTCAAGCCGAGTTTCAACTATTTCATCTTCGTTTCTTATCTCTGTTTTCATGGCGAGATTTCCCTTATAGAATAAGAGTTTTGGAAATTGCTATAAGAATGACTTTAATTACAAGGGAAAACAGTACGCACCTTCTTAACCATAGATATATATATATACTATCCAAATTTAAACAAGAAAAGAGAGCAAAAATTAAGATATTTATAGATGATCAATTAATAACTGCATGCCCTCAACTTTTTCCTATACAAACATTAATTCATATTATTATTGCATAATTAATTAAAGCCATAACTATATCAGGCAACAGTTAAGCACGGTCCAATAAACTTAATTAATTGGCCATGCAAATGCAAATACTGTCTTAATTTCCACTGTACATATTATAATTAAACACTATTTACAAGTTCATAAGAGATATATATATATACTATATCAACCATGGATATTGCCAACATCCGTGTCTTGAATGTCGGCTGAAGGGCCGTCTTTGCTTTGGCTATTGTTGTCCCAAGATTCCCTCGGAATATTATGGTGATTCTCTATGTCTGAATCTCTCACCGCCGAAACCGCCACGTCGGCAGCGGCAGTCATTAATCTCTCCTTCAACTCTACACGTACCATTAATTTCCGATTAACAGCAGCAGCAGATTCCACAGTCAACAAAAACAACACCAGAAAAACCAACACTACTCGTACATTGATTTTATTTATCATAGCCATTTCATCAAATACTTGATGTGCACTCTGTATATATATAAATTTCAGGAGCTTTTTTAATTCTTGTAAATATGTATGATCGATGTACCTGTGTGTGTGTATTTATAGTTGGAGAAATGGGGGCGGGTGGTGGAATTGAAATTGAAATTGAAGTGGGTGGAGGAGAAGATGTGAGAGATATAAAAATCTGAATGTGGGCTTTCCACCTAAGACAAATACTACTGTATTTAAAAATTAACAAGCACAAATATCAATTGCTGGCTCCATTAATATCAAATTTTGAGGCTTTCTCTTTTCAGTTAAGATATTTTTTTAACTGTTAATCATTCTCCTCAAATGGAAGAACGCCACCTTCCCCATAGAAATTGGAACCCCCACTTAATTTGCGTTTGCCACTTGCCAGCTACAAATTAATGCCCTATTGTTGCTGAGTGTGAGTGATCATGCTTAATTACATCCGACTTACCCAATTATTTATTTATATTTATTTCAATCAAGTACTGATCATTAATTAATTATATTTATTTTCTAGATTTTACTAGAAAGTTCTTCATTAATTCTATTCTGGTTTAATTTAATAGGAAAATAGTGTCCTTCTAGAAAGTTCTTCATTAATTCTAATCTGGTTTAATTTAATAGGAAAATAGTGTCCTTCTAATTTGATGATATTAATGTAATTATGTAATTTGTATCTATGAAAATAAAAAAGTGTTTGAATTGTCAACAGTTGGAGCTGGTAGGGTTGGTTTAATTTGGGGGAATTGCATCCACCTCCCCTTATTATGGATCTTTGTCAACTTGCTCCCACAAATTTTAATACCTGGCACCTACACCTTATGTTTAAATTTATTGGAGATTTTGTCGTTCTTTCCCCTAAAAAAAATCTATAATACCCCCTGAAATTAGTTTGACCCAAAAAAAATACTTGATTACTATGTGAGTAATGGGTGTAAACTATTTCAGTACTCCCTATAAAAATAACACAGAGAGAATTTAAATAGTTGTAAGTCTATACTATACAAATAAGGGCGATCTCGTCATTACATATTTTTTGAGGTATAAAAATGAAAGGGAGGCAATTAATTTCGTTTGTAAAAAAAACATATGAAAAATGCTCTTTGTTATATTACAATTCATCGGGTGTAAATTGCCATTGACTTTAATTTCTAGCCTTACATTTTCTGTTTTTGCAACTTATTTCTAGATGGAAGTCAAATATGAAAGAATAAGAGAACTTATATGGTGTACATTAATCCAAGGGGCTGAAATTAACTAATTATGTACATACTAATATGCTTTTCCTAGTAACCACAAATTATTATTTTTTTTCTTTTTAAGACTATAATTCAGAGATTGAATGGATTCTAAAGCCCACCACTCAACCTAAAAATGATGGATTTAATTATTAATATTATAAAAGTATCAGTGCCCCTAGGTTCATAATTAAAAAATCTATGGATTTTCTGTAAGTCAGCGGTAAATTGGGTGGAGCTAGCATTCAATTTCTGCATATATATGTCATATGTGTGTGTATTGTATGGCCCTACTATTTATATCAAATTAATTATCTACAGCGGTACAATTAACTGTCAAAATCATTTCTACAGTTGAGTTTAGCTTAGCATGTTCCTGTCATAATCTCGCTTAGATTCTACAATTATTGAAAGAGGAGTTTCATCGACAATCTAACCTATAATCACTTTCGGTCGTCCAAACGCCAAAACAGAAAAAATCTCTATTTTCTCAAAAATCAATTACCAAATGCAAATTCTCACTTCTTTCACTCCTTACAACATTGGTTACCTTTTCCCGTCTACCAGGCTGAAAATCGAACAAAGCTATTCGATATGCAACTCGAACTCATTCGATATAATCGTGTTGAAGCTTGGTTTGTTATAGATATCAAACAAGATTGAACAACCTTTTCCGTTCGATAATTTTTGAAACTCCATTCATGTTCGACTATATATGACATATATGGCTCGATTAAAACTCTTTCGAGTTGGATACTTCGTCAAACAATCAAACCAAACAAATTCAAGCTCGATAAAAAAGTTCAAACCACAATTGAATTTCAGTATGTTGTTTGCTTCTAATCGATTTGTTTACATCCATATCTTCAGACAATCAGAAAACCATCAAATCTGGTTTCAAGAACTTGAAGTCATATAAGTATATATATATATATTTTGATGTCAATAGAAACTTCTCATTTTCATACTGATGTAACAGATTGTACAACTGATTACTAGTATTGTTTTACATGATAATTAATAAACTAAAAACCCAGCGGAAAAAATAGACACGCTCAGGCTGAATATTAAGTAACTGATGCTTCCTAGCTAACTAGTAATTAACTCAGCAAATATTAAACATAAGATATCGACAAAGAATAAAGGAACAATGGATATCTTTCTCTGAATTTGTAGACTTTAATTTTATCATCTAATCATCTCTGGTAATCCAGACGAGCACGATGTATGGCCTCCTCTCGTCTGCTTTGTATTGTACGATTTGCAATTTAAGCATTTGTGTCCAAGAATATGATAGTTTACTTCCGATGTCTCTCCACAATCGTTACAAAGGATCCATACCTAATCCAAATTAAGCAATATCAACTAATTATTCAAGTTTCGGTTAGATTTAACCTATATATTAACTAATTAATTAAGTGTTCTTAGTAGGTCATACCATTTTATTTTGATACATTTGAGGCATAGGAGTTGAAGCAACCTAAAATACATATAAACGAAAGAGATTGTCAATATGAAGAAGACATAAATGTCAATAAAATTTCAATAGCTGTAGCACTTATATAATAAATACCTCCTGATCGAGACTTTCCCAGACACGTGTCATATCACAATACGATTTTGAACAAACAGGACAAGAATACCTGCATGTTTAAACTATTAGCTATCATACTCAAAAAGAAGATATATATAAGGGAATTTGTAGGGGTGGAAAATGAACTGGTTTGGATCCAATCTAGATCCATTATAGTGGATCCAAAGCTCAATCTAAATTGGTTTCAAAGCGAAAGGGACGTGGAAAATCTTACTGGTAATGACATTCCATCTCTTTAACACAGTGGAGATGTATAGTGTGACCACAAGGCAGCACAGTGATGTCTCTTGTCGTATCAAAAAGATACTGCATTCAGAAACATACATATGAAATTAAATTTAACTCTTTTATTTAGTAATTAAGGTTTCGTAATATGTACCTCAAAGCAAATGGGACAGTTGTGATGCATTGCTCTCTCTATACATATATGTGAATCCTTCAATTTAATCGAATAGCAACATTCTGAAACAGAGAGAAAATACATACTTTTATCTTCTCAATTTGTAGAACTAAAAAATCATTAAGTGTCGTTCAACACTACAGTACGACTTACCACATCTATCACAGTGGAAATAGTTTTCTTTGCCACCAGTTCTATCAAGGAAAATACAAGTACGATACAAAAACAGTAAGGAACTTTACAGAGTGGGATTCATATAATAGTTAGAGTGCACAATAGAGAAAGTTCTCAACCTGCAGATTCCACATTTTTCACAGTGATATTGATTCTTCGAAACCTAAAAAAGAAGAAGAAAATGGTGTTAAGGATATAATTTAATAACGGCTGGTATCTAATAGGTTGGGGAATTAAAGATCGAAGCTTACGTCATCATCAAAGAATTTGCACTCCGAGCAATAGTACTTTCCCATGCAAATTCCACAATTGGTACATATTTGTTGAACCTATATAACAATCAAAATTAGGAACATCAGTAAATAAGTCGACCGTCTGTGTAATTGTAATGAATTTCACAAATAATTGTCCATATTTTCTTAAATTTTAAATGTTGAAACTCACATCTTGTTCTGTGTTACACAATGAGCAGATGACCTGAAAACACAATGAAGCAAAACAAGCAAATTGAGGTTCTGTTTAACATACATAGTATTTTTAAGAGAAAACAAAAATAAAAATGAGGCTAATGACAATTAAAGTCAAATTATTGGAAAACTTGGAGACATCGTGACATAGTTCAAATTATTTGAGCTAACTAAGAATTAGCCAAAAAAACTCTCTCATTTTCGACATAAAGGTCAGAAGGAATATGATAAAGTGAAGATCCAATAAGTTCAACACGTAATTGCATTCACGTAAGTATTGATAAAGAAAAAGGAAAACTAAGGAAAGACAAAACTAACCCTTTTTATCTCATGACGCGGAATATCGTGGCGATTGATTGGATCGATCTCTATCGAGTTCTGTTTTATAAGTGGATAGGAGAGTTAGCTCTGTCAGTAAGCTAATATGTAATTCCAACAAAATCAAATAATCGCAAAAGTGTACCTTTGCTTCATTGTGACAATGCCTACAATCAAATGTCTCATTGCAACATGGAGCTATGATCTTGCACTTTCTCTGATAATGTGAGCATCTGAAATTTATTAAAAGCTAAATTAACATTTATTTCTTATTTCTTATACAAGATTTTATGAATCCAAGAAAGACAGATAGAACACAAGAAAATGATTAGGCACATAGATAAAGAAAAAAAAAAAAAAAGATAAATACCCATATTTCTCAGAACCCATATCCATCATACATTCCTCATTTACAAATGAATGAGAAATTATCTTATGCTTCACACTAGTGTCCATTTTGTCTGCTGATAATAAAGGCAGAAAATTGAAGATTTGGTCAAAAAATTCCTCCTGAAAATTCACAATAAATTAAGTTAAATTGAAGATAAAAATCAACCCATCTATGAAGAACAAATCAACAAATAGAAAATTAAATTGCACGACTAACTGAGAATCACACCCTAATTTGAGTACAATATCAAGATATGGTAAAATTACCTCAATGATCTGCCACTGAATAAAGCAGAAAATAATTTTTTATTTATTTAAATCAGACACAGGGTTTTAATTTTGTTCTATTCCCGCTTAGAATTTATCGATAATTTTCACTTTATTTAATTAAAAAAAAAACATTTTTCTTCAAAAAAAAAAAAAAAGAACGCATGATTGCAGCATTTAGCAAATTATTCTCACTAGTAATTAATCCATCAACCTAAAATTACCGGGAGAGAAGGGGAAGCCTGGGTAGAGAAGCTTACAAAAATAAAACGACGGCGTTTATGGAGGGTGGGGTGGACAGTTGGTAACTTGGTACGATGGGTTTGAATGAATGAATGATAAACGTTATAACAATTGGCTATATTTATAGTTTCACGAGTTTGATCTTAATTGGATAAACTTTAAAAGCGTGGTTCTTACTTTTCTTTGTGGTCCTACTACGGAGTTCAATCCTGTAAATATCTCCATGAGGAGTGCCCTATTTGTGTATTTTCAATTAATTTTAAGTGGAATTATTTGGAATTGTTTGGTGAGAATTGGCAAAATTGAAATCCAAAAACTTCTGATACACATAATAATAGATTTGTATTTGATTGACAATTGGAAATTCTAGGGAATTTTTCTAATTAAGTATTAATTTACATGTAGGTTTTTGCCAAAATGTAAAACACGTTTATGTTTTTTTGCGAAATTCGTGAATATTTTATTTTTATTAACTTGTTCCAATCATGTTCAAAGTTGCATGAATGATTTACACAACTCTAGTTAGTAAATAAATCCATAAATAACATTGTTTTAAAAAATATCTATTAATAATGCATAACTTTTTTATCACCATAATTTTGAAATTATCCATTAATACTATATAACTTCTTTTGTCACCATTATTTTTTTGAAAATTTCAATATATAATGATAAGAGAAAACACATTGTTGGCCTCATATAATCATAATGAGGTTGCATGTTATTTTTAGCATTATTACTTCTTGATTTCGGAATATAAAAAAAAAAAAATAAAGGAAAATTATGTGAATGCATGGGGGTATTTTAGGACAAATGAACCGAGAGCAATTCTGTGGATGGAATTTTTTGAGGTATGGAATAATGGGAACACAGATTGTCAAACAAATGGATAATTTCGTAAGATTTGCTGACAAGAATCGGGCCCCACTTCATAAATCGCTATCCTGTCTGTATCTTGCCAAGGTGTAAGCGCGTCCAACTTGGGCCAACTCAAAGCCCAATGATAGAAGTAATTCAATTATTTGGGTAATTTTCGGATAGGCGGAAGAGTTTTGACTTGATCTCGTACATTTTGTGAAATTAATCCAAAAAAACTTTCAAATGGAGTATGACACTCATGAATATAATTCAATTATTTGGGTAATTTTCGGATAGTTGGAAGAGTTTTGACTTGATCTCGTACATTTTGTGAAATTAATCCAAAAAAACTTTCAAATGGAGTATGACACTCATGAATCTTATCATAAATATATTCATAAATTTACACTTAAATTTTTGAAATTTATAAAACCTTGATTTGATATTTATCACTTTCAATTCCACCAAACTTTATAAAAAAAAAATTATTTGACACCTAATACCTATTTTTTTCCCCAACCAAAATCCTTTCAAATAGAGCATTTATTTATTTGTATAATATTAAATAAGTAAATTAGTTACTTCTATTCTTTTTTTAGAGACTACATGAATATATCTATTTGATAACGGGTAAAGTATAAAGAATATTCATTCAACTAATAAATATACATAAGATATTAACTAAGAAGACTGATACTAAACTAGAAAATAATTCACATTTATGATGGAATTCAAATTCAAGAGATTTTGATAGTCTTGGGACCTCGATTTTCCCATAATAGGCTTCTTCGACCAGTTAACTACTATTTTAGTGATAAAATAAACTTGTTTGTTTATGGTTCAAAAAATTCGTAAAAAAATCAATGATTTCCAGTGAAGACATAAAATTATATAGGCTCGTGGTCAATTAACCAAAAGAGAGAAGGAATCGGAGCAATGGTTTCAAAAAGAATATTTCATTAAATATTCGTACACGCAATGTAATAGTAGTATATAATTTGTTTTTTACATTAGCTAAGGATGTCATTCGGTCCATATCGCCGAGTCGACATATTGATATTCCTTTACTTTTCAATTCCGGATTGGAATACTTGACTGGATTTTCTGTTCAACTAACACTGACAAAAAATGTTTAGACCAAAATCTCGGAGTATCTAAAATCTATAAAATCGAAAAATAAAAAAGTAACATATTACATAGATTGATTTGTTTGATGTTGTATGCATATTTTTTTTTTATCACTGGTTTTAATTCAATTGACCACATGTGCTGGCAAACCCTTAAAATGAAAATTATAATAAGTCACTTTACAATTTTTGTACCATTGAATATCTAGATGAATATTTAGTACCATAATTTAAATATTAATTGCAATGTTTATACCATCGTCAAATAGATGTATAGAATTGGACATGTGCACCGCACGTGGCCATTATCTCGTCTTTTTGAGAGAAAATAATCTTGTTTCTCTCATATTTGAAAGAAAAATTATCACGTAATCTCATTTTTTGGATTATAAATCTCCTATGTATCACATTATCGCATGATTATTTTTCCTTCAAAAGACGATATAACGATCACATGCGATGCACGTGGCCAATTAGATCAATTTTGGTCCAATATTATTTAACAATGGTATTTATATTACAACCAATATTTAAATTGTAATGAGGTTTAAGTATCATGTGGTACCAAAGTTGCAAAGTGTCTTGTGGTATGATACCAATTATGCAATTTTTTCAGGTGATGTTTTTTTGTTTAGGACTAATGGAGCTATTAATTAGAGATTTTATGAAAAAATATAGAAATATATTTTAACTAATAATAATTATTAATGATGGATTTCGGAAACATAACTATATGATATATCTTCTAAAGAAATAGAAAGTTTCAAATTTTTTAAATTTCAAAAAAAAGAAGAAGATAATGTTGTGACAAAAATGGAAGCAAAAGAAGAATCTAGACAATATGTTGGCACGATGAGTTCTAGAAAGCGCCAAACGAATCACATTCAACTATTGGAATTTGAGGAAAGCGCTGTTATCATTATCCATCAACATATCCAAACACGTACGTTTTGTCCATAATAAAAAGGAGATAATTTTGATGCAACCAACCTTACTTCTAGTTCTACTTAAATTTACTCGTCCATTAAAATTTCGTTTTCTTGTATATTTCAGTCAGTTAAATGTCAGAAAATTTTCATTTTTTTTGGAGGAAATTATAAATCAAAAAGTGAAGTAGAATATAATTTTTGTTTTCCTTTCAAATTGAATGATTAAAAACCAAAACAAAAATAAATATATATATATAAATATGTGTTGCCGTGTCACTACACTTGTCATTATATGCGACACAAACAAATCCCACTCCACCTTTCTTTGTTTAGACATCAAATTTCACTTTAAGTTAAAAAGTTTGGCTCCATTACTACTCACTTTCTTGTTTTATCCACCAAACATCAAACAATATAAAATCTGGTAAAATTCTATCCATTTCACATATAGATTTTATTGTTCCTATGCATGTTCCCATGTCTAAATCACCTAAAAAATGACCTGCAATACAAAGCACATGTACATATTTGTTATAACGGTCAAAAATCAATTTACAATAAGTTCAAATTTTGTTACTTGAATATCTAAGATATAATGCAAGTCTTTGTCTAGATATCTTTATAAATCAGTGATATTAGATGGAAACCTAACATTACAGTAGTTTGATTTAAACCGAATTTTCCATAGATACTTGGTGGGTATTATTTTTAAATTATATTCTGAATTTTTTTTTTATCCACTAAACTGTTTATATACAGGTCGGACCGAAGAGTGCAAAGGGTATAGGTCCTCCCCAGTGTGGTGTCTCCAGTAGGATTCGAACTTGAGTCTCGCCTCTGCAGGCCGCAAGTCACTACCACTTGACCCAACCACCTTGGGTAAATTATATTTTGACTCTTAAAAGTATATATAATGCTCATTTTTGGTTTAGGGTGAAGTTTTAAAGGAGCTTTAAAATATCTGAAGAAGAGACAATTGTAAAATTATTTGTATATGCATTATGTGAAATAATAATTTTTAAAAAATTATTTTTCAAAAGTTTCTTATTTTGGATATGCCAATTGCCAAAACTAAAGATGTCTTTCACTAGAGGCCAAACGGTCCATGCGAAGCTTTACTCTATTTGCCAAATATTACTAATAAGTAGTAACGGCCCAGTAAACATTTTCCTTTGGGCCTAAGGCCCTAAATCTATTTGCCCAATGTGGATTGTCCGATATTTACTCTTTATCCCGCGTGTATTTTTTTCATTACTTTTCTGCATGTTGCAATTTGTTTTTTTTTGTAAATACATTTATATAGAATATATATTATATATAAAGAGAAAAACAAACAAGTACTTTGGTTCTTCTATGATGTACGTACAACAAAAGTAATGACAAAAAATAATAGAACTGATTGAAGAAGAAAAAGAACCGCACAAGTCTAGATTCTTAGTTATCCATTATACAAGCTAAAGGATGAAGTCAATTTGCGCGCCTCTCTTATTTATTTTGGATAATGGATAAATTTAGTTTTTTTTTTTTATCCATTTGATAATTCTAATTCAGATTGAGTTCAGTTCTACTTGAATCATTCACTTTATAAGTGCAATACATTTATTTTATGTGGCAAAATTGAGTCTGAATATTTTTTAATTTTTGAATTTAAGAGAAGGGAAAGAATAAAAAAAAATCTTATATATACTACAACTAGCCAAAATATAGAAAAATGATTATATGACAGTCCAAACTTGACAGTCTTTTATACAACCTATATTTTAGGTTTTTGAAGTTAATTGTATTACCTATTACTTGTTTAACAGGTTTAGGGTTTAATATTAACAAACATGGTCTATATTTTCTTGATAATTATTTATATGTTATATAATTAATTTTTTTTATATACATTAAAATATATAAATGACAAAAAAATTAAAAAAAAGCCACAACCGGCTGTATATGAGTACAGCCGGTCGTGTGATGTAGGAATAGCACTACTTCAAAATATATACGGAGTATTAGGGGTGCACATGGTACAGTTTTGCGGTTTTCTTGACAAAATTTGTACCGTACCAATTAGTGCGGTTTTAAAAAAATAAAAACCAAATTAAAGTTTTATGAACCATACCAAGAAACTCAGTTTTGGACGGTTCCGGTACGGTACGGAACGGTTTTGCGGTTTTTTCAAACAAACTTTTTTCATGCAATTTTTCTTACATAGTTGACAATTATATAGAAATGTATGTTATAATATCTTACAAACTATTTTTTCACATGAAATAAAGCATTGGAAAAGAAAATGTTCACAAATTGGACGCTATAATTCGACCTAATTGAATAGATTAATTGGTTAATTATTTGATCATTGTTTTTATTATGTAAAGAAAATTACAATTTGGTATTTGTTGTCTAGAATTTTTGCATTTTAAGTTTTCAACATATAACAAGTTTAATTTATGCTAAATTCGAACATATCTTTTTTTAATTGAACGCGAACAATGTAGTAACAATAAACTATGATGGACTATAATATATATTATAAATAATATAGTGTTCGATAATATTTGAATTATAAATTGAAAAGTAAAAATTTATAAAATTTAGATGTAAATATCAAAAAACGAATAGTTAATTCATGTTTCTTCTCAATTTTGGTACGATACGTTTTTTTACGGTATGAGAAGTCTAAAACCAAAACCATACCAAAATACGCGGTACGGTTTTCATCCATACCAAGACCTTCGGTTTTGAGAAAAAAAACCTAATATTCAGTACGGTTCGATGCGGGACGGGACGGGACGGTACGGTTTTAAAAACCATGTGCACCCCTACGGAGTATAAGTAGATACTTTGCTGGCATACATAGTTACGTGCCTTCCACATACTTGCACCGTATACGTATTATCCAAATGGCAAAATTGCAAAAAAGGTCTCAAACTAATTAGTGATTTTTGATTTTCGTCCTAAGCTATATCATTTAGTCAAATTCATCCCGTAATTTTATATTCTTTTGGAATATCGTCCCACTTGCCACATGGCTGCTTATGTGACATGACATGACACATTTTAGCATAAACAATTATATAAGATTGCATAATTCGACCCAAACTAATTACAAATTTTAATTTTTCGTCCCAAACTATATCAATACGCCGACTTCCGTCCCGTAATTGAAATGACATGGGAAAAAAGAATTCGTTCCAAACTAATTATGAATATTTATTATTTATTAATACAAAAATTGCACAAATATTTCCTAATGAACTGAAATATGATTTTTTTTTCTCAAAAGCGCACGAGAATTTCGAAAATCCATACTATTTTTCTCTTAAATAAAAGTTAATGGCAATTTACTTCCATGTGATATTCATAATGTTCAATTTACATCTATGTGTTATGATAATGTGACAGTTTACCCCCCCCCCCCCCCCCAGTGTTGTGTTAAATGTGGCAATTCACCTCCTGTGTTATAATAAATGTAGCAATTAACCCCTTGTTATAAAACACTTTGCATGCCCACTCTCAATCTATGCAATTAAGTTACACTCTCTGGTTCAAGGGGATAAAATACATTTTTAAAATTTTCACAGGGGGGTAAATTGCTCTCTTTCAAATTACAGGGGGTAAATTGAACATTATTAATATTACAGGGGATAAATTGTCATTAGTCCCTTAAAAAGTAAAAGATGAATCGCCATTTTCATTAAATTAGAAATTTAATAATGGACTAAATTCATGCAAAATGACAAATTGTGAGATGAAATTCGGTGAATTAATATAGTTTGGGACGAAAAACCAAAATTTATAATTAGTTTGGGACGAATTATGCATTCTTGTATAATTGTTTATGCTAAAATTTGCCACGCCGTGACACGTAAGCAACCATGTGGCAAGTGGGACGATATTCCAAAAAAAATAAAATTACGGGACAAATTTGACTAAGTAATATAACTTGGAACGAAAATCCAAAATCATTGATTAATTTGGGACGTTTTCTGCAATTTGGCCTATCCAAATATACGCCAAGAATCTCTCTCTCTTGTTCATGTTAGAGACGATGTGCTTTGTACAACCACCGCCAAATTCTTAATAATTTGTTTATGAGTGGTGGTACTAATTATCTCATTTAATTGTGTATGCATCTCGGTATCTAATGTCGTGATATAATAATAGAGGTATATTTTAATAGTTAATTATCATGTACTTATCCATACTTTTCAATAATACTTACTTGCTTTTTGTTTGAATTTTACTAATAAAAATGTCGCAAATGTTGTATATTTTTCCTATCTTTTGAACCAATATATAAAAAAAAATTAATATATACGAAATTATTACGAGAGATATTTAATTATATTGATGATTTTATGATTATACACAATTATATTAAAATTTGCTGCAAAATAAATATGTTTTATTGCTTTTAACATTATACTATAATTTAGTAACATTATTGTATGTTACATATATCCATGCAATTATATACTCTTTTTAAAATACATTTTATTTTAAGTAGAAAGAAGATGAAAAAAGAAGGGAGAAATACAATACATCAATCATTGACTACAATTAATACTTAAACATAGCTTTAATTATTTTAGCTTCCAATATTAATCATTTCTCAATGCTCTTATGATTAGAATAGCCTAGTGTGGGTTCGTGGTAGACTGCACGTACCTTTTTTTTTTTTTTTTTAATAGAATTAGCCACTGCCGCGAACATGCATGAATACTGCATGGAATATAGACTTATTTTCTTCATGACATCTATGTATATGTATGTATTAATATATATATTGAGAGTTCACGAAAATGATTTAAGTCAACGATTTTGACATTTTGAAATAATTGGACAGACCCTGTGACGGTGCTAGAGTAGAATGTCGGAGACGTACTAAAATGTTGCGAAAAAAATGTAATTAATTTGGTGGTCTTAATTATTTGGTTATTACTTATAGGTTTTGATTGATCATGACGTGCTTAATTAATTGTGGTTTATTAATAAATAATAATGCTTTAACTAAATTACACAAAATGTCCCTTATTATATACTAGCTTATTCCCGTGCTACGCACAAAATTACACTAAATTGTAATTTTACGTAATACATTTTTTATATGATTTTTAGTATGAGTTATCTAAACTTCAACTATTAACATTATAAATTTGTCGAACTTGGTTCTTGAGTATAAGTGAAACTTTAAGAAAACTGTTCACATATATTTTGATTACATGCAAAACAACATTTTAATATTTAGAAAAGGTGAAAATTTCTTACTTCCAATTCCACCAAATTAGTTTTGCATAAAAGACTTTGCAGAAAAGAAAAAAAAATTGATTTCAAAATCTGAATAATATGCTTCTAAATTATACTCTTGGATTTTCATTTTATACCAAATTTGTATTTAAAATATGACATTTTTTTACTAAATTGTGTATTTACAGCTCGGACCGTAAAGTACATAGGATATAAGTCATCCCTATGTGATGTCTACTATATGATTCGAACTTGAGCATTTGATATGCTTGTAAGAGATAATTGTAACTTAACTTTGGTTACATATGATTGAATCAACAATAGTTTTGGTTCAACACTTAATAAAATTAGAATTTGTGATCTTAATTTATTAAAATATTATGTTTTGTTGTCCCGCGCTTCATTTGAGACCAACAATGCAAAACTTGAAACATCGTATGAGGTAAACTTCTATAAATATACTATATTCTGGTATAAGTGCAATATACTTTAAATATTGGGAGGAAAATACAATTTTGTAAAGTATAGGACCAAAAGCTCAAATGTTTTAAAAACTTAAGACTAATATGTAGATTGTAAATTACCTAACTAAAAGTGCTAAGGGATCTCAATTATGTGTAAATAAGGATGCGTTTTGCATACCTATAGGCTATAACGTGCATGACTACACATATCTTTTCTTTTTATTTCCTTCAAAATGTGATAACATTTTTTTTTAATTTACTTCAAAATTCGGAGTAGAAAAAGAAGTGGTGTTGCCGCATCTACATTACATGCAAGAGGAATGAGAAGAAAAAAATCAACTAAAATTCTAACGACTTTAATAAGGGTCAGATTTAAACATAAAATGCTTATATGAAACAAAAGAAAAGAAAAAGGAATGAAAAAACAACTATAAATTTTTTGACCCAAATAATTTATGTAAGTGCAAACACACCCGACTTCTACCACCGATTTAGTATATTATTATTAATTTACTGAATTATCACATAAATAGTTTGTTTAAAAGCTCCTTAGATAGGAATAAATTTTTTGACTTAGGATCTGTTCATGTGTTGTATATGTAAGTTTTTTACAAAAAATTATGAATAATTTTTTGGATTTTAAATTTTGTTTGAAAGTAATTTGCACTATTGATACTGAAATAAAAGTACTGAAATAAAAGTTTCATGTGAAAATACAATTTTGTAAAGTATAGGACCAAAAGCTCAAATGTTTTAAAAACTTAAGACTAATATGTAGATTGTAAATTACCTAACTAAAAGTGCTAAGGGCTCTCAATTATGTGTAAATAAGGATGCGTTTTGCATACCTATAGGCTATAACGTGCATGACTACACATATCTTTTCTTTTTTATTTTCTTCAAAATGTGATAACATTTTTTTTTTAATTTACTTCAAAATTCAGAGTAGAAAAAGAAGTGGTGTTGCCGCATCTACATTACATGCAAGAGGAATGAGAAGAAAAAAATCAACTAAAATTCTAACAACTTTAATAAGGGTCAGATTTAAACATAAAATGCTTATATGAAACAAAAGAAAAGAAAAAGGAATAAAAAAACAACTATAAATTTTTTGACCCAAATAATTTATGTAAGTGCAAACACACCCGACTTCTACCACCGATTTAGTATATTATTATTAATTTACTGAATTATCACATAAATAGTTTGCGTAAAAGCTCCTTAGATAGGAATAAATTTTTTGACTTAGAGTTTGTTCATGTGTTGTATATGTAAGTTTTTTACAAAAAAATTATGAATAATTTTTTGGATTTTAAATTTTGTTTGAAAGTAATTTGCACTGTTGGTACTGAATTAAAAGTTTCATGTGATATGCTACTTTAATAAAATTTTGTATGTATTTTACCTCACGTGATTAGATTGTCAATAATTTATCTTATCAAAACTTGAGACAACCATGTGGGAGTAAAAGCATCAAATGTAGACTCTATTATGGGATCGACAATGCGCTATATGAGAATAAAAGTGAAAGTGCGTTTTATAAAGCGTGGAAGCAAAATTTCAAATATTTTAACAATTGGGGACCAAAAATATAATTTGTAAAGTATGGGAACTAAAGTGATAAGGGTTCAATCAAGTGGGAATAAACATGAAGTATATATGGCTAATTACCATTGTTTTTTTGATTTACATCTAAATGAGATATCATTTTTTTTTAGCTATGTGCATATAGTAACATTGAGCTTTGACATAGTTCTGTAATGTCTCGAGTACTGATATACTATTATGATAGAATGGGTAAGGTTATTTGCTTAATCCCTTGATATAATGATCTTTTGAACAAAGTAATTCATGTAAGTTTTTGTACAAACTTAAGAATAGTTGTTGAAAACAATGGTTAAACAAAAAGTAAATGGAGCATATGTACAAAAATTGTTATTTCAAGGCGCCTTATAAGCAAACATCATCATATATATTTATTTATCACCATCGCCATATCTGATGGCTTTAAATACCAAAAGTCCTAATTTTAACTAATAGTTGAAGTTGGACTTTGAATACATAATGATACTCCAATGTATATCAAGAGGAAAATAAATTAACTTCCTCAATTATAAACACGTTAAATATTTAAACAAAAATAAGGTCTACGAAAATTAAGAAGAAAATTACACTGATAAAAAAGTATACTAAACAAAAGATATTGAACATAGATAACTAAACCAAAAAATAAGAAATATGATGAATAAAAGGTTGACAGATTAACAAACTCAAACATGGGTGATAGAGAGAACAATGAATAACTTTCATGACTCTTCAACAAAAGAATGTATGATGCAAAAACTTACATATATTTAGTTTTGTACAAAAATGAAAAAGAAAAAAAGAAAGATACATTCAATATTATGCACAAACGGAAAGAAAATGCCTTTTGTATATCTTCATATACATTAGTGTTCTTCAAAAAGATTAACGAACAGGGCTGCAAACTAAAAAATAGAAAAATGGGGAAAGATACGAATACAAATTAGTTGATATAATGATGAATTAATCCATGAATAGGAAAAAGAAAGGGCATTTAATAAGCAAAAGAATACTTTCAAATGAGTTGATATCATTCACTTGGTACTCAACTGTCAATAACACAACAAAATATACTTAAAATGAAAAAGAATGATATAATAATAATAATGAAAAAATAACAAAATAAATAATCAAAACATGTAACTTACTTGATATACTTCTACAATATAGATTATGATGAGAACTCCCAAGCATACAAAACTGAAAAGAAAAAAAACAATAAATAAGCAAAAGAATACCTTCAAATGAGTTGATATCATTCACTTGGTACTCAACTGTCAATAACACAACAAAATATACTTAAAACGAAAAAGAATGATATAATAATAATATTGAAAAAATAACAAAATAAATAATCAAAACATGTAACTTACTTGATATACTTCTACAATATAGATTATGATGAGAACTCCCAAGCATACTAAACTGGAAAAAAAAAACATATAATTACAATGAGCTAAAATACACAAAAGAAAAATAAATTGTATCGTAGATTAGTTATTTGGATATACATTCATGTAAATCAACTTATTAAATAAAAAGAAAAAAAAAAAGAAAATTTGAGAGAAAGAAGAAGACGATTCATTTTACAAATTTCTGAAATGAGAGATGGGTGCATATATATAAATATATTACAATTCTACTTTACCAACTATGAATAGCTATTTTTGGGGGCATGATTTTAGTTGGTCAATTAATTAAGATAGTGAGTAGCTAAATTCATTTTGACGGTTTTACATCTATATTCATAGCTATTTTTGGGGCATGATTTAAGGTATTTGCTTGTATATTGTATTCATTTTAAATTTTGAAAAGATTCCAAACTTAATTATAGATAGGTAATTAACAAATTATTTATTTCCATGACAATAAAAAAAAATTCAAAATTCTAAGAAAAGAGAATTGAGTCAAAGTTACATGATTTGGGTCAAAAGACCATTCTCCTATATATATATATACTAGCTTATTCCCGTGCTACGCACAAAATTACACTAAATTGTAATTTTACGTAATACATTTTTTATATGATTTTTAGTATGAGTTATCTAAACTTCAACTATTAACATTATAAATTTGTCGAACTTGGTTCTTGAGTATAAGTGAAACTTTAAGAAAACTGTTCACATATATTTTGATTACATGCAAAACAACATTTTAATATTTAGAAAAGGTGAAAATTTCTTACTTCCAATTCCACCAAATTAGTTTTGCATAAAAGACTTTGCAGAAAAGAAAAAAAAATTGATTTCAAAATCTGAATAATATGCTTCTAAATTATACTCTTGGATTTTCATTTTATACCAAATTTGTATTTAAAATATGACATTTTTTTACTAAATTGTGTATTTACAGCTCGGACCGTAAAGTACATAGGATATAAGTCATCCCTAGTGTGATGTCTACTATATGATTCGAACTTGAGCATTTGATATGCTTGTAAGAGATAATTGTAACTTAACTTTGGTTACATATGATTGAATCAACAATAGTTTTGGTTCAACACTTAATAAAATTAGAATTTGTGATCTTAATTTATTAAAATATTATGTTTTGTTGTCCCGCGCTTCATTTGAGACCAACAATGCAAAACTTGAAACATCGTATGAGGTAAACTTCTATAAATATACTATATTCTGGTATAAGTGCAATATACTTTAAATATTGGGAGGAAAATACAATTTTGTAAAGTATAGGACCAAAAGCTCAAATGTTTTAAAAACTTAAGACTAATATGTAGATTGTAAATTACCTAACTAAAAGTGCTAAGGGATCTCAATTATGTGTAAATAAGGATGCGTTTTGCATACCTATAGGCTATAACGTGCATGACTACACATATCTTTTCTTTTTATTTCCTTCAAAATGTGATAACATTTTTTTTTAATTTACTTCAAAATTCGGAGTAGAAAAAGAAGTGGTGTTGCCGCATCTACATTACATGCAAGAGGAATGAGAAGAAAAAAATCAACTAAAATTCTAACGACTTTAATAAGGGTCAGATTTAAACATAAAATGCTTATATGAAACAAAAGAAAAGAAAAAGGAATGAAAAAACAACTATAAATTTTTTGACCCAAATAATTTATGTAAGTGCAAACACACCCGACTTCTACCACCGATTTAGTATATTATTATTAATTTACTGAATTATCACATAAATAGTTTGTTTAAAAGCTCCTTAGATAGGAATAAATTTTTTGACTTAGGATCTGTTCATGTGTTGTATATGTAAGTTTTTTACAAAAAATTATGAATAATTTTTTGGATTTTAAATTTTGTTTGAAAGTAATTTGCACTATTGATACTGAAATAAAAGTACTGAAATAAAAGTTTCATGTGAAAATACAATTTTGTAAAGTATAGGACCAAAAGCTCAAATGTTTTAAAAACTTAAGACTAATATGTAGATTGTAAATTACCTAACTAAAAGTGCTAAGGGCTCTCAATTATGTGTAAATAAGGATGCGTTTTGCATACCTATAGGCTATAACGTGCATGACTACACATATCTTTTCTTTTTTATTTTCTTCAAAATGTGATAACATTTTTTTTTTAATTTACTTCAAAATTCAGAGTAGAAAAAGAAGTGGTGTTGCCGCATCTACATTACATGCAAGAGGAATGAGAAGAAAAAAATCAACTAAAATTCTAACAACTTTAATAAGGGTCAGATTTAAACATAAAATGCTTATATGAAACAAAAGAAAAGAAAAAGGAATAAAAAAACAACTATAAATTTTTTGACCCAAATAATTTATGTAAGTGCAAACACACCCGACTTCTACCACCGATTTAGTATATTATTATTAATTTACTGAATTATCACATAAATAGTTTGCGTAAAAGCTCCTTAGATAGGAATAAATTTTTTGACTTAGAGTTTGTTCATGTGTTGTATATGTAAGTTTTTTACAAAAAAATTATGAATAATTTTTTGGATTTTAAATTTTGTTTGAAAGTAATTTGCACTGTTGGTACTGAATTAAAAGTTTCATGTGATATGCTACTTTAATAAAATTTTGTATGTATTTTACCTCACGTGATTAGATTGTCAATAATTTATCTTATCAAAACTTGAGACAACCATGTGGGAGTAAAAGCATCAAATGTAGACTCTATTATGGGATCGACAATGCGCTATATGAGAATAAAAGTGAAAGTGCGTTTTATAAAGCGTGGAAGCAAAATTTCAAATATTTTAACAATTGGGGACCAAAAATATAATTTGTAAAGTATGGGAACTAAAGTGATAAGGGTTCAATCAAGTGGGAATAAACATGAAGTATATATGGCTAATTACCATTGTTTTTTTGATTTACATCTAAATGAGATATCATTTTTTTTTAGCTATGTGCATATAGTAACATTGAGCTTTGACATAGTTCTGTAATGTCTCGAGTACTGATATACTATTATGATAGAATGGGTAAGGTTATTTGCTTAATCCCTTGATATAATGATCTTTTGAACAAAGTAATTCATGTAAGTTTTTGTACAAACTTAAGAATAGTTGTTGAAAACAATGGTTAAACAAAAAGTAAATGGAGCATATGTACAAAAATTGTTATTTCAAGGCGCCTTATAAGCAAACATCATCATATATATTTATTTATCACCATCGCCATATCTGATGGCTTTAAATACCAAAAGTCCTAATTTTAACTAATAGTTGAAGTTGGACTTTGAATACATAATGATACTCCAATGTATATCAAGAGGAAAATAAATTAACTTCCTCAATTATAAACACGTTAAATATTTAAACAAAAATAAGGTCTACGAAAATTAAGAAGAAAATTACACTGATAAAAAAGTATACTAAACAAAAGATATTGAACATAGATAACTAAACCAAAAAATAAGAAATATGATGAATAAAAGGTTGACAGATTAACAAACTCAAACATGGGTGATAGAGAGAACAATGAATAACTTTCATGACTCTTCAACAAAAGAATGTATGATGCAAAAACTTACATATATTTAGTTTTGTACAAAAATGAAAAAGAAAAAAAGAAAGATACATTCAATATTATGCACAAACGGAAAGAAAATGCCTTTTGTATATCTTCATATACATTAGTGTTCTTCAAAAAGATTAACGAACAGGGCTGCAAACTAAAAAATAGAAAAATGGGGAAAGATACGAATACAAATTAGTTGATATAATGATGAATTAATCCATGAATAGGAAAAAGAAAGGGCATTTAATAAGCAAAAGAATACTTTCAAATGAGTTGATATCATTCACTTGGTACTCAACTGTCAATAACACAACAAAATATACTTAAAATGAAAAAGAATGATATAATAATAATAATGAAAAAATAACAAAATAAATAATCAAAACATGTAACTTACTTGATATACTTCTACAATATAGATTATGATGAGAACTCCCAAGCATACAAAACTGAAAAGAAAAAAAACAATAAATAAGCAAAAGAATACCTTCAAATGAGTTGATATCATTCACTTGGTACTCAACTGTCAATAACACAACAAAATATACTTAAAACGAAAAAGAATGATATAATAATAATATTGAAAAAATAACAAAATAAATAATCAAAACATGTAACTTACTTGATATACTTCTACAATATAGATTATGATGAGAACTCCCAAGCATACTAAACTGGAAAAAAAAAACATATAATTACAATGAGCTAAAATACACAAAAGAAAAATAAATTGTATCGTAGATTAGTTATTTGGATATACATTCATGTAAATCAACTTATTAAATAAAAAGAAAAAAAAAAAGAAAATTTGAGAGAAAGAAGAAGACGATTCATTTTACAAATTTCTGAAATGAGAGATGGGTGCATATATATAAATATATTACAATTCTACTTTACCAACTATGAATAGCTATTTTTGGGGGCATGATTTTAGTTGGTCAATTAATTAAGATAGTGAGTAGCTAAATTCATTTTGACGGTTTTACATCTATATTCATAGCTATTTTTGGGGCATGATTTAAGGTATTTGCTTGTATATTGTATTCATTTTAAATTTTGAAAAGATTCCAAACTTAATTATAGATAGGTAATTAACAAATTATTTATTTCCATGACAATAAAAAAAAATTCAAAATTCTAAGAAAAGAGAATTGAGTCAAAGTTACATGATTTGGGTCAAAAGACCATTCTCCTATATATATATATACTAGCTTATTCCCGTGCTACGCACAAAATTACACTAAATTGTAATTTTACGTAATACATTTTTTATATGATTTTTAGTATGAGTTATCTAAACTTCAACTATTAACATTATAAATTTGTCGAACTTGGTTCTTGAGTATAAGTGAAACTTTAAGAAAACTGTTCACATATATTTTGATTACATGCAAAACAACATTTTAATATTTAGAAAAGGTGAAAATTTCTTACTTCCAATTCCACCAAATTAGTTTTGCATAAAAGACTTTGCAGAAAAGAAAAAAAAATTGATTTCAAAATCTGAATAATATGCTTCTAAATTATACTCTTGGATTTTCATTTTATACCAAATTTGTATTTAAAATATGACATTTTTTTACTAAATTGTGTATTTACAGCTCGGACCGTAAAGTACATAGGATATAAGTCATCCCTAGTGTGATGTCTACTATATGATTCGAACTTGAGCATTTGATATGCTTGTAAGAGATAATTGTAACTTAACTTTGGTTACATATGATTGAATCAACAATAGTTTTGGTTCAACACTTAATAAAATTAGAATTTGTGATCTTAATTTATTAAAATATTATGTTTTGTTGTCCCGCGCTTCATTTGAGACCAACAATGCAAAACTTGAAACATCGTATGAGGTAAACTTCTATAAATATACTATATTCTGGTATAAGTGCAATATACTTTAAATATTGGGAGGAAAATACAATTTTGTAAAGTATAGGACCAAAAGCTCAAATGTTTTAAAAACTTAAGACTAATATGTAGATTGTAAATTACCTAACTAAAAGTGCTAAGGGATCTCAATTATGTGTAAATAAGGATGCGTTTTGCATACCTATAGGCTATAACGTGCATGACTACACATATCTTTTCTTTTTATTTCCTTCAAAATGTGATAACATTTTTTTTTAATTTACTTCAAAATTCGGAGTAGAAAAAGAAGTGGTGTTGCCGCATCTACATTACATGCAAGAGGAATGAGAAGAAAAAAATCAACTAAAATTCTAACGACTTTAATAAGGGTCAGATTTAAACATAAAATGCTTATATGAAACAAAAGAAAAGAAAAAGGAATGAAAAAACAACTATAAATTTTTTGACCCAAATAATTTATGTAAGTGCAAACACACCCGACTTCTACCACCGATTTAGTATATTATTATTAATTTACTGAATTATCACATAAATAGTTTGTTTAAAAGCTCCTTAGATAGGAATAAATTTTTTGACTTAGGATCTGTTCATGTGTTGTATATGTAAGTTTTTTACAAAAAATTATGAATAATTTTTTGGATTTTAAATTTTGTTTGAAAGTAATTTGCACTATTGATACTGAAATAAAAGTACTGAAATAAAAGTTTCATGTGAAAATACAATTTTGTAAAGTATAGGACCAAAAGCTCAAATGTTTTAAAAACTTAAGACTAATATGTAGATTGTAAATTACCTAACTAAAAGTGCTAAGGGCTCTCAATTATGTGTAAATAAGGATGCGTTTTGCATACCTATAGGCTATAACGTGCATGACTACACATATCTTTTCTTTTTTATTTTCTTCAAAATGTGATAACATTTTTTTTTTAATTTACTTCAAAATTCAGAGTAGAAAAAGAAGTGGTGTTGCCGCATCTACATTACATGCAAGAGGAATGAGAAGAAAAAAATCAACTAAAATTCTAACAACTTTAATAAGGGTCAGATTTAAACATAAAATGCTTATATGAAACAAAAGAAAAGAAAAAGGAATAAAAAAACAACTATAAATTTTTTGACCCAAATAATTTATGTAAGTGCAAACACACCCGACTTCTACCACCGATTTAGTATATTATTATTAATTTACTGAATTATCACATAAATAGTTTGCGTAAAAGCTCCTTAGATAGGAATAAATTTTTTGACTTAGAGTTTGTTCATGTGTTGTATATGTAAGTTTTTTACAAAAAAATTATGAATAATTTTTTGGATTTTAAATTTTGTTTGAAAGTAATTTGCACTATTGGTACTGAATTAAAAGTTTCATGTGATATGCTACTTTAATAAAATTTTGTATGTATTTTACCTCACGTGATTAGATTGTCAATAATTTATCTTATCAAAACTTGAGACAACCATGTGGGAGTAAAAGCATCAAATGTAGACTCTATTATGGGATCGACAATGCGCTATATGAGAATAAAAGTGAAAGTGCGTTTTATAAAGCGTGGAAGCAAAATTTCAAATATTTTAACAATTGGGGACCAAAAATATAATTTGTAAAGTATGGGAACTAAAGTGATAAGGGTTCAATCAAGTGGGAATAAACATGAAGTATATATGGCTAATTACCATTGTTTTTTTGATTTACATCTAAATGAGATATCATTTTTTTTTAGCTATGTGCATATAGTAACATTGAGCTTTGACATAGTTCTGTAATGTCTCGAGTACTGATATACTATTATGATAGAATGGGTAAGGTTATTTGCTTAATCCCTTGATATAATGATCTTTTGAACAAAGTAATTCATGTAAGTTTTTGTACAAACTTAAGAATAGTTGTTGAAAACAATGGTTAAACAAAAAGTAAATGGAGCATATGTACAAAAATTGTTATTTCAAGGCGCCTTATAAGCAAACATCATCATATATATTTATTTATCACCATCGCCATATCTGATGGCTTTAAATACCAAAAGTCCTAATTTTAACTAATAGTTGAAGTTGGACTTTGAATACATAATGATACTCCAATGTATATCAAGAGGAAAATAAATTAACTTCCTCAATTATAAACACGTTAAATATTTAAACAAAAATAAGGTCTACGAAAATTAAGAAGAAAATTACACTGATAAAAAAGTATACTAAACAAAAGATATTGAACATAGATAACTAAACCAAAAAATAAGAAATATGATGAATAAAAGGTTGACAGATTAACAAACTCAAACATGGGTGATAGAGAGAACAATGAATAACTTTCATGACTCTTCAACAAAAGAATGTATGATGCAAAAACTTACATATATTTAGTTTTGTACAAAAATGAAAAAGAAAAAAAGAAAGATACATTCAATATTATGCACAAACGGAAAGAAAATGCCTTTTGTATATCTTCATATACATTAGTGTTCTTCAAAAAGATTAACGAACAGGGCTGCAAACTAAAAAATAGAAAAATGGGGAAAGATACGAATACAAATTAGTTGATATAATGATGAATTAATCCATGAATAGGAAAAAGAAAGGGCATTTAATAAGCAAAAGAATACTTTCAAATGAGTTGATATCATTCACTTGGTACTCAACTGTCAATAACACAACAAAATATACTTAAAATGAAAAAGAATGATATAATAATAATAATGAAAAAATAACAAAATAAATAATCAAAACATGTAACTTACTTGATATACTTCTACAATATAGATTATGATGAGAACTCCCAAGCATACAAAACTGAAAAGAAAAAAAACAATAAATAAGCAAAAGAATACCTTCAAATGAGTTGATATCATTCACTTGGTACTCAACTGTCAATAACACAACAAAATATACTTAAAACGAAAAAGAATGATATAATAATAATATTGAAAAAATAACAAAATAAATAATCAAAACATGTAACTTACTTGATATACTTCTACAATATAGATTATGATGAGAACTCCCAAGCATACTAAACTGGAAAAAAAAAACATATAATTACAATGAGCTAAAATACACAAAAGAAAAATAAATTGTATCGTAGATTAGTTATTTGGATATACATTCATGTAAATCAACTTATTAAATAAAAAGAAAAAAAAAAAGAAAATTTGAGAGAAAGAAGAAGACGATTCATTTTACAAATTTCTGAAATGAGAGATGGGTGCATATATATAAATATATTACAATTCTACTTTACCAACTATGAATAGCTATTTTTGGGGGCATGATTTTAGTTGGTCAATTAATTAAGATAGTGAGTAGCTAAATTCATTTTGACGGTTTTACATCTATATTCATAGCTATTTTTGGGGCATGATTTAAGGTATTTGCTTGTATATTGTATTCATTTTAAATTTTGAAAAGATTCCAAACTTAATTATAGATAGGTAATTAACAAATTATTTATTTCCATGACAATAAAAAAAAATTCAAAATTCTAAGAAAAGAGAATTGAGTCAAAGTTACATGATTTGGGTCAAAAGACCATTCTCCTATATATATATATACTAGCTTATTCCCGTGCTACGCACAAAATTACACTAAATTGTAATTTTACGTAATACATTTTTTATATGATTTTTAGTATGAGTTATCTAAACTTCAACTATTAACATTATAAATTTGTCGAACTTGGTTCTTGAGTATAAGTGAAACTTTAAGAAAACTGTTCACATATATTTTGATTACATGCAAAACAACATTTTAATATTTAGAAAAGGTGAAAATTTCTTACTTCCAATTCCACCAAATTAGTTTTGCATAAAAGACTTTGCAGAAAAGAAAAAAAAATTGATTTCAAAATCTGAATAATATGCTTCTAAATTATACTCTTGGATTTTCATTTTATACCAAATTTGTATTTAAAATATGACATTTTTTTACTAAATTGTGTATTTACAGCTCGGACCGTAAAGTACATAGGATATAAGTCATCCCTAGTGTGATGTCTACTATATGATTCGAACTTGAGCATTTGATATGCTTGTAAGAGATAATTGTAACTTAACTTTGGTTACATATGATTGAATCAACAATAGTTTTGGTTCAACACTTAATAAAATTAGAATTTGTGATCTTAATTTATTAAAATATTATGTTTTGTTGTCCCGCGCTTCATTTGAGACCAACAATGCAAAACTTGAAACATCGTATGAGGTAAACTTCTATAAATATACTATATTCTGGTATAAGTGCAATATACTTTAAATATTGGGAGGAAAATACAATTTTGTAAAGTATAGGACCAAAAGCTCAAATGTTTTAAAAACTTAAGACTAATATGTAGATTGTAAATTACCTAACTAAAAGTGCTAAGGGATCTCAATTATGTGTAAATAAGGATGCGTTTTGCATACCTATAGGCTATAACGTGCATGACTACACATATCTTTTCTTTTTATTTCCTTCAAAATGTGATAACATTTTTTTTTAATTTACTTCAAAATTCGGAGTAGAAAAAGAAGTGGTGTTGCCGCATCTACATTACATGCAAGAGGAATGAGAAGAAAAAAATCAACTAAAATTCTAACGACTTTAATAAGGGTCAGATTTAAACATAAAATGCTTATATGAAACAAAAGAAAAGAAAAAGGAATGAAAAAACAACTATAAATTTTTTGACCCAAATAATTTATGTAAGTGCAAACACACCCGACTTCTACCACCGATTTAGTATATTATTATTAATTTACTGAATTATCACATAAATAGTTTGTTTAAAAGCTCCTTAGATAGGAATAAATTTTTTGACTTAGGATCTGTTCATGTGTTGTATATGTAAGTTTTTTACAAAAAATTATGAATAATTTTTTGGATTTTAAATTTTGTTTGAAAGTAATTTGCACTATTGATACTGAAATAAAAGTACTGAAATAAAAGTTTCATGTGAAAATACAATTTTGTAAAGTATAGGACCAAAAGCTCAAATGTTTTAAAAACTTAAGACTAATATGTAGATTGTAAATTACCTAACTAAAAGTGCTAAGGGCTCTCAATTATGTGTAAATAAGGATGCGTTTTGCATACCTATAGGCTATAACGTGCATGACTACACATATCTTTTCTTTTTTATTTTCTTCAAAATGTGATAACATTTTTTTTTTAATTTACTTCAAAATTCAGAGTAGAAAAAGAAGTGGTGTTGCCGCATCTACATTACATGCAAGAGGAATGAGAAGAAAAAAATCAACTAAAATTCTAACAACTTTAATAAGGGTCAGATTTAAACATAAAATGCTTATATGAAACAAAAGAAAAGAAAAAGGAATAAAAAAACAACTATAAATTTTTTGACCCAAATAATTTATGTAAGTGCAAACACACCCGACTTCTACCACCGATTTAGTATATTATTATTAATTTACTGAATTATCACATAAATAGTTTGCGTAAAAGCTCCTTAGATAGGAATAAATTTTTTGACTTAGAGTTTGTTCATGTGTTGTATATGTAAGTTTTTTACAAAAAAATTATGAATAATTTTTTGGATTTTAAATTTTGTTTGAAAGTAATTTGCACTATTGGTACTGAATTAAAAGTTTCATGTGATATGCTACTTTAATAAAATTTTGTATGTATTTTACCTCACGTGATTAGATTGTCAATAATTTATCTTATCAAAACTTGAGACAACCATGTGGGAGTAAAAGCATCAAATGTAGACTCTATTATGGGATCGACAATGCGCTATATGAGAATAAAAGTGAAAGTGCGTTTTATAAAGCGTGGAAGCAAAATTTCAAATATTTTAACAATTGGGGACCAAAAATATAATTTGTAAAGTATGGGAACTAAAGTGATAAGGGTTCAATCAAGTGGGAATAAACATGAAGTATATATGGCTAATTACCATTGTTTTTTTGATTTACATCTAAATGAGATATCATTTTTTTTTAGCTATGTGCATATAGTAACATTGAGCTTTGACATAGTTCTGTAATGTCTCGAGTACTGATATACTATTATGATAGAATGGGTAAGGTTATTTGCTTAATCCCTTGATATAATGATCTTTTGAACAAAGTAATTCATGTAAGTTTTTGTACAAACTTAAGAATAGTTGTTGAAAACAATGGTTAAACAAAAAGTAAATGGAGCATATGTACAAAAATTGTTATTTCAAGGCGCCTTATAAGCAAACATCATCATATATATTTATTTATCACCATCGCCATATCTGATGGCTTTAAATACCAAAAGTCCTAATTTTAACTAATAGTTGAAGTTGGACTTTGAATACATAATGATACTCCAATGTATATCAAGAGGAAAATAAATTAACTTCCTCAATTATAAACACGTTAAATATTTAAACAAAAATAAGGTCTACGAAAATTAAGAAGAAAATTACACTGATAAAAAAGTATACTAAACAAAAGATATTGAACATAGATAACTAAACCAAAAAATAAGAAATATGATGAATAAAAGGTTGACAGATTAACAAACTCAAACATGGGTGATAGAGAGAACAATGAATAACTTTCATGACTCTTCAACAAAAGAATGTATGATGCAAAAACTTACATATATTTAGTTTTGTACAAAAATGAAAAAGAAAAAAAGAAAGATACATTCAATATTATGCACAAACGGAAAGAAAATGCCTTTTGTATATCTTCATATACATTAGTGTTCTTCAAAAAGATTAACGAACAGGGCTGCAAACTAAAAAATAGAAAAATGGGGAAAGATACGAATACAAATTAGTTGATATAATGATGAATTAATCCATGAATAGGAAAAAGAAAGGGCATTTAATAAGCAAAAGAATACTTTCAAATGAGTTGATATCATTCACTTGGTACTCAACTGTCAATAACACAACAAAATATACTTAAAATGAAAAAGAATGATATAATAATAATAATGAAAAAATAACAAAATAAATAATCAAAACATGTAACTTACTTGATATACTTCTACAATATAGATTATGATGAGAACTCCCAAGCATACAAAACTGAAAAGAAAAAAAACAATAAATAAGCAAAAGAATACCTTCAAATGAGTTGATATCATTCACTTGGTACTCAACTGTCAATAACACAACAAAATATACTTAAAACGAAAAAGAATGATATAATAATAATATTGAAAAAATAACAAAATAAATAATCAAAACATGTAACTTACTTGATATACTTCTACAATATAGATTATGATGAGAACTCCCAAGCATACTAAACTGGAAAAAAAAAACATATAATTACAATGAGCTAAAATACACAAAAGAAAAATAAATTGTATCGTAGATTAGTTATTTGGATATACATTCATGTAAATCAACTTATTAAATAAAAAGAAAAAAAAAAAGAAAATTTGAGAGAAAGAAGAAGACGATTCATTTTACAAATTTCTGAAATGAGAGATGGGTGCATATATATAAATATATTACAATTCTACTTTACCAACTATGAATAGCTATTTTTGGGGGCATGATTTTAGTTGGTCAATTAATTAAGATAGTGAGTAGCTAAATTCATTTTGACGGTTTTACATCTATATTCATAGCTATTTTTGGGGCATGATTTAAGGTATTTGCTTGTATATTGTATTCATTTTAAATTTTGAAAAGATTCCAAACTTAATTATAGATAGGTAATTAACAAATTATTTATTTCCATGACAATAAAAAAAAAATTCAAAATTCTAAGAAAAGAGAATTGAGTCAAAGTTACATGATTTGGGTCAAAAGACCATTCTCCTATATATATATATATAAGATAAGATGTTAGATATTTGTAGAACATTAGTTCCTAAAGTTCATCTGTAAAATCAAGTTCAAGGAGTGAAGCCAAACTATACCTTAATAATTATTTAATTGTCCTTAATTAATTATATATGAACATTGAAGCTAAATAATTCCATGTCACAACGGGCGGGAACGTGTAATTATTCCGTAGAACTTCACCAACTCTAATTAATCATACAGGCGGCGTGACTTTGGGGTTCTAATCCATTTACCACAATTAATCACCACTATTAATGCAGAGTAGAATGTAGGTTCTAATCCAATTTTTTTTTAAATAAGCGCCGAAAAAACAATATTTTCCCAATAGACAGTTTTTGGAAATCACTATTCTATTTTTTTCTTAATTCCTTCAAATTTAGTTTTAGCCACCCTAATTACAGGATTAATGCATTTTTTGTGCCACAACTATAGCCCACTGGCGTTTTTACCCCGTAACTTTTCGGACTGGCACATTTGGTGCCACAACTTCAACATCAGTGGCAATTTTGGTGCCAATTGAGGCCCAATTTCAAAATTGGCCCGAAATTCCCCCATATGCGGGTCATGTGACACAAAAAATGGGGATTTCGACCATTTAACGTCTTTTTTATTAAAAAAAAACCAAAATTCAAAATCCTAACTTTTCATATAAAATTCACCAAACATTCCCTTAATTAAATTGTTACCCACTTTCTTATTCTTCCCCAAATAAAAACATCCAAGTAGCCTAATTCTTGGTGGGTGGAATTTTTTTTCTTCATGAAAAAGGTGTTGAATGGTCAAAATCCTCAATTTTCATGTCACACGGCCCGTACATGGGGGAATTTCGGGCCAATTTCAAAATTGGGCCTCAATTGGCACCAAAATTGCCATTGATGTTGAAGTTGTGGCACCAAATGTGCCAGCCCGAAAAGTTACGGGGTAAAAATGCCAGTGAGCTATAGTTGTGGCACCAAAAATGCAATAATCCCCCCTAATTACTATTCAGACGTACGCATAATTTCTAGACTAAGCATTTCCCTAATTAAGTTCACACCTAGTTAAAAAGACAGAAGTACAAAAAAAATTTAAATAAAATAAAAGATAGAGGAAGAAGTAGTGGGGGCGCAAATTTTGTATTGACAGCCAGGCTTGCACTCTAATCATATACCCACAATTAATCAAGGAATAGAATATAATATTTGGTTGCCAAAAATTAAAGGGCATGTTTGTTTGGCGTTTTCCAGAATTTTTTCGTGTTTGGGAAATGCCAAACAAACATGTTTTCTATTTTCCGAAATAAATTTTTCATCTATTAATTTTCTCAAACTACTCTCTCAAAAGCCAAACAAACAACAATTTTCTTATCTCTAAACAAAACCTATACAAACTCTACTTTGATTTGACATAAAATAATCTATCTCTTACACATTTATCTCACATAACAAACATGATTTGACATAAAGTCTTACACATCTTACACCTACAACCCAACTCTTCAAAAAAAACCTACACCTACTTTATTTCTCAAACCACTCTCTCAAAACCCAAACAAACAGCATTACGCAAATCGAGATTATTTCACAAACCTCCACCACTCTCCCAAACTACTTTCCCAAACGCCAAACAAACAGGCCCAAAGTAATTAATTAATATATATTGTTTGCTTCATACTCCATATATACACACACTCCACCTCCATCCCACTCTCAAAACAAACTCAAACATTCATAATCATTAAATAGCACAATATATTTATTTATAATTTATATAATGAATTAATGACTTATATGTATCTATCTATCTATCTATCTACCTTTTGCAAGTTTAATACTTTAAAAGAGTACATGACATACACATTTATATTAAGTTGGTAAGTGCAAGAAAAGAAGATCATCACTTAAAACACTTTTCACGGATTATTCCCTTTCCTTTCATTCCCTCTCCACACACCACCACTTTCTATATATAGCAACCTCAAGTAAAGAATAATTAATAAAAACAACTTCAACAAAAATGTATATGCAATTAGCTTATGATCAAGAGGAACAAGTGATGATGAAGGGAAAGCGTAGCAAGCGGCCAAGGCCCCCATCACCGCTTTCATTAACCATCACAAGTCATCTAGTTCTAATTCATCATCAAAATTACAAAGTACTACTACAAATGAAGACGATGAAGACTTGGCCGCTAACTGTTTAATGCTCTTAGCAAAAGGTACTCGAGACCACATGATCATGAAATCATCGCCACCGGCGGATTTATACGAATGCCAGACTTGTAATAAAAGTTTCCATTCTTTTCAAGCGTTAGGTGGGCACAGAGCGAGTCATAAGAAATTATTATTATCCAATAATATTGATAAGCAAATACAAGAAGATCATAATACGCATCTTTCGCTTCATCAAGTTGTCTCGAATAGATTACTTTTAGGCTCGAGGGTTCACGAATGTTCTATATGTGGTGCTGAATTCGGCTCCGGCCAGGCGTTAGGTGGTCACATGCGGCGGCACAGGCAAGTGATCAAGAGGGCGAGAAATATTTTGTCGTTAGATCTTAATCTTCCAGCTGCACCAGAAGTAGATGAGCATTTCCCTTGCGCAACCAAGAAACAAGTCTTGGTATTTTCGGCATCTCCAAATTTGGTAATTGATTGCCATTATTAATTTGTTAGTTAGTTTTAATTACCTATTTAATTGTATGTTCTCAATTAATTCTTTTGTGAAATTATTTCATTTAACCAATTTTTTATTTTTATATTCATTATATAGAAATTCATAATAGATTAATGGACATAAACTGTATGTCCGCCCTCCTTTATAGTTGTCCACTCTGTATGTCCGTGTATATGGTCGCATGTGATTATATTTTGGGGGGATTATTGCATTTTTGGTGCCACAACTATAGCCCACTGGCATTTTTACTCCGTTACTTTTCGGGCTGGCACATTTGGTGCCATAACTTGAACATAAGTGGCAATTTTGGTGCCAATTGAGGCCCAATTTTGAAATTGGTCCGAAATTCCCCCATGTACGGACCATGTGACATGAAAATTGGGGATTTTGACCATTCAACACATTTTTCATGAAAAAAAAAAATTCCACCGACCAAGAACTACGCTACTTGGATGTTTTTATTTGGGGAAGAATAAGAAAGCGGGTAACAATTTAATTAAGGGAATGTTTGGTGAATTTTATAGGAAACATTAGGATTTTAAATTTTGCATGGTATTTTTTTTTAATTGAAAAAGACATTGAATGGTCAATTTTGATATATTACTAAATCACATGGCCCGCATATGGGGGAATTTCGGGCCAATTTTGAAATTGAGCCTCAATTGGCACCAAAATTGCCACTGATGTTGAAGTTGTGGCACCAAATGTGCCAGCCCGAAAAGTTACGGGGTATTAATGCCAGTAGGCTATAGTTGTGACACCAAAAATGCATTACTCCCTATTTTGGGTGAAACATTTACGTACTATTACTAAACGGAATCGACATGGGCACATGATTGTTGTTGTTAGCTCCTCGATCGATCGCCTATAGCACCGACCTATGTAGAAATGAACAAAGGAACGCAAATCCATGTTTTGTGTAGGGATCGAATATTATTACGTGCACACATTAAATTATATACACACAAACGATTTAATGAAAACAACTGTTATGCTTTTGTACCCAATTAAAAAAAAAAAAAAAAGCCTTGCTTCTCTTTATGATTAATTTGGCCCGGCCCATGGTCAGTGGTCACCAAAGGAGTAAGCAAAAAGGTTCACATGATGCACACAACACAAATTTCAGTTTCTTATATTCTAAAAATTGTTCGTAACAAAATCTTTAATGATTAAAGACTTAAAGTGACACTACTTAACAATTTCTCGCTGCAATTGGCTGGCTGGAAGCAATAGTTTGTGGGCCTGTAACTCTTGTTTTTACTATATTAAAGCTGAATGGGTTATTCATAGAGCCCAACAAATTATGGCCCAAAGATATACACCGAATACAAAGTACATACTTAAGAATAAATGCCCAACATTTGTTCAAACAAAGTAAAAGCCATATGCATTTTTATCAGATAATAATAATAGAGAAAATAGAGATCAGAAAACCAAACCGAGCAACAACTTTACAGGAGAAGCACATATACATGGTGCAACTCAACACAACAGCAGCAAATTAAAAAAAAAAAAAAAGCTATCATTTACAAACAGTAAGCACAAATATATGTTAAAGGAGAAACTCGTCATTTTGAAACACAGTGTGATGCGCCATTCGCCAGCGAGTTTCTTCTATGTTCTATGAGCAACAAGTACCACCAGGAGGTGTCTGGTGTTGTTCTTGATTCTGTTTTAGTATATTTCTCTTCACAACAGTTGACGACCCTTCTTCAAGAAGTCTGGGCACCTCCATTATCTGGGGAAATAGATGAAGATCGTTTAACAACAGGCGGCAAAGATATAATATTCTCTAGAAATGATTCAAAGAAACTAGTCTGAATTTTTCTGGAGCTCTATTTCAATTTATGATATTGCCTAAAACATGATGGCAGAGCTCTTCCTAGTAGAATGAAATGGATAGCTTACCTTCAACGCCAGCTCTTCAAAACATTGGTCCACATTTTCTCTAGTTTTAGCACTACATTCGAGATATATACATCCAAGCTCTTTTGCCAGGGCCATACCTTCTTCCTTACTCACAACACGTTCAGATTCCTGCAAAAGTAGACTCGTTCAAAGACAATGTTTGGGTAATTAAAAGAGAAAAAAACATAAAATCGGCAAAGAATAGAAAGCGTTACCAGACACCAGTTCCATTTAATTAATTCAGAAGTGAATAGTAACAGAATTTGATGATCAAATAACACCACAAAATACATTTCAACAACCAATTACCAATATAATTTATTTTTATGCAAAATTCGAGCAACCGCCTACTAAGAATGCTCTATCTGAAAATTTTACATACTTCTGTGCAGAAAAGAAAGTATTTGATTAGATAAGCTTGTCCATTGCTACAAAATGTAGAGTCATGACCCTCTAACTACATCCCAGAGATGAAACAGCAAAGGAGATTATCATAATAAACAATAGCTAGCTGCCTTAAGATTATTTAAACAAGCATAAAAAGGCAAGAGATGTCAAGAAAGCAAGAAAGACAGGACTTACTCTATCAACTTTGTTCCCAACAAGCATCTTGACGCAATCTTGATTAGTGGAATACAGTTCCAGTTCTTTTGCCCAAACATCAGATAAATTTGTAAATGTGTCTCTCCTTGTCACATCATAAACTACAGATCATACAGAAAGTTAAACAATGAGTAACATACTATGAAATCAAGCTAAATTTCATAATTATCACTCCTGACTATTATAATGGTCCATAAGACATAACAGTTCCATCACTTATCACTATATCATCCATTTATTTTAGTTTCTCTATATAATTACAATTTGCATGTGAAACTCTTGTAAGAAGATACAAACTCTTTTCCATGGTTAAAATCAACTTAAAAACAATATTACGGGCTCTAAACATTTATCGATGAACGTTGACAACAATACATTCCTGCTGTTCAATTTACAAAAAGTGATTAGGACACCAAGGGAAGATAAGTGATTTTTAGTTAATTCATGGCCTACCAAGAATGATTCCCTGGGCACCTCTATAATACGAGCTTGTTAATGTCCTGAATCTCTCTTGTCCAGCTGAAAAACATTAAGCATTTAGCTGTTAATAAGGATAAAGACAACAAATGCTGCGATATAATACGCGTTAGTCTGAGATTGAAAGAAAATCTAAGAAGGCCACTCAGGTCCTTTTCAAAAGGAACGTCTCAAAGTCACATCATAGGAAAGATAATTATTGATAGTAAGTTTTCTTATTTACCTGTGTCCCAAATTGTAAGCTTCAGTCGCTTTCCACCAACAGTCAACAACTTGATCTTAAAATCCACACCTATATTGAATAAAAAATTATGTATATAAATCTGAAATATATACCTTAAATATGAGGGAAACAAATAATTTTTTTGATATATTGTTCTTAATTTTGGAACTGATAAACCACATTTGCATAAGCAAAATATATAGTATTTCCTATAAGTTGAAGGACGGTACTGAATTTTTATTATTATCTAGTTCAGCATTTTTTAATTTTTATTTTCCAGAAGTTGAAACTCATAGATATATAACTCTAGTCAAACAAACAGTTGATGTAAATGTCAAATAATAATTCATTAAATCAGAAGTATTTATTACCAAAAAAATAAAAATTAGCCCCAAAAATAACGCATATCTTATCCAAAATAATTGGCTATTCTATCCACAACAAAATGTGTGAACAGCAGAATGCATAATCTGCACACTATCAAAATAGCTCCAACCAACATCTAACAATCTACAATAAGCAAGGTAGTAACTAAGCAAAAGTCCTGTTAGTTCTAAAATCGAATTGTACCAGCAACAATGCACAAAGTACAACCAAATCAAGGATCAAAGTGAAAAACAGTGAGTTCAATAAAAATCATAACTCCAGCTTGCAGTTTAAGCTCAATAATGAATTGAACGGTACAAAGAGAAAGGAATAATCATCGTAATTAAGGATACCTATAGTAGGGGCAAGATCTTCAACAGAGTTTGAAATAAAAGTGACGAGAAGACTGCTCTTGCCGACAGCGGAATCTCCGATGAGCAAGATCTTGAACGACAGATCGTAGTTGCTCTGTCCATGCCCTGGAGTCCCCATCTGGTAAATTTTTTTCTTAATTTAACAGTTTTATCTTTCTACAATACGAAAATAGTACTATTCTCTCGCTTTTATACAAATAATTGTCTCAGATTTTGTAGGTGCTCGCTCAACAACTGTAACAGTGACAATGCACAGTCAAGGAGAAAGAGAAAGAGAAAGAGAAAGAGAGAGAGAACTGAAAAGGCAGACAGATCAAAAGACACAATGAGAAGCTTTTTTATGCAATCAAAATACGAACATTTTTTGCTTTATGTATAATAATATTAATATGCAGACGCATATAGGAACAGTTTGCTTGTACGTATAGAGAGAGAAAGTGAAATAGCAGCGGCTGAGGAATGACGACAAAGTTATTCTTTTCTTTTCTTTTCTCTTCTTTTCTTTTCTTGTGTTTCACTTGATACGATTCGGTTTTTGGGCGAAACGCAACGTATGATTTAGTCCTTGTTGACGTTGACGTTGACGGTGACGGTGACGGTGACGGCCGGGAGACTGGGAGTCAGATGGCATGGGTTGTAATAAAAACGAAAGTGCGGGGTTATTCTTACAATATCAGCATTGTTTAGTTGTAGAATTGTATTGAGGGTATGTAGATGGATTTTGGCCCGGTCTCGTGTAGTCAAAATCATTTTAAATGAGTTTTTGTCAAACTCATAAACCATAAAAAATATATTCAGAATTTTATGCTCAAACTCTTCAAATCTATAAAACATTGATTAGACACTTATCGCCTACTTTTTCCCCCAAATTTTATTAAAAAATATATTAATTTGACACCTACCACTTCTCACCCTAAATCCCAACATTCAAACTCAATCCAAGTGGGGTTTCAACTTATTCAAACTACAAAACCCAACTACCAAAAGTCATCCAAATGATGTCTCAAGGTTTCATCGAAGTCACTCAAACTATTTTTTTTAAACCGAGATCCGTAAAACTGAGTCAAAATACATCCAATAGATCCATAATGACTGGGTCCGTGTCAGATGGGCTTTCATTACAGAAAATATGTGTGTGGGCTCTCAAATGGCCCATCTTGTCTACCAAGGTTTTTGTTGATAGTTAAGTGCTCTTTCTTGGTTTAGTTTGTGTGCACGTAGATCAATGATTAATTTACTACTACTATTTAGGATATACTTCTATTTTTTAATTGTGTGTAACATGCTATATAATATATACTAGCCTATTCCCGTGCTATGCACAAAACCATCAATTAAAGTATATGGTTGATGATGTTATATTTAAAATAAGCTATATAAAAGTAATATCTTAAACATTACTAATTTAAGTGCAAATTCCAATGTCATGAATTTATCAATGAATATATATAATACTTGTCTACAAAACTGAATTTAATCAAGATAAAAAACATGAAAAAACTTACGAATATAAAACAGCCTAATAAATTAAATGGAGGAGTAACATATAATAAAATATAATAGCTTGAACATTTGCAATTGTTGAAGTAGTGGAACAAATGTAGATATAGAAATGGGATATTTTAAAATAGAGATTTTTATTAGAATACTAATGTTTTAAAATGGAAAAATTACTTTTTTGGTACCATGGGATAGATCAACTTACAATTTTGGTACCATTGGATACGAAAATGGTACCATAGGATAAATTTTCATAGTAACTTTGGTACCAAGCCCAATTTTTCCCTAAACTTAATGATAACATCGGATCGGATTAACTAGCTAGTGTAGTGGAAGTACAATATGAATGATGCATTTGAATTTTGTTTGAATCATTTCATTATTACCACCCAAATCAAATCAAGGCATTGAGTTAGTCATGGTCCCAACAACAAGAAAAGCATGCTCCACCCACCGTCTCACAAAATTAAGGAAATTCAATTAATCATGGTTATTATTTCCATCTTTTGAATTAATTAATGTGGTTCTCTAACGATTGCAATTGGACATCAATATATACAAATAAAACAAGGAGGGAATTTCAAATTTAAAAGAAAGTGACTTGACCAAAATTTGGAAAGGGGAAAAGGGACTTGTTAGTATTATGGTGCATTCCTTTCTTTTCTTTAGATTGCAAGCTATGAAGAGAGGTCACCATCAGCAACCAACCACCTATTAGAGTAAGTGATGAAGCAAAGTAATTTTAGAAATAACTTAGATTTCACTTACACTTTCATCCTCCACAATCTCATCGACTTTAAGGAAAATTCTTGTTCAAGTGTGGCTTGACCGAACTCATCTAGCCACCAAGCAAGTGTATCGGAATAATTGCGGGACTAGACGGGCCAGAATTGCAAGTTCCGTATTTTTTTGAATATTAATTATCCATGTAACCAATAAAAGTAAATTACATAATCATTTTTCAACATTTTCTCTTGCTAAACCGAATCGCTTTTTATCCATTATTTACATAAAACATATAACCATCTAAATAATTTTTTTTTTTTTTTTTTTTTTGATGAATAAGTTTAAGAGTTTTTAAAAATTTAGAATTGAGGCAGAGCCGTAGAAGTTGTAAAACTAAATCTATAGATACTATAATTCATGTAGTGTAGAATATATTTACATTTAAAAGGGTTTTTATTTAGATATGTTTAATTAATAATTAACTAAATTATCTTGTACTTAATTAACACTAAGTAAAGTTTACAACTATATAAGTACTATTTTAAAAAAATATAGGCGGATTCGGGTATTCGGTGTTAGAGAGGTCAATCCCAAACTCGTCTCGTATTTCCGTCCTAAAAATATGGGTAATAATTCAGGTACCCAAGCCCAAAATACCGACATGTCCCATTCGGGTTTTCAATAAAAAAAAGGACGGGTAGAGTTTGGGTAACCCGAACCATACGCCTACCCCTAGGCAAAAGTAAGTAATAATGGGAAACCCTGAAAATTTTCATAAAATACGAACAAACGAGGCATTTGCTTTTGAAGGCAGTTATTGTGATTGAGAGGAAATGATGATTTACCAAATGCCACAAAATATAAAATTATTAACAAAAAAAAAAAAAAAAAGTCACAAAAACAAGAATTAAATTACAAAGTTTACTCCTATATATGAACTCACGTTGAATCGTCTGCTTAGCCTCATTACATGAAATGGTACAGGCTCCTCTTTTAACTAACTACAGTATTCGATGGAAAAACTTTCTGAATGAACTCCAAAAAACGCTCGGAGTAGAAGTTAGGATCTACGGCAGAGATTGAAACCGAATCAAATTGAATGGATTTGTAAGCATGTTCAATCTTCTTACTCATATTGTACTCTTGTAGGATGTCGATGATACCCAAATATAAGACAACATCGTACACCTCATGAAACATATCTGTAACACCGTCTACCGGAATATGCTCTGCTCTTGCTGGCATGTTCACTCCGAGCTGGATTTGGAGTCTGTTAATTGCCACAAAGATATTAGACATTTGTACAGAATATTCTTAAATTTCGTCATATTTCAAGCTTTCTAATGTTATCGTTGGTCCCCCGGACCAACAATACATTTGATCTCCTTTAGTCCTTCATTTTAGTCATTCATCTTTCATGAAATGTTATGTCATCACAACTTAAAATATTTGGCAACATCATGGTACAAAAAGATAGTTTTACAAAATTGTCCTTGTAAGGAGGGAGATTCCGTTATTTTGAGTGAGATACCCGTCAAGAGGTTACTTTGAGACGAAAGTGGAACAAAATGTATAACTAAGGGACTAAATTTGGCCTATGCTCAAATATAAGTGATTTAAGTTGCATGATAGTCAGTACCTTGCAGTACCAGGAAGGAGAAGATCCACTTCCTCATCCCCAGTCGAAGATGACGTTTTAAGTCGGCTGCCTCTGATGTGTGGCCCCACAACAACACTATTATCATCAGTGCCACGAGGTACCAAAACGAGCCCCTGTGGAGATATTTCATCCTCCATAGACTCTTGAGGTCGTAAAATCAAATGAAAATCCACTTATCAATGTAGATTTATACAGGCAAGAAATGTTGATCAAATACGATAAAAATGCCAAACTTACCATCTTCTGCAACAATTCCCAATCCATCAACTAACATACGCTGACTATGAGTCATAAGAGTGCGGAGGTGCTGTGGTGCTCGATAATGAACACCTAGCAATAGACTGTAATCCATTATGTTCTCCGATTCCAAGAACTTGCTATCTATTTCAATCTGCCTGCACATAATTTAACTAATCATAAGTAATGGAACACGAAAATACAAAGAAAGGAAAATCCTCGAGATTAATTCTGACTTACTGTAGCAGAGAATCTCGCCAAGAAGGTTCTAGATAAAAACAATAATTTAAATCCAGATCTTTAAGTATTGTATTCTCGTCAATTTCAACCTTGTCAGCAGAACGCCCCAAAGAAGAACCTTTCAAGTCGAACCTCCTATGTATTCTTAGCTCTGTGCAGAACATATTTCCCATTACTACAAACCGGAACTGCAACGAAGTAAGTAGTGCATTAAGGCTTAGTCGACTGTTGAGATAGCAAATTAATTGATCAAATTCAAAACACACAAAAATAATTTCCTGAGACAATTTTGAGTGAAATGCAAAAATTCCCCATATGCTTTGCCTGATTAGCAAAAAAACCTGTGTTAATTTTATTAGCAAAAACCGCATGTGCTAATTTTTTATTAGCAAAAATCCCCTCCCAAGCCAAAATGACAATTATACCCCCACCAAATGATGCAAAAACACCCCTATTCACCTACAAAATTGGTAATAATCCCCATGTTAACTTTGAAAATTGGCAATGACCCCCCTGTTATTTATGAAGGATTTCAAATGGGTTTTTTTCCTAATAAAAAAAGAACAAAGGGTTTTTTTTGCTAATAATAATAATACATGGGGTGTTTTCATAATTAGGCAAAGCACAAGGGGCATTTTTGCATTTAGCTCGACAATTTTTCTTAAAGAAAAATGCTCATTACCTTTTGACCACTACTAGGTTTAATCCTGTGAAGACCAAAGAATTTAGTTATAAGAGTGTTGTCATATCTTCTCACGTGTTGATGATAGTTTGGGAGCATCCGCAGCAAAACCTACATTTTTATATATACTTTTCATCAGAATATATCTAGCCACAAGAATCTGACTATTGTAAAATATGAATCACAAAGAACCTAAGAAAATAAAATAAAAATCCAACTTGTAGCAAGTAAGCGATTGAACCTTGACTTCGGATTTTCGCAATGTCTTGATCATAAAACGATCGTCTTGTGACAGGAAAAAGACACTACCACTCTTGCCAGGAGATGAAAGTTCTCTTAAGGCATCATTTCCACATATTGACATCATATAATCAGCGGCATCAATCTTAAACATCTCTCTCAGATTCCTTCAAAAAAAAAAATAACAACCTTCGAGGTTAGCAAGGAAACCAAATGAAAATATAAAAAGAAGAATCAAAAGTAAGTACCTGAAAACCATTGGGCAATAATCTTTCCACTTAAAATCCTCAGACTGATGAGAAGGTGTTAGTTGTGACCCTTCTTTAGGAAATGTCATCCAAAAGCTTGCACGTGGCCCGAAATCAGCTGCCCTCACTTCTCTCCTTTGTATGGGAGTAATTTTCCCCACAGTATATCTAAGCATGTGATAATAGCTCCTTAGTATCATGTCATGGTAAAGACAAAGCTTAATCGTAAATAGTACCTGATTCCAAGCTGCAGACTTAGCATCAAATCATAACTCCTGTGGCCTTTAATAATTTGTTCGCCTGGCCTCTTTATCTCTTTCGCGAGTTTCTTTTGTCGCCTTTTAGCTCTTTTAGACGAAGGCGAAAATCGATCACTTAACACAAGCTCACTAATTAGAACCCCTTGCATGTACTCTCTTTCCAATATAGGAGGATTCATATCATTCTCATTATCTCCACTTTCAAAAACAGTGTCGGAAACGCTTGATGATCGAGCATCACCCAACACTTTCTCAATAGACACCTCAAGACTCCACCTTCTCTCCAAAGAAACATTATTATTCCTCCGAGATCCAGAACCTTGATTCCTACCAACCTTCATATCTCCAAAATCTACAGAGGCCGCTTGATGAATACGAGAAACCTGGTTTTGTTTCCTCGAGTCCGGCAAAAGCCCTTGTTTCCTTAAAGCATTAAGGTGCATCTCCTGACCAATCGGAAGCTTGCTCCCTCTCGGATAAAACGTACCTTTCCCGTCTTTCAAACCATGTGTCCAAGTTCCGATATAACAACCACCATCAACCCACGTGTATATTCCGAACCCATTCATCCACCCATTTACCCAACTTCCCTCAAACGAATCCCCGTTTACCCAAGTTAAAGTCCCCTTCCCCGACATTTTACCACCCTTCATATTTCCTACATACACATTCCCATTTCGCCACGTGTACTTTCCAGGTCCTTCCGGAGTACCCTGAATCCAAGAACCTTCGAATACATCTCCATTAGGAAAACTTTGATACCCTAACCCGTGTTTCAAATTCAACCGCCACCTACCCTTGTAGACCATATTATCTGGCCTCGTATACGTCCCGGAGCCATTTATATACCCACCTGAAAACTCGCCTTCATATTTAGCACCAGATGGCCATTGAAGCTTTCCATATCCATGTCTCATCCCACATCGCCACTCACCCTCGTACTTGCAACCATCGGACCATGTATAGTTCCCTGGACCCTCGGGTGTGTTGCCAAGAAGGGATCCGGAGTAAGATTCCCCATTAGGCAATAGGATGTCCCCTGAAGTGAAGCAAATTGTTTCGGAAGAAGAGTGGGAAAGTTCTCCGTTGAATTGGGTAAAGCGAATTTTGTCATTGGATGTCACGGAATCGAGAGATCTCGATTTTGTCCTGTCGGAGAAAGAGAGTGCTCTTTGGATGTTATTCACGATGGCCACAGGGCCAGACATGCATAATGATGAAGAGTTTTCAGTTTCAAGTTGGACAGACAAAGAGCCTCAAATGGCCTCACGGCTCATGAGAAATGCATTTGGTATAAAACCACTCCTAGATTTCTCTCCTTCATACCTTCAGAGGAAAAAACATTGATTTATTAAGAGTGAAATGCAAAACCACCCCCTATGCTTTGCCTAATTATCCAAAAAAACCCTGTGTTATTTTATTAGCAAAACCCCGTGCTTATTTTTTATTAGCAAAAACAACCCTTCCAAGCTGAAATGACAAGTATACCCCCACCAAAGGATGCAAAATCACCCTTCTTAACCTAAAAAAATATCAATAACCCCCTGTTAAATTTGAAAATAACCCCGGTTCACTTAAATATTCGGAAAAAACCTCCCTATGATTTATGAAGGAATTTCAAATGGATCTTTTTTGCTAATAGAAGAAGAACGCAGGGAGATTTTTGCTAATAAAAATAACACAGGTTTTTTTTTTATAGTTAGGCAAAGCACAAGGGGTGTTTTTTCATTTAGATCAAAAAGATATTGAGAAAAGTTCATTCTTCTTCCATTAAACTCGATAAAAAGCATCTTTTTTCTTTTGATCTAGTAGTGCTGTATACAACAATCCAATTGATGCCACTTTACATTGAAATGAATAACTTATCAAATTTAATAGCCCATATAATATATATACTAGTAGTACAGATTATCTCCAATTTGAAACACCAAAAAGAAGAAAAGAAACTGCCAAATTTGAGCAAGAACAAGAAAGAAAACACAAATATCAAAATACTCTTACAATGTTAAATTTCAGATGCTTCTCACACTTCTAGTCCTCCTCCCTGCAAAAAAATCAGCGGAGAAAACATTTTTTGGTCAAAAAAATTGACCTCCTCATATCCCAAGCAACAAAGGCTAAAGAATAAAAAACTGAAATTTGCACTCCAATTAAAATTAACAAGCCAAAATTCCTAAAACCCAATATAAAATAATATTAAAACTTAATTTTCCAACAAGTTATGCCAAGAAAAAGAAAACTAGAAAAGAAAGGGGAAAAAAAAGGGGTACCTTGAGTGCACAGAAAAAAGATAAGAGAATCAGCGATTGTTCTTCTTCTTTTGTTTTTCTGAAAGAAATCAGTTAATTTCAGTTGGGTTTTTCGATTGATTGTACTCTGCTAAAAGTAGAAATGGAACCTAAAAGTGGACCGAATTCCAAGAAACTCAGGAAACTGGAGAAACTTAAAACTGCAAACATCAGTTAAATAACATTAATTGTCTTTATCAGTTATAAATTTTTGCATACATATCTACGGAAAAAGGAAATAATCTATTATATTTGTAAATGGACCATGGAGTCCTTTTCAAGCGTGATATATATACAGCACTATATCTATAGGAGAATACAAAACAAAAGAATAACATATGGGTCCAATGAAATTGGGATTAATGTCCATATGCTATGTATGGTATTTAATTTTATTCTTAAGTGATTTAAAAATGAGCATTTTATTTCCCAGTAAGAAAATTAATATATTAATTTATCTTGTTTTATTAAAGAGAGTGTGAAATTAAAAAAAATGTGCTTAAAAAGACAAATAATACAACTGGGTAAGCTCATACATATAAATTCAAATAAAATAACACATGATAAATTGCTTCATTTTTCAAGTTTAAAACAAGTTTAAGTATATTTATACTATATAAAGAGAGAAGTCATGTCATGCTGCACCATTTTTATTTTTATTTCTATTTTACCTTTAACATTTATAGTTATAATATTATATGGTTTTTTAACTCCTGCACTTCTCCCCCATACATTCATTAATAAAATTTACTTTTCACTATTTCTTTGGATTAATACCTAAAAAAAATCCTTATTTTTTGGGTTAAAAAAAAAAATATGCACGCGGGGATGCATGGTGAGGATGACTAGTATTATATGATGGAAAGTGTTTTTGTCAATTCATATTCTTTTTCAAGGTATACAAATGGTAGGGAGTTGTCAGAGCTAGCCTTTTATAAGACAATAGCTTTTTATAAGAATATAGATAGGTAAAATATATTTTCTTAAATCACATAGGGTAATTGAACATTATAAAATATCACATGGTGATAATGGCCATTAGCTCAAATAAAATGTATCCATAGGAGAAGTGTTGAATAGTAGTATATTTTTGTCGCAAATATCTAAATTATGATGTGCCATATCTATCCACCTCTATTATGTGTAATTTGATATAACCTCCAAGTCTTACACTTGAATTGAATTTTTAAAGTAGAGAGAAAATTCAAATATATTTACGACTTACTAGTAGATTGATTTAGTTTAAAATACGGGTTATTACTATAAATATTAATTATTGTCAAGTAGTAATGTCACATAATTGTTTTATATGATATAGTAATTAACTTTGAGGGAGAAAGAGAATCTCAAAGCATTGAAAAATAAATTCTTGAATTTCTAATAGGGATTTGATAAAAATTAAATAAGATGTAGATGTGGTGTTTTGTTCAATCATTGAGTTTAGTTTATATATATAGAGACTTTGGGCTTTTGAAAAAAACACAAAAGAAAATAGAGCAAAACCAACGGAATTCCACGAGCTCACTTATAAAACATTTTTTATTCGTACGTTTGTTTTTGTTCTAAGTACTAATATTATTTAATTTTGCGTCAAAAGTCTTATGAAAACTACAGCAGGCAGGTGTTGACAAGAAAATTACTGTTATTGCATAATCCATTAATCACCTAATAATTATTTACTATAAGTCAAATAATTTAATGAAGTAAAAGAAGAAAAAGGCTTTGTGTACTTATTGAAAGTTCACGAAAAGCTTCTTCACTTTTGTCATTATTTTCTAAAGGGTAGTTAACTAGTAGATCTCATGCAGATGATTTAGTTTGAAAAAAGTTTGACCAAATCCAATTCCTTTTGCTACGAACTTTATTTATTTATTTATTTAAAAAAAATGATGGATATTTTAAAGTTTTTTGGAGGCTACATACGTTTAAGTCAGAGCACGCTGAATATTTTTTTTAAATACCTTACATTAAACTTGTAATATTCATTAAGAAAGGTTGGTATATTTTTAACTTAGGCCTTAAAAGCAAATTTTTCGGACACTACCTTATGAATTAATTAGTTCTTGTTTGTAATTTGACTACAATTATTCATCAACCAATTTTCATAAATCAAATGTAAAACTGAACTTTAATTACTAGCTAGTGTGGTTGTGGAAGAAATTGGACATTTTTCTATGGTAGGTTGTACTATGACTAGCTAGGTACGACAAGAGGCCTTCCAAGTGGGGGGTAGTTTCGCTATTTAATCCATTTTAGCTTTTAGGATTATTCTTGAAGGATTATAATTGGACCGAGTTTAATAGTGATACATCTTACGCATATCCTCAAGCGTATCATGAAGTTCTTCATTGAATCGTAATACAAAATCATACCCAAATATTTTCGCCAAAGCTGACATGTGCCAAACGTAAAAATATCTAATAGAAGGGACTAAACTTTCACAATGTGATGAATTCATGTTTGAATTTTTAACTTGGTGGAGAATAGCTCGTTTATGTGCCCAACAACATCCAAATTATTAAGTGAGACCTTGTCAAATATTATTGGAAAAAAAATCTATAAGTCATTTTCATCTAAGTATTAGGGCTTATTAATAATTTTGTGTCTACTTTTCGAAAAGATTAACAAAGAAAATTTGATGCCCCTTTTAAATGTGCGTCATAAAATAAAGTGGAAGTTTGAAAATAAATGTGCGCCACACAATGGAAATATTCGATGGGATTGGGAGGTCAATTCTTTAGCACAAAATCATTTGCCAGATGGCTTTCAATTCCCACTTGGTTTTGTTTTGTACCTTTAAATGCCCTAGCTCCTCCCCATTTTATCCAACAATTAAAACATTTTGCTTGCTTCTAAAAAGTAGTATTTTGTTATTAAAAAACTAAAGCCGAACATATACTGTGATTACTAACTTGCATTTTAGTTGAAGTTAAAAAAGAGAAAAAATGCGGTACAAATTAACATAATGACAGTGCAGCTAGCTTAATTGTTGAAGAAATAATATATTATTAGTTAATCAAAACCCTAAATTATTAGTTAATATCGAGACATCTGGAAAGTGGAAACAGCCATGCAAATTATAAGAACACATACTGTACTTTTTTCCTATAAGTTATGAATTTAATTTAAAAAGTTTCTGAAGATGTTTATATAGTATAAAAGAAAGAATAAATATTAATTGAACAAGCCGTGTGGCAGGCAATGGAAGTTCCTTCAAAAGGAATCGAACTTTACAATATATCTGTATGATATGCTTTCATTGTTTAAGTGGCAGTTCACTATACACCCAAAAATTATCTCGTGATTAAGTGACTATATAGAATAAATCACAAAAGAAAATAGCATATACACCTGCTGCCAGCAATTATTGTTTTCAAATTTTAACTTTAATATACAATTCAATTATATATTCCATCTTAAATTGTGAAGTTTGTGCATTTGTAATAAATATTTTCTTTGGCTATTTATCATGAGCCTCTTAATTATAATGAGTACTTCAGTAACATAATTGTAGAAGTACTAAATAATTGTATTAGCTTGAAAAGAATTTGTTTAAAACGAAATTAATATAAACATAATTACGGTCAATTATATATGTCAACCTAGTTAGTGAATTTTCCATTTGTCATTACAAAAAAAAAAATTAGTTAATTTGCTATTTCATATATAGAAAAGAATTATATAGTACAAATTGGAATATTGATATTTTGATCTTTATAAAGCAATTTTTTATATAAATTATACTTTTTGTTATGACATAAAGTCCTAAAATATAATGTGTTCGACGCGTTTAAATCATTGGGAAACAAAAAAAAAGTCAAATTCTACTTAGGACTCCCAAAACGCATGCTAGGGTCGCCTTTGGCTACCCAAAAGATCGATACTTATATTCTAATACGTGTTGTGCCAAGTATAACGTGGATGTTTTCGTCGCACTTCATTTAATTAAGTCTTGTTAACTTAAAAAAAAATAGATCATAATAATATTATTATCGTGTAACGTCTATCAAAATCAAATGTACTTCATATTATATACGACATTACCCATAAATTCAATTTCGCATAAGGCCTAATTTTTTAAACCATTAGAAACACATGCATGATTCAAATTTGGCATTTTGGTCGGTGTCCATTGAAAAAGATTGTTCAAGCTGCGGTGCAACAACACTTGTCATAACTTCGTTTTTGTGCCGTTAGTAAGAAAAGAACGACAAAAAAGTCGAACAAAAAGAATCATAACTCATGGTTTAATCAAAGTGTCAATCATTGTTGAATTTGTGATGGATAGAGATGTGTACATGTCGCAAATTAATTATAAAAAAAATAAGAAAGTTGTCGGTAAAAGTATATGTAGTTGAGCTAATTAGTTATCCACAAGGCATCTTTATTACTGGTTAATTGTCATTTTTTAAAATTTCCAGCACTCATTCTCAGCGTAGGTTTGTCCGGCACCCGCCGCCCTCCACCGCCGCATAATTTTTAAGTCTATAATTTACGTCAATAATTAATTAAGTGTTTGGAGTTTCCACTTACTTTATTAGGAAAGTTTAACCTCTTCTTGCCAAGTGCCAACCAAGGAAGTACCAAACGTTAGATATTTTGTTACTAGACCTACTAAAATTGAACATGCATACTTGCATAAAATCAAATTTGGTCAATATTTATATGCGATGTATAAATTATCAAATTTGATTTGAACTTGAAATGATATTGCGAAATAATGTAAAATTGACATGTTACTTAATTTTAATTAACTTAATTAATATGCATGTATTTGACTTGATCAAAACTCGTTTAAATTTGATATATTGGTATCAAGAATCATACCAAGTTTAAATATTATCACAAAATCGAACATGATAGAGCTGAAAGTTAAACTAATCGACAAATTATTCAAAATTCCACTAAAAATAATCAGAAGTTTGTTTGAACTAGTTCATGATATATAGATACTAATTACTAAATTAAATATGTTCAGTTTTTAGAATTCTATTCGAGTTTGAATAAATTGATTGGAACTGCAAACTTGCTATTGAGCTCGACTCATATTGACTCGATCAAATGTGTTTGTCTTCAATTTATTTAACAGTCGCACTAATTTATAATTTCAAATTTATCAAAAAAAAACAAATTAAAATTTGAACCCTCACATGAAAATGGCCCAAATTCACTTCCACTTCAATCATTTCTTTTTCCTTTTTAATAATTTCACTTCCCTCGGTTCATGATATTGTTTCTAGCAGTAAAATGAACAGAAACTACCAGATGTTATCGAAAATATGAAGTTCCACATGACACAATCTAATCAATGGAGATTTTTACATGATCAAATTTCAATACTGGATCCATATATATATATATGATGTGAAGTGATAACTACTAATTATAAAAGTCCCATAATTATTGATCGTCAATACCATGTTACATGTTTTTTTGGTTCCATGATTATCACAACAAATTGGAAAACTTTTATCACACTTTTGAGTGCAATAATTAGTTGGTGGGAAAAAAAATTGATGAGAGGGAAGAAAAATCAAGTTTAATGGGCCAAAAGATGGGTGGAGTTTATTTCTCATCCATCATTCATATGAAAAAAGTGAAGAAAAAATAAATCTATGAAAATCAAGTAATTCTCAAAATATTTAACAATGTTATTACGAATAAGATCCCTATCTTGGAAGTGCCAATTTTCTAATTAAAATGCGAACACACCTATATATTTATATTAAATAGCTTATATTTATTATCAAAAAAATATCGAATATTTGACACCGACGGCCCTTATTCATATTTCACAAATATATTTGAATTAATATAAAACAAGCATAACTAAACACTAACAATCTTAAATTAAAATGCAGATACCTAAGTCCTAACAACTTCCGTGCATGAATTCGCTGAAAGATCCAAAATTAAGTCGTTGTCACAGAAAAATATTCAATATCAAAAAAAAAAAAAAAAAAAAAATATATATATATATATATATATATATATATATATAGAGTGAATATATAGCAAATTAACTCCCTGTGTTATTTTAAATAGGCAAGTTAACTCCCTGTGATAAATAAAAGGGCAAAATACCTCTCTGTCATATCCTAAATAGGCAATTTAACTCCCTGTGATAAGAAAAATGGCAAAATACCTCCCTGTGTTTTTATAAAAGAAGCACATTGTCTCCCTCTAAATTGCTTATCAATTCATATCACAGGGAGTTAAATTGCTCATTATTTCATTTCACAGGGAGGTAAATTGCCTATTTTTATATCACAAGGAGGTAAATTGTTCATTATTTCATTTCACAGGGAGTTAAATTGCCTATTAGACATATCACATGGAGTTAACTTGCAAAAAACCCTATATATATATATATGTTGTTGATAAGTGCTAAAATCTTAATGCCTCTATTATATCCTTGTAACTCAAATGAGTCAACTCAGTTTTAATATTACTACTTCATTATCTAAATTTAATTTTGGGTATATTTATTTTCTCTCTCTACTTTCTATGGAAAATTACTGCAATCAATTTCTTCCTTACACATTTGTTAATATTCTTTATGTATGGAATTCTCTTTTGTCCATCATCAATCAGAATTTTACCCCAAAAAGAGAAAACAAATAATAGTGTTACTTTTATGCATATATTGTGGGAGATAGATTTTTGACCTATCTTATTATAATAGGATTATAAGTTAGCCTACTTTAATAATTCGGGATCAAACTAAAAAAAAACTGACACGTTTGTCTGCTCAAAAATATGTGGGTCAAACTTTATCTTCGAGCTTTAATTATGGAATCAATTTTGCATATTTTTTCATCTATTTTCCCTCCAAAATTGAGAGTTAATGGCGATAATTGACGAAAATACCAAATATGTTAACGACTATTAACTTATAGTGTGAAACGTGTCTTAAAATAAATAACTTATGATATCAAAATGAAATCCCCTCATTCTTTTATATTGCGAAAGGAAAAAGGGTTTTCGGATTACATGGATCTATTTAAGCTATCGGCCCATTAAAAGTTGAATTTAATATTTGTAGAATAACATTTAGCCTGTGAACAAGTATGATTCGGAATGATCAAACTGAACCGGATCCGGATCCTTTTACATCCGGTAAGAGGAATTAAAGACATCTGCACTAAAAATCGTATCCGCCCCTAATTCTTCCATCTTCTCTCGCCTTCATTTACATTAAAATGAATACTGTATACTAATGTTGGCGTAATTAGAATGGAGTGGAGGTTTATTTATTGTCATTCTGGATAGGTAAGTCGTGCATTTTTGTAAAATTTGTGTTGGTTACGGATGATAAATATTTTTTGATTTCAATTTGTTGTATTAGAATATAATTTAACTAACAATTGGGGTTTGGTTATACTCTATGTTTAATATTATGTCCTGTAGCTCCAAAAAGCAATAATACATATGCTAGTTTGGATATTTATTCTATTGAATTTGTTGAGGTACTTCATTTGATTTACATATATACGTTTGCGCTGCCCAAAATAAATCATCTCACTTTTGGAAATAGAGTAATTAGCAATTAAATTGACAGAATATATGAATGATCTGTTTTAGTAATTGTTTGTTTGAAAAATCTTAATAAGAATATTAGAACCGTTTATTTCTCCTTTGTGGAAGAATGTTCAATTTTGTGCATTGTTATATACTACAATCAAACCCATCTATGTATGTATGTTGTTCTTCATCGGAAATTCTTGCCTTCATAGGTCTGACCAAATTGCCATTCTCTGGGGAAGAGATTCCGTGAAATCAGCGTTCTTCCGTCACTAGTTGTGATACGGAAAGTCAACATCTGGCCGACGAGTTTGTCATTGATCTGCCATTTCTGGCCCCAATTGCGCCACAAAGGTTTCCAAGCCTGGTCATCGCTGCCCTTAATCTCTACCTTTGTCACGTCTCCTGCCCCTCCCACATTCGTAATAGACACCAAGTTGTAATTAGGATTTCCTGTTATGCTGTATTTAACACCTCCTTGTCTCTTGCATGGAACTCTTAATTATGCATCATCACATATATATAGCTCAATCTTTTTAGTCACCAGTTTTAAATGTTGTATGAGCTAAAGGCAAAAATATCCCCTGTGCTTTGTCTATTTGGCAAAAAGAAAAACCCTATGTTATTTTTATTAGCAAGAACACCCCCCCCCCCCCCCCCCCATCCCCCGTGTTCTTTTTTTATTAGCAAAAAACTCCATTTGAAATTTCTTCACAAATCATAGGGAGGTTATTCAAGTTTTTAAGTGAACATGGGTGTTATTGCTAATTTTCAAAGTTAACAGGGGGTGTTTTTGCATCTTTGGGTGGGGGTATAATTGTCATTTTGTCTTGGGAGGGTTTTTTTTGCTAATAAAAGTTCGCACTGGGGGGTTTCTGGTAATAAAAATAACACAGTTTGATTATTTTTTTTGTGGTATAGGGGGTATTTTTGCATTTTCGCTCAGTGTTGTATATATCAATATTGCGATAGTATATGATCCATATTTACCTGCGATATTGAACATGAACAACACCGGCCTTGTATTCAGCAATCTGAAGGAAAGCTGGCTGGGACAAGTCAAAATGTTCTTGAGGAGAACTGCACCATCCCCCTGAAGGGCAAACATTGGTTGCTGTAACAAAGATGGAATGTTGGCCCGGATTGCACCCTTCGGTTACGATGGCGCATTTGATCTCATAGCAAGCACCGCAAGTCGCCGCGTTTTTGAACAATGCCGTGCTCAAGGCTGTTGTTTGCAAGCCATAGCCCAGTGCAAATGGATCTTCATATCCACAAGCTCCTCCTTCAGCAATAATGTTTGTAAGTCATTTGATAATAGTCTTTTTTGTCCCAAAGGAATGTTACATTTCTTCTTAGAGCTAAATGCAAAGAAACCCACTGTGCTTTGCCTAATTGGCAAAAAAAACCCTGTGTTATTTTGATTACAAACCCCCCCCCCCCCCCCCCCGCCCCCCACCCCCCACCCGTGTTCTTTTTTATTAGAAAAACCCCAATTTGAAATTCCTTCATAAGTTAATACGGAGGTTATTGGCTTATTGCCAATTTTTTCTAGTGAACTGGGGGTTATTGCCAATTTTCAAAGTTAACAGGGGGATTATTGTCAATTTTTAACTAAATAGGGGTGTTTTTGCATCTTTTGGTGGGGTATACTTATCATTTTGGCGTGGAGGGTTTTTTTGGCTACATAAAAATTAGCACAGGGGAGGTTTTTGGTAATAAAATAACACAGGTTTTTTTTGTTAATTAGGCAAAGCATAGGGTGTAATTTTGCATTTCTCTCTTTTTTTATTTTTTATTCTGGAACATGTTTTTGATATCATACATATGAGACTTTTATATAAACAAGTGGGAAATAATTAATGAAAATACTGTATTAATTAGTACCCTTTGTCCCTGAGCCATCTGCTCCACCATAAAAGGTGGCACGAGCAGGCTTCCATGGACCGGGGCTAAACCTCGGCATCCGTTTCCCGGAGAGAATCCTTTTTCCATTAGGGAGGCCTTGTGCATTTGGCAGCACAAGGACAAGGATCAGCAATGATGCTGATATAACAAGGGCTCGTGAGGTAGCTGCCATGGATTTAGGCATGCAAATGAATTTGCAAAGAGAAAAAAGGTTTTTGGTTGATCCCTCTTTCTCTTTCTATAGGTTTCTGTTTTTTCCTTTTTTACTTCGAGTTAAAGTTTCTATGAGGCTGCAGGATTATATATAAGAATATTGTAAGTTGAAAAAAAGAATTTAATTAATGGACATAATTCAATTTGAGTTGCGTTGTGAACTTGTCATGAAGGTGGATGTTCACAAGCTTAATTATTGGTTGTTTTAATTTACTAATTTTAGATTAATGGTAATAAATTCATTGAACAAAAATGTAAAGCCATTGAGCGTCACCTTCCTTTCCGCAGATTGGAATAGATAAGATCGCGCATAATTTAATTTTCCCCTTCATTTGATCAATTTTTGAGAATGTCATTATTAATTATATACTTTCATTAGGAATGAGATGATCTTAGTTAAAGTATCCTAAAATATGAACACATTTATATTTGAACACTTTCATCTAAGAAATTCTAGGTATATTGTACTTGGTATATGAATAATAAGTGTGACTAAACTGGGTTAAGTTCATAATGTTCTTGATGATACAAACTTGTATGTTTAATTACAAGTCAGTACTTTGTTAACAATCCTAAATCATAATTACAGTATATATCAGCACCAATTTCAAGTTCTAACTTCTATACAAGTACTACATAGATTTACAAAATTATATGTCCTCCACAAACATTATTCTACACCAATATGACTAGATAAACCTAATTGAGCTAATATATATATACACATTCACTTGAAATTCTTGCCTTCAAATGTCTGACCAAACTGCCAGTTTCTTGGAGCAACATTCAAAGAAGTTGAACTTCTACCATCACTAGTTTTAACTCTAAAACTCAATTTCTCCCCTACCAACATTGCATTTGTCTCCCATTTTTGTCCCCAATTCCGTTTCATTTTCTTCCACTCCATTACATTTTTATCACCCTTCACCCATACCGCCTTAACATCTCCTGCTCCTCCAACATTCCACACCAAAACCAGCGTAAAATAAGGATTACCATTCACCGTAAATCGAATACCTCCCTTCTTGTTGCATGGAACTCTGGATCAAACAAATTAGAAAAAATTGCTTCTAATGGATGCGTGTGTGTGTGTGTTATATTATGTGAGTATTTATGAGATAAAATGATTGTTTTTGTACCTTCGATATTGAACAGGGACAATGCCAGCTTTGTACTGAGCAATTTGAAGGAATGATGGCTGAGATAAGTCGAAATGCTCGCGTGGTGGATTGCACCATCCACCATTGTCACCGGAAAGTTGGTAATTTGGCGGGCAGAGGTTGGTGGCTGTGACAAAAATAGAAGGCTGTCCAGGGTGGCACCACCGGTTCTGGTCACCATTATTAAGGCATTTGATTTCGTAACAAGCTCCGCAGGTTTGACCATCGTTGAACATAACTTGGCTAAGCGCCGCTGTTTGTAGCCCGTAACCTTGTTGTTTGAGGTCCCCATAACCACACGCTCCCCCTGCGTTTGCATGCAAATCCTTCCAATTCATCATATATTAATTATTCTCTCGATATCTAACTATATGTATGTATTGGTGCACGTACCCATTGTTTCGGAACCATCGTTTCCTCCATAGAAAGTTGCATGAGCATTTTTCCAGGGTCCAGGCTTGAAGTTTGCTTTGTGGCCTTTGAATATGGGATTGATTCTACCCTCGGCATTGGTGAAAGGTACAAAGTAAAGGAAAAATAAAAGGTATAAAAATAAAGAAGTTTTTACCTTTGCCATTTACAATTAAGGAATTTTTTTTATTACTTTGATGATATTGTTAGGTCAGTCTTTTCCTCTTGCATTCTTGGAATATTTTATACACTGGGGAAAGGAACGAATATATCCATTTTAACTGTTTTGGTAAATCTTTCATTGGTGTCTAGGAAACGAGAGATTATATTTTGTAGGAACTGTATATGTGATGTGTTGTATTGAATTTTGTTATTTAAAATATACAATCGAAATTGTATCTTGGAGTATTTATATAAAATTATGATAATTTCATATAAATGTATAACGACTGTACAAAACAGTATTTCTATAAATTGCCAAAAAGTTGAGTGATCTAAATGGAGTGGACCGTTGGCGGATTGTTTTCTGCCTCTTCTTTCTCATACTGGAAAAATACTTAAATACATCGTGTATTTCTATATTTAGAATTCCACTTTACACCTTAAGTTTTAGTAACTGAAATAAATCAGATCGGTTTTGAATTTACTACAAAATCAAGAAAACCATATGTGAAAGATTAATTTTGAGAAAAATAACTCTATTATGAGAAAGAGAGTCGAGAATTAATATCCAAAAAAGAAGATAGGAGTGTATGATTATAACAGTTCAGATATTTAGGTTCATATTTCTTGCTGCTGCTTTTGAATTATTCAATATTTTACTCAATATATAATTTGGTTATGTAATATTTAACAAATTCACGTATTAACCAAACATGTAATTTCTGCAACAAATTGAATTTCTACGCAATTTCTTCTTTCTCTTCCAGAATTAGTAACGTTAAGAGTTCTCAATAAATATAACCCAATGTATAGGCAAGACACTATTGACTCTTGATGTTCATTAAATCCCGTTTATAAAGACATTGACCAACATGTGATTGATCTAGCGACAATGACCAACATGTGATTGATCTAGCGAACTCAGGTTCGAACACCTGTTGGGAGAGGTTCTTCCTTAATGTGTCCGACGCGCCTCGAAAGGGATTAAAACCTTTGAAAAAAAAAAAAGACATTCTGAACATGTACCCTTTTAAGGGAATCATCATGGCTGAAAGGAAACTTCAATTATAGTGAAGAGTGGCAAGTATTTATAGAGAAAAATATTAAGTTACAGCGAAAAGGAGCAATTAAAATACATTATTTTCTCACAATAAATATTGCTTATTAAAACTGTATTATGCTTAGCAATAGAACAGGCAAGGTGAACTTTAGAAACTCGGTTTCTGACAAATCAGATTAGAACAGTCACCTCAATATCTGTGAATAAGTTGCTTCCAGGCAAACTTGTTATCAGAATAGAACTTGATCTCAGCCTGCATAATAAAATAGTGTAGTCAGTAATTGCGTATGTTTTGTTTTTGGGCGGTGATTAATAAGATAACAAAAAGCTTGCCAGTTTTTATACAAAATCATAATAATCTTAGTTCAATCGAAAAAGAAACAGAAAACCAGACTACAAAATTTTGTCAGTGCTAAAAAAGTTCCTCTAAACCAGAATCTGGAGTTTATAATCCAAAACCATGCGCACATCAGGCTAATCTGTTGATGAATGTAGAGTGATATACTTGTAAATGGATTGTTTCTAAGCACTCGTGCGGACTTCTACTAATTCCCTAAATTCTAATTTTCATTTGTGATAATGCTAACCCAGATTATACCTATTCAGTCTACTTAACCAAAGGATTGTGATGTATTGTAGCTCCAATGTTCTGCCATTGGCAAATATCTAAATACAAAAGTCGGTTGATTTTATGCTTCTATTTTTACCAGTAGAGTAATTTTGCTCAGTAAGTACCTCTCTAACCGCTATGACGGCAATGTAAAGATTTTCGCCAATCAAATCTCTCAGCAATGTGTCTTTTTTAAGCGCTTCTAGAGATTCAGAGAGTGACTTCGGTAGCCTTGGAATTTTGTGTTTGACAATATCAGGATTGACATCTGTCAACATTAAAACAGCATTAGAATGCAATGCTATCTATAATTTTATCTAAATATTGAAATTTCACCTTTTAAGTAATACAATTACTACAAATGCGTGTTTCGTCACAAAGATCATAGTATAAATAAGATTCTATGTGGCATGCCCTTGTGGTTTTCACTGCATGCATAACTAAAAAGATAACAGTGGATGACACAGATGATGTCAGTGTTTTTAAGTGCTTACCAATTGGTTTAGGCAGACTATAAGAAAGGGAAATGCCTCTAAACCCAGCAGCGACTATGGAGGCTAGGCCCAGATAGGGATTTGCACAACCATCGAATACCTTGATTTCAAAGTTGCTTATGCAGCCATCTGGGGTTCCTGGTGGGCAAGCAGCTCTCAAAGGAGCTTCTCTATTTTCGATTCCCCAGCACAAGTATGCTCCACTCCACGTATTTGGTTGTATTCGATCGTAACTAGAAGACATTAAAATTTGATGAGGAATTTGAGCAAAAGAAGAGTCATTTTTGTTCATCAGATAACGAAGAAAGATCTATAAACATCAACTCTTTCTGTATTCTTAAATTTCTTAACAGACAAAAGGGGTCTAAAGTCAATTTTGAAATCTTGACATGCAAATAATCTCAAGTTAATTTTGCATTTACAACGATTATACCATTGCATAATAGTCGGATATTTAGAGGGTAGATTTTTTAATGCTTCAACTCACTAGGAGAAGAAAGGTGAAATTATAATTTCAAAGTTCGCAGTCTCGTAAACATATCGACTAGAAGTCAAGCAAGTATCGACATTGATGTATAAGAATTTCCTCTTTCAGGCTAACTAGAAGATGCTTAATTTAGATAGAAGAAACAACATTTAGATAGCGGAATCAATCAGAAAGCAAATTCTGGTAGTTCATTGTTCAACCAATTCCAATAATTTGCGGGAAGAAAAATCCATTCAAACTACGTGCGCGCGCACACACACACACACACACACACACACACACACATATATATATATATTATGTATATATATTTAAATTGCTAGTCATATTCTGGTAAGGCAAAAACTGACTAGCTCCTCTGTACTCTGTAATACAAAGGTGCTGAGTAAAGTATAATAAATATTTTAATGTACTGGGTATGCTAAACCTCATGATAACACTTCCAAAATAAAATATGAGCACAAATAAAATAGCAGCCTACTTTTAGAAGAAACTCAAACACACATGGTAGTGAAAAAAGTTTTTAAGGAAAAAGGAGAAATCACCTATTTGGAATTGGTGCAGTAAATGCCATTATTGAAGGAAGATGGTTGAACACTCCAGCCATGAAGTATTCCCCCATCTGGCTTATTCCATATTGAGTTTCTTCGCTGTTTGCCATAAATATATTTTCTCCATTCTTAGACAAACTGATGTGTGCATGTGATCCAGAGCCTATATCTGCTGAGTACCTAGGAAAGGAGGTGTAGCAAATCATAGAATTATCAGTGTGCAGTTGTTAGGAGTGTCTCTGCACTCTTAAAAACTGATAAATGTAAAGTTATGCAGACAAGGAAGCTCAAATAACTTGTTTCTGTTGTTTTATAAGTATACAATTACTATGATGTGTTTCTAAAAGAGATAAGTACCTTGAAAAATAAAAAACAAGCTAAGGTATGATTTGAGCCTATATACAATACCTCTCAACTACATTTATCTATGACATAAAAAATGTTGAAAAAACGCACATACATTAACTCCAGCTACATGTTATCGCATCATCTTCAGTATTTTCATTATAAACCCGAAGCATCCAGCCAGATTCCTTATTTTGAGAAAGATATAGTATTGGAACAATGTTAAAAATGAAAGCCTTAAGCTGTCAAAACCTAAACCAATATCACATAGCATTTCATATCATTAAAAAATTCTACAAACTCATTGACATTAACCTGGATCACATTGCAAAAGCAAATGAAGAACAGTAGCTCAAAATAAAATTCTAGATTAAATATCTTTCTACTATGATATACAGATACCTACTTAGGCACAAAAGTTGCCAGCAATCCATGTTTTCTGGCCACTGAGCGAATGACTTCACGTGTGAAAACCAAGTTGTCAGCAGCTTTAAAACAGCTAGTGTAACCCAATGCAATTTCAAATTGACCATTCCCAGATTCTGCATGTAGCTAAAGCATTTTCGAACATTGAATATCAGAACCAATTTTCTTTGTTCTTGATTAGATAACTAGTGCTTTAACCAGCATGAAGTACATTTGACTTGTTCCAAGTATTTAAGTTACATAGTAGCTCTACCTAAAAGGAAAGTAGTTGTACGCTCAGGTTAGTTTAGTGATTAGGAATTCTTTAGTCAGATTCTCAACTTTAGTACAAAAGTTGAGATTTTCTAGGAGAATACTGAATTTATAAGAAATAATGACTTCCCTATTGAGGGCTCTTCCAAATTAATATGATAACTCTGGAACCAAATCCAATTAGAATCAACCTGTAATAAGTAGGTCACTTGAAAATATACTAAATCCGCCATTAAATAAACCACAATATATAGTATTTCAGTGAGAGACAAGTACTAAGAGCATTGCATATCCTATAATAATTTAATTAGCCCATAATCTTGATTGTAGGTTCTTCACATTGTAAGTTAGATGAAATAGAGACTTAGGTGGTGGCTTTGGAGTCATATTAATTAATATATCCAGCTCCAGGTATTTACAATATACAAGCACCCCATCATAAAGACATCAAGATCCTAAGAAGAAAGGCCTGGGGTAAGAATATTTTACACACCTGTTCCACTACAATATTCAAGGACTGAAGCGAAGCCACAATTTCACGAAGTACTGGAAAAGCAGCATCAAATGCTGATGTGGAGCAGTAAGGCGTGGCATCAAAGGGTATCCATTCTTCTTCCCCATTTCTGCAAGAGTTGATGACATATGGTACTTTAGACATAATGCATACAGAAATCTAGAAAAAGACAAATCAAATGATCCAAGGACATACACTACCACACTCTTTAAGAGATAAAACTCAATCTCAAAGCCCACGTTCACTACCTGCACAACCAGCAGTTTTGCATAAGATAATAGAAACATTTTAAATTTAGAAAAAATGAATCAATTAATACCATGCTAAATTCATATTCCATAGCATGTAAAACATTTCGCAGCGCCTCTCTGGGACAGTACTCCCACGGAATTCCAGGCTTAAGGTGCATGTCAGCCAAAACCATTTCCTGTTCATTTGCCCTGTTATATAGAGGAATGAAAAAACACAGTACGTGTGTTAGCAGTAATTGTATCTACTCTATAGGATTGTCTAGAATATGTGATAATTACAGGATTTAATTTCCAGGAGATTGCAATGATTGCATTGATACACAACATAAAACAAAACAGAAAATAACAGTTATGTTGCAGATAATCATTACAAGCCAAAAATTATAAGCTGGCAATCCAGTGTCACAGGATCTGCAGGCATAGCAAGCAATCCTGAGATCAAGCCTGTGAAATTTCTCCACGCAAATGCCTTTGCTAGAAACATGTTTAACAGAACGAAATATGCAAATGAGTTTTCAATCAAAATGTACCAAGTTCCATGAGAGCCTTTGTCTGCCATGGTTTCCAAATCCGTGCATCAATTACATAAAAGCAACATTTTAGTTTAAATTTACTCAACGTGGAACAAGGACATATTACTCAACGTGGAACAAGGACATACTTTCTTCCATTTGTATACAGCAAAGACTGGACAAGCTTGATACTGGTAAAAAGAATCTAATCTAGATAAGGAAAATAGCAAAACTTCGAGAATTGAAGACAGAATAAGAAGCTTATGCCACATCTTGATGTTAATGTGATGCCTTTTAATGAATTTCCCTACCATGGAATTATTCTTTTTGTTGATATGTCAGGAATGAGCCTGATTTCACCCACTCCACTTAAATAAGTCCCATCAGCAGGACCATCCATGTGCGAAGACATCCCCATAGAAGCACAAGTTAGACCAACACCATTCTTTGTAACAAGATCATTGAAACGTCGTCGAGGAACCACCTGTAAATTAAATGCAGAAAAAAATAATACAGTTGCACTAAATCAAAATTTCAACAGAATCATATATTGTTGCAATGCACAGATTGAAAGTAATCCAAGAGACTAGTTTGACATCAACTGTACACATTACGACTTAAGGTCTGATCAAAGATTGAATCCAAGCACAGTGTAAGATTACAATCCATTAGGTTTCTCTTAAATTGTTTGAGGTGAATATAGCAAAATTAAAAAAGAATAACACTATTTTCTAGGGCTTGGTATTGAGTGGATATATTGTACATTGGTCATCATGATCTTGGATTGTGTTATGTAAGCTTCTTTAACATTCTCATGTCAGCAGATCAACTTGCAACTGTATAATGAGATGATAAAATGATTCAATGGCTGCAAGTTAAGAAGCTTGAAGAACAAAAGGCTTACGCGACACCTATGTTGTCCAGACGCGTCAATCCACATAATGCGAACAAATGCAATGTCTTGGACAGGAGCAGTTATGTCTAGACTCAAAAAGGAGGGAGATGCAACAGCGTTTAAATCACATAAATCTGAAGCAGCTTTAATTTTGTACAGTTGTCTTGCATTCTCTGAAAATATGTCTTTAACAGCTTGAAGAGCTTCTGGGATTGAAAGATCTGCATCAATGCATGCATCACGCAGCACAGCAAATACAACCTCACGTGCTTTCTTTGCACCTGTTAAAGCAATGACTTCCAGGTTTTAGATAAAATAATTCAAAGCGGAAAACGCCAAAAAACAATAATTATCACATTAGTTGCTGGATATTTGGTCGAGAATTATTAGATTTGGTTTTTCTAATCATCTCTGTATAGTTTGAAAGTAATACACATTAGGCACAACTCATTAAGAGAATGTCTCACAGTTATATGAGATCTCGTGCTTGCAAGATTAGTTCTTTTGGCTCCTTTCAATTTGGCTAACATACTTTCATGAAGTATGATTAATTGCTAATGCACTAGAGTATTAGGATGCATTTCGTAGCATAGTGCCCATTGTTTCTGGTATTATGCAAGAACTCCCCATGCTTGACACCCACTTTGTTGTCATTAATTATACCAAGCCCATGTACCAAAAGAGAGATCTGTTGCATAAAGTAACCCAACCATGCCTTACATGTGCCACCAGGCTGCACTCTAAGGCCAAACCCAATGGGGGGGGGGGGTGCTAGGGGGAGGGGTGGGGGTGCTAATAATTAATGGAGGGGGTGATGGGAGGGGTGGGGCTGGAGGGGGGGTTGGGGGTAGTTGGGGAGCTCCTTGGAGCTCCCCAACAACCTTGGCAGGCGCGTCTAAGCGCCTGCCAGCTGCCTGGGCGCGTGCGCCCAGGCAGCAATCAGGGGACGCCACTTGGCGTCCCCTGATTAAAATATTCTTTTTTTTTTGTTTTTTTTTTTTTAGTTTAGTTTTTAGTGTGTATTATTATTTCATAGTGTAGTATATTTATGTAATTTGTGATATAGTTTTTAGTTCAAATTTTTTTGTTTAACTTTTATTGTTCAAATTTTTTATGACATTTTAATTTCATTTTAAAAAATGATAATTAAAACTAAATCATTTAAATAGAATATAGGTGGTTATATATATATTTGAACAATATAATTTTTAAAGTACTTCGAAAATATAATTTAAACACTTAGACAAAAAAATTCAAATTCATACTTTATTAGGTATATTTTTGTAAACATATTTTTGTGTTGAAATTTTTGTTAATATATTTATCACAGTAAATCACCTAACATGAATTTTAATAACTTGCAATGAAAAATAATTCGAACAATACGATTGGATTTGATTAATAAAATAAGAACAAACAATGGTGAGAGTGGGGAAGAATTATTATTATTATTAATTTAATTATATTATTATTATTATTATCGTATTTGTTATTATTATTAGTATTATTATTATATAATTATTATAATGGTGAGAGTGGGGAAGAATTAAAGTGAAATTAAATGGAGTAGGAAGCCCCAGGATTGGATTTGGATAAGCAAGGGCTGGAGCTGGAGGCAGGGGCAGCTGGGGAGCTCAGGAGCTCCCCCCCTACCCCCCAGCATTGGGTTTGGCCTAACAAGCTCCCTTATGACTCACATGATCCTCTGAAAAATTCTAAATTGCTGATGATGCCCATTAAGTTTCTATATTATAATGCCTAGATGAATACACTCCCTTTAAGCAGGTACCAGAGGATAGAACTTTTTTAACCGAATGAAAAAATGGGCTAAAGACTTGAACCTTATAATCTGATATAAGTAAGAAGGGATTCATATGCATTCTAAAGGCCACCTGAGAATGTCTCAACAGATACCATGTCATCCACTCTGAGAATTTGGTCAAGATTCCTCCCACAAAGTGGATCTAAAAGAACAATTGAATCTGTTCTAGTCAACACCTTTTCTTATTACAAGTACAGATCAAAAGGTAAAATGGGTGATAAAACAATCATAACATCCATGAAGGGAATTCTCTGTTTGTGTTAGTTAGGTCTTTCATGAGTTTTTCTCGCTTAATGAGCTTGTGGGAGTACCTAGTGTATGTTGATGTACCTTTTTCTTAGATTAGAGAGTCATACAAAAATAGACTCTTATCAAAAGAAACCAAATTCAATTTTCACTAAAACCTTATATTTCATTACCATACGCCAGCCATAACTATCAAGAGTCAAACCAATATATAATTTATGCCTAAACGATTTGAATTTATATATAAAAGTACCACTAGGAATGACATTCTTTTGTTGCAAAGCCAGCAGTAAAGCAAATCTGGACACCGTTCACCTTACATCAATTCATTATAAAATAATTGCCAAAGTATGAAATGTGTCAAACCAACCTAGATAGAAGCTCTCAGGAAATGCGCAGCCATCGGTACTGAACATCACCTGCCATTGCAATATATATTGTTTCCTGTCAGGAAAAACTCTTGAGAAAAATGAGAGAGTTTGCTATAACTTTATTAGCACAAAACTGGTCATTTTGGTCCATGAAATAATACTAACTAAACTTTCTTCATAAAGATCTCATCTCAAAATCCAAAGACCCATATTAAACATAACCTGATGTGTATGAATTTCACCTTCTTTATCGGTGCTAGCTCCAAGAGCTCTTTGACCGAGGATAGCATCCCATGATAGCTAAGTTTAGGAACTGCCAGTCCAAAGTCCAGATAGACCTAGAATTAAAGCTGTTACTTACAAGAAAAACTGTGACTCCAACGTCAAGACTTTTTGCTCAAATCTTACACAATCTGACTTCGATAACTTACCTGGGGGTACACAGAGGCCAAATATGATGCTTCTTTGGAAAAAGGGTATGATGCGTGTAAAAGAACAATTTGACACTTGCTAAATCTATTGTCCTCGAGAACATTACGAAGATGAAGGGGATTGGATAGCCTTAAATCCAGATCTTTGTCCCCAAAACTAACAGAAAGCAATAAAACAAGTATTATGGAATACCATAGTAAAATCTTCGTTGTCATAATAAAACCAAAAAAGTATACAAAACGCATCTTTTATCAGCCACTAGTTGTGCTTAAAAGGTATTGTCAGGGCGTGTTCTAAGGCAGGCTGATAATAAAATGCCTCCAGGCAAAGCTGGTTCTGTGGGGAGCATGTTGGGTGAGGATATGCCTTTTGCACTGCAAAGCGCCCCTAGTCCTCTATTGTATGCCCCATATATGTGTGAGGTAAAAATGTACGTGTCCGACTTTGGAAAGGCTGGATGCCAACATTAGTGGAAATCGCTATATCAGTGTTAATACAATCAAAGGAAGCAGAAAATAATGAAACCACTCTCGCAACAAGTTTTACAGTTAGACTCTTCACCGAAATACTTTCTTTTCCATGAATGCACTCAAGCTTGAAATTGGAATTTCCAAGGATCTTGTTGTCTTGTCAATTATTTATATGGTGCTAGGAATTTTAGACCATTTTAATTTAATCTATCCTAATATTGTTAGCTTTGTTTTATTTTAAACACTACTAAGCTTAAATTTCTTTTGTTATGAGTTTTATCCTACTAGTTTTGTAATTTGTTGGATTTTCTTTATTTCAACATCACCTCACAGATTAAAAATACTAAACACGAAATGGGAATACAAACAACGCCTCAGGCGTAACAAGTGAAACGCTTCATCCAGAGCCTTCACCTTATAAAATTGGCCACCAGACCCCAAACAGCCAAACCAGAAAAGAATTACAAGCTAATCTGGATTGATTTGAACCAAGTAACTGGTGTACGAGTTAAAACACTAGATTTAAAAATAGTATGAGAACGAAAGCACCCCATTACCCTGTGTGTATCTGCATTGGCAAGTCAAAGCATTGGGCAACCTCCAATGCAAGCGTGAAGATGTGATCAACAAAGTTTTTATTCGTGATACGAACAGGGATTCCAGCTAGAAAGACAGAAATGTCAGAATATTGTGCAAAATAAGGTCATATCACAAATTCATTTATGCAAAACATACCTCGTAAAACATCATTAAGTCCCTCTTCTGCGTCCTTAATTGAGACATTTGTATTAATCTCAAGTCCACTACGGTATGCAGCTATACTTTTAAAGCCCACAATACTATCAGCAAGTGTAGTGTTCGATAAGGAAATCATCTAGAACCTGTAAATTTCTTGAACATCTACAAACACTTTTTGCCAAAATTACGTTTATGCACATACAAGAATATCAAAAGGATATGACTTCAATTTTCCCACAAATAGTTCTGTAAATGAGGCCAAAGTCCATCTTTTTCCACCTGGACCGCCCTAATCAGGATTTCATGAAAAGGAACATAAATGTTAAAACTTAAAACTCAATGGACCCATTTAGTATTGAATCAAGGAGTTTGGAAATTTTCTTCAGCATAAGGAATGATCGTACAACCAACTAGAATATGAATTCATGTGAAGCCAGAAATAAATGCAAACTAAATGGTGCACCAGAAACATATAGAGGCCATCATGTAAAAGTATGATAATGCAAACTAAATGGTGCACCAGAAACATATAGAGGCCATCATGTAAAAGTATGATAATGCAGCTGTTAATAGTTTTATCTTTTACTCTCTTAGTGTGGGCGCCCTACTTGGCCACAAATAACTGGTAAATGAAGATACAACACTAACCAGCGAAGTAAGTACTTACTAAAAGTCAGAAATTTAATAGTATCTCACCTCTTCAAGAATCTTCTCAGCCAGACGCTCAATTCTAAGTATTCTCCCAACCAATGGTACAAAGGTTTTATGCCACTCGATTTCGTGCTTTTTATCTAATTCAAGTCCATCATCAATGAATATGGCTGAGATTCTAGCAGCTTTAAGGCACTTTGCAGTGATTGATTCCACTCCAGAGCTTGATCGGTATTCTTGAATAGCATGCAAGGATAATTCAGATCGATACAGTTCAGCAATTTCTTTCAAGCTTCTCTAATAAGAGTATACACAAAGAAATTCTGTTAAGAGTTTTTTCATGATACTCGATTATCAAAGAAAATCACAATAGGAGATCGAAGATATACAAGTTGATAATATTGGTTCTTAGTCTCTTCAGAGAACTAGGTCTGAGATGACAAAAAATTGTTTAAACAAGATAATATTAACTAGTTTTGGATGTGATATACGCAAACTTCAAGTTTCAGAATGTGCAAATGTGATTATACATATACTTTTGGATGTTATTTACGCAAACTTCAAGTTTCAGAATGTGCAAATGTGATTATACATATACTTTTGCTATCATCAGTACTGAGGGATGAGATATATTGTAAATCTTAGCTTTTAGATTCTCTTAGAACCAGTGATCTTTTAGAGAGATCGAAAGGAACTGGATTTTAGCCAGCCTACATTGTTTGGTAGGATTGATTCCAGTGGCAGGCCGGTTCATAGTATTTAGACCGCCCCAGCTACAACACCTCTTTTATTATTATTATACCTAATTATGGGAACAATCCCTGCAGGTGGCGGCCGCCTCAGTCCACCGTCATGGCCCTCGATTCAGGCGAGAACGGCGGTGGTGTAGATATAAAATCACAGTCTTCTTAAATCCAGAATACACTCTTCTATTAACCACACCAAATTTATAACCTATATATGTATTTTCCCATTCAATCTAATGTAGACGATTCTTCATATAGTAGTAATCGGCAGTCAGCACCTTTCTTTGTGATCAGATGATACTCTACTCTATTCGTCACAAAGCTAGAAAACATAGAGGAAAAACACTTTTTACGAAATGATTTCGTCTTTTTACCTTGAAGTTGATGGTGTGGGGTGCGTAGGATAAGGCTTCGCCTGTGGCTTCGGTAAAGCAGTTGATGAAAGGGAAGGCCGAGTCTAGCGCCACAATGTTGTGCGCGTGCGCGTCCACTAGCTCCGCAGTCTCCACTGCCGTTTTTAGCTCTGCAAATTTGTCCATTTTCTTCTCTAATCAATGATAATGAATTATCTCGGTTGACTAAATATATAGATCTGTTGAGGATTTTATTCACCTTGCACCCTCTATTTCGTCTTAGCGCTTTACATAAAAATTAAATAATACTCCCTCCGGTAATGTGTCCAACCCGCCTCGAAATTGATTAAATCCTTGGGAAAGAAAAAAAAAAAAAAATTGGCACATTATTACTTTTCACACAGATTAAGAAACCTCATGATTAATCACTTTTACATGTAAAATGTCAAAAATACTCTTCCTAGTGACTCTTGAGCTTCTCAACCTAGATAAAAGAGAAGGGCAAAATTGGAAAAAATTGCATTGAAAACCCAAATGTGCCAATTAATATGAAACATAAAAATTTGACAAATGTGCCAACTAATATGAACCGAAGGGAGTAATAACAATATGCACCCTTGAAAAATACAATTATTTTGTACGGGTGTACTATGAGGGCATTTTATGTATCGTTTCCACTTTTTATCCACAGCTTTTTGCACCTTGCACCCTAAAAAGTAGACCTCTTAACATTTTGCATCATCAGAAATAAATAATAGTAGTGAAAATTGTTAAAGTGCCAAGAAACGGTCTAAATACAGGGAACTAAATTGCTAAAATCAAGTTAATGGGTCGTTTCTATACACTTTAGTATTTTCTTTTCAAATTTGTCTTCGTATTAGTCGCAAATCAAATTTATATTGTTTTGTTTAAAATATTTAGAAGTCCATGTTTTTGGATCAATAGAAACGAAAATGAGATGATTTTTTTAAACCATCTATTTGATTTGGAACTATGTTATTTTTATTAATTTAGTATTTTCTTTATAATTTTTCATAGTATTTCCAAAAAGATGTCAATTTTTTTTATAATTAGATAATTCAAACATACATTTTTTTAGGATCATTACAATAATATCATTATATCAAATATCAATATCACTAAATCAGAATTTTATTGAACTACAATCAATCCAATTACAAAGAAAATCAATCGTCAAGCTAATATTAAACTAAAAAAAAAACTCACAATAGAAAAATATTATGAATGAAGTTTTTGCAATTGAGGATTAAAAATGTAATAATGCCAAGCTTCGGAAAGCACCAATGAGATAAATTTCTCAATTTCGTCCCTCCACTGTCACATATAGGGCATGTTCTTTTGGCATATCAGTTTTAAAGATGATTTTTTAGGAGATTTTCTTTAAGATTTTATTCTTGCAGATTTGGGATGAGAATTGAAATTATGTTCTTTTATGATTTTGTTTATAAAGCAATACTTCAACGTCCCCCATTTTTGCATTTATAAGAACAACTTAAGGTTGTAAACAAGCAAAATGGATGTTGAATTGTACCTCATCCCTTGACCGAAAAAAACATATATATTGATTTTTGAATTAGATCATGTGTTCAAACGAAATCGAAGAAATTTGAGATATAAAAATATGATTTGTGAATAGAATAATAAACTTAAGGAAATTCTATAATTATTGTTTTAACTTAAAATTTTAGAGTTATTTTCCCTTCATGTATGTTTTCCCTAAAATTTTCATATTCTTTGCTGATCCAGCAAATGAATACATTATCTTATATTTCTTTGAGATTTTTCCAGAGATGTTTTCCAAAAGAATATAGATATAGATAATTCAACTCTGAAACTCTTTATCGGAGAGTGAGAGGTCAAAAGAACAAGCCCATAATGTTTCAAGAAAATGAGGGCATGCTTGTCTAGAATATTATTTTTTTTCTTTTAGAAATAAACTTATTTTTTCTCAATTTTCAAAAATAATTTCATCTTACAAAAATTTCTTTATCTCTAAAAAATACTTAAAGAAACTTTACTTTGATTTGACATAAATTAACATACTTTTTACATTCCCACATAACAAACATGATTTGACATAAATTAATTTATTTCTTACACTATTTCTCTCTTTTCCGCAATCTCTAAAAATATATACTCATTTCTAAAACATATATCTATTATTTATTTCATCTAATAAACTCAAACAAAACAACATTATCAAAACCTAAATAAAATTTAAATATCAATTTATTTGTAAAACCACTATTAGATAGAAAAGTGAGACATACGGAACCCAAGCTTTTTATATTTGTCTTTTTTAACATATTTGTGAAGTATTGTCATGGACTTTTAAAGGCCCTCGTAATAAGTATTGGTATAAAGGTATAAAAAAAATTCTTTAAAAATTATCATGTTATAATTTTCTTTGACAAATAAAAAAATAAAGAATGACACTAGTCATCCCTTAAGTTAGACATTTGTAACAATTTGATCCTTCAAGTTTAAAATATATTAGTTAGACGACTTTTCAGAAAATCTAGTGATTTGCATTGCATGTAATAATACTTTTTAAGGATAATTTTGTCAATATATATTATATTATAAAAAAATAGACAATTAACTGGAACAAATTGAGGTAAAAGGTAAAATATGATCTTTCAATTTCCTTCGCCATTTCATCGGGAAGCAAAAAGGACAACTTATTAGTTCTCTTTACTTCAAAATGTTTTTCAAGCCTTTCAAGATAAATGGAATCGTGATGTTCATAGTATGGCTGGTTGCAAGAATTCTACTGTTAGTTTATTTGATATCACGCTTACCTCTATTATGAACAAGTGAAACAAATGCATACAGTTGGAGATCTTTGGATACTTTTTCATGTCATGTGGTGTTTTTGGTAATGAACTTAAGTTGGTTCTGGAGTTGAAGAAGACACTAGCAAAGAGGCACTAAACTTCATGTTTCATGAGTTTTTTGTTTCTTTTTTTCATGAGTTGTTTATATGTAAAAATTTATTTTGCGAATATTTTGAAAAAGTGAATAGTTAAATTTTGGAAGGTCCTTTCAAAGTGAATAGTGAAATTTTGGAAGGTCCAAAGATGGAGGTATAGAGCATCCATGTTATAGCAGAGAGTATCGTCTGTCCATTTTAGTGTCACAAATATAGATTTATTGAAAATATACATATTTAATGTTTGTGTGAGTTTACACAATTGTATTCATTCATTTTATAATCATGCTTCCATATTTAGGTTGGAAAATAAACAAAGATGATAGTTCCAAAGGGATTTAATCTTCTAATCATACAAGGGGTTGTATTGATTGGCTTATATGAGTTTCTACTTTTTGAATGTTTGGATTGATTTGCATGTAATCATATATAATAAATAAAAATTGTGTGTCAAATATTTCATCTTTTGTTGTAAAATTGATATTCAACAATTTCAACATGCAATGATATTGTAAGAGTCCGAATACCAACATAACTTGAGTTAGCATGTCAAACTTGGTTTAGTTGAGTTAAGCTCAGCAGTGGAAGATTTTAAAAGCACTTGTGAAAACTGGAGAACAATTGGGAGATATTTTCACGAAAGCTCTAAATGGGGTTCGGGTTGATTATCTTTGTAACAAGTTGGGCATGATTAATATCTATGCTCCAACTTGAGGGGGAGTATTATATATTGTAGTATTATTATTATTTCTAACTATTAGAGTAATCTATTTAGGAGACCTTCCTTAGATAGGATTCCTAGATTGTGTATATATATAAGTTGTAGATGTATCTTTATTCATTCAGAAATATATGAAATTCAGTTCTCCCATTTGTTAACAACTTTCATTTTGTTCTACTTCAGTTAATTACACTTGTGGTGGTGACAGTACATGTTCTTACTGCACTTTTGCTCCTACTTTATGATCAAAAGGTCCAAATCTTCTTGTGTTGTGAAGATGACAAAGTATTGCAGTTATGTATCTATAGATACAAAGTTTTGGCATTTATGTGTAAAAAGAAGAATTCGGTCAAATCTAGATAAATTTATTTCAAAAAACTATATCTGTTAAATAGCTTAAATATTTAAGGTAGTAATATCTTGCCTTTGAGCTATGACTACTCTTTTTATTGCGAGCATCTAAGCTTTCGAAAAGATGACCAAGTGTGTTGGCTTTCTGCAATAAGAGGTAGTAGAGTGGACTCCATGAAATTCTTATGGAATCACTAACAAATGGGGATATTTGGAGTGGACAAAACTTCAAACACTTTTTGTTCAACTCCTTAGTGAAAACCAAGTGAGTTAATCTCCTTAGTGGAAAATCAAGGGAATGGACTGAAATTTGTTCTGCTTCAACTCCCTAATGGAAACAAAGTTGTCATTACTAGGCTTTCACCAGAGTTTCTTGATTTTTTCTTGAATTATTGCTTGTCGATATGGTACAGGCTGCGTCAATTTGAGTCTTTAAAATGGGATAGGATTTGAGTAGAACAGTTGAAATTATCTTCAAGTTTGATATTTGTTTGAATCATGTCAAAATAGCAAGACTACCATGACAAGCAAACTCTTGTTTTTATGCATTATTGTTTGGTGGTTGCACTTTGTATATCAATTTTGCCTTACTTGAGTTGACAGAGATGGATGGAGAGTGCAGTTTGCTTATCCTTCTTTCGTTATTGATTCCTTTTCACTTTCAGCGTGCCAAACCTTTTTTTTTAATTGTGGCTAAGTGTTAAATTGTGCTACCCTGCTCGGTTACTCTATTCGCGAAGTTTTAAGATTATAAATACAGAATAAAGACATAAAAAAGACCATCTTACATTCACCCTTCTTATCATTTGCTTCTTTCATGTACTCGATTAATCTTACTTGTTTGGAATCCAAGAAATTCAATTGGACATTCATTTTCTAGGAAATACTTCGAGTATTTGGCTTATTTTTAAAAATAAATTGAATAACAGGGTATATTATGATGATGATATTTTGATTATCATTATGCAATATTTTTATTTTTCTTTGTACATCTTATGCAATAATTATGGAACATGGCTGCAGTTCAGTATTTTGGTTTTGTTTATTGCTGGTCTTTTGATTTTTGTCTAACTAGAGTAATGTAGGTTGGCCCTTGACGGTATGTGTCAAATGGATGGCTAAAGTTTGGCATGGCAATAGCGCAAAGTGTTAAAATGGAACATGCTTTAATGCAAGGTTTCGGGAAGAGGGTGATTCCTATTTTATTGTCCTAAAGAATTTATTATCAGGTTTTTGAATGATCACTCCTTTCAGTTTGTTGTTACTCCTGCACCGTATCAAGCAGAGTGCCCGTATTAATTTTGCCGACTTAAGGTCACATTCAGTCGTGTCTATTCTGGTACCCTGGTAGAATTTGGGTATTGATCCTTGACATAGGTTTGTATTTTTGTACCGTACACTCAAATGGTTCCCTCTTTCATGATAGATATTCCGATCATTTTATTTGGGTCTTCAGTCGTGGCCTCACATTTGAACCTCGTGTTTTTAGAATGTTAAACTTGTAGTGAATAATTTGAGCTTCAACTCTCTCTATCTTTGTCTTTATTTCCGTTACACTTAAATATGTTGGGAGTTATATTAATCGTCATTCCTCGACTTTCACAATTACATATATTAGTATTAGTATTTACTTATAATTAAAATGATAACTAAATTTCGAAAAAATTAAAATTAATAGAGGAAATTGCAAAACTCTCATAAAAAAATCATTTGCTTCCATGCAAACTCAATACAACTATGTATTTCATAGAAGATTTATGTAAGTTTTACATTTAAATTTTTGTTCCGTGATTAATTACATATTAACTATGGAGGGAGATAAATGAGAAATCATACAATTTTTGTTTTCTCCATTGATCAAATATAGTTGTTTCATATGTAATACAAAATTTTATCAAGACAGAAAAAAAATACAATTATCAAGTTAAACAAGTTTTTAATAAAAGATGTCCATAATAGAAATTAAAAACACTTATATGGTTCTACATACTAGTAACCATTAACCATTATTTCCAAAACTACAACTAAATAATGAGGAATTTGAATAAATAATTTATACACAACTAATATTTGTTAATAAACTAGTAAAGTAACTGTGTATAAAATAATAAAATATCAATCTTAATAAATTTAGTTAAATCAATTGAAATATTCTTTTTTGTATTTCAAGCTTCAATTATTAGATCGATAAACTTGATTATCATTCAGTATAATTAGGGTTGTCAATGAGTCGGACTTGAAGCGGATCATGATAGCTCCGGATTAGAAAAATATAAACCGGATCCAAATCCAATGCAAGATCCTATAGGATCATCACATGTGCTACCAAATCTGGATCCAGAAAAAATCCGATACTCGACACAAAGATCCGGATCCGATTATATCGAATTTTTACAAAATTGTCCATGATATGAGAAGCATAAAAATTAAATTTTATTAAAAAAAAGGGTTAGAAAATACAAAATTTAAAGCATTAAATTGAAATAAAAAGTAAAAGAGAGTTTACGGATTACTTTTGATTTTGTTGTATACCAAGAGATGAAATTTGGAGCATAAATAAATTTGCAACCTTTTTTTTTTTTTTGTCAAATAAAACGTGCAACTATTTAGTAATAGAAATTGTGTATTGTGCGAGAAGAGAGAACAAGAGTGTGAGTAGACAGAAAGAGACGAGTGCAATTGTGTAAAAATCCTACATCTTTGTTACTATGTTGTATTATACTCCGGTCTCCATATCTTATTGGTTTAATAAAATAAATGAAATGTAATTGTTTAGTAAGTTAGAGATAATTTTATTTTCTGTCATTGGTAGGCTATAAAAAATTATACTTCCAATTTTCAGGTCAACATAAATTATGTAAAGAGAAGTAAATATGAGGAATTTTAAATTAGCTTAGTTAACCTAAGAAAAAAAATGATATAGTCAAATGGGAGATTCTATCGTGACTCTCACATCAAATTTGAGTTACCACAACTAACAAATCTCAACCACTCAAAAATAAAATGAATTTATCTTAACCATTCATTGTGTAGATTTTAAAACAACCCACCATATTGTGTATAATCCCCATAAATATATCAATTAATACATTGTACACATCAATTTTACATTGTTACCCTTAATGAATAGCTCAATTTATCAAATTATCCCTCTCATTTCATCTTCCCCAAATTTTCTCCCAACCCCTTTCCAAACCCTAACCCATCCACCACCACCACCACCACCCCTCTTTGCTCCTAGCCGCACCAGAACGATGGCGGCTAAGTGCCGCCTCCGTTCTTGATGCGACCAGAACAACAACCCTAACTAAACCGGATCGGGTGCTAAATCTTACACTTGAACTGAACCCACAAGAATAGAAAAACTGGATTAATAATTTAGTTTAGACCCATTACAAAATAACTAGAAGTAGTGAAAGATTAATGAAAAATACATGGAGGTATATAGGGTGGGTGGTAATCAAGGTTGTTGAAGTAGGTAATTTTGGGTGAAATGTGGCCCGGCCCCTATCCATTCCGATTAAAAAAGAAGAAAACAACATGATGAGGGCGGGAACTTCCCCAGGTCTTCGCCGACTGGGATCGACAATCCCAGGCCTTCACGACGGCTTGGGTAGTCTTTGTCCGATTTGTGAGTGGCGATAGTCTCAGTTCCTCTGATTTGTGTTTGGTTTTTTTTTTTTTATAAAAGGTTATATTGGGTGTTTTACAAAATAAAGGGTAAGGGTATAATTGGAATCCTATATTATTATTGGATTGTACATGATTTTGTTGAAGTTATACTTTGGACACGTGTCAAAATCTGATTGGAATTTATTGGTGTTGTTGGTGACTCACTTTGAGGTGTGAGTCACGATAGACCATCCCTGGTCAAATTATCGAAACTTACCTTTTCAAAACCCCCACGTGGTTGGCAATTTAATACAAGTGGAAATTACCTGTCAAAACTTACCTTATCAAATTTGACGTTTATAATTATTTTTTACATGTTTCTTTTTCCCTTTTCTCATTCTCTCTCTCTCTCTCTGTGAATCATGGCTTCTTCGAGTTCCGGCAATCCAATACCTGCCGCTGGTAATCACCAACCCTCAGCTCAATTAATTTGTATAATCACTTTTCAATTTATAATTCTACGCACGTTTTTTTTTTTTTATTTTGTATTTTTTATTGTGTGATAATGTGGTGTACAGTCTAATTTGGTGAGTTTTTTTTTTTTTTTTGTTTCAGAAGCAGTTCAAGTTCTTGTATCTTCTCTGGCGGACGAGTCTCCCATGGTTAGAGAAGCATCGGCTGCTTCTCTCAAAGACATCACTTCTCTGTAAGTTTACTGTTGTTCAATTTTTTAATTTAAAATTTTGTGTTCTGTTCTTATTTTTTCTTTTTCTTATTTGAAATGGTAAATACATTAATACATCATTAATACATTCAAATCTATCCAACAATACATCAGAACATCAGAATCAATCCAATTAAGTCAATGTACAAAGAATATCTAACAACAATACTAATAATAAAATTAGAAGAAAATCCCATTGGCTGTTCTAGTGTTATGTTTACTGAATGCTGTTGACATTTTATTCTAAATTGCATAATTCAATTCCTTCATGTTTTTAGAAATCCACTTCTGGTTCTTGATTGTTGCTCAACTGTATCTCGTGGTGGTCGAAGGGTATGGTTTTATTTTTTGTTTGTTTAATCATGTTATAATATGAGTAATAAAAGTCACAAAGATGAAGGTATGAGTGATGATTTATTATATGTTGAAATTTCAGAGATTTGGGAACATAGCTGGACTGTTTCAAGTCATGGCAGTTGCAATTCGTGCATTGGATAAAGATGATGTTGATCCTCACTATATGATTAAACTTGCCAAAATAGCCTCCGCAGAGATCATCTCAACCAAGGTACAATATGGCCGATATTGACCCTCAATCTATTTATAATCTGAATGTGTATGAAATTTCAATGCAGTGTAAAGTTAGCAAGTTTACGTGAATTGTTGAGATGGTTTTTTTTCAGTATACGTATAAGTTTATATTGCCTTGGTGGTATTATGCCCTTTCCCCTAGCATCTTTTAAGGAAAAAGTTTATTTTAGACTACTCATGTTATAGGAGGATACTTTTTGAGTGCAAATTCGAAGCAAAATGTGAGATTATGTTTCAAGATTATATTTAATTTTTTTTTTCAAGTTTATGTTCTAGATGACTCATTTTTTTTTTAACTTGCTTATTGTTACTTGTTTAATTTAACTTGTTTTAGGAACTCAATGCTGATTGGCAAAGGGCTGCTGCCAGTATGCTTGTGGCATTAGGTTCACATCTGCCTGATCTTGTAAGTTCGTAGTTTAGAAAAATTTGTACATTCTGAGTTGAAATATTCTCTTCAGAATTTGTGTTCACGTGTCAATTTGGGACACACTCTGTAAATAAATGATGCAGACCTTTTTTTTACTGTCAGATGATGGAGGAAATATTTCTTCATCTCTCTGGTTCAAATTCAGCTCTTCCAGCTATGGTTCAGATACTTGCAGACTTTGCTTTATCTGACGGTTTGCCTTTGTCTTTAGTTTCTTACTCTGATCTTTGATCAAATTAATCTGGATATCAAATGTATGATTTATTTTCATTAGCTGATTCTCTAGTGTATTTTTTTTCATACCCGCAGCCTTTCAGTTCACTCCACGGCTCAAAGGTGTGCTTACAAGGATCCTGCCCATTCTTGGGAATGTAAAAGATATCCACCGGCAAATATTTGCAAATGGTATGCTATTTTTGGCTAGTCAGTGTTTTTGGTGTTATACTTAAATGGATAAATTATTATGATAAAGAATTCAAATATGTAGTATCTGTCTTGCAAATTTAATCCCCTAACCAATGGGCTTAGAAGATGGATGCATGTGGAATATCGGGTATGGTCCTGATTAAGATGACGACAACCATTTTACATTGCAATTCTTTCAGTTAAAAAAGTTGCATTTCTGTTGTGAAGATTAAATGGATGTATATTATTGAACTTTCTTGTCATGCGTGGCACTATAAATAATTGGAAGTTCTCAGTGATGCAGAAACGTATCCACACTCGATAAAGGATTGTAAAGATAATCATGTCGTTTATTTATGCTTTTAAGTTTCAAATTATATTAGTTTTCCACATTCCATTTTCTTTGGTTATGTTTAGTAGTAGTAACACCATAACATAATCATCTCTGATAAGAATTAGGTACATCCACCATGCTGATCATTGTTTTTACTTATACTGAGCAACTTTTTGTTCTTTTCCAGCTATTAAGTCCTGGTGTCAGGCCTGTTGGCAATATAGTGTTGATTGCCCACTGTTTACAGTTATTGACGGTGATGTCATGTGAGACCCACATACTTCTGCCTTATTCATTTTATTATTATTCGAATATGATTACTTTGATTTAATTGTGTCATTTGGTGCAGGTCTTTCCTGAACTCTGCATTCGAACTTCTATTGAGAGTTTGGGCTACTTCACGGGATATTAAGGTCTTCAATTTACAATATACATATGATTTCCTTTCTTCTATTACAAGCTCATATTTTACAAAATCCTGGTGTCTGCACAATGACTCACATGCTTCTTTGCATGTTATAGTTTTATGAAATAGCTACTTAGTGGACATATTTGAGCATGTTGCGTTTTACTCACACTTGTGGATAATTCTTTCTAAGAAGGTTGATATATTAAGTTTCATGTACTGGAGACTTGAAACTGCTTTGATGGATGTTAATGTCTTTCTTCTTAGAGCTAAACAGGAGAGACACCATTTATTAGTTGTGTCTTAGACATGTTTTGGGCTAGAATCCTCCAGCTAAATGTTGTAATTTGGCGCTGTTTCGCCATAGTCATCTTGTCGAGCCTTTCACTTGGTCATGTAGATAAATTAAAGTTCTATCGCCTCATTGATTTATGCACTATGGGGATACAAAATTATCCTAAGCTTTACAAGTCCATGCCAAGACTACGTAAAGGGCATAGTCTGCAAGGACTTCATAAAACCATTACTGCCTTTCATGTAGTTTTAAGGGTTTGATTGTACCAATAAAGTTAAATAGGAAACAGGGGATTTGTTAATGATATACTATCTTTGATTCTTCAGGTACGCGTTTCAACTGTTGAGGCTTTAGGCCAGATGGTTGGTCTTGTAACCAGAACGCAATTGAAGTCGGCTTTACCAAGACTTGTGCCCACTGTTTTAGAATTGTATGACTTGCTGTTAGTTCTCGCTTTTAATATATATATTCATATTTTGTTGAATAATATGTGAAACTGTCCTACCTTTTGCTAATGTGTTCATAGTTAAATACTGTTTAATGTAGATGCACACCAGCAATTATTTTAGATTAGTGTAATTTTTTTATATCAAACGCGAACTAAGAGCTATCTTTTGGTTTCTTTATTTTAATTTAATTTAATTTAATTTTAGGTACAAGAAAGATCAAGATACTGCCTTTGTGGCCACATGTAGTCTCCACAATCTCTTGAATGCTTCCTTACTTTCAGAAAGTGGTCCACCTTTGCTAGATTTTGAGGTCAGTGAAGATAGATTGATTTAACATTGAGAGGTTTGGAAGTTGATTTTATTCATTGTCATGCTTTGTGAAATGTTAAGTCCTAGAACTTTGACTTCTATTATTGTCGATTTTCAAATATTCAACCATTACACTTCCAAGGTGTAGTTGCCACTATTCTCCTAGGTTTCATTTTTTATAGTTTATTCTAATGCACAGCATTCTGCATGTCAGGTGCCATGAACCCCGGTATTCACATTTAAAAATGTCCTAAATATTAATTTGAGGTTAACGTTCTTTGTTTTGGAATTTATGAATTTCAAGTTTTCTTTTTCCCAAGCTCATGCAAGATAACTCTAATTTATTTGGAGTTACATGATGAAGTTCCCACATTAAGTCAGTTTTGAGTTTAAGGTTATATAGAGGTGTAGTTTTATGAAGAGTTTTACTTTTTATTTAATAATCTCATCCAGTTCTTCAGACATTGCTTAAATAAGTTTTAAATTCTCAGGACCTTACTGTAATTTTATCAACACTTCTTCCAGTGGTTTGCTTCAGTAGTGACAGTAAACAGCACTTGGGTTTTTCGATGGGACTGAAGGTAGAATTTATCTGATTGTTTCCAGTTCATCCTTTCTAATGCACACATTCGTTATATACTAAAACTTTTCGGCTTGAGTATATTGTTATATTTTATGATATGTCTGAGTTACCAATCTTCATCTCTCATGAGCAAGCAATTTATCTATGTATAGGCAACTGAAGCATTTGATAGCTTCTTGATATATTTTTTCTTCTTTTTCTACTTTGAATGTATTGTTTGCAATATTTATCTCTCCCGTGCTTTTAATAAAACCTGATATGTTCTCTATTTCCTAATTAAATTCTAGAAAGGTTTTTTATTTTTTATGATAGTAAGATAGTTATATTATTCCCTTGATCTGTTAATAATTTATATACCTCATGCGAGTTGCAGACCTACAATGAAGTTCAACACTGCTTTCTCACGGTTGGTCTGGTTTACCCAGAAGATTTGTTCGCGTTCCTTCTCAACGTGGGTACCATTGCAACTATTTGTATAACTGCAAATTTGAGTTAGTTGTTTACCTATGCAAAGGCATAAAATTCTCTAACAACACGAAAATGAAAATATGAATAAAGAGTGCAGAACTTTTGGGGTTTGACTCCATTACTTATGTCATATGGTCCTGATGTCTTGTTGAATCAATCTTTGCTGTTTCAGAAATGCAGGTTGAGAGAAGAACCTCTAACTTTTGGTGCACTTTCTGTCTTAAAGCATCTTTTGCCAAGGTTACTTCCCATCATCTCGTTCTATAAAGAATCATATTCTGTGATATTATACTTACTCTCTTTAATTCATTCTGAAGATTGTCTGAGGCTTGGCACACTAAAAGACCATTGCTAGTTGAAGCAGTGAATCATTTGTTAGACGAGCGTGAATTGGCTGTTCGCAAGGCACTTGCAGAGGTAGTATCTTATGAGAAAGTACTTATTCTTGTCGAAATGAATACATGCTTATTAATTTAAATAGTGACCATTTTTTCGTGGTTGTAGTTGATTGTCGTAATGGCTTCCCACTGCTACTTGGTTGGTCCATCAGGAGAGTCATTTGTGGAATATTTAGTACGCAACGGTGCAATGCCAGATCTGGATAGGGAAGACACTGAGAGTTCTAAGGAGATTATCCGCCCAATCGGCTCTTACTATCCTTTTTTGTACAAGAAAACAGAGGTTGGATCTTTTCTCTGAATTTGGAGGATTAGGTTTTACTGCATAGCAGCGAATGTGATAATTGAAGTTGACAATCTACTAACTTGCATTTTTGCAGAATGAAATTTAGTAATTATTCTTTTAAAGTAACAGGTATAGCCTTGTCTAGGTTATATTTTATTAAACTTATAAGTTATAACCTTTCATAACAAATAGAATAATATACTTTTTTTAAAACTTAAATTAGTATATTATTTACTCTTTGTTTTTTTAAATCACGAAAGCACCATATATGAACTAGGACAAGCGAAATGAAATTATTGTCCCAGTATGATTTACTTTATATGTGTTCAAGCTGTAATTCTCTAGAAAATAATGGTTTATAGAGCTTGGTTATAAATGTGGAATGACTTATAGAATACACGTAACCTGATAATGCTACCAGCAGCAGTCATCTTTCATATTTAGTAATATACAAATTGAATTACTTAAAATAAGAGAAACGGCAGCACTATTATGAAGATGCAGAATTTTATCATACTTGAAGTGAGTCATAGTGCTTTGAAATCGAGGAATCTACACTATCAATGATTGTTATTTTTGTGAATTTTTTGGGAGATGCAGAACATAGTGATTGATCTTTTAAGGGTTGGCGCCCATTAATTAAATTTGTTCTTTCTTTGACGGCAAAGTAGCATATGATCATGTTTATAATATAAATTGTCATCTGTGTTTGGTGAAAGGAAAGTTTAACCCTGAAAACTCTTCTGGTTTTCAACCTCGTTTTCATGGAAAAAAAGGAAGTATTTGATTGCTCTTTATCACGTCGGAGATGAGAAATTACCACTTGTGTGATATTTGCACAAATCATGTTCTTGATTGCATACTATCCTCTTAAAATGCTACGACCATTTGCAGGTTAAGATTGGAGGGGTGTGTCCTACAGATTTACGTTCAGTTTGTGAAAAAGGTCTTCTTTTAATAACTGTAACCATTCCTGAAATGGAGGTATGCTGCTGGATCTCATCTAGCTCCCTTCCACCTGTGTCCTCGTCTTTCTCTATTAATGTTTTTTTGTTGGTTGGTGGATTTTATCATAATTTGTATGTTATTTCAGCATGTTCTCTGGCCCTTTTTGTTGAAAATGATCATACCGCGAAATTACACTGGTGCAGTTGCCATGGTAGGTCAATTATGTGTAATTGTAACATGTTATGGAATTTTATCATTCTTATAGGCATGTCTTTGTCAATAATAAATGGATTCTCGTAAATTGAATCTAGTGTTATGTTATTTCCTTGGTGTTCTAATCTTCCTTTATAGGTTTGCAGATGCATCTCAGAATTATGCAGACATAAGCATAGTCAAAGCGATATGATTCTTTCTGATTGTAAAGCTCGTTCTGATATTCCTAGTCCTGAGGTTTGATCTCTCTCTCTCTCTCTCTTTTAGTGTAGTCATGTAAGGGCTAACCCAACTGGGTTGGGGGGGGGGGGGGGATTTGGGCTGCTAACAATTAATTGGGGGTGGAGGGGGGGGGGTAGCTGGGGAGCTCGCGTCTATGCGCCTGCCAACTGCCTGCGCCCAGGAAGCAATCACTTGGCGTCCCCTGATTAAAATATTATTATTATTTTTAGTTTAGTTTTGAGTTTGTATTATTATTTAATAGTGTAGTATATTTATGTGATTTGTGATATAGTTTCTAGTTCAAATTTTTTTGTTTAACTGTTATTGTTCATATTTTTTATGACATTTTAATTTATTGAATTAAAATTTAATTTCATTTTAAAAAATGACAATTAAAACTAAATCATTTAATTAGAATATAGGTGGTTATATATATTTGAACAATATAATTTTTCAATTACTTTGAAAATATAATTTAAACACTTAGACAAAAAAATTCAAATTCATACTTTATTTATAATATTTTTGTAAACATATTTTTGTGTTGAAATTTTTGTTAATATATTTATCACATTAAATCACCAACATGAATTTTAATAACTTGCAATGAAAAATAATTGGAACAATACGATTTAATTTGATTAATAAAATAAGAACAAACAATTTAACATACACTTAAGCAAGAAAACACTTAACAAAATAAAACCAAACAAGTGGAAAAACACTTAAGCAATATAACACCTAAACAAAATACAAATTATTGAAAGGGTCTAAGGAAAGAAATTAAAAAAAAGGGCTTACAAAAAGCTTATTTTCAGGTTCGTCTGGAGGTTCGTCAAGTGATGGAAGAGGTGGTTTTGATCTTAATTAATTAAAATCTTGTCATATCCAATTGCCAATGATGTGTGTTATTGTATTTCATTTTATTTTCCTTCGTTGCGTGCTAGGACTTTTTTTAATTCAATGATGTATTTTCGTGTTGTACTCTGGCAATCGAATGAATGTTTTTATTATTATTATTCTTAATTTATATATTTTAATATTATTATTAATTTAATTATATTATTATTATAATGGTGAGAGTGGGGAAGAATTAATTGAGATTAAATGGAGTAGGAAGCCCCATGATTGGATTTGGATAGACAGGGGCTGGGGCTGGGGGCAGGGGCAGCTGGGGAGCTCCGGAGCTCCCTCCCTAGCCCCCAACATTGGGTTTGCCCTAATGTCTTTTTTTGACAGAAATATATACTGAAAAACTATCTTATGAGAATGCAGGATCTTTTTGCTCGTCTTGTGGTGCTGCTTCATAATCCACTGGCAAGGGAGCAGCTGGTGACTCAGATATTATCAGTAAGTATGTTTTACCCCGTTTTGTTGTGTAAAACGTGCAAAATCATTCATACCTGGATTATGCAGCTATCAGGATTAATAAATTATTTATTAGATTGAACTATATGGTAGTGGTGTCATTAGACTACAGCTTCGAATGTTCAACAAGAAAATGTTGCCACTGTATATCCTTGGTGTGAGAACACTTTGATTTATAGTGGATCTGATACTATTATGCCACTTAACATACCTTTTCTCATCTAAAAAACGCTTGCTAATATTGACCTTGGCATAACTTATGTTTGTTTAATGGGTTCTTCAGCAAATGCCAATATATTGATGCTGAAATTCCTCAAGGTGTAATTTTCCTTGTAGTATTAGGTTTACTTTTTCACTAGTTGATGACATGGATCCTTTTTATTTTAATATGGTTGACTGGGCAGTGCTATTGATCATGGAAGCTTATGGGAGATGATAAAACCCGTGGAGAAGTTGTGTAAATAATGTCTTCATTGTAGACAGTTGTGTACGACTAAACCTTTAGCCAGTGGACTGTTGGTTTCATGGTTGAAAGAATAAGATATCAATGGATTGGGTTATGGGAGCTTTATGGTCTTTTAAAGGTGTAGAAATGATGCAGTGATATGTGATGTGGATTATTTGGATCTCATAATTATGTAGGCTCTGCTACATGAATCCTCTTATTCCAATCTTTTTTATTGTGCCATAAACATATCTAAACCACATGCAGCCTTTCTAATCCTCTCAGTCTAAGTAACTTTTGGGAAAGTCTTCCTCTAGGGGTTCTAATCACCCCAGATATCACCACTTTACCCATTTGGCTCAAGTGGCAGCCTTTTCTGAATGTGCCCAGGCCGACCGAAAGAGTATGAAATAGATCTTGGGCAATGCACACGGTCTCACATCCTTCCCCTGCAGCTTAGCTTCTTGGCGTTACCTTGACTGAACTGATAAGTAAGATGTCGAGAACCTAATATAATGTATTAGGATAACCTTTCTTTTTATATGTTATGGAGCTTATAGGGAATACCATTGTGGATGAATCGGCAGGAAAATTATAGGCATTAGGGTTTAGTTCCGACTTTCTTTAATTATGACTAGTTTGTCCTTGATCCTAGAAAAATATTTTGTGATTCATAGACTCTGTTCCTTTTTATGAGCCATTTATAAATCATTACAGCTTTTCCTGCTAGCCCAAGTGCAAGCAAAGCCTCTATTATACTGATCTAGGGTACTTATTGAGAATCATCAATCATGCAAATTATAATTTATTTAATGTTGAGTTCCTTTTATGCCAAGTAATTATTAGCATAAAATCAAGTCACAGCTTGTTTTTGTGAGTAGGAACATTAACTATGTCTATGTTGTTTCTGCAGGTCCTGTATCACTTAGCTTCTCTATTTCCCAAGAATATCATCTTATTTTGGCAAGATGAGGTATATCAGCTTGATCTTGGCTGTTAATTTTAGAAGTTGCGAGCATCTAGCAATGCTTTTATATATCATTGATTGTGCATGTGGGAATCAAATGTATTTCATTATAAACTAATTTGAATGAAATTCTGAAGTCAGAAAAAGAATAGGACTGACTAGGGTTGGAAAGGGAAGTGGTTCAGTCAACTCTATAAAAATGTATTCATATATGTAGCTTGTTCAAGAATACTGAAAAAATGTTTATATTCCCCCCGCAGAGAAACTGACACATTGAGAAGTAGGTAGTCAGAAGTCTTTGAAATGATTGATGGAATTGACATTTACTAGCAGCTCAAACTTTAAAAATAAATATAATGATCCACTCCTAATACTAAGACAAAGACTAAATTCAAACAGAGAAATATTTTCTAATGAAGCAATCATGGATTGTTTCTAGATTCTCAGGAAATCATTAAAGGTAAAGGAAAGTTCTATAGACCTTGCTTCTTTTCTGATTTCAAATTCATTCAATTGAAGTTCTACTTTTCTCTTTTATTGGAATATTATCTTCATAATGATGTCTTACAATATTATGAGCACTGATTTGAAACTAGTGTGACAATATTTTGATCATCAACCACACTCAAGAATCTTTTTTTTGCTGGTGGCACTTGTTGTGTGGCATATTTAAGTTTGGATAGCATAATGATGAAACCCAAGCAAACCATTACAAAAATGGCGTAACTTCTAATGGAGCATTGGCATCTATTAATTTTCAATGGAGTTCTTGCACCTTTTTGATAGCCATTTTACTTTTTTTTTAATTTTTTCCAATTCGTATACAGGATGTCTTGTGATGTTTAATTAGTATCTTACTGCTATTTCAGCTACATTTATAATTTTTTTTCTAGTATTATGTACATTTGAGACTGGGTGTTGTCAGTGTGTGTATCCTTATTTACTTGTAAATTAGTGGTTATACATTTATAAATTTGGTTAATTTTCTGTTTTTTCATTGTGTTATGTGGGAAACTTTTATGCATAGGTAGAAGACAGATGCACAGTTATTAATCTTTTTGTACTAATCATTTTGTCCTCTTCTGTAAGCTCTAGATTCCCAAAATGAAAGCTTATGTTAGTGATCCTGAAGACTTAAAGCAAGATCCATTATATCAAGAGACCTGGGATGACATGGTTATTAATGTAAGCTGTTCTTTTTAATCCTTGTGTTCCTACAGGCTACAGCGATATCTTATTTCCTAGCCTTTATAGACAGTAATCATACTTATATTCAGGCAAAAGTTTGTCACCGCATATAATATTTTATTTTATTTTGGGTAAAAGTTCTTATTTATATTGTTCCATCAATACTCAAGAATTACAAGAGGAATGTTTACTTTGATAAAACTTTTCAAATTTTACTTTCGATATGATTGTGTGCTCTTACTTTCTTGCGATGCAAGAAACAAGTGTTTTTGATGCTACAATGGCTTAAATAGATAGATCCAATCAGCTGATTTTGGGTAGGGACCACAGGCTTTTCCTGTAGGCTACTAATATATAACTTTGTGGCCAACAGTTTGTTGCAGAATCCTTGGATGTAATTCAGGATGTCGATTGGGTAATTTCTCTAGGAAATTCTTTTGCAAAACAATATGAACTTTATTCATCAGAGGATGAGCATTCTGCATTGCTTCATAGGTATGGACCATTATCATGCTGTATTCTATACTTCATGGAACAGATAGGACCTACCATATAACTATCTTTTTTCTTTGTGATGTCTGCTTTTATTTACCCCAACTGGAGGGCCTATATAGAGGAAACAGCAATAACTTTCTTCAGCAATGGGTTCATTTTTCTTTCATGTATGACAAGTATTTGCTTTATTACAGCGAGAAGGTTTTGCTTATCGGTGCCTGCTACCATGTTATTCAGGAAGAACTGTATTTGCTAAATTTGTATCTTCTTCGTTATGCTTCTTTTAATATACCTAAATTTACGTATTTCTATTATGAATCTCCAGACTATACTCTTTTGTTTCAGTTATTGGTTTTGAAAAAAAAAATTACGATTGTTCAAAGTGAGCCATTGTTTGGTCTGTTTATATGGGCATGGTATTTCAATCAAAGTTGTTAACGTCTTTATAGATTGATGACCAGCTTTTGGAAGGAGAACATACATAGCAAATTCAGATAAGTTAGAATAGGACATTGTTGAGTTAAATTTAGTTATTGAGCTATAAAATTTAAACTAGTGTACTGACTTTTTTATTGGTTATGCTTATGCTTTTAGATTTTACCTATCATCACCACATTTACATGCATGTCTGATTCCAATTTGAGGCCTGCAATGGCACAAGCTGCAGTGTGTTGGTCTTTCCTATTGCAGGTGTCTTGGCATCTTGCTGCAGAAAGTTAATGACAGAACCTATGTTAGTGCAAAGATTGATTTGATGTACATGCAATCTAACATTTCTTTGCCAGTGAACAGACTTGGTTTGGCAAAGGCCATGGGATTGGTAAATTTTTCTTGTCGCATAAACTGCTGATGTTTATACTTAGTTCTTCATCTCAAGTCTGGGCGAGATACTATTCTAGGCTGATTTTATTGAATAAATGATGATTATGGCTTCACCGACTACCAGGTTGCTGCGTCGCACTTGGACACTGTTCTGGAAAAGCTAAAAGACATTCTTGATAACGTCGGTCATAGCATCTTCCAAAGGTATATTCTGGTTTCATAAGTTGGCTCTGGTTTTTGAAGTCTATTAAAAGTTGAGAAAAGTTTATGAAATAATAACTTCCACACTTCTATTTCTTTCCTATCAGGTACCATGCATTGACTGTAGATGTAATAACTTGGTTAAAAGTTAATCCTTGTTGATGCTTGTTGTGTGCTTACTTGTTCATCACTATCATTTGTATTTGTTGATTCACTATATAATTGGTGTGTCACATGTAAGTTGCTTGTAGTGTGAATCCGTTTTGTGTTTGAGTTCATCACCACTTTGGTAATTAACTAAGATATATTAAGTTGTATCAGGTATCATATGAATCTAAATATACTAACAAGTGCTAATGCTTTTGCAGTTATATCGTACTTTAAATAATGTAAACTATATTGCAGGATTCTATCATTCTTTTCTGATAGAGCTAAAATGGAAGAATCAGATGATGTTCATGCTGCTTTGGCTCTTATGTACGGGTATGCTGCAAAATATGCCCCATCAACAGTTATTGAAGCCAGAATAGATGCGCTTGTGGTACGGCGAAGTCATTAATTTGTTGTTGATCTACCATGCTTGTGTGATTTGAGTTTCAATGTGAAATGTATATCATCATACATCTTCTTGTTCCTTTTTTAATGTTGTGTTAATTGCATGTTGATACATAATTTTTGAAATTAATAACTGCTTGAGACCTATGCAGGGTAGAAGCAACTATCTGACTATAGAGCATATTGACTATCTGCATCATATGATGCATAACGTTTCAACTCATTAGTCATTACTGCTCAAAACTTGTATAATAAAAGAAATGTGTTTTACTACACCAACGTGGGCATGTTCAAAGGAATCTGTGATGTTCTTTCTTTTGACATCCAACAACTTTTGAGTGCTGCTAGACTGCTGGGTATCGGTGAAATGCTTGATAGGAAATGTTAAGGGCAGACATTTTCTTATGTTATTTCTTGTCAATAAATCATTCTTATACGTATAGTTTGAGGATTTAAATGATGCAGTCAATCCTATATCACACTTCTTTTTTGCATGAACTAACCTTTTTCTTTGGAGTGAAAAGAACCCTGTAGCTTACTCTTTGTGAAGTTTGACTATACTTGTACTATCAAATCTACAAATATTTACGTAGTGCTGATATGTTTTCTCATCTTATTGCAGATGAATTTTATTCTTCAATGTTTAATTTGGCTTCTATTTTGATATGGTCGCTTGGCCTTGACATTTCTGTTGTATTGCTTTACAGGGTACTAATATGCTATCACGTCTTCTTAATGTACGCCATCCTACAGCAAAGCAGGCTGTTATCACAGCTATTAATTTACTAGGTTTGTAATTTCAACAAAATATTACTCCCTCCGTCCCATTTATTTTGCTCCCTTGGTTCGGTTAACCCGGTCAACTTGACTAAATTTATAATAATTATAATAAATAATTTAATTAATATATTTCAGTAATAAGTTGATAATATCATATGACACCATATATATTAATATTTAAAAGGTTTAATACACCACAAATGTGAATAATTTAATATGATAAGTCACTTAAAAGTTTGACCGAGTACTGTAGCATTTGAAGCAAAATAAATGGGACGGAGGGAGTATTTTGGACTCATGATCTTTGCTATTTTTCTTTTGTTCTTGTGCGCTAGAATGATCTCTCTGCTTTTTCTGTAACCTACATTCCTTACAGCATTTGGTAAGCTCGTTCATTTCACTACCATCATGTGACCTATACCAGGAGTCTTTTAGCAAACAACGAGTCCATTTGATTCCATACATGCTTGAACTGGCTTGTTCATTATCTTTCTTCAAAAAGCATTATTTTTCGTTGTTGAGAAGTGAGAACTGCAACTATATTAGAAAGATCAGCAGGAATTAAGAGATCACGGTCAGGGTCCATAATGATGTAGCAGAAAATAGAGCATTTGCTGGCTTGACAATGGTTTATGTTTTGTCTTCTGCATCTTATGTGCCATACATCCCAATATAACATGCAGTTTAGGATGTACTTACTCTTTAGTCAAATCTATTAAGGAATTAAATTGATAACCTCGTCAATGCAGGTCAGGCTGTCATTGGTGCTGCCGAAAGTGGAACATCATTCCCATTGAAAAAGAGAGATGTACTTCTTGACTACATATTGACTTTAATGGGTCGTGATGATGAAGATGGAAATTCTGATTCTAATCTGGATCTTCTGCACACTCAGGTTTGTTTTACATGGGAGTCAGGTTTGATCTTGTTTGACATTCTTTTTTTCTGCTAACAAACCATATCAGTTCTACAAAGGTGCCCATTCTAGGATCTGTTGTATTTCTCACTCAGTTGTGTCATGGACTTTTGCTCCTTGCATTTAGGAGAGGGAAGGCTGCAATTCTTTAAGAGAGAATAAAAAAAACTAAGAGGAGGAGAAAAAAAAATTCTCAGTTGAGGATGCACTCTTTGCTACTAGACTGTTTCTTTTTATCAGGGAATGTGATGGAAATGGCTTTTCTTTTTGAGTATTATCTGATTTAGAGATACATAGATAATTGCATCATGCATTCTCCCTTCTGACTAACCTTAATGAATCACGGGCCCATCTCACTTGTTATATAAACTTAATGACTATCGACTATTAACAAAAAGACAGCAGATGTAATATTAGCCTATTCATTATCTTTCATAATTTTTTAGAGTTCATGTCATTCTACATATGGTTATCTTTTGTTCTAGCCAGCAAAACGTTTTTTTGCAGCTACCTCATATATATTAAAAAATATGAAGACAATAACATTCGATTTAAATATAAAACCATAGTTAACACATGCTCTTACGTTAAACATGACTTGGCCCCTTTGTCCTTTACTTTACTCTTCTGGCTGAGTCCTTAAGTCTAACTTTTTCTGTTAAATCTTGCATGAACTCTGTGTAACATAGCTGATGACATCTTTAGGCTGTATTTTCATTTTACCTGTTACCTTATTTTGTCAGCTTTTGCTTGAAGTTTAGTTATTTTGCTAGCTTTTGCTTTCAGTTACCTGAATTTGGATGTTTTTGTGCAGTCCCTTGCTCTAAGTGCTTGTACTACTTTGGTCTCTGTGGAGCCTAAATTGACAATTGAAACACGAAACCTTGTTTTGAAGGTGCAGTCAGTTATTTATTTGTGAAATATGACTCTACTGCTTTCTAAATAATTCCCATTTTTTACAGGCCACCTTAGGGTTTTTTGGCTTACCAAATGACCCTCTCGACGTTATCAGTGGACTTATAAACAATCTTATAACTCTTCTCTGTGTCATTCTGGTTACAAGGTATTTTTTCTTTCCAAAACTACTAGGTTTAATTCACTTGACATGGTTATTTGCATCCAATATTTGGAGTTCGAGATTTTCTTATGCATGTTTGTGATGTCTTCAAACTGTGGTCACCCATCAATCAGAGACCAGTTAAGACAAATATACAAAATCTGGTAACCATTAAATAAATAATATTCCTTTGTTCACAGCTTTACCAGTTAAAAGAACATGACTTCTTTGTTAAGGATGAATTTGTTAGTTAAATGTAAGATCCTATTTATATATGTGAGGAAACTAGAGAATCCTTGCCCCTGAGTGGACATTTTGCCAAAAATGGTTGGCAATCGTTTCTTGCATGTTAGGATAGGTTAGACAAGGTGCACTGGATCAGTATCATGAACAGTCTGCAACTAGAGGAGAAGAAACTTTGTATTAAGTAAAGCAACTAGAGGAGAAGAAACTTTGTATTAATTACTTAAATACAAGTATTCTGAAGTCTGAGCTGCTATATATCATGTATTTTGGTTGGAAATCAAGGCTGTCTGAAGCAGTTTTGAATTTATAGATTCGTTTCTAAAGCCAATACTACTTTTAAGACATCTGGTTTACACATTTTTTATCTTAAATAGAATAAATATTTCTAAATCTTAAAATGGAAACCTAAATCGCGATGCTTGAATCGGATTCTATAAGTAAGAGGTTGAGGTGGTATTGATTGTTTTGAGTGTTTCTAAAGATTCCTAGGGATTGTGGGAAAAATGAAAAATATGTTTGGACTGTGAGTTGCAATAGTCGACTGCTTGGCATCTTTAAAGAACATGGGTTTTTCTTTATAGATTTCGTTTAGTCCCCTTTAGTGTCTATTATGTGGTCTGATGTCGTTACGATGATTCTTTTTGGCATCCTAGTTAATATTAACCCTTGTGGGTATACGAGGAAGCCTTTGGATAGTTTGCACATATTTTGCTAACCGTTTTGACAAGTTATTTTTTATCAGTGGAGAGGATGGAAGAAGTCGAGCAGAACAGCTACTTCATATATTGAGACAGATTGATCCATATGTTTCCTCCTCTGTTGAATATCAGAGAAATAGAGGTTGTCTTGCGGCTCATGAGATGCTTCTTAAGTTTCGGACCATATGTGTTGGTGGGTACTGTTCGCTTGGGTGCCAAGGAAGTTGCACTCATTCCAAACAAATTGACCGTGCTTCAAATTCCAATTTTTCCAATCTACCATGTTAGTCTCTCTATCAGCTTTCAAATGTTCGTTACTCTGATTTCTCAATTCTTACATGGCATTTATGCTGTGTCTACTATTGTAGCTGCATTTGTATCCCCAAGTCGAGAGGCTTTGTGTTTAGGAGAGCGGATCATGGTTTATCTTCCGCGTTGTGCAGATACAAATCCTGAAGTTAGAAAATTATCTGCTCAGGTCTGTAATTGGTGGATGCTTTATATAGTTCTAAAATGTTTGTGACCAATAAAAAATCTATATGAATTAATGTGCGTGTTTGTTGTCTCTTCTCCCTTATTATATGTATTTTGAAATAGCAGTTTTGACATTTTTCCTTCTCTCTGCAGATTCTTGATTTGTTTTTCAGTATATCTCTCTCATTGCCAAGGTCTGTGAACTCGAGTTCTGGACTTGATATTGAAATGTGTTATAGTGCTTTGACAGCACTTGAGGACGTTATTGCTATCTTGAGAAGTGTAAGTCAACAACAACTCTCTCTTCATTTGAAAATTCTTTAAATTTATACTGATACTTTTTATATGCAAAGAGGTTTTGTTGCTATCTTGCGATGTGCAAGTCAAACTACTAACTCTCGTCCTATAAAAACTATTTAGTTTATCACACTTTCTTATGGAAAGCAGAATGATAATATAGGATTTTTTGGTCTTATATTCTGCTTCTTCTTTTGCTTATAGGATGCCTCACTTGATCCATCAGAGGTGTTCAACAGAGTTGTTTCCTCAGTTTGTATATTATTTACTAAGGATGAGGTAAGAATTTAAACATACTAGTCTCTGTTGGCATCACTTTCTGAGATACTTGGAAATATTTAGATTAGCTATTTAACTCATTCTCCCTTCAATATATACAGCTTGTTGCTGGCCTACGTGTCTGCTCAGCAGCCATATGTGACAAGGTCAAGCAATCTGCTGAAGGTGCGATTCAAGCTGTGATTGAATTCATCACAATGAGAGGGAAAGAGCTGACTGAGGCTGATATCTCAAGGTTGAGTGAGACAATTGTGACTTAGGTGTTAATTGTTTTGAACTGTTTCAAGAATTGAACTATTCCTTCCCTGAAGGAAAAATAGATTTGCTTTTGTTCTAACTTTGGTCCCTATGTATACTAACAGGACAACACAATCTTTGCTTTCTGCTTCGATTCATGTAACCGAGAAATATCTACGTCATGAAACTCTTGGGGCTGTATCCTTCTTATTTCCTTTTCATTTATCATAACCCCGTGATGGTGCCACCGATACACTTTCTCATAGCTGCTGAAAACAGGAAATAATTCATGTTCAAATTATTCAATTCTATTGTCATAATATGGTTTCTTTGACTGTGGAAAGATGTCTTCTCTGGCTGAGAATACCAGCTCAAGGATTGTTTTCAATGAAGTTTTGGCTACTGCTGAGAAAGATATAGCCACTAAAGATGTATCCAGACTACGCGGTGGCTGGCCAATACAGGACGCATTTCATGTGAGTTGAACACTGGCTTTTATTATCATATAAGTTGCTCACCTCCTAACATTTTTCTCCGGGCATCTGTTTGCTTTACTCTCTAATGGGTTTGCTTTCACCATTAGTTCTACCTTTTTCCCTAGCCTTGCAAATTCCACTAGTTGGTAGTTTTTTCAACTTTCTCTGAATGTATTCTGTTTTAATGCCATGTATTAAAGTTATTTTTTTCTCCATCTTTAAGTACCACTTCTGTCTTTCCCTTTTTACCTTTCTGTTTATCATTTTTTTGATATTCCGTTGATGGCGCAGGACCCTTTTTCGGTGGGGGTGGGTGGGCAGGGTGAAATAAAATTGTCTTTTTATTAATTATGAATCCATTCATCCACCAAACAACATTATGTTTTAATTTCTTTATTTCTTTTTTTACCTTCCTTTTTCGATCTCAAAATTTTCCTTCATTTTTATCTCAATTTTTTATTACCGAAACAAAAGAAATGAAGAAATTGAAACATAATATTGTTTGGTGGATGGATGAATTCATAATTAATAAAGATTTTTTTTATAAAGAAATAAAGAAATTATAACATGATATTGTTTGGTGTCAAACTTGAATTTTGCGAGAAAGAATTTGAAGGAGAATTACTCAACAGTTTGAATAATAATTCGTAGCGAAAATAAATGAGATTATTATCACCAAATAAAAACTCAGAAAAATATAAAGAAAAAAATTGAGATAGAAATAAAAAAAAATTTTGAACATAAAATAAAAAAACAAATTGAAACAGAAATAAAGAAAAAAATGAGATGAAAATAAAGAAAAATTTTGAGACCATAAAACCGAAGGAAACAAATGAAATGAAGAAATTGAAACATAATATTTTTTGTGGATGGTCGAATTCATATTTAATGAAGTATTTTTTTTGATAAATTAATAAAGAAACAATTTATTTGTTATAAAAGGGGCAGGGGTAGTTTTGGAATAAAATATTCAATACTATAACAGAGGGGGGGTAAGTGTTACAATTGATACTTTAGGTGGGTAACTGATACTTTAGGTGGGTAACTGATACTCACCCCATACTTTAAGGGGGGAAACTGTATTTCACCCATATCATAATACTGAAGAAGTTTCAAAAATACTATTTGGCTTCATCACCACTGTCATATTATCTCTATTGATTTAAATATCCCCAAACTCCTGAAGCATCAACATATTAGGTACTTGCTTTGCCATCTGGTATCTCAGTATTCCCAATGATTGAGAATCTTTTATTGGTTATTGACTTGTGTCTGGCTACCTAGTTCTACAATACCAAAATTACTTTTCCAGACAATTATTAAAATACTTCTGCTGAATTGCAATTTTACTATGATACTACTGATAGTTATGCTGTAAGATTCTGAAAAGTCCACTAGATAAACATGAGTACTCATTTGTGTAAATGTGCTGGAGCACCTGGTTTAACCCCTCTTGTGATCTTATGCTGCAAGTGAAAAAATGTTTTCTTTATAACTTATCAATAAGTTTGTAGAGCTTCATCACAAAAAGTGAAATAAGATCAATTGTCTCCTAAATCGGACAGCTCTTTCATATAATAAGGCCATGCCTCCTATCCCTGATTGGTTTTTAAATAACTAATTTTGTATTTCCAGACAAGTTCTTAGGCATCAGTAAATGTCTAAATGATGGGGTATTGATTCTTAGTTATTTAAAAGATCTTCTTCAGAACTATATGCTTTTTACTGTCTACTCATGTACCCACTTTCTATTCTTTCTTCCCAACATCATCTCTCTTGGTTCGTCAGCCATTTTCCATGTATCTCATGTTGTTTGCTTTTATTGGTCCATTAGGCGTTTTCCCAGCACGCTATACTTTCATATTCATTCCTGGAGCATGTCATTTGCATATTGAATCAGATGCCTATTATTCAAGGTGATTATGGGAAGGGTGAGGACTCCAAAATTGTTGGAGAAAGTCATGTGGAAGATAATGTGTTGCACGCTGCTGTTGTAGCTCTTACTGCATTCTTCAGGTCTACTTTGAATCAAATAAATTTTCTGCATCTTTATCTACGATGACCAACATTTTATTCATTTTGTGTGCAGAGGAGGTGGTAAAGTTGGTAAAAGGGCAGTTGAGCAAAGCTATGCTTCTGTCCTTGCAACACTGGTGCTTCACTTAGGAAGTTGTCATATTTTAGTTAATTCTGGCCAGCAGGAACCATTGCGGTATTTTTCGTAGCATATTTGTTTCTTACATAAAACAGAAGTAGAAGTAATTTGCACTCTTCCATATTTTGATTGATCTTTTGCTATGGATTTCAGCGCGTTACTGGTTGCATTTAATGCATTCTGTGAATGTGTTGGGGATCTGGAGATGGGAAAGGTACACCAACCTTTGTTCTTGGTATTACCACAATTATAATTTATTTGACCTATAATCTATAAAAGCCCGATTTATGTGCAGATTCTCGCCAGAGAAAGAGACCAAAATGAAGAGGAGGCATGGATTAGTCTGATTGGAGACCTGGCAGGGTGCATTTCCATAAAAAGGCCAAAAGAGGTAGTTGTTTTCATTAAACTCTCATTATCTAGTTGTTGTACTGAGCCCATGTTTGTTCCAGTAATTGAATTTAAACATCAATACATGCATGGCTTTCTTTGGTACTAATTGTTGCAAATTATCATAAATTTGGCCCAACTGAAGTGATGTCCTAGCATCTGGATTTCGTTAGCCCCTCATTATAATGCTTGTATAATGATGAGTACTTACGAGGAAGTTTGTCTGACTGGCTAAATGGGGTTGAGGATATATCTTCTCATTTATAAGAAAAAAAAAAAAGGAAATATGAGTGCTAGTGTTTAACTTTAAGAAGCCACTTAAAGCACTAGTCATGGAGTAAAATGTTAGGGTAAATTACAGATACTCCCCTGAGGTAAGGCCTAATTACAAAAATTCCCCTCACAGATTGGGTATTACGAAAATCCCCCTCAGGTTTGTCAACATCTTACAGTTAGCCCCTTACCCCTGAAAAGTCCAATTTTGCCCCTAAGGGGTTGTTTGTAATGTTTGTAATAAAAATTTAAAACTTGGCTACTAATTGTAATATCTCATAAATTATAAAACTAGTAATTATATAATTATCACAAAAAGTTGATAAAATTATAAACTTGCACATAAGTTTCAATAAATATTAAAAAATCTTATTTACATATTTATTTGAAATTTAATTTTTATAATAATAAATTAACTAGAATTGTAATAATATCATAAATATAGAAATTTTATTTACTCGTTTAATTAAATAAATCAAAACTTTAATTAAATAAATTAAAACTTTAATTAAAAAATTTATTTACATAGTTAATTAAATATAAGTATGTTTTTAATATTCTTTTTATGTTTATGACATTAAACTAAAGTTATATTTATTAATACAATATAAAATAGGAGTATTAATTTACTTAATTAAATGTGTAATAAAAAATTATATTTATAAAATATTATTATTAATTTCTATATAATTTATTTTTATAAATATCAAATTGTTAATAAATACGTAAAAAAAAAATTTAATATTTATTGAAATATGTGTAATTTCACAATTTTTTGCAAGTTTTGTGGTAAATATATAATTACTAGTTTTATGATTTATGAGATATTATAATTAATACCCAAGATGTAAAATTTTATAAGATATCACAAACATTACAAATAACCACCTAGGGGCAAAATTGGAACTTTTCAGGGATAAAGGGGCTAATTGTAAGATGGTGACAACCTGAGGGGTGTTTTTGTAATTAGATCTTACCTCAGGGGGATATCTGTAATTTACCCAAATTGTTATATTGGATTCTTGTGGTGTCCCCTCTACCCCAAAAGGAATTTCACATGTTCCACTTCTATTTAAGAAATAATTCACATTAACATTATCCTGTATATGGTTTGACTCTACCTCGTTCGTAAAAGATGTCCGCAACTTAGAAACACTGCTCATCACTTCCCAAGAGGTTACCTGAAAATTTGACTTCCACCAACTTAATAATGATACATTACAAATTTTATGAATGATTTTTTCTTCAAATCATAGTCTTTCATAACTGTTCTCTTAAGTTTTGGGACAAGCAAGTATTAGAGTGAAGGTTATTAAACTGGACTCTTTGAAGGCAAAACTTTCCTTTTTTCTATTGTGTCACTTTCAAGTATCAAGAAGAGATTTGTCTTCAGAGATTTGATATTTTATTATGGTTGCGACTTTTTATATATATAATCAAACTGCTACTTCTATGCATAATTCAGAATCCGTTCTCACTACCACCTCCTAATCATTACGCAGGTCCCTACACTATGTATGATTCTTAGTAAATCGCTGGATAGGCCCCCAAGATATATGAGGGAAGCTGCAGCGGCTGCATTGTCTGAGTTTGTGCGGTTTAGGTATATATATAAATTATGCTCTTTCGTTCTGTGAGACTCACAGAAATTTATTGATTTGTTCTACTTCTGTTTTGGAACTTTCTCATGGTCATTTTACAAATATGCAGTGATAGTTTTGGTTCTCTATTGGAGCAGATGGTTGAAGGACTGTGCCGACATGTTTCTGATGATTCTCCTACTGTTAGGCGCCTTTGCTTAAGAGGACTTGTCCAGGTAATTGATTGCACAAAATAATCATTGAATCACTAATTAGCCACTGGAAAATGATTATGCCAAGACACAAGAGTTCATAAACCAGAAGCTGTAGTTATGAATTGAAGGTGGTTTGGGCAGATCGTATGAGTCAATGATGGTTATAGAGGGCGATGATGAGCACTAGGGAACTTGCCCCTGGTGATTGCAATGACCATGCAGTGGGGTTGCTCAAGAAAGTGCAGCAGACTCAAGGCTCACCAGAGTTTCAACTATAAGTAGTTTATTGCGGGCTAAAGCGGCAGCTTTCCTGGGTGCGGTGAGTGTGTGAAGGAGGGAAGGGTCAACAGATTGGCTAATTATTTTGGTAGTAGACTAGTGTTGAGGAGTCGGAAAAAAATTCACTATCATCAAGTGGATGTACTGTTTGGATATAATGGTTTACCCTGGACCTTTACTTCATGAACCCTGTGCGATATACCTCGGTGATGGTTTCAGCCTCCTCAAATTCTATGTTCACATAATCTGGAAAAACGTGTCATAGACTATATATAATCATTATTGATGTGTAATTGAATATGTACTTTGTTCTCCTTATTTTGCTGTAAGAGAAGTACTTTCATCCCTTGCAGATGCCATCAATTCATGTTATCCAGTATACAACTCAAATTCTCAGTGTTATAGTTGCTTTGCTTGATGATTCGGATGAATCAGTACAGCTTACCGCTGTCTCATGTTTGCTAACGGTGATTTCTCATGTTCTTTTCTACATTATGTACCCTACCCCCTGAAAAAGTATCAATGCTGATTAATATCATTTTCTACAGTTATCATGCTAATATTCACCTATGTAGGTTCTTGAGTCGTCTTCGACAGATGCAGTGGGACCCATATTGCTCAATCTTTCAGTTCGGCTCCGCAATCTTCAAGTGAGTTTCAATACTTGAGCTTATACACCATATACTTCAAATCTATAGATGTAGTAAGCAGTTCTTGATAGTCATCTAGATGATTTGAGATTTATGTGAACTCGTATTCATTGATTGTTCACTTGGAGCTAATTGTTCCTTGGCAAGAGGATTGAATTTACCTGAGCTTTTGGTAGTACAGCTGTCAGTGCTACTGGGTTTAGAGTATGGAGATGGTAAACTCTGAAAATTTCACTCCCCTTTCATTTAGCGATCTGAGTGTTTTCAATCTGGATCCGGGTCGGATAAGATCATCTGAATTCCGCTATCAGATGATTTATTTCCTTTAAGAACCTGCTCTTCTCCTACAAAACGAACATGGCTGAGTTAAGTCGAGGCAAAACCATCAGTAGAGATTCTTTAAGTTTTGCAGAGTTTTGGCTAAGAGTCTTGAAAATGAGATAATGTTCTAAGTGTAGTTGTGTAGGGTGTATTTATACTTGTAGTTGAGATCATGGGAATCCCACATTTTATAGATTGGATGAGCGTGTGGGCTGCCGACTTCCTTATTTGTCTCCATTTTTCCTTGTTAATAGGGTGTTGGTTATGGAAGAATATCCATTTGATAAATGTGTAGAATCTGTGTTCTTTAAGGGGACACTGGCCTGCTCGTGGCCTTTGGATCGCTTTGGATGTCGATGTCCGCGAGCCGGGTGCGAAGTTGTGTCCATAGGATACTCCTCGAGCTCACGAGGAGGCCCTTGGTTTATTCCCACATCATTTACATCCTATAATTTTTTTCCTTCCGAAGTGTCCATATATAAAGCACTATTTCCTGAAATAGCATTTTTATTCTCAAAAGTACCTTATGTGATATACACTGATTTTTAAAGATAACATTTGATGGCAAAATCATATAGAATCAAGAGTTGCATAAAGATGTCACCATTCCAACTGTTACCGTAAAAATTATGTGCCCCCCAAACACTGAGGCAATTTTTTTTTTTGGGGTGGTGAGGTGTTACTGGGGGTACCTAAAATGATTGATTCTTGAATAAAAGTGAATCTAATGATTTGTGTTCTAGGTGCTGATTAAGACTGGACGACCTTATTATTAGATAATTTACCTTTGACTCACTGCAGTATTTAGGCAAATGACAATCAAATTATCGCTACATTGTTATGTGGAGGTAGTCACAAGACGTAGTTGAATTTATAGCTTTTATATTTGTCTAGGAGGGAGGAGCATGATCATCTGATGCTTCACCGGTTGATTGTGCAGCCGAAAATCAGTTTATTTGCTAATTATTCTTTTTTGCTTGTAACAGATGTGCATGAATGCAAAAACTCGAGCCAATGCATTTGCAGCATTTGGAGCACTAAGCAGCTATGGGTTTGGGCCACAACGTGATGCATTTCTTGAGCAGGTCTCTTCATGATTATGATATGTGTGGCCTTACTAGGCTTGCTTGGGCCAGATTTTGATTAAGACAAATCAGTATGACCTAATCTCATGTTTGGTAGGCAAGACTCAGTTAGCAAGCCAGCCTATGATAAATAGGTCGGCCCACTATTGAGTACTTATTAGAATGTGCCAATAGGCTGACAAATTGTGTAATCTTCCACTTCAAAAAAGGTCACATTTTCTCTCCAGAGCCTTATTAGTCCTTTATGAAAAATCCACACCCTAGACTGAAGGGGGGAAGTAAAAAAGTATAAATATAAATTTAAACCACTTGCATAAGCTATCACGCAGATAAGTTTTCTAAACACACCAATTTATAATATCTACAGAATTTTAATCTACCAATTCAATAAATCCCATCCTAGTGTTAGAACTCCAAGCAATACCTAATGTCCTCTTCTCAAATTTACTAGTGGTATTGTCTCCCATAATATCCTATCGATTGGTGTTATATGACTACAACCAGATATCTTATGCATCTTTGTTACATTGTGTACTATTTCCTTATGTGTGTGTACCACGATCAACCCAATATACGAATTTGAGTCTATTTTATTTTTATAAGGTTCGAGCTGCTTTTCCGCGTCTGGTGTTGCATCTTCATGATGATGATCTTGGTGTACGACGGGCTTGCCGGGTAAATTATTCGTGGCACCTCTTTTAATTAAATCCCTACATCAACCTTAAAATGAATATTGAGTTGGGTTCCCGGTTTTCTCGTATTTTTTTTGTTTTTGTTTACTTTTCTCCTCAGAACACTTTCAAATGTGTTGCTCCTTTAGTGGAATTTGATGGTATGGTTGCTCTTGCCAACACTCATTGGTTTAGTTCTGATCATCGGTATGTATCACATATTCTCACCGAGAGTGTTTTTTCTTGCAATGAATCTTCGGATGTAGTAATGATTTCTTGCACATTTAATTTTTTCCTCAGAGGTGACTATGAGGACTTTCTCAGAGACCTGGCAAGGCAATTTGCTGAGAACATGTCTTCCAGAGTTGATACTTACATGGCATCAATAATACAGGTATACATTTCATTTATGGGAAATTTTATCACACAGATTTGTGTACAATACATAATTTGTTCATTTCATACTGAATCACAACCTATGCGAGATTAAAATACTAGTAGAATACTTAATTCATTAGAAAATCCTCGCCAAGTCTGGGAAATCATATAAGAATCACAGTAAGTTGTGTCAGCGTGTGGAACCATCTCTTATACTTATATATAATAAATATTTTACTTGACATATTACTCCCTCGTCCCTCCTTGCATGCTACTATCTCCTTGGGAGACATTACTCCCACCCTCTACTTTTAAGTGCCAACGAGTGAGATCTCTTATAGTTTCTCTCGTCTAACGCTTTACAAGATCACTTTGCATCCTTAGATTTTGTCAGATGTCTAGTTTCCCATGTACATGCCTCTTTTTATTATACTGGACTTGGGACACTTTTTTATAAACCTTCGAAGTTTTTATAGATTTTGTAAAAAGTGTTTATTGTGGTTTTGAGATTTAAGAATTGAAATTTTGCGTTGTTTGTGTCTGCCAAAGGGGCGGAATTGGAGCAAGAAGTTACATTATTTCTGGCTTAAGTATCGAGTTCATACCCTTTTCCTTAAAAACGCAACCAGAATCTAACAGTCGTTATGAATTGGAAGGATTATTATATAAATGCCCATCTTATGAATGTTTATATTTGTGAAATGTAACTTGAAGGTTGCATATATTGTATGTGAAACATATTCCACAATCTAAATTCACATCAGAAACTACTTTTGTTCCTTTAATTCCTAAATAATATTCAAATTATAAATTGATTCCTCCGATTTTGTTGAGCGTGTAAATGGTTTTTGCAGGCTTTTGAGGCTCCTTGGCCTGTAATTCAAGCAAACGCCATTTATTTGTGTAGCTGTATAATTGCTTTCTCAAAAGATCAACACATATCTACCCATTACCACGGCCAGGTAGGTTGTCTTTGACTGCACCAACCCTTTATTTGTTCATCATCCTTTTTTTGTTTGGGTGTAAACTTACACTTTATATTTCAGTTTAAGTGAATGTTTGCTCATCTTGCTTTAGGTATTTGGAATGTTGGTTGGAAAGATAAGTCGCTCATCAGATGCAATCGTGAGAGCAACGTGTTCATTGGCACTTAGTTTGCTACTAAAGTCAGCCAATTCAAGTTCATGGAAAGTTGCACGTCTTGATTTAGTGGACTCGGTCCAAACGGGACATGAACCAGAATCCTCTAGAAGGTTCTAGAGGTTAAACGTATCAGACGTGTTGATTATGAAGATGGTTCTTGTATTTATTATCACCAGTGTTTGAATATGTATAGATGCCAGATTAAGCTATTTTATTAGTGTATTTATATGCTTGTGTTTGCTTTTGTATTCATATTTATGATTATAGAGCTAATAATAAGTGCAGATGCTATATTTTTTTATGTTGCGTGTAAAATAACGTAGGAATTTTAGTTGTAGCTAACATAAATTTTTTGAAGGGTTAAATTCACATAACTCCAATGTATTATTGTATATTTTTTTATTTACCTCATCTATACAATTGAATTCTTCACTTACTTTCCATGCACAGTTTAATTCTTCACTTATCTTGCATGCACAATTTCATCCTTCCCTTACACCTAATACTAATTGTATCTTTGATGGAAATTACAATTGTACAAAAATAACCATGAATTCAAATTAAATATAAAAAATATTAGAAGACATAGGATTTTTTTTTGTATAAAATACTAGAGGTGATATTTTGAGAATTTGAAATAATATGAGGAGGTATTTGCAGAAAATTTGATTTTTATGAGACGAAATTTATTTATTTATACAATATCTAAGAATAAATAAAGAAAGAAATTTATGAAATGAGCAAACTGCATGCCGAATTATGAGGATAAAGAATGCTACCTTCAAATAATTGAAGTACTCTTCAACTTTTATAAAAATTGAGTGGATAATATTGGAATGAAAACTTTTTTTTTTTTTTTTTTGCCACATAGGTCAAGGGTAACATCTTCAAAATGGAAAATTTAACTCAAAGGGTAAATTGCACAAATGAGATAAGTGAAAGATATGCAATAATACAAGGAAGATAAGTGAAATTAACCCTTTTTAAAGTGAGATTTGAAGGTCTTATAAAGGTATCTGGGAGTAGTACAAATAATCACTCTCATTTCTAATTTGACCGTCCACATAGTAAATGTTAGCATCATATTTAGAATTAATTTTTTTCATCATGTATGTATCAACTAATGCAGAGTAAAAATACAAAACAAGATCGAATTACCGAACTCAAAATTATTAAGCACTTTACTTTTTCATAACATATTCAATAATTTTAGCACTTTGAAAAGATTCATTCCTATATTTTTTTAATTTATCTGGAAGAATAAAAAATTTATCTTAATTACATGAACACCTAAATAACTTTGTTTGTTAAAAAAATTTCTAAGCAGTAATTCTAATCTTTTTTTTAATTTGACGAAACTTGAAAGGTTGCTGCAAATTATCCTTAATATAACGTACCTAACAAAGTGAGAGAATTGCATTATCGGTATTGAGCTTTAGGTCAATTTTCACTCTTGATACACAGATTTATGTGTCCAACATATTTGGTACAAGGCCTTAATAAATTGTGATACATTTGGTACAACCGTTAAAAATTATTAAATGGTGATGTGGCAGTTAAGTCTAATTGCAAAGTTGATGTCATTACTTATATTGACTGATAATTTTACCCCATAACATTTCAGGCTATCAAAAAAGCCCCACATCTCCAAATTTAGTGACGATTTTAGTCTACATTGTCGCCAAATTTCAAAATTGACTCGAACAAGACCATGTGTAGACCAATTTAAAAATTTTACTTATTTTATTTAAATAACTATAAACAATATTAATAAATTAAATAATATTTTAACATAAATATCAAAAAAAATTAAGAAAACATATTATTTTCAAATATAAGATTTATATAATATTTATTAATAATAAATTATATAGTTAAATATATTTAAATAATAAATAATTATAATTTTTAAAAAAACCCAACCCAACCCACCCACCCCACCCCATCCCATCCCCTTAACCCCACCGCCCCTTCCCCCCGATTCCCTGGCCTGGGAATTGGGGGGAAGTGGAGGGTGGGGTGGGTTGGTCGGATTTTAGTTTTTTTTAAAATTACAATTATTTATTATTTTAATAAATATTAAACATTTTTAATTATAATATTATTATTTTAATAAATATTAAATAGATTAATACTATTATATAAATTTTATATTTGAAAAGAATATGTTTTCTTAATTTTTTTTATTTATCTTAAAGTATTATTTAATTTTTATTAATTTTGTTTATAAATCAAATTAGTTAATTAAATAAAATAAGTAAAAATTTTAAATTGGTTTGAACGTGGTCTTGTTCGAGTCAATTTTGAAATTTGGCAACAATGTAGACTAAAATCGTCACTAAATTTGGAGATGTGGGGCTTTTTTGGTAGCCTGAAATGTTATGGGATAAAATTATTAGTCAACATAAGTAATGGCATCAGCTTTGAAATTGGACTTAACTGCCACGTCATCATTTAACAGCAATTTTTAACGATTGTACCAAATGTGTCACGATTTATTAAAGCGATGTACCAAATATGTTGGACACATAAAGTTGTGTACCAAAAATAAAAATTGTCATAAAGCTCAATACCAAAAATGCAATTCTCTCCTAACAAAGTTCATGTTAAATTACTGAATTGATGCAGTATATTTGGGAATTGGGAAATAAAATTTTGGATGAAAGGACAAACGATCACGTGCCAATATGTAACATGAATTATATTCTCATACGTCTCATGTAATGTTATCTATTCATGCAAGAAAACAAGTGACGACTGATAAATGAATTCAAGTCAATAACCAGACATATATTTCTTATGTATTTCATTAATAAGTAGATACATTACATGAACTCAACATTGCTCATATATTTTGGCTTGGGTAAAACCGAGTAATTTTGCTCCTCAGCTGCTGTTTTTGGGCAATTAAAAACATTAGAGACATCAAATTACCTCAAAAACAAGTATATATTCACCTCTCTAAATCTAGGACCGTAAGTCGGGCCTTGTGAGTCGAGCTTTAAATGGCTCGAACTCAAATATTGTTGGGCTTCATAGCTATAGACTCAAACTCGGCTTATAAATTTTCTGATTTTTTTGGCTTAAACTCGGCCCATGTAATTTTTCGGATTTAGTGCCTATATAGTTCGACATATAAAAAGTTAAGATTACCGAAACACATATGAATAGACTTTTATTACTTAATACAAGAGTATATAAATATTACATACATGTACATCATAATATAAAACATTAAATAATGTTTAAACTGATTGATCGAGTCATGATTTGCCCACAAACAATAGAGGTTTATAGTATCAAGACTAGGATTTAGTGACTCTTTGTGTTGACTTTTGCCTTTTTATTTTGTTAAACTTTTTTCCTTGTCTTCAGTACGTAAATGATATACTAACATTTATGTAGGTTTACAATATAACTTTTTACAAAGTTTTCTTGTTCCAAAATACAAATAAAAAATAACTAATAATATAATTCGGCCCGGCTCACAAATATTCGGGTTCGAGCCAATTTTAATCGGGTCAAGCCATCGAGCTCCAGATAGGCCCACCTCAAGTTACAGTCCTATCTAAATCCAATGTGACCTCTTCAATTATCCTTCAAATTTTATAACCTTTCATTATTTCATCCATGGCTTCTGAAATTCAGCAACTTTATTTTCTTCTCATTCCATTAATGACTCAAAGTCATATTATACCCTTAACAGACTTTGCTAAACTACTCGCAAACCGTGGCCTAATCGTTTCAATAATCACGACACCACTCAATGCAATCCGTTACAAATCGACAATCGAGCATGCCATCAAAGCTGGAATGAGGATTCAAATGATTCCACTTCAATTTCCAGGTCAAGAATTTGGTCTTCCTAAAGAATGTGAAAACATGGATTCACTAACTTCAATGGACTTAGTCCATGAATTCTTTGCAGCATGTGAAATGCTAAAATCTCCATTGGAAAAACTCATGAAAGAGCTAAAACCGAAACCAAACTGCATAGTTTCCACGAACGCCCTTCCGTGGACACAACAACTCGCAACTGAATTGAACATCCCGAGGTACGTTTTTGAGACCATATCATGTTTCACTCTATTGTGTCATAAAAATCTCTCTGAGGCTGTGAATCAAGAAAGTGAAATATCAGAATCGGAACCTTTTCTTCTGCCCATATACCTCACAAGATCGAATTTACTGTGGATCAATTGCCTAAAATAATGAGAAACTCTTCACACCAGAATAAAGGGATTTACTATGAGATGTCAAAAGCTAAGCATTTAGCGCGAGGTACTTTAGTGAATAGTTTTGAAGAGTTAGAGCCTTGGTATGTAGAAGGAATAAAAATGGAAAGACAAAATCTTTTGTGCATTGGCCCTGTGTCATTATGTAACAAGAACTTACTAGAGAAATCTGATAGAGGAAACAAGGCCTCAACCGATTGCATAACGTGGCTCGATTCAATGAAGCCCAAATCGGTAATTTACGCGTGCTTTGGTAGCCTTTGTTGTATATCTTTTGATCAAATAAAAGAGATTGGATTAGGCTTGGAAGAATCAAATCTTCCTTTCATTTGGGTCGTAAGGAAACAAGATTTGTCGGTAGAAGTTGAAGATTGGTTCGTAAAAGATGGATACGAACAAAGGGTACGAGGTAAAGGACTAATTATTCGCGGACGGGCCCCACAAGTCTTGATATTGTCACATTTATCGATTGGGGGATTCTTGACGCATTGTGGTTGGAATTCGACTCTTGAAGGAGTATGTGCCGGTGTGCCTATGGTCACTTGGCCTATGTTTGCGGAACAATTTTTTAACGAAAAATTCATCGTGCACGTATTGAGAATCGGAGTGAGAGTCGGGGTTGAGCAAATAAATGCATATGTGAAGAGTGATCAAGTGAAGAAATCTATAGAAAAGTTGATGGTTGAAACAGAGGAGGGAAAAGAAAGAAGAAAAAGAGCACAAAAAGTTGGAGAAATGGCAATGAATGCATTAGAACAAGGGGGGTCTTCTAATTTCAATATTTCATTGTTGATTCATGATGTCCTGCAGCAGCAATCAGTACAATGCAATACTTGAATATCTTTGTAAAATACCAAAAAGAAATACGTAGATTTTCTAAAAAAGATGAGCATTTTTTATTCATTTTGATCAGTAAGTTTGAATTAAATCTATTTCTCCTGGATTTTCAAGAAGATGCAGTGAATTTTTGGTAGTAGAAAGAAGCCAGTCTTGTCCATCAATGAATGAAATATCAAGATAAGGAGCAACATCAGATTGCTTCATCTGCTTCCCATATGCAACTCTATTTGTAGCATTAGCTCCTGCTCCATAGCACTCATATTCACCAAAAGTCACCGTTCTGAAGATGAAAGAAAAAGAAAAAAACATCAATTCTTTTTAGGTATAATTGCACTTTTAGTCCCACAAGACTGGACCTAGATCAATTGGTCTCAATCATAGTTTATAAAAATTGCATCTTTTTTGTCCAACTTTTTAACATACTCTAAACTTTTGTGATTTGGTCCTACTTTTTATATATTTTACACTTCTTAATCCCACGTGATTGGATATTCGACACTTTTGATTCTGTAACTTCATAAAATTGCATATTTGATCCCAATTTTCTAGACTTTTGGCCCAATACAAAACAAAATTCGCTACTAGGCCTAATTTCAAAATATTTTACACTCAGTCTTGCACTTTTGGTCCCGTAGGAGTTAGGACCGTCTCATTTTAAATCTTTGGTCCAAAAGTAGATGGAAAGAGATGACGGCACCAAAAGTGCAAATTTTTAAACGCAGGTCTAAAAGTGCTGAGGATCAAATCACACTGGACTAAAAATGCCATGTTCCCATTCTTTTTACATTTCTTCAATAATCATAACTCTTTATCAATTATTTATGGCTGTGCCCCCAAGGACATATGGGTTGAAGTAGAAAAAATGGTCCAAAAGGGTAGTTAAATTCACTACTTTTTTCAGTTAATTTTTTTTCCTAAGATGAAATCTGATCATGATAATATATATATCCTATATTTTTTTATGAATAATGAGCAATAAAGATGAAGCACAAACTGATCTCTAGTAGGATCTTTCCAATCATCCCATCCTTCATCTGCAATTACATCTGACATATATGTTTTTGCAAATATCACAGTTGCATAATGTCCCCAAGCTCTTCCAAGCCATACTTTACCACTGCCAACAATGCTGCAATTTACAAACGAAAACCCCGTGTTTTCGCTTCTCGAATCTCTGCCCTGAGCTGTAATTGAGCCACTGATCCCACCAGAAGATAATTCTTTCGCCGTAGAATTAATCATGCAATCCTGAAAAATATGCACTTGAACTAGCGTTAGGCCCAATACATTTAAGTGGACTTAGTCCAATCCACGTAAAATCTAATAAAATGATACCTCATAGATTGATCTGCCATTTCCAAAAATGAAATCAATGGATCCTTCAATAAAACATTCTTTGAAATAATGTCTGCCCTCATCATCATTTAAAGTGTCTTGTGCTCCGTAAAATCCACATCCGTAGAACGCAGATTGATCGCCCAAGACCCTTAATGCCACTGCCTGCCCCCCAGCTTCTCCAGGGTCAGGGGCTGGAGCTGTGTTCTTTTTCCAACATAAAATTTAATTTTAATGAAAGATGACAAAATAAATGTGATCAATGATCAAAGAAAAATGTATATATATATATATATACCTGAAAACTAATGTTATAAGCTATGAAATTGGGAGCGTATATAGAAACGGTGGAGCTATAAGCTGTTCCTCCAGTCGAATTTGCCGTGTCATTCCATGCTATGGCAGTGTTGAGGTAGCCTTGGCCTTGTATTATCAAATTTGTCTTGTTTGAACTTATTACAACTTTTTCCCTGTTTTTTAATAGTTTGATATGTATTTTAAGACAGAGCATATATATATCTATATATATATAACTAAACAAGGAATGACTTACATGTATGTGCCTGAATCTACTATGATGAGTGTTTTAGTACGACTATAATCGGGTAAGGAATCTACCGCTTTCTGCACGGTACTAAAATTGGCGCAACCTTTTGAATCAACGGTGAAAACACGACTAATGTTGTAAAGTGAAATGAGATTAGACTTCCATTGGGTACTATTACATGAACTCTTGTTTCTCTTCTTGTGATGATGGTGATGAGAATGGTGCTTCCTATAGACGTTTCTTGGTAGAACGGAAACGAGGAAGTCGTCTAGGCGGATTTTATCGACTATCTTATTTAGAAAGTTAAGTTCGATAATGTGAGAGTTATTGATTGAAGAGTAGGAAAATATGAATGAAACAAGTAAAATGACAAAGGAGGTGAGCCAAAAGAAGATGGTAGTTTTTGTGTTCATGGTTTAGGTAGAGTATTTGATTTGTATTTTGTGCTGTTTTGAGTTAACTCTACTACTTTAATAGTAGAATTTTTATATTTTTTTTTGGGGGGGGGTGGGGGGCGGGGGGCAACGTAAGAGGTAAGGAAAGATTGGGGGGTGATTACATTTAGTGATCATGAAAAAACAGAAGAGAAGATATGGGCAGCAAATGGAGATTGAATAAGTCATACGCTAAGCTATGTTTTGATAAAGATATTTTTCAGACTAATTATAAATTAAGGTGCATGATTATTTAGCACTTTTGGGGCTTCACCATTTTACAAGGGAGGACGGTGGATTTACCTTAAATGTTATAAATGCCACGAAATGGGAAAGTTGCACTCTTGCATAATTCATAGATTGATAGGGTCTAAAATTTGTTAAGTTGAATCGAATGTCAATTTTTTCATAGTTTGATTTTATTTAATTAATTGATCATTTGAATTCGAAAGGGTTTAATTCAAAGGTACACAAGAATAATTTTAGTCGAATTAAATCAATTGACATCCTTTTTTTTTTTTTTTTAATCAAACTCGAGCTTCAATAATTGTCAAACGATAATATCATAAGTTACAATGAATCAAATTAAAATAATTTTTTAACAAAGAACATGAACAAATATGTTTGAATTTAAAATAGATAATGAGTTAAGTTCGAATGAACTTTTGTTGATAGAACATAAACAAAATATCATGTACTTTGGTGTCCCCTCTTACCCAGTAAATGAGTAGATAGTTCTTTTACTTGAGAAGAGGGTTTGGAAATTATTCCTATGTATTAATGTACTAATAGGTTTTAAGAAGCTTATGAGTGGTTTCATGTACTAAAACAAACTCCAAATATTAATCTGAGGAAAAATTTACAACCAATGGAACATTTATTTCAATATTCTTTTCAACCTAAAAAGTGGTTGTTGATGACCTATTGCCATGTAGCTTATTAGTCATTCACATTCAACATGTTCAAACAAGACAGAAGAGTACTTTAAGTGTACCTCAAAGCAAATAACAAGTACCAACCAAGAGTTATTTACAAGCAGCCAATAAATATCAGGTGCAAAAAAGAAAATGAAAAAACTAAGACATCAAGGATCAAAATATAATAAACCAGTGTACTTTTTACAATTCAACCCTTTCCAGCCGCCAGGCATTTAATAAATGCCCACCCCTTCAATGTGTTTCTTAATATTCCTTGTAAGCTACTCATCTACATCTAATTTGTAACTTCTAATTCGGTCTAGAAATTAGTCAAAAAAATCAAAATATAAGGAATAAACAAGGAAATTATCAAAATGGTAGGAAATAAACAAAGACGATTTATACCAAACCATAAACCCGAAAAGGGAAATGGCTTAAATGGGCTTTAGCTTTTGCTAATCACTGCAATGGAACATTGGAATCTGCTTCATTGTGATTAATAATGCGACATTTTGGAACTGGTTTTTCTAATATAGACGTCCCCTTGAAAGTCATCATCTGCCAATAGTTTTTTCTGTAATTTGAAAGCTGCAAAATATAGAGGAACAATCGTTAATGATGTGTAACCATACATTACCGTAAATCTTTTTCTTTTGCTTTAAAAAAAGGGAGTGGGTGTGGCTGTAACTTATAGAGCAGTTGGCTGCTTGTGTACCTGTTCCTGTGGTACCCTCTCAAATCCAAACTTCTCTGTCCATATTGATGTTGCAGCATCGGTTGCTGGGAGAACAAAGCTTTTTACGTTCAAAAACGCGAGCAATTTCTCAATGCAGGAGTAAAGGATCTGGAAGTAACCCTGCAATGACATTTCACTTCCATCAGACGATGCGTTAAAACTAAAATTGCACATAAAAGTAAGAACAAGTGTAGCCATTCAAGTAGCAATTATCTTTTTTTTCTAGGCATTATATTGCATGTTTAAGATCTACCAGTACCATCAAATAATGATTCAAACAAAAGGAATATATCAATCAATCTTCACAATAGTTTTTGATGAGTCAAAATAACTTACCTTGCCTTGATTACCAGTACGTGTAGCCGCCAATGGAAGCTCAGCTATTTCTTGTCCAAAAATCCGAAGGATCCCTGCGGATACAACTGTTGAGCTGCAAGATGGGCAAAATAATTAAAACAGAGAACTACATATTGTCAGTAACCATGACAAAAGAAAAGTAGGGAGAAATGGTCTTACTTCACAGTCAGTATGGCACAATACATGCCACTGAAATCTTGATCCCTTGTGTTCCTCCTGTGTGTGTGTGTGTGAGAGAGAGAGAGAGATTAAAGAAGGCAAGGTAAAAAAATATAGGTAAAACAACAGCCACTTCTGATAAAAGGTAAAATAGCTAAAACATACCCATAAACCATAGATGGAATGAGATCAAGTCCGGTTTCAGAATCAACAATTGGGGCAAAAGAATCCTGTAAGCAAGTTAATAAACAACTTCAAGTCTGCAATGATGCAAGGTTCTCTTTATGTATGAATATTTACAAGCAAAACAGAACAAAAAAGTCCATGTAATATAGACATAAAACAACAGAGATTAATAATGCAATCATTCATTGAAGCAATAATATCAAATCCATTCAGCTAAAGATAGCAACAAACAATTTCATGGGATGACAATGCAGATAGAGAACATAATAATACTTTTTTTAACTACAATGTAACAAGTTCAGATACCATTTGTCATGGAAACTAAATTTCGCGATCAGCATCAACAATTTTGCAGAACAAATTTTTTTATGTTACCTATTACAGCATATTCCTACCAGCATCAAAAGTGTCCATCTATTTCATAAGGTAAAATTAAACAACTTAATTGCATAATCTGATCATTTAATAATTCAAAAAAAGAGCATTACATTTAAACCAAACCATTCTCATACTATTTGACATGATGTATGGGAACAAAGTGAATAGAGAGAAAGCGAACATTAAATTTTACATTCATCGGTTCTTACGTGAAATATAGCTACGGCTTGTGACAGCAACACTCTTGTTTCACGAGAACTAATTTTCCCACTCAAAAGCCTCCATTTTACATCAAAATCAGAATCAGCAACCAGACTCTTTTCAATTTGTTTCTTCTTTATAACATCCAAAGAAGAATCTGGGAGCTTCTCTGCACCAGCACTCAGCAGATTCTGCAGTGCAGAATAAACTCGCTTGCAATTTACAGAACAGAACCATTTTCCTTTCGGAAGTTTCTGTAGCACAGGTTCAAACAGATTTATGATGGTAGATACAAAAAAAATTGTATAAAATGTTTTTCATTCATTTCTGTAACTAAGACATCTAGTAAATATCCGCACCTTCAGTTCAGCCATCTTGCATTTTTTCAAGCAGCCCACGTGATATTCCTTTTCGCACTGCGAACTCAGAAAATATGAGAACATATTGGGGGTATTGTACTCAATATCACGGACAAAGACAAAGCAAGAAGAATACCTGATCACACAATAAAACAGTGCGTGGACCAAAACCAGATTTACTAAAATCATAGCCTCTACAAACAAGACAAAAAAAACAATCAAATAAGATAATATAAAAAAATTAATATTTTAACCCAAAAAGAAAATAGAATATTTCCGACACCAAAGTATATCCCAAGGTGTCAATAAGGATAGTTTTTTATATGCATGTTACCTGCAGAGCACACATGCTATTACTTCAGCTTCTTCTGGGTTCTTGACAATGCGCATGCAACGGTCTGTTATCTGTTCTATTGGGTCAATATCTGATACTCTTCCAGCAGCAACAGCATTAGCATTCCACTGAACAAAACTTTCTCTCTGGAACATATTTTGGCAATATGTGCAAAACCATTTACCACGAGGGATACTAGACAGGGATGCACATTCTGCAGATTAAGATGGAGAGAGAAGTCGAACATTAACTCTGTAAGAGCACAGCCAATTGGTATAACTCAACCGTAAAAAGAGCATTCTTGAAGGTTAAGTTGTACAGGTAAATGAAAGGAAAAATATACATCTAGTTTAACATAAACATATTTACAAATCCAAAACCCACCTTTATGAAACGCCCTTGGACATCCATCACAAAGCACGAGTTTCCCACCGTCAGCACATATGATGCACAGGTCATCGTTCTCTCTCGAAGAACACTTGCGCCCTTTTAACAAAGAGACAGCGTATTCATGAAGAGAAACCCCGTTGGAAGTGTAAATATACATATAGCTGCAGAAATACAAGATGGCATCCCCATGATTAAAACCAAAAAGGATGTTTGGTAGTGCCATAACTCAAAGATTAGAAGAAAGATAGAGACTAACGGTTTCCGTCGGGAAGCCCAACCAGCATGGGATTCAAACTGAGATGGACTAACCTGCCCACAACGTGAATTAGGAAAAATAAATCAATACATCCACTAAAACAATCAGGTAAGCGAAATCAATACTTACCAGAGTGCTACAGCAACGGCAAATTATTCCAGATCCCATTTTATAACCATCACGCAATTTCTACAAACAGACAAACACGATATTACAATGCTGAAATAACAAGAGGAAACACTACACCTAACAGTTTTGACTTTATCTGATTCTTATTTGAACAACCTTGCCATGAGAGTAATAACCAACTTCAGTGCCATCTGGTAGTCCACCATTCTCAAAGACCAACTTGTGCATCTTCTGATCTCTGAATAAATTAATACTATTAAGATTTCTTCACATGCCAAACTGCATAACTCTAAATAACACAAAACAGGTGATTTCCGATTGAGTGAGCATCAAAGTAAACTAATACCAACTTTTTAGTAATCTTTGATGAACTCTTTGATTGCACAGAGGCATTTGGAGATTCAATTTTGGATGACTTGGAGAGTGAAGCAGTATTTGACAACCTGAAATACCATAACAGAATAATTAATAGAAATTTCTTACTGGAGTAACTAAACTGCATGTAAATTAAGATGTATAAAAAATAGGTAAAAAACCCAACTTCTTTATAATTTTCTTTGTAGTCTTGTTCTTCAGTGAGCTATGTAAGGAAGCAGTGTCATTTGAAGTTAGATCCGCAGATGACTTTGTATACATCAAAGCACTTCTGGGCGACTTTAAGGCAGAAGCTGGTTGCGACAGCCTTAAAATAACAAAAAGAAGCATATCATAAAAGAAAGAATTTGTAAGGGAAACATTAGTCTTTGAATTTGTGCATTTAATGGAAATATAAGTTATAATAAAGTAGAGAAAATTTCAATGCAACTTACGTCTTTGTTATCTTCCATTGGCCCTTGCTTCTGGATGAAAGCCGCAATGAGGATCTTTCTGAAGATTTTAAACTAGAAGTCAACTCTGAATGCCTGAGAAGGGTAAAAATTCAGGACAGTCTTAGTTTATCTATAATTTCTGGCATTGGCAAAGAAACCGAACTCTAATCAAGAAAAAAATGAAGAAGATGCAGACTTTCTCTTTTTCCTTCCTCGACGACTCTTTATTTGTAGAGTATTATGCAATTCACCATTATCAGACATTGTTAAGCCTAAAAGTCGCTCCAAAGGCCTGAAACGAGCCAAACAATGGTATTAGTATATAAATAGGAGAAAGGAACTCAAGTTCATAAGATTCCGCATGTGATTTATAAGAAACCTAGATGGATTAAACTCAATAACTAGTCTGTATTAAAGCAGGAATCCATCAACAACTCAAATTGCATATTGTAAACAGGCACATTTACAGTCTAAATTTATGTTACCAATGATACTTTAACACTAAAGGCAACATAAACCACGGAACGAGGCCCATATCTAAAAGGCAGAGGATGTCAAGTATAACTGAAACATAGGTATTTTCACGGCCTTCACTAGGATCATTAATGTTATCACTTATGACAAAGATGCATCGTTTGTTTATAGAGCATGAACATAAATTTATACTTTAAAAAAAAAAAAAACCAACTACTCATATTCCCAACAACACACTCCCATGGGGTGCCAGATGTATTTGAAGTTGTATAGCATGTTGAACAGTTCAAGAAAATGTTAGAACTAATGAGAAAGTTACTGCCCAATCAAAAAGAGCTAGAAGGTGAGAGAGGAAGATAAATAACAGCAAGAGTAGTTGTAAAAGAAAAGAAGAATACCTAGATTTGTCACATTCTGCATCAACTTCTGAATTCACAATAATCATGCAAGAATCACAAAGTAGTTCCACCTTTGCAGTTGAAGTTGCAAGAAATGACCCTAGAATCAAAAGAACATCTAGCTGTCTTTCACATTTGTTTGCAACAAACATTAGAAAGATTACACAGAATATTATAAACCAAGCTCACCCCCGCAATTCCTACAGTTGACAGATTCTTTCACAGGCAAAGGACCTACGAAGTTCTGTATTGTTTCTTCTAATGTCTTTACAGAAGATTTCCGGCATTCTTTGACCACATCAAGGAGGCTTCTCCCATTCTCAAAGCATATATATTGTGACGCACGTCTATATGATTTAGAAGCATGGATCTCAAATTTACAAGGTGGAACTACCTATATAAATTATACGTCACTGATCGTGGAGTCATAAATAGCCACAATTTGATGAGTTTACTAACAACTATCCGAGTACTCACCTTAGCTCCCTTGCACAAACTGCAAGAGCACAATATCCCCGAATCTTTTACAGTTCCACGTAGTGGGAATCCCTGGAAGCATGTCATAATCAGTTCAGAATCTTCACTAAAGGTTTTCAATTATATGATAGTGCTCATAGTATTATAGTTGACAATCTTAGAAGCAAATAACATAATGAGCAAAGCTTAGAATATTAATTTTATAATTTAGGAATAAAACTTTGAATATATAATGGTGCTATTTTCACTTGTTTGATGCAGTGCTACCTCCCCTCTCCCCTCCCTCAGATCACAAAACACACACATTACCTTTTTTATGTAAAAGGGGTATCACAAAGAACAACAACAATAATACCAAAAAATACTGTGAGTGAGCATACCCTCTTGCCACCATTATAAAAAACTGGATATCCTTCCAGCAAACCAGTCTCAAAAAGTTCTCTAACAGTTGTTGGCCGCCCTTCAATAAGTATCTTTTTGGACATCTTCATCTCCATCTTCGACTTCGTTGGAGTATCCAACACCGTCAATTTCTCACTCTCCGAAACCACGGGGTCCTTCTCATCCCTGCAAACCCCATTCTCCATTGCCGAGTTCTCATCCTTTAACTTAAGCACCGACCTCGTAAATCTCCGAGCCCCTTCGCTTCTCACTTTCACCATCGACTCCTCCTTCACTTCAATTTCCACCATCTCCCCTTCCCCTACATTAACCTCCGAAACCCCTAAATTACTCAAATTCACCGAATTACCCTCCAATTTATCCAGAATTCCACGTTCGCCCCTACTCCTCAATCTCCTATTCCTCGTATAAACGGCGAAACCATTCTCCTCACTCGGTCTAACCTTAGGCACGTAACAGCTATCCATAAAATACAATTCCGGCCGGCGGAATTACTGGATCTTGATTCGGATTCGGACCTTGTAACCCGGCCTGAACACTCTATTTCAAACAGTGAATTTAGTTAAGTAAAGAGGGAGGAGTTTCTTGATTGTGGATCTGCTCAAGAAACAGAATCCAATTGCATGCATTGAAGATTAAACGAAGGGTTTAATTAAGATTTTATTAGAGAGTGAAGTAAAGATTGACGGATCATCTAATTTATGGAATTTTTCACTAAAATCGTGTTACAATACAGAAGTAAGAATCCGCTTACCTAATTTATGACTTTGTAATTTATAGAAGTAGCACTTTTTATAAGTTGCTCTTTTTCTGAGTTGGCGTTGGCACTGACGGGCCAAATTATACTAAATCCAATAAGTTTTTGGCCCATATTAAAATAGCATTTTATTATTAAGTTCGATAAATTAGTCCCTATTAATTATTTAATTTTTGGAAAGAAAAAAAATCATTATTGAGGTGTTCCGAGCCAAATTTGTCAATTTGGAGAACGGAATGAACGGAATTGGCAGTTTGCACATTGAAAACATATATTTTTGACATAATCATTTTGTCTTCAATTTTTTATACTCTGAAAATATGGAGAAATTCTTATCTAGACCGGATTTGACTCAACCCAAAGTAACTACATTGCAAGTGTAATGCACTTGATTTGGGATTTAATGTAACTCACAGGAGAGTGATCAATCATAAAGCAAGTGCAATACACTTGCTTGGTGGTTGAATGGATTTGACCAAGCCAAACTTGAACAAGAATTTTCCAGAAATATGATATGTATATCACTTTACAACCTAGGTAAGAAAAGCTCGTCGGTGGAGGGCCAGAATAGTCAACCCTAAAAATTTAGGTTTTTTATTAGCACCTTACACCCATAAAAATGTAAGTTTTGCAACACGACTTAAATTTTTTGATCATTTGCACCTACGGCTGAAATCGAGCCCAAACAAGCCGGAATATATTATGTTCGTATTCGGCTCGAAAAGCAAGATTGGAAGTTCAACCTCAGCTCGAGCTCGCAACTGTTCTCAGATTTGATACTTGAGCTAAGCTCGACAATGAAAATTACGTTTGAAAAATACTCGATTCAACTCGATTGCATAAGTTAAAGTTAAAGTTAAAGTTAAAGTTAAATGTAGGCATAGACAGTGATAGACCGACAGTACTGTAGCTGTGTACAAATGATTTTCATAATTTGTTTTAACTGTGCACCTCTAAAAATCCTGCAAAGGTAGGTACTAAAGTTGAATAAAATAATTAAAGATTTTTCTATCCACAAAGTAATTATATTGAGTAAATATTTTACCCAAATCTTCCACCTACTCCCAACAAAACACGGGAACTCCATTAACAGGCCTGGATATATACCTCAACTTAGTTTACGAACATGACGAACTGAACCTATAGTCGTTCGTACTCGGCTTGAAAACTTCGGTGAGCTTGAATTTTTGTTCGAGCTCGGATCGGTAAGGAAGTTGATGAACAGTAAATGAGTATTTCACGAGCGAATCCGAGTCGAATACCAAGTAACTCGGTTTGACTTTCACCTTAAAAAAAAAAATTTAGGGTGCAAAGTGACAAATAAATTGTATTTTGAAGGGTTTGAAGAGGCAACACAATATATTTTCAAGGTATAAAGAGACAAGTTTTTAAGTCGGACATAAAATGCCGAAATTCTATATTTTCAAAGATTCAAAAATCTATATTTTCATAATGCTCTTTCATCGAAAAATGCTAGAAGTTACAAAGTGTCAAATAAATTGTATTTTTAAATGTGAAAGACCAAATTTTGTAAGGCCACATGGAAAATGTTAAAATTTTGTGTTTTCATGATGCAAATTATCAATATCTCAAATGAGGATGTTGAAAAAGTGTGGGATTTAAATCTTGAAACAAACGACCCAACATTGAAATTATGTAGTTTTGTGTAAATTGTACTTGTGGAACGATTCGTTTGTCTAGCTAAACTTTTTTAGTTTGTCTACATTCAGGGGAAAATGCTAGTTACTCCCCTGTGTTATTTTAAACCTGCAAGAAACTACCCTGTGAAATTTTTATTGCGCCAAACTTCCTTGTGTTTTCAAAAACCCTGCAAAAAACACCCAATTTGTAAAAAATAGGTCGTTTTGGATCAACAAATTTCAAGAAATAATTTTTAAAATATATCACGTGAAGTTGTAGGGACCAACTTGAAGTATTTTAGAAATGATTTCTTGAAATATGTCGATACAAAACGACCTATTTTTCACAAATTGGGTGTTTTTTGTAGGGTTTTTGAAAACACAAGGAAGTTTAACGCAATAAAAATTTCACAGGGTAGTTTCTTGCAGGTTTAGCATAACACAGGGGAGTATTTTGTATTTACCCCTACATTCACGTGCAATTCTTTTTTTATTTAATCAAAAATATGTTTGCTTAAACAATACTGTGCAACTTAACAATTGTAAATATCCTTTTAAAGCGTCCATTAAAATAAATGGCCACTCTATTGAATTGCAAATTTTGTCCATATGTTCATCAAATAATTAAGTCCAAAAAAAAATTACGCAGAAATTGTAATTTTGGTCCCTTATTCCCTATATAAGCTCATTCTGGAATTCCCTTGGCGTTAGAAAACAACAGTAGTCAATAGTTAAAAACTACGCAACCACAATCAACAAAATACAAATACATAAATGTTTCTTCATTTGGGGAAAAAAGTCCCTCCTTTTCTTTTTATTATGATTAATTAAACCATTTATTTAATCGAGATCAAAAGATAGGTACAAGAAAATCACATTATCTGAAACATACATTACAAACTTCCTAAACGTAAAGAAAAAAAGAAGAGCACATAATAATCTGCCTTGCCCTTGAGATTCAATAATAATATATAGAATAGAAGAAGCCTCCAATGAGAGAATAAAACTCTACATGGAATAACTTAAGTACTTAATTAAAATGCCAAAGGATAGAGGTTGCCCCATATAACATGCAATATATATAACTCCACTGCGCGCCATTAAATTCGTTGAAACCAATCATGCGCGCAGCTGTCTAGACAAGCTTCCCGCAGGAGGTGCCGCCGCCGCTCCACCACCCTTGCCGCCTCGTTCCGCCATCGGCAAAGGAGGAGGGAGGGAGGATCATATATAGATAAAAGGTGGTGGAAATGTTAAGAGGGTGTGAACTAGAATGTTGGTATGGATCTTATAAACATATGTTGAAAGTTATGAGAGCAATAAAAGGCATGAGGTGACTTAAGTAGGGTTTGTGGTTACTTTTTTTTTATTAAAGGAGAGCAAAAAGGGAGTGGAAAAGAGTGAATTGGAAGGTGGCATGTTAGCATCTTTCAAGGGATATACCATTGGCATCCGCATCTCCATTGATCCACATCTACAAATCTAAATTAAGTCTCCAAATTGAGGAAAAAATACTTTTGATACTAAACTTTAGTTCAAAAAACATATTTGGTATCAAGTTTTTCGAATAAACACATTTCATACCATGATTTACATCATCTTGATACATTTAGTTTTTGACGTCAATTTTCGGGTGAAATTCAGTATGTGTCGCTCACGTGCCCGTTAAGTTGACAATGGGAGATAAAACATGCACGTGTTTTAAAGACCACCATTGTTAACTTAACACGCATGTGCTGAATTCCGTTCGAAAATTGATTAGGAAAACTAAATGTATCAAGAAAGTGTAAATCATGGTATGAAATGTATTTTTTCAAAAAGTTTGGTATCAAATTTTTTTCGGACTAAAGTTTTGTATCAAAAGTGTTTTTCCCTCCTCCAAATTTCATCATTTTACTTTAATTCATTTGGCTTTTCTGGCCTAATATTAGATCACCAATTTTTGAATTCTGCCATACTATATACTTTTTTTTTCTAGTAGTGTGTTAAACAGTACACAAAAAAGCTTTTAGGGGTACCGACGTTGCATTTATTTATGTTTTTTTAATTAAAATAATAGTAGATGAGATCATTGTATATGATAGCATATTAACATAGTTAAAATTATGTACTGGAAATAATCAATTAACTTTTATGTCAAACGAGATAAATTAAAAAGAAAACACCAAAATTATCGCGGATTTCATCACAATATTGACTAGATCGATGTGGTGACAGTTAGCATGATCAACCACCTCGATTTAGGACAATCAAGTACGCTTGCGGATTCTTGACATTCACCAAATTAAAAAACTACAATGTCAATCAATTTAATTTTACCCGAGTTCACCTTATTGGGATCAAATATTATGCATCAGATTTTCAAACAAAGCAAAATAAAAAAATACAATTAAAATAAAAAAAGGTTAAAAGTTTAATTATTTTCTCTTTGTGGTATTTGATTTGATTCTTAAAGCATGTACTATGTTTCAAATGTGGAATCCACGAAATGGGAATGAGGGAATCATTTTGAAAAGATACTACATAATGTCATCATTTACACAAAAAGTAGGCTTCAATTTAGATTAATTAGTGGGTCTTGTCATCACCTATTTAATTCTTAATTATTTATAATCCTTTTAATTTGTTGATTGCATGTTAATTACTTCTGTAAGAACTACATTATGGCCTTTGCATGGACTCGGTAGGCCCCAACTTAAACAATTGACACAAGGTTTAAAATAAAATAGGCCATTTTTCTTCTGAGAAATCAAAATGAGCATACTCTTTAATTGTGAAACTAAAAATGAAGTGCACTGCTCATTTAATTTGTCCATACCATTGTAATAATTTAAAGCCTTTAAGCTTATTTTGTCATTAATATTTTTTACAAATATTGTATACATTTCTCGCCTTTTTGCCAAGACCAAATTTACAAAAATTGTGAGAAAAATTTATATAAAAATTAGATACATTGTCAATTTTTCCTCCCAACTGCATTCAAATTTTTCTGTGATCATTTCTATATCTTTTAACCAAAAGTACACACGTGGCAATGAGCATTCTCTTGTAGCCCCCTTATTGAATGATGGTGTATGAATAAGCATCATGAAAGCATATAATTTGATGCCAAAATCAATCAATAATGAATGTAATATCTCGCGTATGCAAAGTGCGCTTTTACCTTTCCTCATCCTTAAGCTCAGTACTGGCATTTGGTGGTGCTAAACATCATGCAGTGTGCTATGACATCAACAAAATTGAGCCAGCAAATTCAAAACAACATATATATGAGTATTATATCTTTCTAGAACACAAATCTAACCTTTATACATGGATTATTAATGTTTTTGAATTTATATTACGTGGTTTTACATGGATTTCATTTCCCTGCGGATCGATCCTAGATGAAAACAAATTCCACAAGGTCACCTGAAAGAATTTGCTGCCGCAAAAGTAAATGCCGTTTGCCTTTGGGTCAATTTCATGTATAGGCCCTGCGATAAAATGTTCAAATGTTGGTTGTTTCCGCATATTTACTGAGAAATTCGAGATAAAATTGATATTTGGCGAGAAAAACAGAGTCAATAGTAAGAATTTCTCATAGTTTCTAAAATATTAGCATAACTCGATTGCTCTTTAAAATAGTATCCCCAAATATTTAATTTAAAGTACTTACATTTGTTGTATGTATAGTGGCTCCAGTGGTCATTCCAATATTTTGATCTGGTACCAAATCGAAATTGACATGCTGCAGAAACACCGCAAGTGCTACAATTGCTTCCAGTAAAGCAAATTGATCGCCAACACATTTACGTGGCCCTCCACTGAATGGTATATACCTGCAACATAAACTATTTGCATTAGATTATATAATGGACGTATATGGAAAAACACAAGTAGAGTAAATGTGTACCTAAAATCGGTGTTTGTTTCATTAGGAACCGAGCCTTCTAAATCAAATCTTTCTGGCACAAATTCATCTGCTCTCTCCCAAATCTTGCAGGAAAAAAAAAGGAAAGAAATTAAAGAATCGATCATGAAGTTTTTTTACAAGAAAAAAAAATAAAAAGCAGAGGAATTAAATAAATTGATGATGATACCTGTGAAGAGTGATGAATATTGTACACAGAAATCATGATATCTTGACCGGGATTGACCTTGTAGTTCCCGGGTAGTGTGTCAGGAACCTGAGCTCTTCTCAAGAGGACCTAATGAAATTTTTAATTATATTTCAATAAAATGATCACAATATGAAAAAGTAAATAACAAAATTTGCGACATCTTACGGGTGGATGAGGATATAAACGCATCGATTCACTTATACAACGTGTCAAGAACTTGAGATTCTTTGTGTCCTCATAAGTAGGAAGCCGACCCTGTAAAACTTGGTCAACTTCTTCTTGTGCTTTTCTTAAAGAGGACGGATCCTAAATTTGAAGGCATGAAAAACAAACACATTTCTGAATTAGTCATCGCATTTTCATCGAGCTTAAACACTTGAATATTAGAAGGGGACAAAACAGTAATCATACCTTACTAAGTAGATATGCCGTCCAAGTTAACACGGAACCAGTGGTTTCATGACCAGCAACTAACATCGACAATAGGTCATCTCTTAGTTGTGTACTTGAAACCTAAAACAAATATTTTTTTATTATTGACTTTTTATATAAAGACAAATATCCCCAATGTGCCATCTCTAACTGAAAGCTCACATAGCATGAAGTAAATATATGACCAAGTTGTCACAAGGTAAGGTTTATAAAGAGAAGCATGAAAATAATTAAGGCAAGTTCAGGTGAAACACAAAATACCACACTGGGTTCATTGTGTATAGTAGTAGTATGTTGGACCACAAGCTTTTAATGTGATGAACTTTAGATCCATACAGTATTCAATTATCACAACCAAAGTGGGCCAAAATTATCGTTAGTTCAAACGATGGAAAGTCTAACGTAATTTCATACCTCTTCTCTGCTAGCAAGCAAGAACCGAAGAATGCTGGGGTCTGCGTCATTTACATATTCCTCCTCACTTATCCTTTCACCCTCCTTTTCTACAATCTCTTTGCACTTGGCTATGAGTTCTTCGACATTTTGTCTGATTAATGAAACTGCCTTTTCAGCCTTAATTTGTCTTGGTATTACTTTACATAAAGCATTAATCTGCACGAAAGAGAAGAAGAAAACAACAAATGTGAACACTATTCTTATATTTAATTGACAATGAATAGTCTCAATAAATCATGTCATGACCTGCCTTCCAATATGGCAATAGATCAGTCGAGCGAAGCTCTGCCTCTTTTAGTGCAGTATAAACTGCATCAATAACGGGGCTATTAGATGTAAGAGAATCAAAATCGTAGTTGAATAGAGCTAGTCCAATAACATCAAGAGTGAGCTGAGAAAATTTCTCCTCTACGTTTACAGAAGAGCCATTGAGTATATCAGGCTTTAGTTTTTCAACCAAACGCTCAGCACATCTGCAAAATACCCTTTCAACTATTATCGATAAGTACTTCTTGTGAAGCGATGGTACCACAGCCCTGCGCCTTACCTATAACAACCATACTTTCAATCTCAATAACAGTGACTTTCAGCACAATATTAGGGGTATGTAAATAACATATCCATTTAATTGTAATTTAGTTAACTACTCCATTTTTTTTTTTATTTAAGTTATCAAACTAACAAGACTAGTACTAAACTGCAAAATACCTACACATCTGGTAGGATTCGAACTAGTTAACTATTATTGTTTGTTTTGGAAACCGAAAACAATGTGCATTTAAATTGAAAGCATTGATGTAAGTAAAAGAAGAATGCTGCTGATAATTTTCAATAACATAATGCCACATTATCTAGATTTTAACTGTGAATTACTCCTACTTATTTAGAATAATATACTAATGCAATGTACATCAGTTCTGTTCTAATCAATCAATGATAAGTACAAACTATACAACATCCAAAACTAAGCAAAATATCTAAATCACAGCTAATAAGTATATCACTAATCAGATTCCATAAAAAGAAAAATCAAAAAAGGTGGGGATCTTTACCAACACCCATCATAAATTCCAATCCATACATTCAAAAACAAAACAATAATTGATAATTACCGTCCAAAGAGAGCCCTCAGCAATGGCGAAACCAGACCCAAATAAAAACTCAGAAACCTCAGCAACAAGCCCTTTACCATACTTAGTGCCATAGTTTCTGAGCACATGTTTAGCAATGGCGGGGTCACTAACTATCACGAAATCTCTGGGGCCCGCAGCGAGACGGTAAATGGGTCCGTACTCATTCATCCATTTGAACAGTGGTAGGAAAAGGGCCCCACCTAACAAGTCCGAAACATCTTCGAGCTTTGCGCTCGCAATGGGTATGTTGGATTCGTCCTTTGGGCCTAATGAGGTTAATGATTTCGTGAGAGATGTGAGCCAATTTGGGCTCACCCATGATGTTGGTTGTTTTTTGTTGGACGAGTTTTTTATGGTGAGTGAGTGAGTAACGGAGCGGCGGCGGTGTTGGTGGCGGTGACGGTTGTGGTAGGTGGTGGTTGTGGAGGATAAAGAGGAGAGAGAAAGTGATGACATGTTAATTTCTCTTCTTCTTGATTGTTTGTTCCCCTCGCTCCACCACGTCCATACAGTTTCAATTTTAGTACTATTATCAGTAAAAGTGTAAGGGCCGTTTGGACCTGATAGAGGTATTACGTCATATTATATGTGTCAATATAAGATAATGCAATGTTTGGTGGCATTGCTTTAATACCGGGTCAAATGAATTAAATCATTGTGACCCGATATTAAGACTAGATTATAATTCACTCAGGCATGGGTGGATTAGTTAATCCGGGTGAATATGGATTCGATGAAATGTCACTTAAAACCTCAAATTTACATACTACCTATATATCTTAACATATCATTAAATATCATAAATTCTTCTTAAATCTTCTGAAAATGAAAACACATTCTACATAAATAAATCACAAACTAAAATATATATCAATTTACAATTAACATGGAGGCATTCGAACTAAAAATCAATTCTTACTCTTATACGAATTATACAAATGGCTTCGATGAATTGATATATCTTAATTATCATAATATGTTCAATTAAGTAATTAAAATATGCTTAAACTCATAATTCCCCCAAACATATTACAGTTTATTGTTTTAATGTAATATGACTCAATCAAATCTACCAAACGTATTTTTAATATGGCCTTCAATCTGACTCTGATCTAATCCACCTTAATCTCATACACCCTACCAAACGGCCCCTAAAACTAATAAAAAGAAGCTAAATTTCAATTTGCACCCTAGGTTTTGCGATTGCATCATTTTGTCTCTCCAACTATCTTTTATGTGTGCGAACTTTTAGCTCTCGGGAAAGGGCTAGAATATGCTTCGGAGAGATGATTTCAGATGTTAGTCATGGACGCTGACTCAGAGGTGATTTGCAATCTAACCAAGAGACCATCCTCGAGAGTCCACTCATTGGACCATATTCTCAAATATTTTACTAGGCAAAATTTCATTTTTGGCCCTTTAAAGTGGCTGCATTTTAAAATTGGCCCTTTATTGTTGTATCTCGACAATAATTATCCTTTATTGTGTCATCATCATCAATTTCAGTCCTTATTGTCGGAAATTTTTATTTATCGCCGGAAATCATCAATTTATGTCTTAATTGACCGGAAAGTTAATTTTTTTTTGTCAAAAATCACCAATTTATGTCTAATCTGGCCAAAAAAATTAATTTTAGCCAAAATATAATTTATCGAGTGACACTTAAAATTAAGAATTTCATATTCTGACTCCACAATTTGCAAGACCAAGCCATGTGATAGGTCAAATATGACATAAATTGATGTTTTTTTGGCGATAATTAAAAAAAATCGGTGATGAGGACTGAAATTGATGATGTTGACACAATAAAGGACGTATATTGTCGAGGTACCAAAATAAAGGGCCAATTTTGAAATGCAGCCACTTTAGAGGGCTAAAAATGAAATTTTGCCTATTTTACTAAGAAAGCTTCGTGAAGTTATATTTCAACATGTGAGAAGACTAACGCGGTGATAATCGCATTGGCCAAAGTTGGGCAGCATATTGATATAAGAGATAAGGAGGTGGGAGGATTCCCTGTCTCCCGGGACTATCTCCAACAACTTTTCCTCAATAATCCAGGATAATTTTCTCTTTTTTTCTTGTTGAACAAAAAAATGTGTCGATTACATTAAATTATTATTTTGACTTATTTCTACAAAAATGAGAAGAATGTTTGTAAGCAAATGCTTCGAACTTCCCCCATATGCCCTTAAATTTTTAGGATAATTGGAAGAACAAAGTGCATTAAATAAGTATGAGGGTAAACATTGGAATTTGAGGCATTATGATATTGATTTTTACGAAAATGTGTTGAAACCAAAGTATCGGTTCAATTAAAGCAACGCAGGTAGTTGTAGGGGACAAAAGTGATGCAATTGATAGTTGAAGGGATAACATGCTCATTGAAAATAGTTTGAAGGGAGAAAGTGAAATTTAATTGAAAAATAAACTCATATTTTTATTGGTCCTGTTAATCCATCATATTTCAAAGGTATTCTACAAGGGTACACATAATTTTCTTTCTTGAAGGTGAACCAGTCCATTTTTTTTTTCAATATAGGATCAAATTCTAAAATAATAGTTTTTTTATGAATTTGTTTTGGGTCAATCCATATATGAAAAAATTAGTGGTAACTGGTAAACAATGTAACCTGAAAAGAAATAATATTTTAAATTTTTTTGGAAAGTTCAATATTATATAAAGAAAAGAAAAGGGCAAAAGGCAAAGAACTAATTATGGTCAAGGTGAGTAGGCCCAAGGTCATGTTTATTAGATGAAGAGATTGAACCTTGTCAACCCGGGAAAGTTCACACTAAATTACCTGATGTCAAAATTAATATGAAATCAGAAAATATAATGTTAACATAATCAACAAATTGTCACGACTAAAAATGTACCACACAAACCCTGGAATTTTTTTTTTTATTGTGAGAACAAAGATTGGAATTTTTTACTCGTGTTTTAATTTGAGATTTTACTATCCCAAATGCGAGTAAGATCGGTCACTAAGTCACAACTTTATAATTTTATAGCCCAAAATTAGTTACGTCACTTCTATAGAAATAAAAATTCACAAATGTGCAAATAATTTACATATAAACTAGAATTTTTAACAATGTAGTTGTCTTGCATCAAATGCACTATATTAATTATTGACATCTGTTAGCCTTATAATATTTAATTACATTATTATTCAAATTCATATTCTAAAATTATATCTATGTTTTATTATAGTGACAAAACTCAAAAGGTAATTCGATAACAATTTATTAACATAATCTGAACATCATTTGACATGTGTTTACCGGAAGACATCATAGGACAATTAGCATGTTGAATTTTGTTTAATTAATTAATGTTTGCAATTAATACCAGAGTGGGACCCTGAATGGTAGTGCATTAGCATATATAGAAAATACCTACACTTCTAATAAAAAAATAATTAATGGTATTCTTAGGCTCTTTCCCGAATCCCAATCCCAATCCCAATCTTAATTTAATTATTTTTTAATTATAATTGGTTTAATTCCTCTTTGCACCCTATAAATAGGTTCCTTTTTTACTTTATACCCCGCAAAATATTTTATCCCACTTTGCACTCTTGAAACCACTTTCTCATTTTAGTTTGCACCATGAGTGTTTTTCCAACCATTTAACTCCCCGGATTGAGGGTATCTATGTACATTTACTTTAATTACCAGCCCACATTTCCTCCAAAAAATAATATCATGTGTGATATGTGCAATTAAGGATAAAATTGACTTATTACCACAAAAACACACACAAAAAAATAAATTGAAACTTGTTATGAAATTAATCTAAAATACACAAAATAATAATTAAGAACAATAAAAAATAGGGAGAGAATATATCATTTCATTCAATTCCATTCTTGTTGTCTATATTATACAATTACAAAGCACCTATTTATAGGACTAGAAGGGCATCCCAAAAGCCAAGAGTTACAAAGTCACTTAATAGAAATTCAATGAATAAAGTATATGGCTTTTCATATGGTGTAATCAATAATATCTAGATTCATATTTACAATAGCATTCATCAATTTGAGTCTAGGTTCATAACACTCCCCCTTGAATGCCATTGCTTATGGAATATGCCTCATTAAAAACCTTTCCAAAAAAAAAAACCCGTTGGAAAAAACCTGGACAAGGAAAAAAGAGTACACATCCATATGAGGCTGATAAGCGTGTAACACTGCCTCGTTAAAACCTTGCCAAGAAAAACCCAGTGGGACAAAAACTTGGACGAAGGAAAAAGAGTACAGTGTACAAATACGCTCCCCCTGATGCTAACACAAGGTCTACAAGTTGACACATTTCGATGTTGTGGACCATCTAAGCAAATGATGTAATTACCAATGTTTTAGTGAATAAATCGACAAATTTGTTAATTGATTGAATTTGATGAAAATCAATATCACCATTTTTCTAAACTTCATTGGTGAATAAAAACTTTGTAAATGTGCTTCGTTCTGTCTCATTTGATATTTCATTTTTTCTTTGAGCAATACAAGTGGTATTGTCTTCATATAATATTGTGGATGTCTTCCTTGTTGAGGATAAACCACATGTTTCTTGGATATGTTAAACCATATACCTCAACCATAAACATTCACGACTTGCTTCGTGCAATGCTATAATTTCATAGTGGATGGAAGAGGTGGCTGCTAAGGTTTGTTTCACATATCTCCATGATAATGCAACAACACCACAAATGAATACATTGACAGTGTAAGATCTACCTTTATGTGGATCAAAAAGGTAACCACCATATGTAGATCAAAACATTTAGAGAAAAACAAGTCCATGATGGTTTTTCCACGAAGATAGAGCAATACAAGTTTAATGTTATTTCAGAGAGTTTTCGTTTGGGGTTTAGTTATATATTGCTAATTATTAACCGATAATATACTCAAACAAGGTACTTCAGGACCTAAGAGTTATGTATTGTCCTCTTGAGGAGGAAAATTATCTTACTTTAGATCCAAAAATCAAAGGACCATGAGATTGCTCAATGGATGAGCTATATCCATATGAAATCTTTTCAAAATCTAATATGTGTGTTGTTGATTGATGGACATAGATTTCATTTGATAAATGCTCAATCTGCAGGACGAGACAAACCATGTTATTCCGAAATTTTCATCACAAATTCTTTTTGCAGTTTTTGTGAGCTCTTCAGGAGTCCTCGCAATATTTAAAAGTATTAACGTATTCCACAATAACGAAAGAATAATTTCCAAATTAACAAAAATACATGGATAAATTAAAATGCTCACGAATTCTTATTTTACGAGGTACTCAATGAGTCAATTATACCACATCCGATCAGATTATTTTAACTAGTACATGGATCGTTGTATTTTAATATAATCCATGAGACCTTATATTATGTGTTTCAAGAATTTTAAACCCTTCAGAGATTTTCATGTCACTATTAAGTGATCTATATAAATACGCGGTAACTACATCCATGAAATTCATGACAAGTCCTTCAGGGACTGCAAATTAACTAAATACCGCAACGTGATTGCATCAATCACGGGGGAATATGTTTCATCATAATCAATTATAGGTCTGTGAGAAACATTGTTCAACAAGTTATGTCTGATATCTCACCATTTTATTTTTGTATAAATATATGTTTGTACCATACCAATTTCACGTCTTCAAGCGTGCGGCCAACTGGTCTGAATACGTTACAATTCCATAGCGATTTTGCATCGCATCTTTATATTTTGGCCCAATTTTTATGTCGACACTACCGATCACGGTTCAGGATCCTGATTTATAATTTTAGTGAGGCCTCATAAACAAAACTTATTATTTATAATTATTTTTATTTCTATCCCAGTTTTCTTCATTTATTCATATATTTTATTTCTGTTTCATGTGCCTCTTCATGGGCATCTCGTGATTTAGACTGATCAGTTATTTTTCTTTTATAGCGCTTTATTTTGAAACAGTTTCCTCTTTAGGAGGGACATGTACTTTAAGTACCATTTTCCTTCAGAAGTTTTATGTTACACCAATAGTAATTTCACGCTTTAAGTGCGTTTATAGTATGCTAGCATAGTGCCCTTCAAGGACTTCAATCCAAATTGGTGCAATTTTCAATTCTTGCTCGTACTTTTTGTGCATGGGCCAAGATGAGACAAGTATTGTACATTTATGTACTCATGTCAGATAATTTCACGCCGTTCTACATTCAACGACATCGATTCTCCCCCTAACGGCGCAAAAAATTGTCTCATCAAAAGAATTATCATGATATTTTGATTTAACCATATCGTCTCGTCAGACGTTTAAGATAAATGGTTATAGCCTCGTCAGGCGTTCAAAATATATGATTACAGACGGGAAATAAAAATTAACCAACACGTCTTTGTAGACCCATAAATGTTCATTTTGGTGGAAAAATCAGAACATAAATCCCACAATAATAAATTCTAATTGAGAATTATTAGGCTTCCAGCCTGACACAAGTTGCAACGTTGCCCTCAATCTTATACTTGAGCAAGAATCTTAGCAAAAGCAATACGCGTTGACAATAGGCATATATTAGACCATTAAAAAAATAACTTTTACATGACCATGAAATAACAAATGGTCCACAAAGTAGATCTACAAGTCCACATATATCCCATTAAAATAATCATAAAAAGGTTTGAGACTCACGACCATTCTTCACAGGAGATGGTCTTACAATTTACTTTCTTTGTGAGCAATCAACACACACATACTCATGAGGTAAATAATCATATGGTTCTTTAAAAGATGCCCATAATAATTCGGCGCATTTGTAATTTTCCCTGGATGACCAAATTTATCATGCCACTTCATAATATTATGGATCATTGAACTTCTGGTTCAACTTAAATTTCTGATCCAACAATGCTTATGGTCGCATAATTCATTTTGATGAGAAAACTGAGATCTTATTCATCAATATTTTTTTCGGCATGAAATATTGGATGTAGTATAAGTATATTTTATATTCCCCTCATAAATATAGTTTCCATGAAACTTGTCAATACTTTCTTCAAGACGGATGTCTTTGAATTCAACAAATCCATTTTGAATTTTAAAGAGCACAAAACCTCTTTCACAAAAGTATTTGTTTATCCATACAATTTACATTTGCTCTTCTGGAGCCTTTATAGTATACCTCAATATGTATTAACTTTTGCTTTTGCTAATTTCAAGTTAGAGAATATTTTCGATCTCGAAGAATTGTGTGTGTCGACCTACTGTCAACTAAATAAATATTTCCACCGTTCATATTTACAATGCTCACATAATTGTTCATGTATCTTCAGGATGCTCGCATAATCTTGTGTATCTAACATGATACTTATATGATTGTGCATCGTCAAGATGGTCATAGCATTGATCAACGTTGTAATTGACATTGATATAAAAACCAAGATGGGACATATACGAAACCAATGCTTTTTACTCCACACCTCTAGCAAGTGATAACAATTTGCACACCCTTGTCTTTTCTTTGCATACCACTATAATTGTTTGTCTTAGAATGACATGATGTAATGGAATGCATAATAATAAATTTTGACCATGACAAAACCATGTCATGACTATAGTTAATTTCATTTGCTTCTGGGAAATAAATTATTTACATTCACTTCCGGAAATGAATAATTTATATTAACATTTGCATTCACTTTGGGGGATCAGTCCGGTGAGAGTTATGATTTTTTTCATCAAGAGGTCATTATTCAAAATAAATTAATTTAGAATATTTCTCAAAACCTCTCTTTAATTTTTGCTTCTCCACGAGCCATTTACAATCATACTTTATCTCCACATAATCTCGATTGAAATACAATTTCATAATTGTGGAGTATAATCATTTATCAGTTTAAGACTATAACTTCGGGTGCATATATTTATAGTGAGCATTTGTGATACTCCCACGACTTTGATGATTATATTGCTCTTTCAAAATTTCATATGATGCAACATCATGTGCAATCATTCATAGGGAGCCTTTGAAAATATCACAATTTTGATTAAATCGCTCCTCCAAAATTTATAGCACAATCGATTTTTCAGTTTAGGATTTCAATCCTCCAAGGAGGAATTGGCTAATGCAAGCATTGCCCTCACTTTATCTTTTTTGTTTGCCCAATCTTTCATTTCTTTAAAAAATTCAACCTCAAGAATCTATGTCATATAATTTTGGAAATATGTAAAGCATCTAATTCAGATTTGGTGATAATTGCCATATCACTAATGCAAATACATAAGTAATTTATAATGCTAAAAATTTATACTCAAAACTTCGGGTTTGAGTTAATAATCTTGGCTCTTTTTCAAATCCAAAACAATCTTGCTAAAAATATACTCAAATCTTCGGGTTTGAGTTTATCTCATAGGATTTTAGCATAAAAAAATATTTTCATTTAAAATTTCAAATTCTTGGTATAACAATAAAATAATAATTTATCATTGATTTAAGCACAAAACCTTTTGACAATTCATATGAACGGCATCAATAATCCAAAAAAAAATCTTATCTTCAATAGTGCAAAGCCATATAATTGACATGTACTAGAAATATCAAACTTGTATATTTACAACTAAATGTGAGATCAAAATTAATTGACAGATTGTTATTTAGCCACAAAATAAATCATATATGCCAATGCATTACCGAAAATATTATTAGGCCCAATGGGCATCCATAAGTAATTTGAAAATTGACATCTGATGAAGTTCACAATTTAAACTTATTATCTCACAAAACAAACATGAATAGAATAGTTATGGCAACCAATTTCATGGATGAGAGCACTGTCTTGATTCTAAATTACAAAGGAAGTCAAATTATGCAAAGGGTAATATAGACTTAAAACCTCTTTTCATACAAATATCAATTTTATTCAAATTCATATTTTCCAATAATGTCCAAGAATAAAGACAAACACTAAAACCTCTATTAAAAAATCAATTAACTTCCATAGACAGAAAAATAGTGCTAGTAAAGAATAATCAGTTAATTGGTCAATGGATGAATAAGCACTAGTATATTGAACAAAAGAAAAATTTCGGTCAAAAAGATTCACAATTTATATGTGGGTGAGAACTGCCAAAATAATTAACTATTTTGTACTTGTGCTTAGAGGTATTTATATATTTGTCAAAGAACAAATCAATTTAAAACTTTTATTTGTGTCCCTTAATGCATCAACGTTGGACAGAAACTAGGAAAAGTTCTTTTGTTCATATTTAAACAAGATGCAATTTGTGTTGTGCATAACGTGGGAAATTCATATTTTTATTTTCATAAAATCACACACCCAAATGAATTCTTATGAAGCCATATTACAAGTAGAATGAACTATAGCAAGAATAATAGGCAACTCACCGATACCTTATCTGGTAGTTGAATTGATCCTTCAAGTATGAAAATGAGAGGGTGATCCGATTAGCTACTTGAAATCGAATTATAAAGCAATTTCGTGCTGATAACGTGTTATGAAATTAATCTAAAATACACAAAATAATAATTAAGAACAATAAAAAATAGGGAGAGAATATATCATTTCATTCAATTCCATTCTTGTTGTCTATATTATACAATTACAAAGCACCTATTTATAGGACTAGAAGGGCATCCCAAAAGCCAAGAGTTACAAAGTCACTTAATAGAAATTCAATGAATAAAGTATATGGCTTTTCATATGGTGTAATCAATAATATCTAGATTCATATTTACAATAGCATTCATCAATTTGAGTCTAGGTTCATAACAAAACTTACATTATTCAAACACGAAATACAGGGAAAAGATTATGATCTTCAAAAATAAGTTCATTTAAGATGAGTAAGACATGATATTGCAATATGTCTAATTCCTAATATGTGAAAGAACATCGCCAATGACAAAAACAAAATAAAGAAGCAAGATTACCAAGAAAGCACACAATGTAAATAACAATAGAATGAATAATAAAAACTATAAGGAAATATCATACGGAATAGAAGCAAAATAATCATGAAAACACAAAATAGAAGCAAGATATCAAGAAAATGTAAATTAAAGAAGACTAGTTACCCTACTTAGTATAACTATAGCCGAAGACTGATTGCAAAAGAATTTTATTTCAATTTCTTGAAGAAATATTCTTTCTATGGAGCGTGCAGAAGAGATTTTCATTTTTTTTGTGATATGTCAATTTTACCCTTAATTGCACATGTCAGTCACGTGATATTATTCTGTAGGTAACTAAAGTGAATAGACATAAAAGTGGTTTTTTACCCTCGTTGAGTTTTTTTTTTTTTTTTTTTTGAGAGAATTATTTCGTTGTGTTGAATGGCCGGAAACACAATCGTGGTGCAAACTGAAATGAGAAAGTGGTTTCTGGGGTGCAAAATGGGATAAAAGAATTTGCAGGATGCAGAATGAGCCAATTACCATTTGTCGAGGAGAATATGAACAGTGTAGCCAAAGAGTAGAGGAACCTTCTCCAAACGTGGAAGTAATCTTTCTATTATATTTTAATTGTCATCAATATTTAATGCTATTTTAATTAGTATAAAATTTGTATGTTTTATGTTATTGGTAGCATGCTACATTCAAAAATTCAATTTGGTTGCCCGTTGAAATAATATTGACTATAATGAGAAAGGTGAAAAATAATATACTATCGTTTCAAATATAATCTTAATTGCACAATTTTAGTGTGAAATTTTACAAGTGTCTAGTTTAACTTGTTTATCTCAGGGTTATCTTTTTATCGACGCTTCTATATTATTTAATTTGACAAGAAAATTTTTGCTAACAAAATAAAGTGATGATTTTTTTTTCTAGCAACATGTGATTGATCTAGTACTGGAAGAAACTAGTACTCCCAAAGTGACGACCCAAGTTCGACATAGATTAAACACTTGGATTATAAAAAAAAAAAAAAAAAAAGTGATGATTTTTTTCTGGCTAACGTTATAAATTCAACGAATTGATATAACTCTTACATTAATGTATACATAATGTTTGAGTGGCACAATCATATTGTCATTTAACATGATCTAAATGGGATTTCTTTGTAAAATAATGTTCAACGTGCTAAGTTCTATATATGTGCATATTTTTGCTTAATTAAGAAGTTTTCTTATTATCCATTCCCATTAATATTGTTCTTCCAAAGATATATATGCAATATTGATTAATATCTTCAACAACGTTTTCTCATGAAAAAGTGAATATACCCGTTTTAGTAATAAATCAGAGAAATTATGTGGTAAAATCCAATTTTGGTTGGTTGCTTCCAATATACTCTCTTGAGCGTGTAAACTTAATGAACTTTCAAACCAAAGCCTAGTCATGTGTACGTCAAATTGTTGGTAAGAAGAAATTCTCCAAAGGCTCTCTTTAGTTTTGATCATTTTGATTAATTAATAGAATAGAATCCAACTAATTTGTTTCATTAAAAACCATTATTATTATTTTCATTTAAAATTTATAGACTTTGAACTCTATCACATATTTTGTGAATTTTTAACTAATTACCATGTGTTTACCCGTGATGCATAAATTATATGAATGCTAATGCACGATATGTAAATTATTTTACGTTAAATGTCCCTTTGTGGCTATATTTTTTTAAATTGAAATTAAAACAAATTGAACCAATTTATTTTCTTTTGGGTACAATGTTGTGTTTTAAAAATTCCATATCTTAATATCATATACTCAATAAAGGGATTCATGTAGTTGAATTCAATAAGTGTGATCCAGTACTTATAATGTGAGATGATAGAAATATCATCTATGTTGTCATTTATTAAAAAAAAATGTAACAGTCTACATTTAATTTAGTAATGAACTTGATTTTTGTATAGATAATTAATCACAAACTATAAATGAAAATTTCAAACCAATAAACGAATTTATTATCTCAATAAATAGTTGATTTAAAAATCTTCCATCAAACATGACATTCTGCCTAAATCTCACGTTGTTGAATGTGCAGCATAATTCATAACCAAGCAAACCAAACCAAAACTCCGAGGGTACTTTCGGCAGTACCAGAATTAAACTCACATCATTAACTACAAAAGAAACGCCAAGCCGTGGGGACCCTAGACGAATTACCATTAATAACCTTACATCACAATACGACGACGCCGTATGGCCCAAGTTGTAGACTAGTAGTGCTTTAGCGTAGCCCATTACTTATATGCCTACGTATAGACGCAAAGAAGATCCAAAAATATTTGTAGCGTAAGCGCCAAACCCTTTTCACCTCCTTTTCTCTCTCTCCAATCATCCGACGGTTGTACAAAATCCTGAGCCAACCCATCCCATCCACACCGTCCGTTTCAATCTTTTCATAAATTTAGGCTTTTGTCCCCTCCTTTTCTTATGTGTAGTTTTGTAGTTGAATTCTAAGTTGCTGGTTGTTTAGGTTAGGCCTCTCTCTCTCTCTCTCTTTCTCTCTCTAAATTTCTTCTCCGTTGAAGAAGGAATCCGGAACTTGATAATGGTAATGCCCAATGTATTACACATAAACCAGCTTAATCAATTTTGTTTATTCTCTCGCCATTGATTAATCTTATTTCTGTTTTTAAGAGAGAATTTGTTTAGTAATTGATTCAATTGCAAAATGTTATTGATTAATTAATGTGGCAGGACACAATGTTGGTGCCGCCATGGCTAGAAAGACTTTTGACCACCGCCTTCTTCAATGTCTGCCGGACTCACGGCGATGCCGCGCGGAGTGAATGCAATATGTATTGCTTGGATTGCAATTCTGATGCATTTTGCTTCTACTGCCGCTCATCTAAACACAGAGAACATCAAGTGATTCAGGTTGATTTTAATTTCTGTTTTCGGTTTAATTTTTTTAGTAAATATATGATTGATTTGATTTATGTGATGATTAATTGATAAATTTTGTGTGGGGATTCATTGTTGTGCGTGATTATGATGTTTAATTTTGTTTGGTAGATAAGGCGATCTTCATATCATGATGTGGTGAGGGTTTCAGAAATTCAAAAGGTACTGGATATAAGTGGAGTGCAAACTTATGTTATAAACAGTGCAAGGGTTTTATTTCTGAATGAGAGACCTCAGCCTAAAGGTGGGAAAGCTGTTTCTCATGTTTGTGAAATCTGTGGAAGGAGCCTCTTAGACACCTTCCGTTTCTGTTCTCTGGGTTGTAAGGTTAGTAATTAACTCTCTGTTTTTTCTCGACTCGATTGAAGTTTTGTTTCCGATCAATTAATGATATTTACGTTTCGATTGACTAAAAAGCAAAATGTTAAAGTGTTTTGAACGAAAACTTTAATCCTGGTTTTTAATGGGTTAAAATTTCGTTCCACGGTATATTTCGGGTCAGGTAATTACATTTCCTTCCGTTTGGATTGACTAAAAAGTAGAAATTTCTCCGTGTTTTGAATGAAAATGTATGAAAACTTTAATCCTGGTTTTTATATGTTACAAATTTGTTATAAGAGTTTGTTTTATAATTTAGCTCGTAGGAATAAAGAGGAATGGGAATGCAAACTTTACACTAGAAGAAGGCAAGAATGAAGCAGCAATGCAAAGAGGCGAAGGGATATCAGAAGAATTGCGTGAAGGATCACAACAAGACATATACCCGCCCACGCCTCCTCCACCTCCTACTTCTAATTCAAGAAGAAGAAAGGGTATTCCTCAAAGAGCACCCTTTTGGTCATAAATTAATTTCTTTTCTTTTCTTTTCTTTTTCTATTTAAATTGATTATTTTAAACTTAAAGGTACTTTATTACAGCTCATATTTTTGGGCCATTGTCTCAAAAAAACAAAAGTATGTATAGATGACATTTTATTGGGAGGGTTGGGGATTAAAACAAGGAGCAATAATGCAGAATTTTTATTTCAAGTGCAAGTTGTACATGTCATTAAGAAATTAAAAGGAAGTCTTTGTGAAGTCCGTTTTATTGGCAAACAAACTCACATGGGCCGTTTACATAAAAACAATGCCTTTAATTAGTTTAATGCTTCGTATGGATTGAGCAAACCAACTTTCTATGATTGTTACCTAGTTTCGATTGCTCAATGAATTGAAATTATTTCATTTGTTTACATTGTGTTTGTATGGATGTATCTCTATTGTTTTGTTGTTATCGTAATTTTGAAAATATGTGGTTTTAATGAAATCCAATAATTTGAACATATATGGTATATGGGTGTGTGTTAGGTTTGTATTGATTTGGATCGAGCTGAAATATCAATTATAAAAAGAATAGTGGTTCACCAATTTTTTCTTGATTTTAATTTTTATTTTAGTCAAGATACATAGTAACAATAAGTATGGAATAATTAAACTGTATGGAATGTTTTCCTTCTAAGCTTTTTAATATATCTTACTATACTAGGCACAATCATGCATTTTACCGAGGGAAGTGGTTAGGTTCATTAATTCGTCACTATTGGCTGGATTTCAACAGCATGATGAAGCAAATAAATATTATATGTGAATAAAAATTATAGGCTAAATTATATTAATCATCCCTCAATTTTATACTAATCATTCCTTGGGTTTAGGAACAAAAGTGTTAACATCTTTATACTTGAAGTACGACTAGTGTGATTTAAGACAAAATTATTTACAACCAAATGTTATTTTGTATATAAATTCAGCAAATTTGTACCAAAAAATTATAAATTCAGCAAATCTTTGACTCCGTTTTACTTCTTTCTTTTGGTCTATGGTCTCTTTCAATATAAAATTGATAAATATTAAGTAATAATATTATCATTATTAGTGACTTTATATATATTTAGTAATAGTAGTTTAAATATTGTTATACTAATAAATTGAGGAAAAAATACTTTTGATACCAAATTTTTGTTTAAATTACATATTTGATACCAATTTTTTTTAAAAACATATTTAATACCATGATTTAGGCCCTATTGACATTTTTCATTTGGCCATCAATTTTTTATCAACTCATCACTTGCGCGGCTAGTGTCCATTAAGTGGCACAAGTTTTGCACGTGCAGGGGGTAAAATTTTATTCTTGATACCAGACTTTTACCAATTTTACACATTTGGTATCAAATCTTTGAAAAAGACATATTTAATACCAAAATTGAAGTTTTTTTTAAACATTTGCTTTGACCATCAATTTATTGGACGGGAACAACCATGAGGCCATTAAGTCATCAAAATTGCACTCTTTTTGCATGGAATGTGCTCGGGCAGGAAGTATTTGAACATAATCTTTATTTTGCCATAACTCATTCGTTACAACGCCAAATTTCGTCCTCTTTATATGACTGGAAAACTCTTAACGAGAGCATTTTAACGGTACAAGTTTCAGTACATGAAACGCAATAGATAATTCCCAAAGAAATTAACAAAGTCTCAATCTTTTTCTTTATTAAGATAGAACCGAATGTGATTAAATCATTGAGAAACAAAAGAAAATTTTAATGGTGTCAAACCATTATTTTACGTGAGATAATAGTTTAAAAAAATAATTCTACTTTAACAAAAAAAATCTTATTTTAGAACATTGTAAAAAGAGAATAAGAATAAAAAAATTGGGACATATCGAGCATAAAACTAAATAATTTTAGAGCTACCTCGTTGACTATTAATTCAATCTTCGGTAGCCATTGAAATGGCGAGTTGAAGACTGAAGTACAATTGCTCCATGTACAAATATAATTAGTGCGAGTAATTGTAGTTTGAAATAAAGGCAGGTTAGGTAATTATATTCTTTTTTTTTTTTTTATAACCCAGGTGTTCAAGCTTACACTAGACTAATCCTGGACCCTCAGAACCCTTGCCCTCCAGGTGTTCAAGCTTACACTAGACTAATCCTGGACCCTCAGAACCCTTGCCCTAGAACCCTGAAGGATGTAAATCGCGGGATGTGCCTCCACCAAGCCTCGGGATCCCACCATACTGCTGTACACTCTGCGCACAAAGGGGTCTTGACCACAAATGACCCTTAGACAGACTCATGAAAATGCTTCCATCCAAGTTCCAAATGGGATTCGAACCCCCACCCTTGCCGCTGGAGCAAGCCTTATGAATTGTTGGTCAGCCAGTTGGAGAAATGCCCCGGGGCAGGTAATTATATTCTTCCACCAAGAATTATAGCTTTGAAAAGTATCATCAAAATGCCAAAACTACTTTAGAAAAGGTGCCAAGCCAATTGTTTCTCTCACATAAACTTTTTTTTTTTTTTTTTAAGAGGTTCTCTCACATAAACTTGGTCACGAGAAAATGTCAATCGCAAAATAAGAAAACGCATTCTTAATTATTGAAATCATTAAGAAGCCAATCTTGTAGATCAGTCAGAAAATTTAAGTTAATTTTTGTTCTATTTATTCAAATAATAAAAAAAGAAAGTGTAATTGTGCATATTGGTTGGTCTTTATCAAAATTAATTTATCGATGTTTGATACGATATAACTGATTTAGACTAGTAGTTTCCTAAGTAGCATTATCGATAATGCTATTCTAACCTCAAACTGATGAAGTCGAACTAAAATTATTCACAAGAAAAATATAATATAGCGTAACATTAAAAATTTCAGATCAACTTTTGATCTAATTTTCAGCGATATTTCGAGAGACGACAGAACAAAATCGTTGCAAAATTGATAGTCTTTTATGTGCTAAGCAAGAGAACCAAGGCTGGCAAACATATGGAAAGTGCATCAAAATACACTTTTTACTTGCTGCAACTGCAAGTACCTAACTACATGTTATCTTCAATAATTTAATCTAAATTAGGAAGTACTAATTAAATATGCATTGCCAGATTCATATGGATTTTGAGCATAAGTGATGCCACTTGTTATATTTTCCTTTACAAAAATAGCAACTAAAAATTCTATTGCAAATTAAGTTATAGATCCCTCAAATTACAAGACTAAGTGATTCGTATTTTGTTCACCGTTTTGGCTTTTATTCAATTACAGCTTACTTCACGAGTGAAATATTTTTTAAATTATATTTTTTTTTTGGTTTCCCAAGAATTTAATCCCTTTCGAGGCGGGTTGGGCACAATAAGTGGGTACCTCTCCCAATAGGGATTCGAACCTGAGTCCGCTACTTTGTAGTGACTAGTCCCTTCTGCTAGACCAATCACCTGTTGGTATCTTCTAAATTATATGAGTGACAATACGATGTTCTATATATATTGTTCAGTATAATGGATATATTATCAGAATAGATAATTAATTTTGGTAGAAAAAAATTCCCTAATGTGAATGTTCCAAAGGCCCAACCCAAAATAAAAAGGATTCTACTATAAGTCTATAACTATTCCATTCTGAATATAGAAGGCTCAAGGGGGAAATATAACATGAAGAAAAGAGGGAATTGTATTTTTTTGCATCAACAAATGCATATCAACACATTTGATATCATAATTTAATGAATTGTTTTATATTTGGTATCGCCGGATACGGTTAACTAAATTTGAAAATCACTGTCAAATTGGGGACGTGACCGTTAAGTAAATTTTAATTATTACAAAATCAATGTCATAAGGGCATCTCCAATGGTGGGGGGGGGGGGGGGGGGGGGGGGCTCGGGCCTCCGGAGCCCTGGGGCTGCCCCTGCCCCCACCCGAGCCCTGTCTGGTAGTCTCCAATGGCAGGGCTCCGAAATTGATTTAATTCAATTTCTAACTCTTGTCCACTCTCATTTATAATTAAAATAAATTTGATAAGTAAAAAAATTCATTCGGGTCTTTGCGGAATTATATTCTACTCCGTTAGTAGATTAAAACGGTATATGGTATGTCCAAATCGGAGTTCGGGTGAATGAGAAATTGATTCTCAAAGATCACCATTTGAAATGGAAGAAAAAAATAGAAGTGGTTTTATCCCACATTGGAATTGGAAGGAAAAATCTTTAGGTTTATATATGATTTGACAATGTAGTGGTATAACAATCTAGTTACCAAAAGTCTCAATAAATTTAATTATTATAAACATAAAAATTAAATTAAAAAAATTATATTGTATTTTTAAATTTTCTTATTTTTTTAAAAATATTAAATTTATTGATACAATATAAAAATAATTAATTTAATTAAATGTGTAAATAAATTTTTTTTTTATAAAATGTTATTAATTAAATTTTTTAATTTATTGGGGGGGGGGGGGGGGGGGTGCAAATCATGGATCGAAATTCACTTCGTCTCTTCAAGACTTGTGCGAGCCTGCGGACACGAATGCAATCCAATTCTCTAGCTTTCGGACAAGCCCAATTTTTGCATATCTCCATTTTTTTTATTAATTAGCAAAAAATTATCTCCATAATAATTAAATTCTACAAATTAATTTAATTTAGGAGGAAAATTTAATTTTATTAATTATTTATTTAAATAATTATTTTTTTCCTTTGTTAAAAACATTAAATAAACAATTGTAATTAAAAAAAAATCCAATCAGGGGTGGCGTCCCCTAACTTAAAGAGGGGCGCGTGAACCTCACGTGCCCCTCTTCTTCCTCAAAATTCCCACGCGCGCTGGAGACGGCTTCCCTCCCCACCCCCGACCCCGCCCCGACCCCGACCATCTCCATTGGAGATGGCCTAAGTTATACTAGCTGACAATTCTACCGAATGGTTACTTAGTCAGCACAAAATATTATATAGTAGAATTGTCAGCTATTATAAATTATGACACTAATTTTGCAATAATTAAAATTGACTTAACGGCTACGTCAAATTTAGTTCAAGACGGTACCAAATGTGGAACGATTGTTAAATTATGGTATCAAATATGCTGACATACATTTATTGGGTACCAAAAGTAAAAAATGACATAAAACTGGGTACCAAAAATTAAATTATATCGAAGAAAGTAACAAAGTCAAAATCTTGAACACGCTTCAGTTTGAAAATTGGTACGAAGTTACGAGCAAAATTGTAAAATAGGTAAAACGCCAATCAAATCCATCATCACGAATTGATTGTCCTCTAGGGTTTGCAGATTTCGAATTAATCTTTCTCGATTTACTTTCCATCGGACGATACGACTGAGACATCTTCAAAGTCATGTTCAAAAATTTCTGGTAACCATTCTCTTCAAAAGTTTATTTTGTTTAAAATTGAACAAATAATGCATTATGTTACCATACCTTGATTACTGTAAAAATCATTTGCTTTTCCGATGAGTTGGACGACGGCTGATAATCGATTTATTTTCTGATGATCGTCGAAGATTGTTTGTTTTGCAGATTCACTTGTATTAAATCCGTTATTTTTAATATTTCTGAATAAATAGGGAAATCCGTTTTACTTTTTTCGTTTTTCCCTCTTATTCTGCTCAAAGATGAGCTGCGAAACTGATTTCAGTTTTATGCTTTATCTCATGAACTTGTTCTGTGTTGGTACTCATTTAAATTTGCTGATTTGGTTTAACAATTTTACTTTTCTAATCGTAGTATAGCTTCCTTTTGGTCATTAATTTTCAATCTTATTGGTCATTATTAAAACTAGAGTTCTGAACCAGATTAATTCCATAGTGCACTAGGATGAAAGGGTTGTGTATAAGGTTTTAGCAATAGATAGTGTTGCTTTTCGGAAGTTTTTTTGAATTGAGCTTAGGCATATACTTTTTCTTACATTCTCATCGATTCAATTTGTTTTCTAGTGGAACCTAATCTGATGTTTCCATATAAGGAAATTTAGGAAACATGTCGTATTTATAGTGCTACATGGAGATGTTATACATTTCTGTAATCGCATTTGCTCACAGGGGCTCTCAGGAGCAACAAGCTCATCCGTGCCCACAGGAAGTATCTACAGACTCTTGGTATCCTCCATCTGTTGTTAGCTCACCCAGTTCTTCACGCCCCATGACACCTAGTGCCAGCACATCTAGCAGCTTTAGACCTACAGATCGGCCAAGCTCTTTATCTAACGTTTCACCTGCAGAAGCAGCAGGCATTATTGCTATGTTGAAAGATAAAAGGTGAGATATCAGCTTTCATTATATTGATAACATTATAATTGATTCTTGATTCTTGATTGCTAATTTATAAATTAATAGATTAGTTATTTTGTTTTACCTTTAGAATGATATTTACAGATTACAGTATTCCAGATTCGTTTTGATAGGGTTAGAAGATATATTGAATCTTTAGTTGGATGAAGATCCTCGATAATCAGATTGGATATGGATTAAAACCCTAAGTCATTGAAAGCCGCAACTTCATATTTAGGCTTATTTTATGAATGAAAACATTTTCGACTGAGAATTTTTAGTAGCCCCTGTTGTGTGTTTCATCTTGTACTGAAGTAGGAATTTAAATTCAGTAATCTACGTAGCATCATTCTTCTTATCTCTGCCGCTCAAATATTGGATATGTGCATGTGTTACGTATATATTCTAATAAATTGGTAAAGAGTTATAGAACCTAATAGGTTTCATGTCATCATCTTTTGTTTAATATTTTCAGTGTTGATGAGCTGAGAAAGCTTCTATCTGACAAGGATGCCTATCATAACTTCTTACATTCACTTGAACCTGTCAAAACTCAGAGCAGGGTGAGTTGCAAGTGGTGGTTATTCATATCTTTATAAAAAAATCCGTCTTTCTTTCGTCTTTCTTTCTTGCTTGAAGTTGATTGACTATTGAACACTTTTGAGAAGGTAGGCTAAGTGAAATTTTTGGAATAAAGTTCTAAAGCAGTTTATACAACATTATGGGTTTTGTGCAAGTATGTATATGGGTTTTCCCTTGTTTGAACTTCATCACCAAGTGTAAATGTTCACTGAACTTCGTCAATGGGAACTCAGTTAAGTGCTTGTTTTGTAAGTGAAGTTAACCGTGGTTGTTTTGCTTGATACATGTCAATCTTCTTTCGCCTGATTTTACTTGCAGTTTACAAACAATCCATTTTCAACTCGTGAACTCAGACAAGGATGCACGTTTCCTGTTCTTTATGAATACTAAGGCAGTCTTCATAACAAGTTAAATTTTTTGTTATTATTCTTTAACACACTTTGCCAATTTGTATGTAAATCAGGTCAGAGATGAACTTAGGAATGAAACACTTCAACTCGCTAGTAAGTTTTTTATCACTTCATTTCAATATCCATATTGAGTGCATTACTGGATTAATTTTTATCGTAATTGTAGGAGAGAATCTTGAAAAAGAACCACGCATAATGGAGCTAAGGAATCAGGTGAATTTAGTGATCCTTAGACTGAATTCACCAGATATGCATTGAAGTTGGAGTTGAAGTTTTAACATCAAATTGCTATGGTGATATATGTACTTTGTTTTGTGCTACAGTGCAGAATCATCCGAACAACAGAGCTGGCCACCGCCCAAGAAAAGTTGCATGAATTAGAGAGAAAAAAGGAACAGACTCAGAAGCATTATTCTCCCTCATCGCTCCTCCATCAACTTCAAGGTAAAGTAAAACAGTGAGTTGCAAACTTTAATCTATGACGATATCATTATATAATTGTACCTCGGCTGAAGTAAAGTGATGTTTGATAGTTGTTGCTTTATTATTGCAGAAGCAATGAATGAAACAGACGAGGAATCTGAGGCCCTGCATAGACAGCTTCTCAATGGAGAGATTGATCTTACAGCTTTTGTACAAAAATACAAGAAGATGCGCTATACGTATCATAAACGTGCACTTACCCATCTTGCTGCAAAGACATCTCTAGCCAGCTGAGCCTTGATATGCCTAAATGATAATGTAAGTTCTGCTGCCTCACCTCCTAAAACTACGTAAAATTGTTTTATAAGTATGTAAAACCGTTGCAATTTTTTTTTTTTTTTTTGGTGTGTATGTGTGTGCTCCTTTTCTGGCTGCTTAATCTGTAATGTATAATAATATTATTTATTTCTTCGACTTTATGTTTGTAGATACATATTCCTTGAACGGAGCATGTGTATTTGATTGGGTGTAATTTGATTACTTAGTTATCTACATTTAAAATTTATTCCTATCAGCTCCCAAATTGACAACCATTTCAACTCCTAATTGTTTCGGAACATTCTTTCTCCCTATCTTTTAAAAATACATACAATTATTTCTCATAAAAAATCAAGATCGTAGTAGTGAATAATGTGAATGGTCTTATATATTTTATTTATAAAATAAACCAATAGGTGATTGGTCTAGTGGAAGGGACTAGTCACTACAAAGTAGTTGACTCAGTTTCGAATTTCTGTTGGGAGAGGTATCCACTTAATGTGTCCAACCGATCTCGAAATGGATTAAACCCTTGAAAAACAAAAAAAAAATTATATCTAAAATAAAATAAAATTGTTTCCCCTAGATGCAATTTGTTTAGAATTTAGCTCTTGCATTGAGTCGAACCAATTTTTACAGGTGGTAGCGACAATGTCATTAAATCATTTTTCATTTTACTTTAAAAAGCAACAATCATTTAATTGGAAAAATAGGAATGGGGGCGAATCGCAAGGTCCGAACTTTGGCTTTAAAAAAGAGAAATTTTAGAAAAGTTATTAGAAATGTTCTAAGATTTTTAGAGATGATAACATATACTCATCTATTCTAATATTCTCTCTTTTTCCTTTCTTCAATGATCCAAAAAAAAAAAAGTTCTCTTTTCTTAAATGAATTTGTTTACTTTAAAAACTGTCTTTTACAAGTAGTAATTCGACTCTATTAATCTAATACCAACACTTTTTGAAGGCACGAAATATATTAATTTTTAAAAACATCACTCTTTAAACTCCTACGTGGTAGTTCTTGTTAAAATTCAGCTTAACCATACTTAATCAATCACAACAAATATAATACACTCGTTTTGTGATTATATAACACTATCCAATTACAAGAATTTGGTCAAACCATATTTGAGCAAGAAGTACCCTAAATATTATAACTCGAGATCAAGCACTAGAACCACCTACGCAAGCAACTCATCAAAATGTGCATAAATGCAGTGCTCCCAATAAGGGCCATTGCATTAAAATTTGCGTGAGATATGCATTGTCAACTATAACTCCCTCCAACTTTGCAGAAACTAAAAGCAGAAGAAAATTACCTGGGGGTAATACATATGGAAAACCATTTTTTTTTATCTAATTATACAATAAATGTATCGCGTAAATATTCAATTTCAACTCTTTGGCTAGAATTATCCAAACTACACAAACCTGAATGGATGAACCCCACTTGAGATAATCTTATGCAACACACTAAAATACTACAAGACAAACCTAAAGCTTTAAACTCTGCAGAATAGAGACCTGATCTACATAAAGTAATTGTATAGTTGCCCAGCAGTACAGCTCAAATGCTGAAGTTCTCAGTATTGTTAAGAATATCGAGTCGTGGAGAACCAATGACTCGTAAGTCTCTAAGTATCAACATTTACACATTTATCCAACTGCATTTGCTCGCTCAGCTTATCTATTTCTCTCTCCCACTTCAGTCCATTCATTTGGCGACCAAAGGGAACAATAAGGTTGTAATGAAATACCTATAAAAAGCACAACAATGCTACATCAAACAATATTTCTTAAGAAATGAGAAATAGAAATCATTATCATACGCGAAACTAGATAAAGTAGAACCAACATAGAAACTTCACCCGACACAACAAGCATTTGATTAAGCATTTACGGAATCTACATGAACAATTGGAGTGAAGTATCAATGTCTAATTACGCCATCTCTTGTTTATATGTCAATGCACATATATCGTCAGTTATACTAGCAGTTCCTCAGTTGTTTCTGCCCTAAGGTAAGAAGAAAATTTCTAGCTCAAGTCCCGGTTGGCCAAACTCATCAAATCACACGGCAAGTGTGTGCAAGCTACTCAACTAGGAGTATTACCAGATCCCAAATAAGTGTATCACACTTGCCAAGTGAATGTTATTGGTACGGCCAAACCCATTTTGGGTAAGAATTATTTAGGTATTACTTTGAGTGAGTTTACGTAATAATGCAAGTTTGTGCAAAATACAGAGTTCACAATTTCACAAAACAATGACGATGTTTCCTGTTTTTGTCCTTCCAATAAAAGATAAACACATAAATCTTTACTTGGACTAATCAATTCAATTATTTTCCATTCAGCATACAAAATTTTGTGATTCTTAACATACCTTATTGTTTATATTACGCAGCTGAAGTTTTAAAGCCTCGGAAGACTCGAGCCATTTCGAATCATGGTGTTCATCTTTACACGCCCAAGCCCTCTTAACTGCTGATCGCCACTCGGCAATACTGTTCCGTATATCTTTGTTTAATTCAACCCACTCAGGAGCACATCCATTTTTGTTCAGTATCCTGTACAGAGTATCTTCAGCAGGGTCAGCATGCGGATTACTACTGAGGTCTAAAGGTTTTCCTTTCCCTGGCAAATTTTCAAATTGACCTTCTTCCATGGCGTGCCATACTCGTTGCTCAACCACATTTATAATGTCAGTTTCTGATCTGTACATCATAATTCACAAATTAAAATACCTGATTTGAAATAATATCCTTAAAACTAGAATTTTTAGGGAATCAACGTCACTTTCTGATCTGTACATCATAATTTACAAATCAAAACACCTGACGCGAATTAATATCCTTAAAATTGGAATTGTTAGGGAATTAATGTCAGTTTCTGAGCTGTATAGCATAATTTACAAATTGAATAACTCTGAGTGGATTTATTATCCTTAAATTGGAACTGTAAGGGACTTAATTATTGAAATTTGAAGGATATTAATGAATTTTTCACCTGACGTTGTTACGTTGTCCACGGAGCTCAGGCGGGAGTTTACTGTCGTTGACGGTGTCGATAACGGAAGAGAGACGATCGCTGTTCACTTTAGAAGAAGAGGAAGCCCATCGGAAACTGCCGATTATCCACGGCGATGATGAAATTAGAGTTAGGGCTTTCCTTCCCGCTAAGCGAAGCCCCATGGATTCTGGAAATAAAATGGCCACTGGGCAATTTGTTGGTTCCTTGTGTGTATTTATTTGAACACACATTGATGAAATTTCTCATTTCATGTACGTGGCCGTGTTATGGACACACGTAAAAGAATTGGTATGAGATCCAACGGCTGTTAGCTCAATCTCAAATAATTTGGACCCGGTTTCAAGTAGATTTGGGAGCCGTTTTGTTGGAGAGATTAGGAGGTTGGTGATTAAAATTAAAATATTGAACAGATTGTTGTAAATTATTTGTTATAGCTCTAAGTTTTTGTGATTATATGTGAAGAGATTAATGAACAATAGCAATAATAACTGTAAAGAGAGATATGAGAATACAGAGAAAAATGAACGTGTAGAGAATTGGGGGATCTGATTTGGGGAGGGGAGAGATTTTATTAAATAGCCAAGTCTGTTACATGGAGAGGTTACAAATCCCACAATTAATGGGATGTGGGATAGTGGATAACTATTACAAAATAAGTCCCTAAACTATATAAATACTTAATAGGAATACCCACTAATATATACTATTTACAACACTCCCCCTTGGGGATTCCTATTGAGCCATTATTATGCTTTTCGTGTTGCCTCGTTAAAACCTTCCGAGTAATAAAAACCCAGTGGGAAAAAAGAACATCGGTTAGGAAAAAGAGTACAACGCATAATCTTTTCAACCAGCAAATGTTGCCTCATTAAAACCTTGGCGGGTAACAAAAACCCTATGGGAAAAATAAACCCCGCTCGAAGGAAAAATAGTACAACAGGGCACCCGGGTATCTTCTGAATACGGAATACCTACACGGTACTCCCCCTCAAGTTAACTCCACTGAAACCTATAATGGAGCGAGCTCAGATAACCTGCGCAAGCCAATAGCTTTAACATGTTTCTTAAAAGTGGCTTTCGATAATGAATTAGTAAGTAAGTCGGCGCAGTTGTCCTGACTTCTGATATGTTGGATCACTATTTGCTTGAGCTCTTGTTGTTGCTGATTGAAGAAAAAAAATTTGGAGCTATGTGTTTGGTGTTGTTGCCCTTAATAAAGCCCGTTTTCATCTGCTCGATGCAGGCCGTATTATCCTCAAATATAACCGTAGGATCTTCTGTGGTAGCCAATTCACAGGAACCTCGAACATGTCCAATCACGGCCTTAAGCCATGTACATTCATGCACTGCCTCGTGAAGCGCTAAAATCTCGGCATGGTTCGACGAAGTGGCAACTAAAGTCTATTTTGTAGACCTCCAAGACACAGTTGTGTTCCCAATTGTAAAGACATACCCAGTCTGGGAACGAGCTTTGTGCGGGTCGGATAGATAACTAGCATCGGCATACCCCACAAGTTTCGCGTCCTTTAGTGATGCATAGGGATAGAACAAACCCATGTTCATCGTACCACGAAGGTATCGGAATATGTCCTTTATGCCATTCCAATGGCGGCGTGTCGGTGCTGAGCTAAACCTAGCTAGCAGATTTACCGCAAACGCGATATCAAGTTGAGTACATTGAGCTAAGTACAATAATGCGCCTATTGCACTTAGGTATGGCACCTCAGGTGCTAACACTTCCTCGCCCTCCTCCACAGGACGAAATGGATCATTCGACCTATCCAATGATCGGACTACCATTGGCGTGCTTGATGGCTTTGCTTTATCCTCGTTAAAGCGTCTTAACATCTTTTGGATATAATTCGTTGATGGACCAAAATCCCATCAGCACGGTGTACTATCTCAAGCCCGAGACAAAAATTAGTCCGTCCGAGATCCTTCATCTCAAATTCGGATTTAAGGAGCTGGGTTGCCTCCCTAACCTCTTCGGGAGTCCCGATCAAGTTCATGTCATTGACATAAACGACAACAATAGCAAACCCAGAACATGTCCTCTTAATGAACACGCAAGGACAAATATCGTTGTTCACGTATCCCCTTTCGAGCAAGTACTCACTTAGGCGATTATACCACATCCTCCCGGATTGTTTCAAGCCATAAAGTGAACGCCTCAACCTTACAGAGAGCGTGTTATGTGGTCTAGAAGTACTTGCCTTGGGTACCATAAGTCCATCCGGGACTTTCATATATATTACCGTATCTAGATCCCCATAAAGATACGTTGTGACCACATCCATGAGCTGCATAGTCAGTTCCTCGGATACTACTAAACTGACTAAGTATCTGAATGTAATAACGTCCATCACAGGAGAGTATGTCTCCTCAAAGTCAATCACAGGTCGCTGAGAAAATCCTTGTGCAACGAGACGAGTCTTGTACCTCACAATCTCGTTTTTCTCGTTCCGTTTCCTCGTAAATACCCATTTGTATCCCACGGGTAGAACTCCGGGAGGTGTAGGAGCAATTTGTCCAAACACCTTTCTTTTTTATAACGAATCAAACTCAACCTGGATTGCTTTTTTCCATTTCGGCCAATCATCCCTTTGTTTGCACTCGTCCACCGATCGAGGCTCAATATCATCACTTGATATAATTTCAGTAGCTACTGTGTAAGCAAACACATCATTGATGATTATTTCATCCCGATGCCACACCTCATTCATGCATGAATAACCAACCGATATTTCCCTATTCTCGGGGATGGATACTGATGTCGAGGCGTCCCCCGACGTCGTCTCCAAGACGGATCCATAGTCCGGAACTATTTCATGAGATGGATCGGGTGGGATCCCATTGTTACTAGTGCTAACCATATTTAACTGTTGTGCATTCGCCCGCTTTCGGGGATGCAAATCCATTGATCCTGTTGGTCTCCGCCTCTTATGGGCCGGGAGATACGACTGGTTAGCTGGGATTGATGGCCTTCCCATATTTTGCCCCTCTTGGACATTTATCCTTGCAGGCACATTTGCAACTGGTATATGAGATCTCGTCACTTTAGCTAAGTCAGAGAATGAATCTGGCATGTTATTGGCTACTTTTTGAAGTTCGATTATTCTTCGTACTTCAGATTCTCTGACTGCTGTAGGGGGATCGTGATGAGACATAGTGGGGTTGTTCCACACGACTTCACGCCGTTCATCCTGAACGTTAGTGTGAACATTATTGCCTCCCCCTAACGGCGGGAAGACAGTCTCATCAAAGTGACAGTCCGCAAATCGTGCGGTAAAGAGATCGCCTGTCAAGGGTTCCAAATACCGTATAATAGATGGCGATACAAACCCAAATATATACCCATTAGACGTTGAGGTCTCATTTTAGTCCGTTGTGACGGAGCAATTGGCACATATATTGCGCACCCAAATGTGCGTAAATGGGAAATGTTTGGTGTATGCCCGTATACCAACTGTAACGCAAAGTAAGGTTGGGTCATAGTGGGCCTCAAACGTACTAACATCGTTGCAGGCAATATTGCATAGCCCCAAGCAGAGATCGGTAGTTTGGTGCGCATAACCAAAGTCCGAGCTATTTTAAGTTCTTAATAAGTGTCTCTGCTAGGCCATTTTTGGGTATATACATGTGCTTTCGGATGTACCTAGTACACTCGTATTGTGGTCCTATATAACCTAGTCGAGAGTCCCTCTAATTTCTCCAAAGTACGTATATGATCGTACAAATTAGAGGTAATGCACATATATTCGATTCTCTTTTTCTCAGTGGTTTCAATGTGATACCATTAGCTCGAATATCTTTAAAACTCAACAACGTTTTCCTTGAACGTGGAGCATAAAAAACCTCTTTAATGGCTAAAATTGTGCCATTTGACAACATAAGGTGAGTATTTCCAAAGCCATCTATCAAATCATATGTACCAGATATTGTTGTCATAGAGGTCTTACTAGACATTATATTAACAAAATATAATCTATCCCTTAGGATAGTGTGCGTATTTGCACTATTTGCCAGACATTATTCCCCACATGTCATGCCTAGAAACCAAATATATTCCAGTATTTAATTGAGAAAGTAAAACGAGCTAATACCACAATAATCGGATTAAAAATAAAGCCACCCAAAATGTGGTCAAAAACAATTCAAACATAGTTCAAATCTGAATATGGTTCAAAATATGACCACCCAGAACAAAAATGTATTTGGTGATCCTCAATTGATGAGTAATGAGTAGTCCAACTTAAGGGTCTCATCTAAGTGTTTCTTGATAAGAACCATAATCCTCAACCTTTTGGGCATCAAATAGCAAACTATCTCCGACAATTGTCATGCTCAGTTTCTTACGGGCATATAGCCTCCATAAATAATTTAATTGAACCCATTTAAGTATATATATGTATATTACAGGCCTATAGCCTCAATGAGTAAATTGAACCCCTTTGGTTCCATTTATTAATTCATAATATGTGGTTTTAATCAGAGGGAACTCCAATCCCAATATTCGTAAACCCAAGTTCACTCACATTCATTTATAATGCAATCATATATAATCATTCATCACATGCATAAGATAAAGCAGAAAAGCAAAGCCAATACTTTACAATTTGAAAACTTATGCACTAAAAATAAACTTGATAAATAAATGAGATTTCATATGCATGCCTCACATATAAATTCCAGGAATAATTAATTCACACAGAAATGATAGCTAAATATCAATTATACTTTATCAATATAAGTATATGCCATAATCCAGAGATGTAATAGAACTACGAATTCATCACTCTTCTATTACATAGTCTCATATAACACTGCACTTTAACAAATTGTTCAGTACTTCAACACGTGAACTAGTGATCACATTTACGTAGCCTTTTTAATCATATATATAGTTTAATTTCTAGGACAAAAACACAAATAATTTAAGGGCTGCAAATTCTATGGAAATAAAAAGCCAACACGATCAAAGTTCATTAAACAATAAACTCACAAAGTCCACGAAAATTATGAGGTTTCGGCCACATAATAAAAAAATCAAATTTTAAAACCTTCAAGTAATCAAACCACAATACTTCCCAAATATGATACGAAGAACATAAGCATGTCATAAAGATAATTTTGGAACATTAATATTTAATATTAAGCATGCTAAAGTCCATAATTAATGGCCAAACAAGAACACTACTTGTGAATAGATCAATATTGATTTCACTGACCTCAACTAACTTTTTCAAATAAGGTCTTTTAATTGATCATTTTAACATGCAATGTATAACCATAATTCCAGTTTAGGTACCAAAGTGATAGTTGTTGAATTGAATATATAAGCACACCATATATATATACTCACATATACTCATATATATACAATCAAATAAGGATACACATTTTTTTTCTCAGGATCAGTCCTAACCAGAACCAGATCAGTTCAGGACCAAGTTAAACAAAAAAATGATCCAACTTAAACCAAGATCCGAACAAATAATTGGGTCTGTTTTGAAACCGAATAAACCCGGAACCGAACCGGGTCGTATACCAAAACCGTATGACCCAAACTGAATCCCAACCACTTCGGGTATGAATGTATCCGCATGATCCGTACATGATCCGGTTCGACCGGACCGGAAATCTCAAAATCTGGGTCGGATCCAAAAGACCTGGAAATTCATCTTCTTGATCCAATTTCTGAAGAAACAGCAAATTGGACGAAATAATCGATTTGAACGGTTTCTTTGTCGGAAATGAGAGGCCCAAACACAATGATAATTACCAACATCAAGTTCTTCAACGATTAAACACAAAACATGAAGAAACCGAAAACAAATTTGAGAGAGGGCTTGTGTATTATGCTTATATTGTCTTTTAAACAATTTCCAGATTATTCAAGTAATTTACAGAGGCTTAAAGCTCAAATAACTTATTAATTACTTATCCGAAAAATAATCTGGGCACATGGTTAGAAAGCTATTTTCAAGACGAGTCTAAGAATATACAGCAAGTTGCATAATTCCAAATATTCAAACGGGAAATCGCATATTAGTTTTCATAGAAAACAATTTTTTCAGAACAAATTACATATCCAACAAATCTGAAAAAATTCAATCGACTACTATATTATACTAGCATACTTCAATAAAAGTTTCAGGTCAATCGCACAAGAATAACATGCTCAGAAAATTATGACTTCCGTATAAACATATTTCCATAAATTCGAAAAATCATATCATACAAGAATTTCCATATAAATTCTGAATTTAGTTAAAATTCTCATGCTTACATTATCATAATATTCATACTAATAAAGACAAAGTTGAAGCCGAAATTTTGATCACAAACAATATGTAAATCAAACCAAAATTTTTGTTTACATGAATCGGTTCAAGCCAAATAATACATGGATTAAATCATGCAATTCATGTATTCCAAATCACAAAAGTATGAATCTAAAGGTAAGCATAAATTTAGATGACAAAATTAGAGTACCGAATTAAGTAACATAACCCATCAAATTTTTCGAATAGATAAACAACTTCAGTTCTTATGAACAATAATTAAACTTAAACCCTAGAGCATGCTTTAGATTCATAAATTTTGCAGATTTAAAGCATATAATTCATAAGGGTTCAAAATATTCGGGCTTACTTGAAAATTGTTAATAACACAATGAATTATTGATACCACGCAGTTGTTTGTTAATTTGATCATACCAGAGAGAGGCTAAGGCTACTTCCTTCAACTTTTCGTAAACTTCTGGTGGCTGCCGTTTCATTTACAGACACTGGAATGACGATCCGAACGGTCCAAATTAAGATCCTGGTGTGATGAACCTTCGGTTCAAATTTGAAAACGATCCAACGGTGGAAAAGACCGTAATGATCGAAAAACTGAAGCTGCTGCGTGCAAATCCGAAAATCTACCTCTCAATGTGTTTTCCTCTTCTCTCTCTTGTTTTGTGATATATTGTGATAACCTTGAAATTGAGTTATGGAGCAAACTCGTGCTGATAACGTGTTGTAAATTATTTGTTATAGCTCTAAGTTTTTGTGATTATATGTGAAGAGATTAATGAACAATAGCAATAATAACTGTAAAGAGAGATATGAGAATACAGAGAAAAATGAACGTGTAGAGAATTGGGGGATCTGATTTGGGGAGGGGAGAGATTTTATTAAATAGCCAAGTCTGTTACATGGAGAGGTTACAAATCCCACAATTAATGGGATGTGGGATAGTGGATAACTATTACAAAATAAGTCCCTAAACTATATAAATACTTAATAGGAATACCCACTAATATATACTATTTACAACACAGATAACAATATAGCACAAGTTTTTTGTATGTTGAGATTAAATTAAGAAATTAAACATTTACAACTTAACCCTCTATTTTCTACATACAACTTTATTTATTTATTCTTTTTATCTTCCCCACCTCTTCCTAAAAATAAGAAAAGTAATAATGTGTTCGATAACTTGATGGCAACCAAATGGAGAGGAGTGGAGGGGAAGAAAAGGCTAAGTTGTAAATAATGTAATTTTATTAGGTTAATACGATAATTTAATATGAATGACAGTTAATTATAAGGCTGTGTTTGCTTGGCGTTACTAATAAATGGCTTAATTGCTAATATTGGATCATAACTTAATTGGGTCAATGGTTTAATGAGTTGTTCGTGTAATAATTTGAGGTATAGAATGATTCGGCCCAATAACTTGAAACCCTATTCGATTTACCCGATTAACCTGAAATTACATTTATGCCCTTCACTTATCCTCTGATTTGACCCATAAAATGAAATTCTAATATGCATCAATTGCGGGGCTCTCAAATTAAGTCCATCTCATGTTCGAGCTCGTGTTTCAACTTTCAATCCACTTCATAAAGGAAATTGACTAATAGATATTCAATTTATGGTTCAAATATTTTGAACCAACATATCCAAATGATATCAAATGTTTCAAATATTTTGAACCAACATATATAAAAAAAGTTGAATTTTCCTCATCAAATGTGAAATAGAGGCTAAAACATTGTATACAATTTTAATTTTATGATATCAAAGACGATATAAAATAAATAACATCACAAAATTCAATTAGAATTAAACAACACACTAGTAGTTGCTCTGTTTGCCATCATCTTCTTCATCAGGAGTACTGGTAGTATCTGGTTCATCACACATAGGAGTGGTGTAATAGAACGGGCCGAGCACATATTTGACGAGATCTCTGTACACGACGTTGGGGCGGGTGAGCCTGACGCCGGTCTTTCCTCCGGCGGAGTTGGTGGCGATGTTGCAGACCGGATCCGGCGACGATACCAATCTCAAAAAGCAATTTTGGGGATTTATTATTTTGCCGTGGGCGTATTTGTCACAAGTGATGTCGAAATCTCCGGCTTCGTCCGTTAAGTCACTGGCGAATTCGACAACTCTGTTCCTATCGTCTAGGCACGTCACAGACACTATGCTGCCTAAAAGATAGGATTCATAAAATTAAATTATTATGAATTACAAGTACAAAGAGTTTATAATTAAACTAAATCTCAGAATCAATTTGGTCACACATAATTATGATGTTGCAAGTATAATTGTATTTTTCATTAGACATGAAATATGATTAATTCTTCCTCCTATGAGCAGTGGGATTTTCAAAAAGATAGAAAAAGATCCCCAACCTTTGTGTTTTTATCATAAAAGAATTTTGAATTGTTATTTTAATTGGTAAATATAAGTACAATTCAAAAAGATTCGATGTGTTTTATTTAATACAGGGATTTGTTGCTAATAAATATGACACATAATTATTTTTTAGGTAAAAGCACACAAAGTGTTTTTGTTTATTCATAATATATTTACCTTATTTAGTTGAAGAAAAAAAAGGGTCACACAATTTTCACATTCATGTAAATTTTAATTCAACCTATAAAATGATGTTCTTACTCGTTTCAATTCATGATTTTCGTATGTATATATTTAATGGTAATCTATCAATTCAACGATCGAATATACTATTAAATAAATAAATTAATGTAAAAGAATTTTGCCATACAAATAAAAATAAATGTAGATAATAAATAAATGGTATACCTTTGATGGGTTTGCCGTCATTGACCCATTCGTTCCATCCATGAGTGCAGTCTTGGCAAAGAACTTTTCCTGCTACGTGAAAGACTTGGTCCTTCTTCACATATGACCCGGTAGTCAAGCCCACTAGTACGAACGAAGCTACAATCATCAACATCATATAATTATTTGCCCCCATTTTCCCTTTCTCTTTCTCAAATTAATTTCTATACAAGTTCAGTTTGAAACACAAAGAAAGAATACTAAATATATATAGAGATGAATAGGATGCATCATTAGTTATATTATTTATGGAGGGGCACTACTCGTGACGTGCAAACCATCAACATTTATTCTTCATTGCATAGGTCAAACTTGTTTTTTATTTCAATTTGTTTATTTGTGATTAATTATTGGCACCTCAAGATTTGGGTTTAGTACATGTATTACTTATGCCGTGTGACATTTAGTGTTTTTTTCTTTTAATCTATGGTGAAAAATTCGATCTTGAAATATATTATCACGGGTCTTAAATTTAAAAAATATTTTATCCACAATGATGTATGTGTTGCACCATGTCATTTATATATGTAGCGACTGCACTACATATTTTTTTTCTTACTATAGAGGCTTTCACAATGTTAAGGCTAGTTCCCCAACATACACCGTAAGATTATATTATTCAAATTTTAATCGTACATAAATAAATTAATAAAATATATTTGTTTTGTGATTGAGTAACACCTTAAACAACAGTTTTCTGCAAAGAGGGGTTATTCTTTTTCGGAGGAGATAAAAGGCGTTCCTTTCACAGTCTTGTGTCACCATTACTTGGAAGTTGGAACATGTCATTCGATTCATTGTTTAAATCTTCATGGATCCATTTTTTTTCTATCCGGAGGCACAAGGAGTAGTTGAGTTGCTTACGAGGCCCTATGTACACTAATTGTAATAACCTCCCAGGAAGAAGAGCCGCAAAAAAACAAAAAAACTCCTACATAAACGATAAACTAGTCCTTCCGCAGCTTCACTCAAAATGGAAGAGGTCAATCTGTTTGGGACTGGGCATGACCTCTCTTCTTTTAGAATGACTTGTAAGTTGTAACAAAACATGTCGAGTTAAAAGTTGTTATAAAACATTAGGTCTATTCTTGATTTGGAAAAAAAAATACACTCTTCCAAGCACTCTCTTGGACTTGCAAATTAAATACATCATAAATCATATTCCTTCAATCCAAAAGTGTAACAAAAAGTAGATAAAAAAGTTGAACGCAATAAATAACACCAAAATTGTCTCTAGTTTCTACAGCCGATGTTTTTTGCTAATAATACAGCTCACAAATATCACTCATAGCAGCCCAGCCTTATGTAGAGCAGCCTCAAATTCCTTGTCACTGTTCCATGGGCTCACCTGCATTTCATAAAAAATGAATATTCAGCCATATAGTACTAGTTATATCAGAAAACAATCAATTACTAAAGAAATTAACAAAGATTTCTAATTATAATAGCAAGAATTTACCTCATCTATTTGACTGTTAAAATACTTCTCAATCTTTTCCATAACAATATCATCTCTATCTTCACAGAGCAAGTTGAACACAGCACCTGTTGAAGACCAAAAGATCAAAAATGTATATGCAAATGAATAATACACATGAGACTAAACTAAATTACAAATAAAAGCTTCATTTGCTCTGCATGTGCAAAATACAATATTCTTCTACGGTATGAAAATAATTTCAGGAAAAATGTGTTTTCAGGACTGGACACTCATCAGTTATATTCTAGGGCCTTCAAAAGGTACCACCTTTTCTCCCAAATTTAAAAAAGAAAAATCAAAAAAAAATTGTTCATTATTTTATTCCCCGTCTTCATCCAATCATCCAAAAAGTTGTACAGTACCCCCCCCCCCCCCCTTCCACCCAAATAAAAAAACCCTCTTCATCTGAATTTTGCATTTCTGGTCCCACTGGACACTCTCTGATAATGCACTTTTGGTCCATGGGACTGTCTTCGTGTTGCACTTTCATCCAAAATGGATGAAAAGTGAGGATGAAATGTGCAAAAGAATTTAAACTGACGGGACCAAAAGTTCTGGTTTTGAAAGCGTGGGACTTTCTTGTTCGAGTGCACGTCAAGGAGTCCTGAAGGTTCGTTTAATCTTGGGAATAGACGCCGATTGAGTTTGCACCAAGGCAGCGGCGAATTCTATTCTAAAGGGAGTGCGTTGCATGCCTCGAACCGGGTTTTTTCCATTACATCCCTCTTATAATTATTATCATCATCTAAAGTAATTGAAAGTTTCGGTCCTGTGATTGTGTGAATTTGTTGATTTTCTGTTTCTAGAACCAACAATTTTAAACATAATGGGACTTAGATACACAATTTAGTCATTTTTCTCTTCATACAAACTAACTTCATAGATTAGCTAATAAGGGATACCCAAAAGAGGAAGAATACCTTTGCGGCCAAAGCGTCCCGCTCTACCAACCCGATGCAAGTAAACTTCATAATCGGGTTCAGAAGGTCGATCGTATCTCACCGGAAGATCATAATTGACAACCAAATTAACCTACAAATATAAATAAAGATATTTTGTTAAAGTTCAAGAGCCAAACTAGAAAAAATATATGCACAAAAGCGACAGTAAAAACGGAAAGAACCTGTTTCTGATCAAAGCCCCGAGCAAGAAGATCAGTTGAAATAAGAACTTGAGTCAATCCATCCTTAAACTCTTTTATAATTTTGTCCCTATCTTCTTGCTTCAGAGCACCTTGGATTGTGGTAACCTCATAGCCAAGGTCGACCAAAGATTTGTGCAAGTAAGCTGCACTATTCCTTGTGCGAACAAATACAATTGTTTGTCCCACCTTTTCTCCAAGCTCAAGTATTCTGTCTTTAATCACTGTGATTTTCGATAGTTCATCGGGACAATGCACCTTATATTGTTTTACAGACTCTAACGACAGTTCTTCCTTTTTGACAAACATTTGGTTATAATCTCTGACAAATATTTCTTCAACTATCTTAGATACAAAAGCCCTCACGGCATCATCAAATGTAGCCGAGAATAGAAGCACCTGATTATAATGCCACATCAGTGCACTAATTTAGATGAATGTCGACTAGCCAACATAAATTCAGTCCTTTCCACCTTTTTAGAATTCTTTTGACAAAATCTTAGTTGATAACAATGAAATGAAACAATCTTGTTGTCATACTGAATATACCACTACTAAATAGCATTAGTTATACAAATATTTTTTGCATTAGATATATTTCTCTAACATTTACATAATATTGCTATCTATACCAAGTTGGCAAATCTACAAAAAATGCTAGTAAATAACTAACCTGGCAATTAGAATTGACTTTTGCAATTCCCCTCATTACCTTCACGGAATCATCTCGAAAACCACTCTACATTTAAGACAACTCAAAAGTTAGAATACTTAATATATGCACCTCAAATTTTATTTAAAAAATGAATATTAAACATTTAGGTGGGCTTAACTTCATTACTACATATTATTGGAAACTCGGTAAGGAGACACACAAGTAAATGAAATGATTTACGTCAACTGAACACCGTTTTTAAGACAGAGAATAGAGAGTATCAAAATGAGTCACGTGAATAAGTTTCTAGATTATCAATCTCATGGCAGAACTTTAGAGAACCAAGAAAAAATCTCTAAAGGTGGCATGCAAGCAGCTGGTCAGACATAACTAAACATCCTTTCGAAGATTTAAATATGAAATTAGCATGTATAAAAGGGGTAATGGAATACATACAGTCAAGATGAATCTATCACAGAGTTTAGAACCATAAATTACCTCTGCCAACATGTGGTCTGCCTCATCAAACACAAGAATCTTCATTTGACTCAAGCCCAGTTTCCTCGCTAACATCCACTTACATATTGTACCAGGTGTGCCAATAATTACTTGCGCCGTAATAGGTGGCCTCTTTTGAATTGGAATGTAGTTTGAAGGATCTGAAGGTATGGCCAATTCTGAGGTAATCCCAGTGAACTTCCCCATCTTCAGAAGAACTTCCATATTCTGCACCATTTATTCAATTTTGCTAATCAGACCTTTGTCCAAATTCAATGTACAAAAATGTGTGCAACACTTGATGGACCTATATCCACATTCCAATATCATACTCTATTCAAATTCAACTAGTAATGACCCATCATACCGTTTTAGGTTAGCAATATATACCAATACTAACAGAACTAAACTGAACACTTGATAACATCTCTCTTGGCCAAAACCCCAATCAATCAACAATGACATACATCTCTTTTAACAAAAAAAGAAAATCAATCAAAGATGTTGTAATGAGAAGATCAATAAATGACCAACAATAACAGGTAGTTCAAGTTTCAAATAGGAATTACCAAAAATAAAAGTAGTACATATTCAAGAAAACAGTTGCACTTTCTAATTCTATTACTCGAAAGTTTCATTTTATCCGAGCCAATGGTTAGATTTACGTAAATAACTTACAAACAGGACAACCAAAAATTTGGAAAATTGAGATTAACTGATAGCCAACACTTTACGAAACAAACCTGAATGGCTAGCTCTCTTGTGGGGCAAATACAGAGAGCCTGGGGAGCAATAAGTTTAGGATCAACACGGCTCAGCATACCAAGCACAAAACAAGTAGTCTTCCCAGAACCATTGTGAGCCTGAGCTATTAAATTCTTGTATGGAGGAGTCAGGATCATAGGTAAACTAATCGCCTGTATCTTACTAGGCTTCTCAAACTTCATCTCAACATATAGACCCTTCAATAAATCAGGTGATAAGCTCAAGTCCTCAAATCTCTTAGCTGATGTATACGGAGTATCTCCAGATGTAACCTGCATTTGTTACAAGAATGCAAAATAAGTAAACAAAATCTCAATCATTGCAACTCACTGTGATCTAACAATTAATTTAACATGTAGTCCAACTCTATATATTCTGTAAAGTAAGCATATTTTATCTAAACCTATAACAAAGATGATAACAAAAATGCAAGCAGAGTGACAAGGGGTATCTACTGTTTCTCAACATACAAAGTAATTCCAATTTATTACATAATTTACTAAAATAGTTGATACATCCTAAAGTACACTCAGCTCAGTAATTCAGAATCAAATTCAAACTAAAGGCAAGAAAAAAAACATAAAGTTGTCGATTGAAAAATCTAATTAACCCAAAGTTAAAGACTGAATTCAGAGGGTAAACCCTAGATCAGATCCAGTATATTTATAGAGTAAATTTGTGAGTATTACAGCTATACTGGCGTCATCGGGATCTGTGAGCGTATTATCGACTAGTTTGGAGTCGTCGATTGCCAAAGATTCCAACTTTTCCGTCGATGAAGCTTCGGCGTCTTTTTGCTTCGCCGCCGCCTCCTCCTCTTGCTTGCCTGCTGCCTCCTCTTCCTCGGCAACATCAGCCCAGCGCTTTGTTTCTTGAGGCTTCGCCTCTGTTTCTGAGGCGGTGCTGGTGGATGTGGCGGGCTCGTTGTCGGCCATTAGAGAATAGTAGAAGAAAACGTGGCAGTGAAGATTTATGAAGATTACTGAGGAGGAGGAGAGGGGGCCAAATTTCAGTACGTCTCTCTCTACTTATAGCTTGAATATATTTTCACCGGAGGCAATTTCTTGATTTTCTCGGTAACTATTACGCTACTTTCGAGATTCAGTATTTATATATAAACTAAGGTACTATTATTTACATGAATTTTTTTTTTTTTTTTTTTTTGGGTATCTTCTACATCATTTTTAATAGGATAAATATAACTAGGCACCGTCTTTTTGAAAAAATAGTAAAATACTTTTTCTCAGCTCAAATATGTTATCTACCTGAAATATTTTATCTTCATCAATAAATAAAAAACAACCAATAAAGATTTTCTCAAGTTTTAATATTTGATAGTAGTTTATTATTTATAATTTTTTGTTCTTGAACAATTATTGAAATGATTTCTAATGTAATTATTGCCGATAAATGTATTCTCAAAAAAAAATCGTCTTACTAATGATACACTCCTATAAATACAATACAAAAATATTTTTTAAGTATTTTATTATAATTTTACCATTGTATTGAGAAATTCAATGCTTTTGTGAATGTAGGACATGTAATATTATAGAAAGTTTAAATTAACGAAGAAATAAAAATAAAATAATCCTATACTCCAATCATGGATAAAAAAAATCATTTTTTCCGTCGAAAATATCGAAAAGTTTTTGTTTTGATCAATGGAAACGAAAATAAGGTCTATTTTTTAAACTCTATATTTGCCTTGAAACTTTCTTTTTTTCTTGATTTAGTAACTTTTCTCATAAATTTTCCTATAGTTTCCAAAACGTGTGTGGAAATTTTACGAAATTTTTTCAATATTCAGCTAACCGAAACATACATAAAAAACGAAACTTTGATTTATGACAGTAATTCAGAAAGAACATATATTCAAATGAAAACTGATTGTCTTTTATCTATCTAGAAAGAAAAATTAGCTGCAAACTCACTAGATATATAGAAAATTGAATCATATATGGTTGATTATGCATTTTCATAAATTTACTTAAATGAATTGTTATAGTTTAGCAAGAAGAGGGCATGTAAGTATATCATGTCTGCTTGTATTCCCTTTTTTTTTTTTAAATAAATAATGTCTGCTTGTATTCGAATATTTAAAAGGCATAAATTCTTAGGATTATGTTGGACATGTTTACATTAAAGTGATTAAACTTAACTCAGACATAGATCCAACCCATTCATGGCCTATATAAAAGGTTTGAACTTTGAAGCCCTTAAGTTGGGCCTAGAATTATAAGTTAAAGTCCATTACATCGTTTTATCCTTCTAGGCAGTAGGCCCACTTATCAACGGCCCAAAGATTTTAAAAAGATTATGTACATTCTTTTTTTTTTCCCATGAAATAATGAATATTTTGGACTAACGCTTAGTGGGTCGGCTTGGTCATAAATCTAGATATTCTTTTATGAAAATAGTGAATTATTTAATTCATTAAATTCAGATCAATTATTTTAAAGAAGAAATAATTAATTAGGTATTTTCCATTATTTTTCCAAAAATTGAATGAAAGAAACTTAACATCAAGAAATCTGTCAATAATTATTGAAACACCTTGAGATAATTACATAATTTTAGAAATGTCTACTCAACTACCCGTGCATATAATATAATATATTTTGTTTTTGTAATTGATACTGAGAAACATTGCAGGCAAGAGAATGGGGCAAAAAAGAGTAAGCAACAAGACAAGTAATTGTTGAATTGTGACTTGGAGACAAGATTAATGATTCCAGCTTGAATTAATTTCTATAAATATCCTACACGGAATTTTTATAAACTTTGTTTGTGCAGAATTGTGGGATAAGAAAACCAAAACCCCACTTTTTCTACTCATCAATAGTGTACACTTCACGTGAACATATCATACATTGGACCCAAGTTTTGGAAAAAAGGGTACGAACATGGAACAAAAGTCTCATTTGAAAATTTGTGGCTCCATTTTATATTGGCGTGTAGTTAAATAGACTATACAAGTACAGAAACATATATAAATCTGGCAAAAATGGAAACCTTATCATTTGGTTTAAGATTGTATTTTAATTTAAGTGTGACTAACAGAATTATGATATATTACTAATTATTTATCAACATCTAAATTCTCAAGAAAACATCCTTAGATTTAAGAATAGGTGTAGAACGACGATCGAGAGAGAATGAAATTATCTACGCTTATATAATTTGACTCTATATGTTACAATACAGATTCAAGTTATATGAGTTTTGAAATTTTTAAATCTTAAACTTATAATGTAATTTAAGACTATCAATTATTATTAGAATAATTAACTATAATATTTGTTATAACAAATTGAAAACTACTTTAACCGGTTGGTCGTAGCCAAAAAATAAAAAATAATAGGACAACAATTAAATGCAAATTTACACTATTGCACATTTATTTATTTATACAATATATGTGAGCCCTCGAGAAGATTCATTTAAGGCAAATCTATTTGCTTTTCCAATCACCAATGGATTTTTGTTTTTCCAATGAACGAAATTTTTGTGCGTCACTTCACATCTCATACTATATGATATACAAAATCTCCACAAACCAATCCTCAAATTTTACCCTTTAAATAAGTGTTGCAACCTTTCGAAAAGCAAGAAAGAAGAAGTTCTAATAATTGGTTGTTTGAATAAATTGTAGAACAGTGAGAAACAAAAAAGTCGAAAAATAAAATCCAACTTCTATACTAAAAATGAAAATAAAAATAATAATTTTAATATAAACATAGTGACGTGAAATTAACAAATCAAATTGTAAACTGTCCCTTTTGCGGGTATCATGTGTAAGTCCGGAATAAAATAGGTCCGCCATATATAAATGTCCCAACATCACCTATATTTTGCTGCAAATAATGCAAGATTCCAACCCCATTCATTCCCCTTTTATTTGGGTCACATCTCTCTCACTATTTTCTTTATATTCATACTTTTAGTTCAAAAATGACATTTCAAAAAAGAAAAGTGTACATTTACCTCACTTTAGAGTATAGAAATTTTATTTTGACAGGTTTAAGAAATTATTAATGTGCTATTAGTCACATAATATATGTCTACTTTACATCATGATTTTGATATATTATTTTCTTTAATTCATAACCCTCGATACTCGATCTATCTGTCGTTAAATCTTGATCACTGCTAATAATGCTTACAAATAAAAAAGTTTATTGTTGTTTAGGGGCATTATACAAAAATTATGTCAACCATTACATTACGAGTCTTGCTAAGATAGAAAAATTCGATCACAATTCAAATATATTTTTACACACATTTGAAATGTTGTATCAATATTTGGAGTTTTTTTTTTTTTTTTTTTGATATTTTGAAAGTTACATAAATTAAAAAATTCTCAATACTGCAAGCTTCACTAAGTTCTAACCAACAGTAACATTAGCAAGTGTGGAAAAAGCGTGTGGACCACGCACTGGATAATTTCCAGAATCCACAATTTATTTAATTTTTCATTATTATATTTATTAACTCCGAAAGACCAAAAAAACTCACGTCAACAAATGCACGTTCAAATGAGAATAAAGAAATCAACAGCAGTAGTCCACTTATTTTATTATTTATTATTCACTGCATCGTCATTAGATAAGCCCAGAAATCATGCTCAACTGTAACTGATCAGTAAAAAGATATGCATGTTTCTTCTTGATTGTGTAATTATTTTAAATTATTTATGAACATACCAGTTTGCCCTTTGCTAAATCTCTGCCCCCTTTGACTACTTTCTACTTTTGTTCACTTCATTAATCAGACTTTTACAGGGACAAATCTGGAATTACACTTTTATGATCAGATTTGTTTTCTTTCACACTCGCATTTATAGTCTCTTTCTCTGTGTGTAGTTTATCTCTTGTTCATAAAAATTAAATCACATAATAATTATTTTTTCTCCTTTACTCCCACAACAATTTAATTTGTATTTTTTTTTGGTATACATTTAATTTTGTATATTTATTAACACACGCGGTGCCGCATATTGATACAAATTGAGTAGTACTTACTACGTAGTAGTATATAATTTCGTGAGGTTTTTGCGGTGCCGGCCGATGGCTGGCGGCGGTTTGATGTTGATGGCGGCGGTGGTGGCGGCCGCTGCCCTGGTATCAGCGGCGAGCGTCGGTGGAATTAAAAGAGTGCTTACTCTGGAAAGGGTGTTTCCGTTGGATGAGAGGGTGGAATTGGAGGTGATTAAAACTCGGGACCGTGTGAGACACGCGCGGATGTTGCAGAGTTTTTCTGGTGGCATTGTGGATTTTTATGTAGGCGGTACCTCCGATCCCTACGCCGTTGGGTAACTTTATCGCAACTATCTTTCTTTTCGTCTTTAAAATTGTTAGTCTCAAGTTGATTCTTCAATTTTTATTATTTTTTAATTTATTTTTGGTGAAGTGGTCTGTTAGTTAGTGAGGAAATCTATGTTTTGAGTAATGATTTTTGCAAAGATGGTGAAAGATGTAAAATCTGGATAGTTCTTGAAACCAAAGATGTCTGTTATTGGCTTCTGAATTTCCACAGTGATTATCAAAGTCTTATATATTGAAATTATGGACTGTGATGTTCCTGATTGTTAGTCTTTTTCTCATTATTGTATGATGCCGAAATTTTAGTTCCTTATTGTTGTGCTTATTGGCAAAAATTGTTTCCTGTCAGTTTAGTGGCCATCTCACAAAATATGTAGCTGCTTTGACTACTTTCTTTGACTTTGATGACTTCACTATGCCTTGGTTTCAATTTCTAGTGATTTACTATTTCACATATGATCTTGAGATAATTTATTGTGGATTAGGATCCCCACCAAGAGATTAGTAATTACCTACGGCTGTTCCATTATGCAGACTTTACTTTACGAAAGTGAGATTAGGATCCCCACCAAGAGAGTTCAATGTGCAAATTGATACTGGGAGTGACATCTTGTGGGTTACTTGCAGTTCCTGTAATGATTGTCCCCGTAGTAGTGGACTGGGGGTAAAATTCTCGCTTTATATCTTGTTATATACTCTTTTTTTGGTTTACTTGATAATCATTGATGTAATTTGAGTTTTATATCAGACTATTACTATGTTGTTCTTGCAGATTCCTCTCAATTTCTTTGATGCTGCTACCTCGTCAACTGTTTCCCCTATTTCCTGCTCAGATAATATATGTGCTTCCATAGTTCGAACTGCATCTGCTGAATGCTCTGCTGAAAGAAATCAGTGTGGTTACACGTTCCAATATGGAGATGGAAGCGGCACTGCTGGTTTTTATGTATCTGACGTGCTTTATTTTGACACTATTTTGGGTGCCTCATTGATAGCTAATTCATCTTCTCCTATTATTTTTGGGTAAGTTGTAATTGTGACTACTGAAATGTTCCTTTAAGTTAGATTCTGTATCTTATCGGTCTCATACTTATATATTATTCATTCTATCTCATAACAATATAATATCCGTGTGTTGAAACCATCCCCTTTGTATATGTGGATACAGATGCAGCACCTCTATGTTTGGAGACTTGATTAAATCAGATAGAGCAGTTGATGGAATAATTGGGTTTGGCCAGCAGGGTCTTTCAGTAATTTCACAGTTATCATCACGTGGGATTACACCTAAAGTATTTTCGCATTGCTTGAAAGGAGAGGGCAGCGGTGGTGGTATACTAGTTCTTGGTGAGATATTGGATCCGAGAATCGTTTATACCCCTCTTGTTCCTTCACAGTACGTATTGATTTACGATTTATAAATGTTTTTAATATTCTTATGGTTGTTGATCACTCATAAATTTTAATAGTATATAGTATTGATTTATGGTGCTTGCATTACGCTCAGTCAGTTGAAACTTCATCCATGTATTGGGCATATTAGAGGATAATATTTATGTGCCTTAATTGTCTGGTTAAATGCATTTAAGTTATCGAGCTGTCATCTAGCAGTAGAATGAAGTAACATTGCATTATTTAGTTGGTTTATTTTATATTTACTCCCACTTCATCTGTTAAGGTTGTATGCATCTTGCTCCAAGATCTTTGCACTTATAATTATGCACACATATCTCCAGTTCCCTGAAACTACCTTCACAAAAAAAAAAAAAAAAAAAAAAAGCCGGAAAGTGGAATGACTATCCTGCTTGCTATTTATTTTAATCTACTTTCATTTGGTCTAGAGAATTGTAGACATCTAATATTAGTTTGCAGTATGTTTGATGTTTTATCTCCAATCTTTCAGGGCTCACTATAATTTAAATCTGCAGAGCATTGCTGTCAATGGGCAGTTGTTGCCTATTGATCAAGCAGTGTTTACGACATCCAGCAACCAAGGAACCATTATTGATTCTGGAACAACTTTAGCATACCTTGTAGAAGGAGCTTATGATCCTTTTGTTGCTGCTGTAAGTATATATGATCCTCTTTTGATAAATCTTATTGAAGCTACAACCTTTGACAAAAGCTTTAAGTAGTTTGATCTTGCAATATCCAGCTGCATAAGAGATATAGTTGGTATTTTTAGGTGGCATAGAAACACAAAAGTTATCTTTATTTGATCTCAAAATTTTGTTGCTACTCCTTTCCTGAGGTCTTACTCTCTCTGCAGATTACTGCTGCTGTTTCTCCTAATTCGGAACCAATTATTTCTAAAGGAAGCCAATGCTATCTAGTCTCTACAAGGTTTTTTTTTCTCAGTCTTTAGATAGTTAACCGAAAGCATTCCCAGCTAAATAATTGTTGACAAGTATATTCTTGATGCAACTCCAAATGTACACTTGAATGAGATTGTTTTCTGCTCTGTAAACAGTGTAACTGAGGTATTTCCTCTAGTTGCTTTCAATTTCGATGGAGGTGCATCCATGGTTCTAAGACCAATTGACTACCTTGTGCACATGGGATTTGTTGTGAGTATTACACTTGTGTCTAAATCTAATGAATTATATCCTCTACATTCTGCAAATACTACTCAAATCATTGAAGATTACAAGCGGATCATACTAATTCTATTTATCATTGTTGTCATTATAATAGTATCATCACCATCACCATCACCATCACCATCACCATCATTACTTCTGGTTTTCTTCTTGTTATTTGGCTTTTAAAAAGTAACTAAGTATGTGTGGGAATCTTTATTGTTTATCATTTTTTCAGGATGGTGCTGCAATGTGGTGCATGGGTTTTATAAAAGTTCAGAACCAAGGTTCCACAATTTTAGGAGGTTGGTTTCTTTTTTTATTTTTTATTTTTTATTATCGACAATGTTCTCCACATGAATTTCTGTTATATCTTTAAACAGCCTGCTACTCTCCTCACAATTAAGCTGATTGGGCTTTAAAGTTGCATTTCAGTTATTCAAACTTCTGTACAAACACATAATACACAATCTAGATAAATAAATTGCTATAAAAGCACCTGCAGGAATTACTTAGTTGTTTTGGCTATAGTAATTTCTGTAAAGCTTTTGCAGGGAACTTGATTTGGGTTCAACTTGAATCTAATTTGCAATTTTCTTGTTTCCAGATCTTGTTCTCAAAGATAAAATCTTTGTTTATGATTTGGTTCATCAAAGAATAGGATGGGCAGATTATGATTGTAAGTTAACTTTTTCCATCCTATTGGTACAATAATTATAATAGCTCTTAAACACTTTAATTCTTCTATATCTGGTCTTTTACTAGAGAGAAACTTATTCTTTGAAATCTGATCACTGTTCTTTAGGTTCTTTGTCTGTGAACGTCTCAATAACTTCCAGTAAAGATGAATTTGTGAACAATGGACAGCTAAGTGTGAGCAGCAGCTCATCAATTAGTGTACTCTTCAAAATGACGCACAAGAGTAATATTGCTCTCATGCTGCAAATGTTGGTACTAGTTGGGTGTCTCTTTTTGTAAATTATTTCAGTTTGTGCCATTTTTTGGTACCATTATTGTGGTTGCCAATTTATATTTGTAGCAATTGGCAACCAAGTTTAGTCTAATTTTCTTTTTCAAGAACATATTTTCTCTCTTTTAGTTTATTCTTTTTGGGGGCTAGACTGTTATACCCCAAATATGTACACTAGGCTTTTAGATAGATAGTAACAACATTTGTAGTTTTGTACTCATAGCGCATGAGATGAATTTTAAGAGCTGGCCTCTTAAATGACATTCCTATATAGTTTTTTCTTTTCAACCTAAGACTCATGTGAGTGTATCTAGTCTTGTCATCTGGTACAGGATATGATTCCAATGTTAACTGTTTGTCTATAACTAATGCTTACATTCCAGGGTATTGCCAGCCTCATTTCATGAGAAGCTAGTTTGGGGTAATTATTTTTATATCCTATCTGTTGTGGAAATAAAATATAGGAACATATTATCGAGATACCCTTTACGGTTAAGAGCTGGCAAAATGTTTCGTAAATTTAATGGATCGAAATAGTCCTATAGTTTTAGAAAAATATAAATAAATACACAAAAAGATATGTTGGTAATTTAATGAATTCACACACCCATTCCCACACTTAACCCAATATTTCATTCCCATATTTTTAGGGAATTCATAATTCTTAAAAGTTTATCATACATACAATTGTTAACCTCTACACACTGACTAATGGTATTTCTTGTTCTAAACTTTTGTCTAGTTAAGGGTGAAGGGATAAAGTTGGCTTCAAAAGCGTCTTTGTCTCAATAATTTCATCCGTAATTATCCCATCTTAGTTTTTATAATCAATTATTCCATAAAATTCTCAATTCGTTGAAGTGAAAGTAACAGCAGCAAACCAATCACAACCTCCTGGTCTCACAATAAGCGAGCAGAAAAATAACAACTCGATATAACAATTTCCAGATTGAGTAGAGACAAAACTATTCAATTATTAATGTCAGAAATTAGACAAGCGAGGAAAAAAAAATTAATGTTTTTCTAACATCATTGTCAGCGCTTCAACAAAATCTCAAGTATGAAACAAACTCTTAAGCATCTACTTTATGTTCCAGTTTTTCTCTCATTTTGGATGTGTACAACATTGGGTAGCAAGACTTTGTCCCCATAAAGAATGAAATTCAACCATAGTTGGAACTAGGCGAGCTCCTCATGTAAGACAACAAATAAACCTGTCCGAAGATGGAGTTGCGAATAGTTTGAACTCACCTCCACTTGTCCTGAAGCTCTTTCTTCTCTGACCAAACCCATGTTACAAAAATTGCCACAACAAGGGCCACAATGGTGATGAGAAGCAAAGCATAGCTGAAATCTTCAGTAAGAGAATCATATGTTTTCGAAGGAGCCAGCCTAGTGAAAAAGAGATCCACTCCATAAGCAAAAACGAGGGTTGTCGACTCCAGCTTTGCAGGGACTGTTGCTATACCTCTAAGACCTTCTACCTTAAGAGCATGTGTCACGTAAGACTGCAAAACAAAGAAATAGGATGATCAAAACTCGTCATAATTTATAATAACACCGTAATTGTAAGATTGAAACATAGGTCGTCATTTCTAGTTCTAACAAACAATTTGGAAGAAATAAATGTTTTCACCTGAGGAATAATTGGTAAAGAATCGGTAAGAGGTATAATTCCTTCCTCTTTCTCAGCCTGAGTGGGGTTAACTGTTCTTCGAGGATCTAAAAACCGTTTATCAAGGGCCAAAACCTGTTAATGTAAACAAATAAAATATAAGTCATGGTCATCAGAACCAACCATTTCCCAGATAGTTTACCATATGAAAGAGAACTCGAAGTTAAACAAAGGCAGGCAGGCAGTATAGCAGAAGAGCAAAACACACATGGAATAGAAAAGGCTGACCTGATCTCCAATTGTGCCAATCAGAAGCTGCTTGGAAGTTATGCCTTTAGCTGTTGATGTTACTGCTATCGTTTTCACTGAATGTGAGAAAAAATAAGACTGCGACTTTGTGGAGACTTCAGGTCGGGAGTAAGCTGTTATAGGTGAAGTCAGATTATGTGTGCCAAGGACAAGTTTCAGCACGTCTTTGTTGTCCTGCATGTGGCAATCACATAAGATACATTCCAAGTTAAATAAGAGTACAGAAGATCAAGATGAAGGAAGTACCGCGCGAGCTTGGTCATAGATTTCAATGACAGACATCTCATATCGGTGTGCCCTTAGGTTGAAGTAGTGGTAAACAACCCAATTCTCACTGAAGACCTTCGGAGAAACAAAAAAATTGAGGTTATCTTATTCAGTTTCACCTATGAAAAGAGATGGGAAACTCCATATACACCATATGTTCTCTTTTATTTTTTTTTATTTTTAACTTTCTGTTTATCAGTGTAAGAGAAGGTAGACTTACTGCATGTACAGGGCCCTGTGAACCATGATGGGTCACACGGTGCAATATACGACCAGTTACAGTATCAATCAAATAAACAACTAGAGATGACTCCTCCGGGATAACTGAACCGATAGGACCATCAGCTTTAGGTGCAACAGTAGCCAAAAAGAGCAGATTCTTTGATATAAATTTGTACATCACTTCCTGATCTGCTGTCACCTTAGCTTGAGTATGAACAACCTGAAGAAGATAAAGAAACAAAAAGTGAGGATAAAAGACCATCAGTAGCAGCAAAAAGAGTCTGCAATGCCAGGACAAAATATCATAAGAAAAGGTCAACTACAGGCGCATAAAGATTGGCTATGCTATGAAAGTGATCAGCTTTTATCCAGACATAAATTAGAACTTTGGTTACTATCATAATTTTCCAGGCATATGTCATAAAGTTATGTATGAGACGATGCAATTTCCCTTAAACTATATCATCATACCAGGAGCCGCATGGAATAGAAAATAAAGGGAATTCAGAACTGAGCAATAAGGTAATGCTAGTGTTACTGCTTTAGAGTACTGTAGCAACAGAGGAGGTAGGAATTGAAAGCAAACTATATGCAGCACAATTCTGTGATGAAGAGGGAGAAAAGAAAAGAATAACCTCATTTAAACTTCTGGTTGCAGTTGCAGCAATCTTTTCTGACTCTGAGGGGAATACAATTGACCATAGATCCCTTGTATCAAAACAGAAGTCATCTGCCACATCAAAAATACATTTATTCTGCACTGAATGACCCCTTAGGATACCTCTGTCCGTTTCAGCTGAATACCAGTATATGTTTCCTAATTCACGCTGAAAAATGCCAAGAGCCTCGGCAGTTTTTGGGTACAAGTGAGCGTGCGAATTTGTATCCAATAGCAAATGCAATCGCTGTTCCATGGAATCAGTGAAAGCCAATGGAATAATATGTGCAATGGAATGAATTGGTCCAGTATGGCTGCGCTCCTCCCCTGTGTATGTGTCAACAATAGAGAGAACTCCAGTAGAATCTGAATTGAGTCCACATCTGCCAACAACTAGAACTGATGGATTCTCGTCCAATGCATGATGATGAGGATCCTGCCACTGATGTAAACTAATCCCTCTAGGATTTTCACATGTATCTGATTTCCGAAGAGAATTCAGCAAAAGAGACCACACAATTCTTCCATCTCCGGTGTGCAGTGCAAAAAGTTTCCCTGCTCGAGTAAGTACAATGAGAAGCTTCCTGAACCCATTACGGTCTCGAGTCATCTTGCTTTTCCCAGAGCTTTCCAACCTGATTTTCTGTATGGCTGCCACATCATCGGCGGTCGCTATCATTAGAGTTCCTTTGAGTTTCAGGAGATGTCCCTAGCATGATAGAGCAAAGAATCAGTCAAAGCACTGCATCCACTTCTCGAAAGAACATTATAATAGAGATATATAAACAGTTGCAACATTGCATACAAGTCTCCTCTTTGTTAATAATCTAGAAAATTCATTTTTCAGACTTCAGCGCATATATTATGCAAGAAGAATAGCACAAAAAATTATTTGTGTGCTCACTTCCCCTAAGCAGATAAGGAGAAACCCTATGACCACCATATTGAGTTATTACAAGCGAATTTGGGAAGGCAAAAATCAAATTTCAAATACTATGCGGCACATGACCAACTAAAGAGGCCCAAATCTAGTATACTGTGCCTACAGCAGGACACGAACAAAATCCATGGGGAAGACAATTAATAATGGCATAACACAAGATGAATATAAATCTAAGCTAAAATATAAAATATTTTAAAAAATTTATCATTCAGGCATGAATTACATCTAGCATTCAGCCCTAGAACCACATAAAACACTAAATAGCCAGTAACTTGAATGATGTCCTACCTTGAGCCATTCAATAAGATTGTGCTCTACTTTTGACACCAAATCACCCTCCTTTTTAACTGGTAACTCTGAAGCTGTTACAGCCATAATGGAAGCTAGCCCATCTTCCCGATTCCACACGATCACACCTTGTTGTAATAATAACAATGAGTGGTCTTCCATCACAATCAGAGCCCTGAAACCATATGACCTGTCCGTCCGAACATAGCTATTGATGAAAACCTTATGCACGAGTCCTCTCTGATGATCCATCTGAATTGTTTCCTCAAGTAAATTGGATGTCCAGTCATTACCTTGCTTCACAGTCAGGAGAATCTTATCATTATTATTCTGAACCAGGGCAAAAGCTTGTTGACCTTCCAGAGAAGAGAGAGAATCACTGATCGCAGTTTCATGATCAAACTCATCCACAACTTTCAATTTGCCTTCATGTGTCACCTTAATGAAGAAAATAGACTTATTTACTTTTAACACAAATATTCCAGGAATTTTAGAAGGCAATACAACAGCTACTCCTGAGAAATCCTGGATGAGTTCAGAAACATGTGTCTGGGTAAAGCTAATTTCTCCATCTTGGAAGCCTACAGTAACCAAAATTGTTCCAGTCGAGTCTATGGCGACAGCTGTGTCATCTGTTACCACTGATAACTCCCCAGAGAAACCAGCAGGAAACAACATGCTGCTATGTTTCAGCAGCTCACCACTCTTAACATTGATTTGAAAAGCATCAAATTGGGCGGAACCAAGCAAACCTACTGCATAAATTATCTCACTTCCATCTGGATAAATTAACTGTTGGACATCAATGCTGTAAAACATGAGAATAATATTTAATCAATTTTTTTAAGTAGAAGAACAGAATAAAAAAATGTTGATTTCAAGTTTAAGTGGAATCAAACCCCTCAGATGCTAACTCCTTCTTCCAGATGACCTCACCGTCAATGCTTGCAACAGCATGAATAAAGCCATTCCCATAAACAAAGATTACATTATCCTTGCCAACCTTCAAATTAGTCTGTAGCAAACAATAGCATATATATCATATCTGGTGATAATTTTAACATAAGAGTAGTAGTTTATAAGACGGTTACAATGCCAAAAAGAATAAGTGTATGATATTCAAAAAGGGAAACAAGAGAAGCAATGCAGACTCAATAGGAATCACAATCCAGAAACATATGGTTTTAATATACAAAATTTACAATGACTGGATTCTTTTGAAGGTGCACGTTCCCATACAACGAAACCATTTGTTAATGATAAGATGTAGAGAATGCGGAGACCCATAAAAAATCTATAAGATGCATTCAAGGAAATTGTTATCGCCTTTCACTCACTGGAACTAATAATAAAGACTTCGAGGGATTTGAGCCAAGTAGGGTTGACTCCCACACCATCTGGCCATCGGGAAGGTTCCAAGCTCTTAAAACACTTCCTCCTGATGATAGAGTAATTACATCTGCAAAAACATGCTAAAATCAATCAAGATTGGTATGACTTAAAATTCATCAAATACTTCAACAGAGCCATAGCACTTCACACTTTAACTCTAAAGAGCTAAAACTAAAATCATGTTTAATTTCCCAAGTACTACTGGCTTTTTTGCAAAAGATTGTGCTCCTTCAAAGAGTACTTCTAGAAGCAGAAGCCAGCAAGAGCAACTCTTCACTTGCTTCTGGCTTTTGACTGCTTTTATGTTATTTTTAGCTTCAGCAGAAGCTATCAGTCAAAACATAACAAACCAGCTTTTTCCGAATCCAAAAGCTAAAAGTTAGTTCCCGAAAGCTTTAGCGAACAAGCTATATGTATCAAGCTAATCAAAACTGACATGTACCAGCTGGTCAACATAGTAGAAGATTTAGCAACTAGTTAAGATTTAAAGATAGGGAAAATAATTAAAAAATTCTAATCTGAATCCGATCAACTATGCAAGATAATAACCAATATCAACATTAATGAAGATAGAGGACTGTGATTACATTTCCCAAGCGCAATATCTATTTCATCGATGACATCATTAGGCCCCAAAACATGCCGCCAAACTGCAGGACAACCAAACAAGTACCGTTATTTAAAACGACTAATCAAATAAAGACCTAAACTATTGGAATTTAAATTTTGGGGAAGAAACACCTACAAATTTCTCCACGACGAAGATCAAGCGACGCCACGACGTTCTCTTCAGTGGATACGACAACGCGCTTCCTCGCCGCCTTCTGAGTGTGGAACACTGCGTGCTTTACTTTTCCTATGTACTGTTGATGCCTACATAATTATAAACAATTCAAACATCAAATTCACAATCAGTAGAAATAATTATTTAACTCATATGCTTAGATACGTATATCACTAGAGAGAATGGGAAGATACCAATCCATGAGGCCGACTTGGTCCTCGTAGATAGAGAAAGTGGGGCATGATGAAGATAGGAAAATTAGTAGGAGCAGAAAAACCCTAATCGCCATATCTATGGAGAAGAAAGCAATGAAAAACAGATCTGCAGGAGGAGGGGAGGGGCGATGTTTGTAAAGGAGAGTCTGACCAGTAATAGGCTAGTAGCAGAGTGTAAGTTTAGGACTTGGCTGTAGCCAAATTTAGTTTTAATATTTTATTTTTACTAATTAGGTGATAAAATTAATGGATATAAGAATAAAATTAGTGAGATTTAATTTTATTAGATGTTTAATTGTTGCAAATCGGACTTAATTGCTTTATTAGATGAACATCTGAATCCTTATCTATTTCTTTTCCTTTAAACTTTGATTTTTCATTATTTTGTAATATACATAATGCAATTTATTTCATATAATTTATCTAGAAAACTTCATGGCCATATCAAAAATATATATTTGTTTAGTATTATTGCTTTAAAAAAAATAGATATCTTATAAGATTCTAAGCACCCATTATTAAATAAAAGTATATTAACGCTAGCGATATGTTTGTAGTTTTTAGAAAAAGTTAGTATCAACCTAAATAAAATTATAATTGTCGACATTCAACAAGATAAGTGTAAAATTATAAAACTATATATAGGCAATAATAAATTAATAATTGTATCTTATAGGGCTAATTAAACGAAGTTGGGGTTGGTCAAATTATACAAGATCAACTCGTTTATAAAGAAAATAATAATATACCAAAAGCACTAAAAATTTAGAATTATATATAGTATTATTTTGTTAAGGCTAATAAAATGTAAATGTCAATTTTTCCGATCAGAATGAAATGGACTATTTTCAAATATATTCAACTTCGATCATTTGGAAAGAAAAAAAAAACAATTATTGTAGTCTAAGATGCAAAAGTGGTGATAATAAATGGCACAAATTGACATAAAGTCTCAAATTTACCAGAAAGTCAACTGTTAAACCAAAGCCATAAGAATCAGTCCATATTATTAAAATTGTTGGTAATTAATAAGTGAGGTTAAGTCTTTTATTAGCCTCTATTTCTTAGTATATTATTGATTATTCAAGATAATCGATCTATGACCAAAAGGTAACCTGGCTACTTTTACACATCAATTCAAATAAAATTATAACATTGGAGTTTTTTTTTGTTTTTTTTATAAGGGTAACATATAGCTTTCATTCATGAATCAAATTATAAAGTACAATATTATGGATCGTTACATGTAATTCATTTAGAGCATAAGAGTTTATATTGGAAAGTTGTGCTATTTCATGAACTACCCTATATCATTTTCGTTGCAACTGTTGGATAGTAAAAGACTCAAACGTTGAGGCTATCAACTTGGTATCCTCAATAAAATTATCACATATTCAACGCTATGAATTTAGATGGTGAATTTTGTGTTGGAAAAATAGTAAGTTAATGGAGTACTTTGGACATAATTTAAGTGGGACTCACTTTGAGAAAAAATGTCGGGTCTTTGCGGAGTTATATTCTACTCGGTGAGTAAGATTAAAACGGTATTGTATGTCCAAATCGGAGTTCGGGTGAATGAGAAATTGACTCAAAGATCATCATTTGAAATGGAAAAAAAGAAATAGAATTGATTTTATCCTATATTGGAAGTGGATTAAAAATCTTAAGGTTCATATATGATTTGTCAATGTAGTGATATGACTACTTAGCTACCAAAATCTTTTACCTCACGCAAAGGAGGGGGGTGCAAATCATGGATCAAATACTAATCGGACCTTCAAGACTTGTGAACTGATGATTCTCTGATTAATGCCATTATTTTTTTCCCAATTTTGCCCTCAATACGTTCCTAGAAATAGCAGCTTCCTCATTCTGTTTAAAACACACAAAAAACATACATATTCTCTGCAATTCCGATTATGAGTTCAAGTATTTCAGTTTGTCCAGCAAAGCTTGGTGCAAAGTCGGTTTATTGGAATCAATGTACCCTGGGAGACAGACGTTCAAGAGAACATCAAACACAAATCTCCGACGGGTGAGGGAGCGAATCTGTCTTAAGGACACTGTGCTTTCACACAGACCTCGATTTGATTCAAGTTTCTGTTATTCAGTTGTTTGTATTATATTGTTTTCCTACACATTTAACAACATTTTGTATTGTTACTAATTTGTCTCTAAACTATGTATTACGCATTGAATTGTTTCTTAATATATATACGCATTTCTCTGAATTTTGTAACTTCTAATGATTTATTAATCAAATTTGACATGTTCGTCATCGTGAACATTAGGTATAAGTCAAGTCGAATATCTTAAAATGGCTAAGTTAGAATGATTCTTATATCACATTATTATTACACCTACGCATTTATTGACTAATATTGTAGCTTAAATCTTGCGTTTGAACGAGAAATTTTGGTACGCCCTAATCATACCAATTTAAAGAGGAATTGCATGACATGCATATTATAACTCATTGAATTCCTATTTTCATCAATAGGTTCAACAAAATGAATAAGAAAGTCGGTCAATTGCAAAACAATTTTGCAACTAGTTTAGTTTGGGTTATAATTAATTATTCACACATACACTCGTCAATAAATAAGATAATGTTACAGTTACACAAATGTAACATTAAATGCCGTTTTATTCGGTTTATGAAATTACTTTTATATGTTATTGAAGTGGTTATAATACTTAATTTATCCCTTTAAATTATTATTTTATATAATGTGTGACATTTCTAATACTTGACTCTAGTATTATAACCATTTCGGGATATGCAGTGGAAAAAAGAAAAGGTGAATTTTTTTCAAAGTTTCAACAAAATCATTTAATTTTCACAATTTATATTTTATTAACATAAAATATGATTATTGTACAGGATTAATTTTCATCAAATTCGCGTTAAATAGGAAGTAGTACTACTCCATTTAAGGAAAACAAATTCCATTGGTAGTGAAATCGACGCGCCTCTTCGTGCGGGTGAGCAAACAATTTTCCAGATAAGACAAAACGGTGCTTGTTTCTGGTATCCGCTTAACGAAACGGCACAAAACTCTCCTGCGTCCATGCAAATATACACCCACACTCACTCTTCTCCTACTCTCCCCCCCTTCATCATCATCTTCACATCCCCAGTTCATCCCAAAATTAAAATTCCCATCCATTAATTACTAAAAAAAATTCCCGTATTATCCAAATTAGGAAACTAATTAATTAAAATCGCATCACATTCCAACTATACGCTCCTCAATATTATTCACTTACTATTACATCCAAAAAAGCACATCGATATCATCCCCTTTATCTCTCTGTAACCCTTCAGTTTCTTGACCTAATTTTTGCACGCTAAGTGGATTGATTAATGGCGGTGGTACCTACATTAGCGGCGTCGCTGTACGTGGGGGATTTGCACCAAGATGTAACGGACGGTATGTTGTTTGATGCGTTCTCGGAGTTTAATGGCCTCGCCTCTGTTCGCGTTTGCCGTGACTCCTCCACTGAGCGCTCCCTTGGTTATGGCTACGTCAACTTTGTATCGCCTCAAGATGGTGATTTATTTTTCCTTTAATTATACTCTATATCTGTTTTATAAGCATGCATGTGTTATTAATCGGAATTTTTTGAATTGAAATTGGTTATGTGTTTGAACTGATCTGATCAAGGATCTGTTGATAAATCTTGTGATGAATTATTCAAAATCTTGATAAATATAGGAAAAAATGATATGTATGCACTAAAGTATTCTGTTGATTTGAGTGGATTTATGTGATTCTTTTTCAGTTCTAGTCTAAATTCTTGAGACTTTTTTGTTTGCAAACTTATGAGAATAAATCGGAGTGAGGTGTAATTGAGAAAACCTTTGAAATTTGTATATATGACCCCTATAGCAGAGGAAGAGATTACTGTAAAATATTGATAAAGAGTTTTAAATTTTTTTGTTGGTTATATATTTATCAGTCCTACTCAGATTCCACCCTTCTAGCCTATGCATTTTGCTAAATCACTCGATGATGTTTGTTGTTTTAATGATGCTTGAAATAATTGTGCCATGTATTTAATTCATCACTTAACACTCTTGTGTGATTCTGAATATTTTTCAATTACATCTTAAAATTGACTTTTTATGGATTTTGTATTTGAACAGCCATTCGTGCTATTGATGTGAAAAATCATTCCACATTGAACGGAAAAGTCATAAGGGTTATGTGGTCACATCGTGATCCAGATGCAAGAAGAAGTGGTGTAGGAAATGTGTTTGTCAAGGTAAATCTTCTTTTGATTTTTGATTGAATGTCCTTTGTTTATTCAGATATCTTTAACTTCATGATTCACTCGTTCAAACACTGTAATCTTATCTTTTTGCTTCTATTGCAGAATTTGTCCGACTCAGTGGATAATGTGAAGCTTCAACAGATGTTTCAGAACTATGGTAACATATTGTCTTGTAAAGTTGCTACATCAGATGATGGGAAGAGCAAAGGATATGGCTTTATACAGTTTGAATCTGGAAACTCTGCCAACGCTGCCATTGAGAAGCTCAATGGCTCTACCGTTGAAGGCAAACAATTGTATGTCTGCTTCATTTATCTATTTCTTTGTCTTTCATGGTCCGTGTTATAATTTCTTTAGCACCATTAATATTTGCTGTCATATTGAGAAATGTTTTGCTTGCATAGGTATGTCGCTAAGTTTGTAAAAAAGAGTGATCGAGCTATTCCCGATCACGAAGCTAAGTACACAAATCTATACATGAAGAATTTGGACACAGATGTTTCGGAAGAAGTCCTTAAGGACAAGCTCTCTCCATATGGAAAAATCGTAAGCTTAGTTATCTCAAAAGATGAGAATGGGGTATCAAGAGGCTTTGGGTTTGTCAACTTTGAGAGCCCAAAAGATGCCAAACAGGCAGTGGAAGCTCTGAACGGATCACAACTTGGTACATTCATGAACTTCTATGAAAGTAAATTGTATGATTTTGTTGCAAAATCTCTGCCGTTTGAACATTTGGCATTTAATGAATGTATTGATTAGGCTCCAAGGTCTTATATGTTGCTCGGGCACAAAAGAAATCAGAACGTGAGGAAATGCTGCGCCGTCAGTTTGAGGAGAAAAAGAGGGAGCAAATCCTGAAATACCAGGTTCCTTAAGAATTACTCCATATTCCTAAGTAAGCTTATATATCTTCTTCCTGTATCGCTGGTTACTATGTTTTTTTTTTGTATTTCAGGCTGCAAATGTATATGTGAAGAATATAGATGATGATGTCACTGACGCCGAGCTGCGCGAACATTTTAGTCAGTGTGGCACAATTACCTCTGCAAGGCTTATGCGGGATGATAAAGGAGTGAGCAAGGGGTTCGGATTTGTTTGCTTCTCAACTCCAGAGGAGGCAAATAAAGCTGTAAATGCTTTTCATGGTTAGTATATTATATCAAGATATGTTTTTAAAAACTTTCTGTGGTGGGTATATTTTAGGAAGATATAATAAATCCAAGTCCAGTGAGGCATTTAAATAGATTCTTGTAGGTTGCTAAATAGGGTTTGGGTCCATGAGATATATAGATATACCTGCATTTATTGTTTCTTCTACTTGACTTGAATACAGGGTTTATGTTGCGGCGGAAGCCATTGTATGTAGCAATTGCTCAGAGGAAAGAAGAAAGGAAAGCTCAGTTACAGTTGCAATATGCACAATGTTTGACAGGTTTAGCTGGACCTGTTATCCCTGGTGGATATTCTCCTCTTTATTATCCAGCTCCGAGTTTTGCTCCACATATCCCTGCGCAACCTGGTCTGATGTATCAGTCAATGGGTGTCAGGCCAGGATGGAGGGGTAATGGTTTTGGAAATCCTTATGGGACTGCTGTTCAACCATCACCAGTTCCTTGGGTCAGTTTTACTAGTATAAGCACTTAGTCAGAATGGTTTTCTCTAAAGCTTGGTCCACGTGCTCTGCTACCCTACTCCAAATATCGCTAAAGTTGATCATTATCTCCACTGTGTTTTCTCCATTTACATTATAGGTTCCTAATATCCCAAGACATCAGAGACAGTACAGAGGAAGGATTAACAGTCATGTGCTACCGCAAGCTGGAGGTCCCACATATGCACCACCCTCGCAACAACATCGAACTCATTCTGTGGCTTCATCAAGAGATTCAAGCAACCAGGTCTTTTTCACTTATGAGTAACTAGGATATTCTTACTGAAATTGTTGTCCATGTATCTTTTGTTGAGTAGACGCGTGAAATCATAGTCAATTCTTCAGGAAGTATAAGCATAACATATCAAAGTGGTGGAACCCATGCCTTGTATAATCACCATTAAAAGCATTTGTCTATATTTGTTGATAAGAAAGCATTTTATTTAATTGAAAAGGAACCTCTTCCACTGCATGGCTTTCCACTCAGTATGCATATGCATTCAAGTTTAGATAAATGAAGTTATTGTATATGTTCTTTAGTTAAGTATTTGTTGAATTAATGCAATATTATGAAGAAGAAAAAACGTGTTCTTGCAGCGTTCTCATGTTAAATACGTGCCAAGTGGACGTTCGCATGAAATAAACAAAGGGTCTGCCGTTGTCCAAACTGGAGCTGAGAGGTCAGAGATGTTAAGTAGTTTGCTTTCTGCAGCTCCTCCACAGCAGCAGAAACGAATACTTGGGGACCGTCTTTATCCTCTTGTTGCTCAGCTTAAGGTCAAAATATATTTTGAACACTTTTCATTCTCTTAATAATTTCATTTATATATAAAATAATATAATTAGTTTAATGTTTTGTATTTTTGTGCTTTTCAGACCGACTCAGCTACAAAGATTACTGGAATGCTTCTGGAGATGGACAACTCGGAACTACTTCTTTTGTTAGATTCACCAGAGTCGCTTGCAGCCAAAGTGGAAGAAGCTCTTGAGGTGCTCCAAGTCTCAAAGGGCAAAGTGACAAACCAAGACTCACCTCATCCGAAACTTCTTTCTACCGGAGTAGCAGTCAACTGAGGAAAGTGACGAAGACACTAAACAATACTGTATTGAAGACGAAGACAAAGACAAAAGCAACTTCATCTTATATTTCTACAGCATAACTAGATTGTTTCTATTTTGAAAATTGTTGTCAACTAGATTGTTTCTATTTTGAAAATCGTTAAAACCTATTATGTTTTTTTTTGTTTTTTTTGCTCTGTGGAAATGTAAAATTACTACAATAAGCTTTCTTCAGGTCTACTTGGCATTTATTTCTTTCTAAGTGAAGAAATAACAAAAAGGTGGGGTATAAAAAGCTACGAGTGAACCGTATGATATGACAATTATTCTTCAAAGCTACTAGACAAATGTGACAATATTCCAACTCTACAAAATCACTAATGTTGAGTCATAAGCTAATTATCCTTCAACTACTTTAACAGGAGACCTGCAAAACAAGAAACAAAAATATACTGTTAAGCTAAGAATGAAACAGAGAGACGAAAAATACTATTACAAACTGCATACCCGAATGGACTTTGCTTGATGGCCAATAGTTCGATGTCCAACTGAGAATTTGAATAAAATTGTTAAGGGTAAGATACGTAGATAGTATTTAGCTATTATGAATGACTCGAAACAATGATTCGGCTACCTCAATTGTTGCACTGGGAGGAATTTCCTGTACCCCTTTATTTCCATATGCTAACTCAGGAGGTACAATCAGCAAGCGCTGCAAATCAGTTCGAGCTCAAATTATTATTAGTAATTTAAAAGCATAATATTTATGTCGGAGATTTCATGACTAACCTGGCCTCCTACCCGCATACCTTGTACTCCTAGGTCTATTCCTTTGAGAACTTTCCCTCTCTCAGATTCACCAACATCAAATCCATAAGGCTGCATCCACATCATAATTTAATCAAGAATCATATAAAATTTACATTCATTTACTACACACTCTATACAAAATGTTGGTAAGAAGGTAACTCTTCAACCTAGCTTACCGTTCCACCTCCGACACCAAGGCCTTGTCTACTTGTCATAAATGTGATCCCTTTCCACTTGGCCACATAATGAACCTAACAAATTGGTGTGAATCATTACGTACATTTTAGTAAATACAACATCAGCAAAATATTATGGAAATGGCCAACATGACAGATATAGTATTTCAGAAGCCGTTGTTTCTATCATATTGGTTTTAAACATGATATAAAGTTTGTGCATTTTGAAAATATTTAAAGCCAAGTACTTAGATATTAAATAAAAATTCAACTGTGCATCTGCCATACTGCCACCCGAGATCCCTTAACAGCTTCTGGTCCCCCTCCAACCTTCAAATCATAGTACCTAAGATAAGTAAAGATTAGTTGAAATGAAAATCCAATAGAAGTTATCTAGGGAGATAATTTGAATGATGTTATTATAATATACACTAACTTTAGACCATTTGGGAGGGTTGTAAATTCACTCTCGGGTATTTTGGCTCCCTTAAGCTGCATCAAATGGATACATAGATCAATATTTTGAAGAATATATATATGCAAATAAGTTTGTTATGTTATGTGTGGTTCTTTCTTACAGCTCTTCTGCTTGTGCTCGCCGAGTAAGCCTCTTGGCTGGTAGAAATTCCAGCTGCTTGTCAATGGTAGAAATACAATAATAATCATGAATCATAATAAAAATCAGAAAGTACTAATTTGGTTTAATCAAAATAAAATTTATCAACAGTCATCATTACAAATTTCAAACTTTCCAAAGACCACCCCTTCAAATCATCAAGAAAATGAATCCCAGCTACTAGAATTTCATAATTGTCTTGAGTATATTGAACTAACCTGTTGCAAGAAGAAAACCCAAAAATGCCCTCCTTCCCTCATGCTGCAAAGATATTAATTTCCCAACATTATTATTATGCTCTAAAGATGATGATGAACAGAGGCATCCCAACAATGGTGCATTTCTAATTTTGGGGTGCTTATTTCCTGTAAAAAAATCGAGATTTTTGTTTCTATGAAACAATATGTGCAAACCAGTGTAATGCAATAACAATTAGAGTTAATTAGAGCACCTGTGGAGATAGAGTGGTAAAAGAAAGCAGGTTTGAGTGGATGGTGAAGAAGAGAGAATTCCATTTCTTTTTTATGTCAGCAGTTGACAGTTGAGAAATGAAACAAATAAGTGATCGATTTGCAGAATAATGGAAGTGGATAATATTATTGTGAATAGCAGCCACAATTTCACATTTCTTTAGCAAAATTTTAATATTTACATTTTTACTTGTAATTAATAAAAATAAAAATTAATGGAAATACTATCTTTTTGAATTTGATATGGAGTATTTAGTTTTAATTATCTTCATAATATAATTGTGTTCTAACACAATGATAAATCTTCATTTTTTCATTTATAAACTTTTTAATAAAACTAACAGCTAAAAGATAAAACACTAAAACTAACATTTATTGAGCTAAGCAAATTTTTTCATTATTATATCAATTAAATAACAAATATAAGATCCGAGGGTATTTAGATTCGGAACGATGAATACAAATATATTAAGCTGGTGAAAAGAATTACAGAATGTTATTATGAGAAGTTACAAATTATTTGATTGTAGATCATTTGAATTGACATATACTTGATGATTTAAGTATGATTCATTTTTAATTTTCCTACTATTTGTTTTCATTTCTAACAATAAGTAACAATAAAAGGACTAATCCTTGAAATGGTCAAGAGTTCCAATCTCACAATTAAAAATAAATTACAATCTAATCCAAGAAGTTTAACCAAAACAAACAAGCAATACATCAATAAAATTAAAAAAACTACCTAAAACCAAGCAAATTAATCCAACAATATTTCAAACCGGGACTTAACAATTTCCATTTGACTAATTTGAATCAGGCACTGGAACATGACTTCCTAGAAGGAAAATATATTTCTTGTGAACCCTTTTTGAAGCAGTAGTTCCGGTGCAGCTTCTCTTTCTCATGATCCAAGTTAGAAATTTGATGATGATTTGTCTTTTGATCAATACCACTTTCTATCCATTTCTTGAATTTTGCCTTTAATTTTCTTCTTTTCGAATCGACATGAACTTGTTCCTCACTGCCACCTGTTTTGTCATTATCCGATCCAAATTCTTCAATTCCTCCTCCATAATTTATCATCTCTTTCATCTTATTCTCTTCACTAATTATCAATTTCATTTCCCTCATTTCATCTTCCATTTTCCTGATGTAAACGTCTTTCTCCTCGATTTCCTCTTGATATCGCGAAATCTTTGCTTCTTTAGCTTCAATTTGCAATCTTTGTTCCTTCAACTTATGACAATATTCTTTATTTTTTCTTAGAAGCTTCTTAACCCTCTTAAGAAGCTTCTTATTTTCTAGTCCTGAAAATTGGAGCATCCCCATAATTTTCAAATATTCAACTACCATATTCTCAAACCTTTGATTTTCTTCTTCCAACATTGAAACCTCCTTTTCCCAAAACTCAACTCGGTTTATCTCCAAAAACAACTTGTTTTGAAGATCCATTATCTCCGTTTCTCGATCTTTTAACTCTTGATAGCGAAGAAATCGCGTCTCTAGCTTCAATTCTCTATCTTGTACATCTTCAATTCTGTTTCTTAGCTTCAAAATCTCTTCTTGCAATTCATGACTTTGTTTCATAACATTATTACCCTCTTCATCCTTTTCACATTCTTGATCAACATTCACTAATTGGCTTTTTGGAAGTGGTTTTGAGACATGAGATTTTCTTGTTAGAATTCTGGAAAAAGCAAAACCAGCTAATGTAATGGCTAAGGGGATTCCGGTTTTGAGAAGAATTGGTTTCATGATTTCTACTTGAATTTTTGAGCTTTCCATATGTATGATGTATCTCTATCTATATATATAAATGGATTTTGGTGTTTTGGTGAATAAATTTGAACGGTGCAGCAAAAGATAAAGAAGAACAAATTCTTTTTTCTTGATTATTTAACTACATATTCGGACATGATTATTTCATTGCAAACAGCTTTTGTTAGATTCTTTGCCTTTGTGTTTAGTTTAAGATTTCTTTAGTTTGGAGAAGTTTGTTTTTTGTTGCTTTTTGACTACTCCATTGTTATGCACGTTTATATATCTTGATAAATGATCAACTGCATCTTCCTTCATATATATATAGTTCCTCCTGATTTTTGGAATCCTATTCCTTTCATTTGGTTGGCATTGATTAAAATCTCTATAAGAATTGTGTTAAATAGATAAAATAAACTATTTTTAATTTATTCGCAGAAAAATTAAATTAATGGCGTGCATCCTTCATTTAGGGTTCAATTGTGCATTCAATATTGTAAACGTTTTATACATTAGTGCTTTTTTTTTTTTATAATTCAGATCACCAAGCTTATGCCAGACCAATCAAGGGCCCTCAGAACCCTTGTCCTAGAGGCCTGAATGATGTAAATCGCGGGATGTGCCTCCATCAAGCCCCGTGTTCCCACCATAGTGTTGTACACTCTACGTACAAAAGGGTCTGGACCACAAATGACCCTTAGACAGACTCAAGGTAATGCTTCCATCCAAGTTTCAAACGGGATTCGAACCCCCACCCTTGCCGCTTGAGCAAGCCTTCAGGATCGTGGTTCAACCAGTCAGAGAAATGCCCTGGGGACCATGGAGTATTTGCTCGTTACTTTTGTTTTTCTATAAAATTTAGTAAAAAGGGTCACTTTAAATAAGAATAAATTACATGAACGCTCCCTCAAGTGTGAGGTATTTTTTGAGACACCCTACTGTATTAAAATTAAACAAGTAATCCCGTGTAAGGGTATATTCAAAATCATGTTAATTTTTGGATGATGTTATTTTTTCATTCGCCAAAGAGGACTTTGTAATGCATATATATTTCAAGATGTATTTATCCAATTTATCAAATATTAGGGGGTCTTTCAGAAATTAGCATGTAGATAAGGGAATATTTGTGTAATTTATCGTATTTTTTAAACGTAGGAATTCATTTGCTTTTAAAAATGAGGGATAGTATTTTAAAACTTTTTTTTTTTAATAAATGATAATATTTTAAAACAAGTAGAGGTACAATTGTCCAACACATAAATTGATTTTTTTTTTTCCTCAAAACTCAAAAGTTTGCCATTACAAAACGACCCGCACTCACTTCATCAAGCTTTTTTTCTTTTAGGAAAGCTGATACAAAAGTAAGAAAATCAAACACTAAAAATCAACTCTTTTGCTGAAAAGAAAAGTTATAAATTAGTTCGCTATATAAACGTGCAATCATCTTTCAAAACCATAGCTTATAAACACTTTTGTGTTCATAAATCTTGATTTGGAAAGTAATTCGTGTGCATGACTCATCACATCATTAAAATAAATACTCCATTTTGTTTTTGGTGCAATTATATTTGATGTTGTATAAAAATGTTCAGGACAAAGTAAAGTTAGAACAAGCCCTTTAATCTATAACAACATCACAATAATAAAATAAGGTCTGCATACAGATATCGAGAGAAAAATTGTACTGTATTTGTAAACGTGAATTGGTTCTCCTCTTGTTTGGAAATAGGGCGACCTATTTATAGGTACATACATGGGTATAATAGTTTTTCTAGGAAAGACGTTACAAGTAATAAATACAAAGACGTTACAGACGTTACAAGACTTAAATGATAAAGACGTTATAAATCTCTTATTTATGTCAACTTATTGTAGAGCTGTGTAATCTCTTAATTGTCCTCTGATACAAAATTTGCACACATCAATATTAATAACCCATGACTTGAGTCGTAATTTGTTTATCAAAATGTCACGAGAGTCTTACATGTGACATATTTATTTATTAAAATGTAAACTTTAGAAAAAGAAAAAAAAAATCACTTTAGAAAATAGGTATTACTTTGTTTACTCCTTTTTTTTTTTCCTCCACTCTTAATAAATGAAAGTTTAAATAAGCATACGCCAAACCTGAACTCTACATAATTAATGCACGATTCACAGTAATAAATTAGAGATCTTAAATTAAAAGTTAGGTTTACTTATTCTCTGGTGGTACTAATAGTGGGTTTGTTAAGTGCTATTACTTTAACATGCACCTCCTTGTTCGTCTGCTTGTTAAGTGCTTAATTATTATATCCTTTTCTAAAAATAAAAAAAAATAAAAAAAAAAATTATATACGGTTAGTGCTAGTGTTATAAGATCCACACTCCACAATGTTTAGTAAATTTTAAAACAATTATTGAGTTTCATGCAAACGTCATACACTTGGTAATTAGTCTAGTCGTTATTGGTCCCAGTCGAAGAAAATTTTCTTTAGTACGTCCAAACTGAAGCAGGTTGATGTTGATGATCATAACTAAGAATGACAATTAGTATAATATCTCAATTGAATCACTATTCTTTGACTAACTATTCAATATATGAATCTCGTATTTTAATATTATATTTTTCATTCGGGTAAATACCACTAAAGGTCCTCCTTATCATTAATTTTTTACAGAGTGGTCCCTCTTGTATTTTTTTTTCCCATGTTAGTCCCCATAATGAATTATTTGTTTCACTTTAGTCATTTACAAGGGGTATTTTACTTATTGTGTTATACTTTAGTCCCTCATAAAATTATTTTGTATCAATTTAGTCCCTCATAAACTGTTTTTTTATCAATTTAATCCATCATAAAATTGTTTCTTTATACATTTAGTCCCTCATAAAACTATTTTGGTACTTTAGTTCATCTTGGACCACCTAAAAATGACCAAAGTGAAACAAATAATTCATAGTTGGGATTAACATGAAAAAAAAAAACACAAGAGATACCACTCTGTAAAAAAGTTAATGATAAGGAGGACCATTAGTGGTGTTTACCCTTTCCATTGGAATACAAGTTCAACTTTTTATTTAGTTTAATTAGTTTAAAAAATTTATAACATTAAAAGCATTCAACTTGAAATTCCTCTCGGTTTACTTATAAAGGATCATAATGCATGTAAATATGTATATTTCAGGGGTAAATGCAATAATGCATGTGTTATTTTAAATCGGCACGAAACTATTATGTGAAATTTTTATTGCATAAAATTCTATTTTAGTTTTAAAAACTCAGTGCGAAACCCCAATTTGTAAAAATAGGTCGTTTTTTATCGACATATATTTAAGAAATTATTTTCAAAATATTTCATGATGGTCCCTACATCTTCACGTAAAACATTTTAAAATTAGTTTCATGAAATAAGCCGATCTAAAACAACATATTTTGAACATGTTGGGATTCCGTGCTGAGTTTTTAAAAGTATAAGGAGTTATATGCAACAAAAAATTCACGTGGATGTTTCACGCCAACTTCACATAACACATGAAGTATCTTACATTTCCTCATATTTCAGGTCAGTTTTATCAGATTAGAACTAAACTACTCCCTCCATTTTTCTTATTTATCGTTTCGAAAGATTGCACACATATGAACAAACTTATATTCGTCCTGCTTAAATTTTTTATAGCAGATTCGTCCCTCTTATCAGTATAGTGTAACACACCCGTCCTCCTAATTTTTTTTAGAAGATGCGTCCCTATCAATATAGTGTAATACATTCATCCCTCTTAAATCCAAAATACATCAATTTTCGTCCATTTTATGATGCATTTTGGTAACAAATGATGTATTTTGAATTTAAGAGGGACGAATGTGTTATACTACATTGGTAAGAGGGACGCATCTGCTACGAAAAATTTAAAAGGGACGAATGTGTTTATAAGAGGGATGAATATGTTATATTACATTGATAAGAGGCATGAATCTGATACAAAAAATTTAAGATGGACGAATATGCAAAAAATTGCCCATAAGAAGGACCAAAAGTGTTATTTACTCATAAATAAATATCCTACTTTAATATAAGCCGGCCCTTATTCTTCACCCCCCGTCGCATTTCTCCTTTCCGCCACGGGCCAAACCTTTTGCATACAGAGCTTATATCACAATCCAGAAATGGGTGTTCTCCGTTTTGCCCCTGCGCAATCGCCCTTGCTTCACACCAAATTCACCACCAACGACGCCATCAAAACACCATCCACCGCAGTCAAAAGCTTTCGCCAAAAGCCTTTAATCCATGCCACGCTGTCGAAACCGACGGCGGAGATTTTACCTATTCCTAGGGTTCCTCCATTGAATCCTCCCACGGAAGAGGAAAAACCTTTGTTGAGAGTTTCTCCGAGTTCTCTGCAGCGCGAGAGTGGTTTTTTAATACCTAATGAGCATCTGGATAGCAATGCGGTTGGAACCGGTGCCTTGAATGCTATGGAATATCTGACGAATATTCTGTCTTCGAAGGTGTATGACGTGGCGTACGAGTCGCCATTGCAGCTGGCGACGAAGCTTTCAGAGAGGTGTGGGGTCAATATCTGGCTGAAGAGAGAAGACTTGCAGCCTGTAAGTTATCTTTCTTAATTTTGGGTCATTGAATGAGGATTTGTTTGTATATTGTTTTTTGCTGTCATGGATTAAAATTTCGTTTTCGTATTATGTTTCAATCAGTTAAAGTTTACTTCTGAAAAAATTAATTATGGAAAAAGCAAGTGGATTTGAAAACTACTATATATTTTTTGTTTCGATTGACTAAAAAACTAAGAGTTTTATGTGGAAATGTATTGAAATTTTGATCCATTATGTTGTTGGTTATTTTGATATTAGTTTCTGAAAGCTCATCATTTTCCATCTAAAGATGCAAGCTTGCTTGTATGTTATATCATATTCTTCTATAGTTTAGGGTACGAATTTGAAATTATATTCTAAAGATTGACTTCTCTTTATCTTTCTTAATTTTGGGTCATTGAATGAGGGTTTGTTTGTATATTGTTTTTTGTTGTCATGGATTAAAATTTCGTTTTCGTAGTATGTTTCAATCAGTTCAAGTTTACTTCTGAAAAAATTAATAATGGAAAAAGCAAGTTGATTTGAAAACTACTATCTTTAGTTTCGATTGACTAAAAAACTAAGAGTTTTATGTGGAAATGTATTGAAATTTTGATCCATTATGTTGTTGGTTATTTTGATATTAGTTTCTGAAAGCTCATCATTTTCCATCTAAAGATGCAAGCTTGCTTGTATGTTATAACATATTCTTCTATATTTTAGGTACGAATTTGAAATTATATTCTAAAGATTGACTTCTCTCCTGTTCTTTTGACTGAGATATTCATTGACATAAAGTGAAAAAATCCAGCTATGTACGAGACATTTACAACCTGGTTTGCAGGTTTTCTCGTTCAAGCTTCGGGGGGCTTATAATATGATGGCTAAGCTTCCAAAAGAACAGTTGGAAAGAGGAGTAATATGTTCGTCTGCCGGGAATCATGCTCAAGGTGTGGCATTATCTGCTCAGAAATTGGGCTGCGATGCCGTGATCGTTATGCCGGTTACCACACCAGAAATCAAGGTTATTGCTTCTTCATTCACATATTTATGTTTTTCTTTTCTTGGTTCAATTGACTGCATTATCTAAATCGAATGGCTTGATTATGGTAGTGGAAATCGGTTAAAAGACTTGGGGCAACTGTAGTACTTTGGGGGGATTCATATGATGAAGCCCAAGCTTATGCCAAAAATCGTGCCCAAGAAGAGGGCCGGACATTTATACCTCCTTTCGATCACCCAGATGTGATCACAGGGCAGGGTACAGTTGGAATGGAGATTGTGCGACAGATGAAAGGCCCAATAGAAGCAATATTTGTTCCTGTTGGTGGTGGTGGGCTTATAGCTGGTATAGCTGCCTATGTGAAAAGGGTCTCTCCAGAAGTTAAAATTATTGGAGTGGAACCATTAGATGCGAATGCAATGGCACTATCACTGCACCATGGTCAGCGAGTAGTGTTGGATCAAGTGGGAGGTTTTGCTGATGGTGTAGCAGTCAAAGTCGTTGGTGAGGAAAATTTCCATATTTGCAAGGAACTCGTAGATGGTGTAGTTCTTGTTAGCCGTGATGCTATTTGTGCATCAATAAAGGTTAGCTTCGTCTTTTTTATTTTCCTGAATTCTTTCAATTTCCATTTTCTTCTCGATGCCTTTTTTGGTACCTTTTAGAGTTTTAGTGTTTATAAGTTCTGTGTTATGTACTATGGGATAGTCCACATGGTATGTGCTAGTATTATTTTCTATCTTCTTGTTCTCTTGTATTCACAGCTTTGGGCTATCAATAAAATATATCAGAACGAGACTTTTAGAAGTTGATGATCTGGGGTGGTATGTTATATTTTGTGCAATTGATAAATCTGAAATATTGCACAACAGAGTCAATATTGAACTAGATCCAGGTAGTAGCTGTTTCCCCCATTTCATCACCATGAACTGATGAACATATTTTTCTCACTTTCCTTTGCTCTGTATTGGCTATTTAAATCTCAATTTCTGTTATGTTTGATAAGAATGAAATTTTTTCTTTGAATTTGTGAGCATTAATGCCTTCTCTAGTTTTGAAGTAGTTCTTCTTGCCATGAAAAGATCATGTAATTCACCTTAGATTTATTTTGAATGGGGACCAATTGTTGTATCTTCTTGCAAATGCATGTTTCAGAAAAGACATTGTACAGATGTTCTGAATAGTAGACCTCCAAGATGATTAGATTAAGACAAGAACCTGTAACCTGCGCTCTTTGGGTATCTCCATTGTCTCCGTCTGTATTAGCAGTGACACATTCTAAAATGACTTTTGAAGGATTTAATGGCAAGAAACTCCCATTTTAAGCCGAGACTTGGACAAGTTATCCTTCTGAATGCTTAGTTATGTTGCTGTAGTGATTACTAAGCTATAGTCTCCGTGATTACTAATTTCTCATTGGTTGTTACCGCTTATGCACAATTATCTGGAAAACTACCATTCCCCTTAAATTCACAACTCTTGTACATTTTATTGTTTGGTACTCTGGTTCTCCATATTTAAGTAGAACTCACACATTTTATAAATGAGAAAAATCAGATGTAAATTTTATGTCATTATTCTACCCTCCATCACACAGAGGATGGTCATGGCTTTAAATAGACTGCAAATCTAAAGTTTGAGAATTCACTGCTAAAAATTTTCTTATAATTTTCTTTTTTGCAGGATGTGTTCGAAGAGAAAAGAAGCATTTTGGAACCAGCAGGTGCTCTTGCCCTGGCTGGAGCTGAAGCTTACTGCAAGTACTATGGACTCAAGGGTGCAAATGTAGTAGCAGTGACAAGTGGAGCTAACATGAATTTTGATAGACTGAGATTAGTAACTGAACTTGCAGATGTTGGTAGAAAGAGGGAAGCTGTGCTTGCAACTTACATGCCAGAGGAACCAGGGAGCTTTAAGCAATTCGCCGAGCTTGTGGGTTTTCTAATATTTGGCCTTTTTCTTTCTCATTATCGCAAGGACACCGTCCAATCTAATTAACTACTGTTGTTTGGTTGCAGGTTGGACCTATTAATATTACAGAATTTAAATACAGATATAATTCAGATAGAGAAACAGCTCTAGTACTATACAGGTAAGATGAACATTTCATGTTCTTCCATTCATTGTTTAGGATAAAGTTGAAACATGTTCCTTGCTCTTCAATGTTTTGCTGTACTACAATTGACAATGGAAACATTATTTCATTTACATTTTCTCCCTGTCCCCAGTGTTGGTCTTCACACAGAAGCAGAACTCGACGCAATGATGGAAAGAATGGAATCATCTCAACTACGTACAATTAATCTTACGAAAAATGACTTGGTCAAAGATCACTTGCGACATTTGGTAAGAATTTTTTGTATTTTTATTTTATTTTGTTATCTTTCAAAGATTTGGTAAGGGACAATTTTATAGCATAATTCATTATGGATATTTGCTTCAAGATGTATGCCCACCATATTCCTTAGAAAATTTGTGTGACGAGGTGGGTGTGGATGATTCTGTCAGGGATTGCTGACAAAATCATACTCAAATTTAAACATACTTGAAGGCCAACTTCCCAAAATGTGACAAACTTGTTCTAAATTTCTTGGTGACATCCTAGTTTTGGAACGTCGGTGAGGAGATATTTGGCCTGGGAGTTGTTTTATGAAGTCACAAAAGTCAAGTACAATAATTTTTTGGGAGATATCTAACAAAATTTAAGACACTGAAAGCATATGCATGTAGGCTGCTTATAGGTTTTCATTGTGGAGCATTGTACCTTAGGACCCTCCTGTTTTAATCTGGAAGCCATATAATTGTTTATACTTCACAGTAGTGAAAGTTGATTTAACCCTCAAAAGTTTAAATTTTTGGATACTTACAAATTAAAGGATACTGAAATTATAATTAGCGGCATCTCGGATTGAAGTTGGAAGCATATATATCCAGATGTTAATGTAGCAGGCTAGGCATTTCCTTTGTGATATAGAAAGATGAACTAGGCTTCTACATTTTGGCACATAATTTTGATTCAGTTTGGTTTATTTAAAATTCCTTTAGGCTTAATTCTGTTTGGATTCTTTTTTCAGATGGGTGGCCGATCAAATGTAAAAGACGAGCTTCTTTGCCGCTTTGTTTTCCCCGAGAGGGCAGGGGCTTTGATGAAATTTTTGGATGCTTTAAGTCCACATTGGAATATAAGTTTGTTCCATTACCGAGGACAGGTTCTTATCTCCAATCCCTTTCTTTATTTAACATTCAAGTTAAGTTTCATTGTTTTTTATGCTCACCATCACGTTTCTTTGTATCTGTAGGGAGAAACCGGTGCAAATGTGTTGGTTGGTATACAAGTGGCTGAAACTGAGATGGATGAATTCCAAAATCGTGCTAATAGTCTTGGATACGAGTATGAAGTGGAAACCACAAATGAAGCATTCCAGCTTCTAATGCGATGATGAGGTGGCCTGCTTTTAATTCGTCGACTTATCAAGTCAGGCTCATAGTTGATCAAGCAGATTTTCTGAGAGAATGTTACTTTAGTCATCATCTTTTGGTGCCAAGGGAGGTATGTATTTTTATTGTAGTTGACCTACTATGTATTTTTCTGTGTTTATGCAACTTGAAGCTTGGATATTGTGAAAGGTCTAAGTTTTTCCCTAGGATTGACCTTAAAGCTACTTCTTTTTTGTATAATACATAAGCTATATTCAATTTATGATGTTCCGCAGAACTTAAGTTATCTAGGTTGAAATTAAGTTGAAAAGTTTGATTTAGCAGCAGGTTGTTTCATGTTTGTATAACAGATCACACTAGCATATATTAAATTGTTCAATGTAGACTATATATATAATATACTGTTTAATTCATTCCGATTGTTGGACCTGGTTTTGGATCATAATTCAATCGACACCTGATATTCCTCTGAACTTGAATTTGCCAATTTGGATTCTCTTGGATCCCAAATCAAGACCGGAAATTTAGACATTAACTTGTAATGATTATACTATATTTTTCTTTAATTATGCATTAGAAAAAATATGCTATCATCGTATAAATTGCTTAAGCAGATGGTTTATTTGAAGTTAATTAGAGTTTCTATTTTTCACGCTAATGTCTTGGTATGGATTTTTATTCCCCTACTTTTTGGTATAATTTTTATTTTGCTTGGGGAAAAAGTTGTATTGACATTATTAATTACTGTCCATCTATTAGGAGAAGTAGATATGCGCGTACAATCGATGATAACATCCTCGGTTTTTTCTCATATAAACGCGTATAAAATCAAAGCTAAGTAACTGGCATATTAGATTTTCATGCGCAAACTTACAGCATAGAAAGCGTGAACCATTTTGTCTTTTCCCGCTTTTGGTAAAAATACTTAGGCTTTCAGTGGAGTAAATTTAATATAATTTTGGTCCGATGAATTTTGTTATGATCTTTAATTATTATTAATAACCATATGATGAACTGTATATCATCCATAATCTGGAAAAATGAAAGCCAATATAAATCTAGATTAAGTAGATTTGTTTAAGATTCAAATCTGATAGTAATAACTAAATAACTCTAATATAAAATAATTTTTTTATTTATGTAAGAAAAATTAGTAAAATTTATTTATATAAAAAAAATTATGATATTATTTCTGTCTGAGTTAACCAAGCAAGAGATGATACTTCCTATTCACAATTTCACTTTTATGTCTTCATTCTCGCATAACATGTAATAATTTTAATTGATTATCAACATTATTGTTTTGAAAGAGAAGCAATCTGAAAGACTAATTAAAAGTATCCCAATTAAATTATCAATAAAAAAAAAGCATCCTCATCCTTCTTTATGTTCGAACTTGGACCAAGGTTTGAGTCAGTTAGCTAAAGCCTAAAATTAATTGTGTGGCTTATATAATACACGAAAATGATTGATAATATTTATAGATGAAAGAGCTAATATTGTTCTGAAATTCAATATGATTAGAGATTTTAAAAGAATTTCATAGGATACAAAATGCAAATCTAGTAAAATGGATGTGCAAGTAATCTGATCTATGTGATACTACAAACTTAACTCTCTGTTTAGAGATTCTGAGTATATAAAAAAACAAACAAATTCTTACATTAAGAAACATGCTCTTCGTTCACGCAAATTTTGCTTTGGTTCTCTAAAAAGTTTCTTAACCACTGCACAAAAGTTTGTCCTTTAGTCCCAACCCAAAAACAAATCGCCCAAAATAGGAAAAACTTGTTAAGAGCTTCTGAAGCATTCTGATAATAACAAATTTAAGTCACTTTATTGCAACTCACACCGATTGCTTCATTTCAGAGGTGCCAAACATGCACCATCGCCTGGAAATAATACACAGTTTTCAACAAACAGTTATTTCACTTTGACCTTTACTGACAACATGCCCTCCATAAATTCTCCCCCCCCCAGCTGTTTTTCTTCTATTCAATTTTCTTCCAAGAGAAGAAGCACACAAATAATAAACAACAAAGAAAGTAATCTTAGCTTCAAAGGAAAAGAAATGGGATTCTCAAAATGCATATTATGTTCATTTCTTGTAGTTTCAGTTGTGTTAAGTGTTGTTCATGGGGACCCTTTAGTCCCTGCACTTTGCATCTTTGGGGACTCTGTTGTTGATGTGGGAAACAACAACAATTTGCTATCTCTAATCAAAGCAAATTTTCTTCCTTATGGGAGAGACTTTGTCACCCATAAACCTACAGGAAGGTTCTGCAACGGAAAGCTTGCTACAGATTTCACCGGTAACATTTCACGCACAATTCAACATCTAAGTCTCAAAACTTAGCCCTACTAATCGATGTTTTATTAATGTAAACACAGCTGATTACCTGGGATTCAATTCATATCCGCCTGCATACCTTAGCCAAGAAGCCAAAGGAAGGAACATCCTTACTGGGGTCAATTTTGCATCGGCTGCTTCTGGTTATTATGACAGAACAGCACAGCTATATGTAAGTGCGTCATCACTTTTATACACAATTCATACAAAAGACACACACAAAAACACTTACTTGGCATTTGTGTTCGCAGCAAGCCGTGACATTGACGCAGCAGTTAGCTTATTACAAGGATTGGCAGAGCAAAGTGGTGAACTTGGTTGGAATGCCCCAAGCTAATGCTATATTTTCAGGAGGGATCCACCTCATAAGTGCAGGGAGCAGTGATTTCATTCAGAATTATTACATCAACCCAATTCTCAATAGAGCCTACTCCCCAGATCAGTTCTCAAACATTCTCGTGAATTCCTACTCTAACTTAATCCAGGTTATACACAATCTTGCTCTGCTTAATTTAGTATCGCCTGCCAAATGTATGACACAGTGTTGCAGATGACTGCAATACGGGTACACATATCTGTTTATTTTTATCATAATATTTCATGAAAACCAAAAGAAAATCCGGGAAGTTCAGCCTCAGTATCCGTCAAGGAACTATATAAAGAATTAGGCCACAAATACTTGAGAAAATAACCAAAATATCACATAGTTATTGGACTTTTCAATGTCGATGAGAAATTCAATGGGTAAAGATCAGTAAAAGAATGAAATTACAAATATTATTTAAGTTTGTGAGGTATTGAGGTTATATAAGTAAAATAGAATGTTCCGACTACAATCATTAGAGGCAGTTAAGACGACATACATACACTATTATTAACTTGTAGTTTATTAATTACATAATAATTATATGCAAAGCCAGATAGCTGCAAGTAATATGTGATTTACAAGGCATTAACAAGTCATATGATACTTAAAACAGGGAAAGTTACTATCAGCTGGGTATTGACATCATGAATAATGCGTTTTTTAACAGAATTTATACAATCTGGGAGCAAGGAGAATTGGAGTTACATCACTACCACCAACAGGATGCTTGCCAGCAGCAATTACTTTATTTGGTTCTGGAAGCAACCAGTGTATTGCAAGGTTGAACCACGATGCTGTTTCATTTAACAATAAACTGAACAGCACATCTCAAAATTTGAAGAGCAGGTTTCCCGGACTGAAACTTGTAGTGTTTGATATTTACTACCCTCTATTAGACATGATCACAAAGCCAACGGACAACGGTAAAGTATCAAGACTCTTTTATCTGCATGAGCATATGGCAATGTTAACTAAACGCATATTCAAGTTTGTGTTAGAGCATCAGTTTATACACTATACCCAATCTTTAGACCCATAGTAAAGAAGTTGACACCATGAAAACAAACACGTTGTCAGCCTAAATGCACTAAATAAAGTGGCTGTTACACGTTCTTTCTGGTAGAATTTTTTAACATATTATTTGTTATTTAAATTTTTTTCTATTAATTTTTATACTGTTTTCTAGGGTTCTTTGAATCCAGGAAAGCTTGCTGCGGGACAGGTACAATTGAAACATCATTTCTCTGCAATGCGGGGTCTGTGGGGACATGCTCAAATGCCACACAGTATGTGTTCTGGGATGGATTCCACCCCTCTCAAGCTGCTAATGAAAAATTGGCCCAAAATCTACTAGAACAGGGGTTTGATCTCATCTCTTAATCACCCCTGCTGTAGCAGCATCAATGAAGTTCCACTTCATCTGCTAATACATATTATATCATATGTTTTCAAAGTTTATGTTTTTGATAGTTTTATTCCCTGAATTTGGTTAGCTTGGAAAAGAAAAGCAGAGGAATGTGTGCTCATATATCAAACTTTTTATTGTTGCAAGTAGAGTTTTTTGTTAACGACTTTATTGTAGCAAATTGCTGAGTCATGCCATCATGGCCCTTCATACAATATGCATGTTGCCGTAGAATCAACTCAATTACCAAAATATCGTATTAAAGAAAGAGGGCTTGCACTGAAACAACATACTGCAAGAAAAATCAAAAGATTTAGAAACTAAGCTCTCGTTAGTCTCTTGATTTTCGTTTTGGTAACAGAGAAAGAGAGGCATATCCATGTAGTAGAAAATTTAACAATTAACCAAAACAGAGATCCCTAAATGTTTCAAAAAAGACTCAATTTAGTTCTCGAGTTCAATTCTAAAGGACAAATCCTGATAGATTTTCTCCCACTGAACTAATTCATAATTTTTACAATGAATGAACATGAATGCACAAAAACAGTGATTACCAATGAAGGTTTAAGGGCATGCAAACATAAAAGGCATTAAATTTTAAGTCCCAGTAAACAGAATTTGTGACGTAAATATGCATTATTTTTAGCATCCCCTTCCACCCACTAAGAAAAAGTTGCAAACCAGTCCACAGTAACTTAAACAACATTATTAGTGTCCCCATTATGAAACTTAAGAAGACTAAAGTCAAATGGAAACTTTCCGGAACATAATGAAATAATTCCAACTAAGCACCATACACAATCATGGTCAGAAAGGTATAATACAAATAAAATCACAGACTAAATAAAAGACATCTACCTTAGCATTTAATCTTCTGAAACTACTAAGAAAGTTCAAATCCGGCATTGGAATTGATGGCATAAAGAAGTTTTGCTCTCAAAGTGCTCGAACGTTTGTACGTTGGAAGCTGTAGAGAACCCAGAAAACAAATATAATATGCATTAATGATTTGACAGAATAACGAAAGAATAGATTATGGCTAGATCATCATCAAATCCTGTGATACTAGAATTAGATGCATTTTGAACATTACCTTTAAAGTATTATAGCAAGTAGAAGCTGATGGAAGACGATCCACATCCTGACCTCCAAATGTTGCCCAAAGAGGCACATCACAGGCCACCTGCTCATTACAAATTAACGATTCAATTTACATTAATGTAGAGCTTTTTTCGGCGGTTCATGCGTTCTAGGTTTTTTATTCTTCGGGTGTGATGTGATTGTTCACCATCGCCATAAGCCAATTAATACTTATAATTGAGTAAAATAGATAGCATTAATCAAACACGAAACTTAAGCTAACAGGGCCGACCTGGCGACCTGGCCCATCTTTTGCTTGGATAACTAACTCTTGATGACTCAACCCAAACCCAGCCCCAGCCCCGGCTCAACCCAACCCACACATTTAACACCCTTAGCCACCAAGTATAATCCCCAGTAAGGTGAAAACATAAACATTTTTTCACAGGCTGTAGTGAATGCATAGGTTTTTCCTGTAACAAGCAGTAGTGGTTTTCCAGTACCTTGTGGAATGCATTTATACAAGTGCATGCTATTTCCTTGCAACTCAGAAACTGACAAAAAATAAGGCATTTAAACCACACGTAGATGGCCATGTGAAGATTAGAGACCTAAAACATATAAGCACAGATGACCAAGTCTACCAAATCCCTAGTCCTCGAAAATCATGGGAAATGTAAATCTGTGAATCAGTTACATCTTTGTTCAGTGGAATAGAAACATCAAAAACTGGAACAATTAAAAGTTATCACCTCAAAACACTAAACAAAAGAATTAAAGTTGATAAACACCATCTAGACCCTAATAGAGATGAGAACATCCGAGCTAATACCTTATGGATAGTAAAAGCTGGTTGAAGGTGTTTGAACCCAAGCAAAGGAGCTCGAGAACAGCTAGTTACGAACTTAAGAAGCATACAACGTTCTCTTGGCTCAAATCCAGCAAATACCTATGAACAAAAAGAACAAAAGATAGTCTGACAGAATATACAAAATATAACTTGACCAATTGCAATTTGCAACAACAGTCCCACACAATTATCAACTTATGCATCTAATTTTTTGTTAGGCAATTTATATAACATCAACATGCAGTTGCAGGTCTCCTTGTCTTTGAACAGTCGCCCAAGCTCAAATTAGTGACATGTAATGTAGAAGTCCAAAGGAGACGTTAGAAAAGAAAACTACAGTGGCTTTAATAAGTAATATCTCCTCATCCAATAAACAGAAGCTCAACATTCCACACTGAAATTCCAATTCTTGATAATTTCTTGCATATTAGACTCTTTAATGTAAATTCAGATAAGTAACCAACAATAAAGAACAATTAGAAAATCTCAGAATCTATTCTAGAATCCTTTAGGCCCCGTACCCAAAGTTGGATTGCCTCACACAATAACTAGATAACTTCAACAAGTAATGAAAATATGCTGGAAGCTGTATTAACTCTGAACTGCTGCAGAACATAACTCTAGAGCAGCGTTTATCAATGAATGAATTCCTTTTCTATGATAAAATAAAGCTTGTTGTTTCCAGTTGTCTATCACTCTCTGCAGATCATATCAACTATTACAAAGTGCATACATAAAGAAGTAATAATCACAGAAACAGCAGTAGGAGCATATGCACACCGTATTTAGTAAGACCACGTCAAATGTCCTAATAAATGTATCACACAAATATGTCCTAATAAATGTATCACACAAATATGTCCTAATAAATGCTAATAATTAATATTTGGCATTAGAACTAAATCATTTTGGGTACGATAGATTTTCTTCTTCAACAATTTCCTTTCTCTTAGTGAGACTGTGAACATAACCCTATGCCTCTTATTGAAGTTCTTAAGGTTCTTCGGCATTATTTATGCGCTTTTGGTAACATTTGAGGCAGTAAGACTGTGTACATCACTCTATGCCTCTAACAGATCCTGAACTGCTTGAATATGTACTCTGTAAATCATCACATCTAATAAATGATAATTTTCCATCAGTAATATAATAACCACAAACAAAGAGCTGGTGTTCATATGTTTCGCTAAACATTTTGCAGCACATTTCTATCTTGATAGCAATAGTTTCTGAAATCTCAGATATTAGAGATACATTTAGTGCTGTCGGACAACAAGAAGTCTCTCTGAATGAAGTGTATCCGATGGTGCTGTCGGACAACAAGAAGTCTTTCTGAATGAAGTGTATCCGATAATAAGGCTGAGGAACTTTGACATGATTGGCGAAGCTTTAAATAAAATTTACTACCTTTGGAGCTTAAAAAATGGCGGATCTTCTCTTAACAACAAGCTCATAAATTCTTTGGACCTTGTTTTAGTAAGTTATGATGGGTAAACTTATAATTTATAAAATCAACTAAAGTAGTTTGCGAGATCTTAAATAATATTTAATTCAGAATCTTACTTTTCATAAGGAGATGACAAATAACATATTTTTGGAGTTTGAAGCTCACGGCTTAAAATGAAGATTTGTTGCATGATACTGATAGAAATAGAATAACCAACCCAAAGACAAACTTAATGTTAGCAAAAATGAAAAAGAGGTTGGGGGAGGGGGGCATCAACAGTTTGCAGTTCGTGCCAAATATGTACAGTTACCCAGCAAACGAAATGGTGAAAAAATAGTTTTCTGAATCTCAGGCACCTGCCATAAGAATGGCAAGTAACATGGATGCAATCATATAGTGGGGATAAGTACAGAACATATTACAAGTACAATCAGGGAATCATACCTCCCAAAATAGTTTAATTGTTCGACTCCCTTCAGAATAACCTCCAGTATATTGTGTGTTTTTCCTCAAATCATCAACATCAATGTCATGATCCCCACCCGAAAGTAACTGAATAAAAATGTGTGCAAGTCATCAAGAAAAAAAAGTGCAGACGAAGTACACAACACTACATAAAAAATAAGTCAAGGCCAAAACACATGCTCAGGTTATTAATCAGATGAATCTCGACTAAAGTATGAGGTAATCATGTGTAAAACAGTACAAGTTCCCCGATTGAAGATAAAGTGGAAACCTTATTCCAACGACTTGTAGATTATTTTGAAGTCAGCACATCAAAGTGCCACATGCATACTGATAATTCTTCAACTTCTGGGTGAATACTACATTCCAAGTCAACATAAATTAAAAAAAAAAAAAAAAGAAAAAACTTTTATCACTCAAAAATTTGTAATTACTATAAAGTAAGGGTTAATGGCAATTTACCCCCCTGTGATATTCATGATGTTCAATTTACCCCCCTGTGAAAATTTTAAAGAAGCAATTTACCCCGTTGAGCCGGAGAGTGTAACTCACTTGCCGAAATTGAGAGTGGGCATGAAAAGTGTTTTATAACATGGGGGGGGGGGGGGGGGGGGGGGGGGTAAATTGCCACATTTATCATAATACAGGGGGGGTAAACTGCCACATTATCATAACACAGGGAGGTAAAGTGCCACATATAAAAAAGTCAGGGAGGCATAGTGAAACTTTTATAAAATTACAGGGGGGTAAAGTGCTCTTTTTCAAATCACAGAGAGGTAAATTGAACATTATGAATATCATAGGGGGGTAAATTGCCATTAACTCCTTTATAATACCTAGGGCAATGATTAAATTGATGAGACTCCACCCAAATATTCTTAAGAAATTAAAAGGTAACATAAGAAAAAAATATTATATCACTCAGATTTTTTTTATATCACTCAGGAACTTCTATTCACTGTATAATCTTTAAGGCAATGATGAACTTGAGGAGGATTCCAACATATATCCAGTATTTACTTGCGCAAATACATGAATAAGAGTGGGCATGGGAAGTTATGCAGTGTTCACTCCGCACAAATAAAATAAAGGGAAGCAAGCACACTTAGAACCTCGCATAGAGCCAATGAAAACAAACATAATTTAGGATAAAAAAAAAATCATAATGCACCAAAGTAAAATACCTGATTAAATTCACTTGCATTAAATAACTTCAACCAAGATGGAGATATTAAATCAGTCAACCCTCGATAAAATGCGTTTGAGAAAGGCAGTACCTGCAATTCAGTGCTGGAAATAAGTTAATCAGCCATTAGAAGCACACATAATTGAGCAAGATTACAGAAATCCCGTGAGTACCTGTCGGTTAAGCTTATAGTCTGCCATTGCATGAACATATTGCAATTTGTTCTCATTTGTCAAATAGATATCCTTTCCCCCTGGTTTAAGTTCAATCACATGTCTTTTTCCAAGTGATTCTTCAGTAACCGTGAAATCCAAAGAAAGTTCCCTAGCATCACCATCATAATGCTGCATGTCCAATTCATGTCAAACTTTAAAATATTTAAACATGGATGCAGCCTCGTTTGTAACAGAAATATTTTGCACAAAAGAGAGATATATGATAAATCCAGGCCAAGCACCCTCAGGTAGAAAATTCAGACAAAATGACAACCAAAAAAGTTTCCTGGTTAAAGATAAAAAATTGAAAATGGTGTCATCACATTCTAAAGTCAACATGTCATGCATGAATGAATAGCACCAAGTGAGAGACTATCGATCTATACCTCAAACTTTGATTGACTTCAATGACATATAAGAAAACGGTTGTAGAACACATCGGTGTGCTTTATAGACTCGATCCATTAATTTTGAACGGATTTTTGGATGAAAGAGTTACTCTGTAGTTTTCGTAACTATCTTTTTTGTACGATTTCACTTGTTTTGCACCAGGTATTAGACTTGCCCCACAGATATACTTTGACGGTTTGACCCAACAACCTAGAACCCCCCCTAACTGACATTTATCCCCTTTCTGAAAGACTCCTAGAATGAAGCAAATCCCCATACAGCACGACCACCCCATGTATCCTTCCACAATGTCAATTGCTTCTCAGCCATGCAAGGACCAACTATTACTTTTCCCTCCCACTGACATTGACTACAATGATACCACCCACCTCCTTCCCATTCTCAGTAATTGACCTTGAAACTACCTTCACAAATTTTGTCAAACTTACGAACACTAGCCAACTGCCTAAATATATGTATTCATCATGTTAAAATTATTTTCCTAATGGTCAGTGATGACTGAAACTGCATCTATACTTGATCTTAACTAAAAAAGTCAAAGAGCAGGGTTTGTGATACAAAACCACTCCATGACTCCCACTACTCTACTCCTATTTTTTAGGAGTTAGTTTTTGTTTTATAAATAGCCGTAGGAAACAGTTTAGGGATTAGGAGATTAGGAATGATTCAGATTTTACTGTAGAAGTTTTACCTTTGGAGTTTTGTCCTCTCCATACGGGCAATTGTATTGTCTGAATTTGTGTTTAAGATCCTTGCACATATTAATCCTTTACGGATTTATTGGCTTTAATAGTGTTTATTCTTGCACTAATTTCTGCCAAATAAAGGTTTATTGTGTATTCCCTGTTTCTATCAGGTTAAGACTGATTAATGCATATAAATATTCTCCCTATAAAACATGTGGGAAAGGTAAAAATTTCCATCACATGCTACATGCCAGAAACAATTTAGAGCAGAGAGCTTTCAGAAAATAAAACGGTTTGTACAGAGCATTCACCTTAACATAAATAAGGTTCTTGTAAAGTTCAGGATCAAGGGTGGATAGTTCATCCAGAAAGCTATAGCGTCCGAGCAATTTTTGCACAAAAACATGTGAAAAACAAAAATCGAGCAATATTCCTTCATACAGAGCTTTACCAACAATTCTTCCCAAAAACTCAATCATCTGGATCCCATTATCCAAAAATCTTGCAGTTGTATTAGGTATTAAAAGTCTGTCCGAAGTTGAGGTCTGAGAGAATAGCCCATACCTGAAAAACATGCAGTCATTTAAGAAAAAAAAGAATAATAGAGTTATGGTACTCAACGTCACAACATCAGAGAAAAATTACTCTGGTGAAAAGGCTTCTTTCGATATGTCAGTCAAGAACTCCTTCGACAACCCACCATAGTCAAGGCCAGCCTCTGGAAGGCCAGATTCACTAACAAATGAAACATGGATGGCCGACTTCAATCTTGAACCAAGTGAATTCAATTGTCGTAGTCCATCTTCAAATATATGACCCCGACGAATAACTATCTCAATTGATCGCGAACCAGGTAAAATTACTTCACCTGCCAATCTTCTTGACTCTTTATCCATGCTTATAAATTCTCTGAACATTTTAACTCTGCCGAGTTCAGCAAGAGCATTAATAAACAAATGGGATAAAGTAGTTAGTTTTTGCAGCAAGGTGACAAATAAGAAGAATTTAGAGTGCTGTCAAGGCATGTGGCATGAAAATATAAAACTACAAACTTTGGAGCTAGAACCAATTCAAAGTAACTGAAGACCAAGGCAGGTATCATACAGCTGTTGCTAATCAAGTGCCAAAAATTTTGCAGTTCAATAATTTTACATGTAGCCCAATGTCTCCCAGGACCTAAAATTACATGTAATATTCAGTTGATGGAAATGTCAATAGTGTGCCAAACATTAACCACTAATCAACATATTTGAACGAGTGCTGGAAGTGACTGATGAAGTATTATGATTGGTAGTACCACTAAGCATCCAAACAAATACCATTATTATATCTAACAAAACATTCAATATTTAATTATTTAAGGAGTTTTCTCCTTTAACTTTAGTGAAAAGTACTTTCAAAAAGTTAAGACAAAATATATTGAGAAGGACCTTACTGGTTGCCGCAATATAAAGTGGAAGTTTTGAGGAAAATTAATCAGATAGCCAGTTCCAGCAAAACACATCTATTAGAAGGCTTAAGGAAAGAACTGATAATGAGACTATGAAGTATGAACAACACATAAAAAAGGAAACACAGCAAACCAGTAAACACCCTGTGGCGTAGTATTTACCTTTCTTCAAAAGGAAAGACATGTGGCATTGTAGTAATGACGGAACCCATGCATAAGGAAGGTGGTCCATCAGCAGCTAAAAAAACTTCATGAGTCCTGGCAGCAACAGCGATTGGCAGCCTGTTACTTTTACCAGGAGAGAGCCATAAAGCAGGAGGACAGAACTGGTGCCGACAATCCCTTTCATATAATAAATGCAGGCATCGAACTGCAGAGCTCACAAGAGGTCGGTATCGAGAATTGACATTCCGCGACAAGGAATTATATACAAGAGTATTCAATGACGACGCAACTTTCTGCTGCTGCTCCAATGTGAATGGAACCTAGTTGATAGAATTTTTACATCAGTAAAAGTAAAGCCACAATACATAATTGCAAATTAAGTACAGTACGGACAGTTGAATGAACTAGTTACTAATATAGATATAACCTGCTTATCATAAAACTCTGTGTCATCAAGAACCAACAACAGATGTGAATAGCTGGAGCAGAAGAGATGGAGCAGACAAGATAAATCTTTTGATATGCCTTCGGGGCCCTGCCTTAGTAGCTCAATGTCCCACTCATCTGAAGGATGTTCCTCGGTTTGGGTAAAGTGTCCATTGACTAAATCCATGCCATCAGTCTCACTAAGTGACTTTCCAGTGAATTTGTGTAACACACTGACCCATTTATTGCCCGTGTCTCTAACAAATTTCTTTTGCTTTCTGTTGAAAAGTCCATCACTTCTCTCTCCAGATACTGTGTTTGCATATAGTATTTGTGAACTGGTGATGTGATCTTTACGGGGAAAAAGAGATTTTTCTAACTCTCCCCACAAACTGAACAGAAAACCGGGGGTGAATGACAGCATGTTGAGGATGGGCAAAGATTTGAGGACAGGATTCAAATTTGAAAATAGTTGAAGCATACATGAATAGTAATAAGCAATATCAAGTAGTTCGCACTTCCTTGAGTACTGTTGATTGCCAGATGGTAGTTTATCAGTCCCACAAACAGAACCGTCCTTTTCAAGAGCTAGGAGTTTATTAAGATGCCCCTGCTGATAAACAGGCCTGAAAAGGTCCATGTATGACAACTTTGAGAATCCACAAGTTGCTTCACCCCATTGAAGGAAAAAATCAGCCGAAGTATCATTATCAACTTGGATTTCATCATTCTGTGTTGTTATCCTAGGATACTTTTCAAGTGAAGCAAGTAGGTTCTCCGCAAGTAAAATAACTACACGAAGATAGGTAACACAGTCTATGCCTGCTGTGAATTTTCCCGAATCCAGAGCACTGATGTCACTCACTGTAGCAAGGTACACAGTGTTAGCAAGCACCCAACTAACTCCTGGCATCATATTGGAGTTAGATGCCATCTCCAACTGATCTATCTCAGAAATTTCGTTCAAAACTTTCTCTTTTGAGATCTGCCATCACCTGCCATACTTTGATCAGCCCCCCAGTGTTTTAATTTAAACATGCTAAAAGTTACATCAAACAGAAATAGCATTATTTTCGCCTCACCATTTATGAAATTCATTAAAGAATTTATCATTTATATAATAAGAAAACAAAAAAATTGAACATGTCCAGGACGCCATCTAAATCAACAAACAGAGTTGTTGTTAAGGCAGGCTTTTCTCCCCTTTTAGTCTGCACTTACCAGTAACATCCTGAGGCAAGGTGATATTACTGACTGGTGTCTTAAAGCAGGTACAAGTATCGCAGGTAAACGTTGAGGAAACCAAGGTATTGTGAGTAGTGAAACACAATATTGTTCCACAGCGGACTCCATCATTCGATTATCATCTATATCCATGTTGGTTACGTGGAATGGACGTAAAGATAAAGTTATTGCACTAGCAACTATCAAGAATCTATCATCTGTCTGACAAGAGGACACATCTTGAGAAGATAATGGGGCTTCCAATTTACAAATGAATTTCCTAATGCAATTATATAATCCACTTCTTTTACTACCAATGAACTGAACTAGATTTTTCACTGCAGCGTTTGCATCCTTACGGCCATTGCTAGCAATGCAATTCCAACCTTTAAGTTCAGTTAGGAGAACTGCTAAACGCATTGCTATTGATGTGAGAACAACATCTTGAACCACTTGATGGGAGTAATCAAACAGCGATAAAATAAACATGCATATAGATATTAGCTTCTTTGCTTGATAAAACCATATCCCTCTCTCTTCAGTACTACCAACTGCCATTGAGCAAAAGTTTTGATGAGCATCTGCAAGTCAAAGTTGGTTGTGCATCAGAACCGATTCTATTAATCAGAAAAAACCACAAAAAAAGCTACCTAAGATCTTTCCAGGATGCTCATTTAGCAAGACTACCACGCCTGCCAAGAAAAACCTAAGATTTTTCCTACATTAACTAGTATATGTCTAAGCTCTCAATCTAGTTACTTAATACTTACAGTTGTCGGAAATTGCATAATTAATAAAGGGAATATATGCACTCTAACTCATAGTTGTTATATATTTTTACACAAATTATTATAGCTCTCTCTAGAGAATTATCTACAAAAGCCGCCTGTAGATTTAACATCACATTCTTGCTGCCAAAAGTTAGTCCCATGAAACCAATATCTTCATTTCAAAGACAGACACCACTGTTTGAAAATGGAGCAAATCTTTTAACATCTTCAATTAATAGATTAAATCACAAGAGAAACTCAACAAAAAGGCACAGCATAACCACCCAAAATCATCATACATAACGTTCTATTTGAAGAATGGCATACCTTTTGAAGTCATACTCTCCAAGACCACACTGAAACAACTTATCATTAAATCTCTGTCTCTGGCTGCAATCTTCCCACATCTAATCGATAAGTAGTTGACGAAGAACAGAAAAGGTCTCAGAATTTCGCTCGATATCTGCATTCTGGTAAGATCACCAACACGCGTACTCATCATTGTTTCCCACTCCTGTTGCAGCCGCAAGGCCACCGTTTTGGTTGCATGATGCCGCCTCCAAGACCTCTGCATTCATATCAAACTTTCGTATAACATGATAATGATGTCAATCATCCGAATTAGGTTTTTTCAAGTACAAAATCGAGGAATTTAACCTGAATGAGCAAAACGGCGGCGTTAGCTCGTCTGATATAATTCCGAAGTTCCCTTTCTTGATTAACCTTCGCCAGGAGCGCATCTCTTGTGATTTCCTTGGCGCTGGCTCCACGCAGCGAAACCTGATCGACAAATCAAACTCGAAGTTTTTCATCCGGAACCAAAGATCAATATATTTCATCAAAAACACACACAATTTTACATAAAATAACATGAATTAAGTAGGGGAAATGTGCAATATAAACGAGAAACCTGGTGTTTACGAGATTCGTTCATGGTTTTTCTCCGAGATTGAACGGAGAAATCAAAAGGGGGACTTCTTAAGAATCTTCTCTTGAATTATTTATAGTATTTATTTCATCCAAATGTCTTCGTTAAGCTGATGCTGAACTAGAGTTATCACCTAGGTTGTACGGATACTCCGAAAAATGGCCCCGTGCAGTATCCAGTACTCCTGGGATACGGATATGCGTCCGATACGCATGGGATACGCGTACAGTACGCCATCTGGAGTATCCTAATTAAATTAAATAAAAAATAATTCGGATACGGGTACAGTACGTTTTTTTGGAGTATCCTGCAGGTTTTGGACACGTTTTGGATACGCACTGGGTGTTTTTGTTAGTTTTTCAAAGTTATGGGTTAAAAATTAATAAATTAAAAGTTAAAAAAAAAAGTCTATTTTGAATGATCTTGGATACGGGTATCAATACTCGTGATGTTTAGTTGAAAATTTCAAATCAATTCGGGTTTTGTTTAACTTTCCCAACTTTTGATATATAACTTTTGTGTATTTTGAATGGACTAGGATAATTTTAGTGTATAACTTTTTGCCCGAAATTAAACTCGTAGACAATATATACTTTGAATATGATCTATTGATTTTGTGGTATAATAGAATGATCTAATTAGTTATGTTGTTATGTATAATATAAAATTATTTTATTTTATATGCGTATCTTTGCCGTATCGAATCCTATAAATTTTAAAAATCCGTATCGCCGTATATGTATCATATTATATCGTATCGCCGTATCCGTATCCGTGCAATCTAGGTTATCACTTATCCGTATATTTTTTACATTTTAAACAAAGTAAAATAATAAGAATATTTCCTTGTTCATGAAGAATATTAATGGCATGTTTGTTTGGCTTTTCCCAAAATCATTTTATGTTTGGAAAAAGTAAAATAAAGATGTTTTCTGTTTTCTAAAATAAATTTATTATTTTTAAATTTTCTCAAACTAATATCTCAAAAGCAAAACAAACAATAATTTTCTTATTTAAAAAAAAAACATATACAAAATCTATTTTGATTTGATAAAGTAACTCATTTCTTACACTACTATCTTACACAATAAACATGATTTAACATAAAATCTTATACATTTTACACATGGAACCTAACTCTTTCAAAAAAATATACACGTATTTTATTTCTCAAACCACTCTCTCAAAACACAAATAAAAAATATTACGCATATCGAAATGATTTCACGAACATTCATATTCTCACATGTTTTAAGACTTCAAAATATTTTTACGATTTTTTTTTCAAAATGGTCTTCATGGCAAATATATTTCTCAACATGCCCATACCTGAAAAATATTTTCCATAATGTGCCTTTTGCTAAATATTGCACTTGCAACAACGATTCTTATGAGAAATCATAGTCACCAACTGCGTATATTAGAAGAGAAAGTAAATTCAGAAGTAATTTTTAGGGAAAATACCAAATTTAAGTGAAAAACAATTAAGGAATCCAAATTCATTAGTTTAGTTGGAAATTATATAACAGAAAATATTGGTCTGACTATGTCGATTGTTCTAAAATTAAATATACAAAAGTGAGGTCTAACTGACTTTCATCCAAGAAATAAATCCGATTTTTTCATTCCTACAATTACAACAAAACATTTGAAGTTGGAAGATTTAATTTTAAAAATAAAAAACGAGAATGAAAGTTGTGGGTAAAAAAATGAAAATGGAGCCAATAAGTTACTTTTGTGAATCAAAATTTGAAACAAAAATGAAACAAAATAATGACACGAAGAAAGTAAATGTAACACTGAAATATTAAAAAATATAGTATTCTGAAAATACCCCTGTCAAAATGCACGTGTTTTGCATGTGGTATATTTTTGTCGAAACTTGCCCTGAAAAGTGATAGGTGTAATACATATTATGTAAGAGTGACGAAAATGTAAGGGTCTATTTGGATGGGTTCTGGCTCGATTTCGCAAGTCTAGGTTTTTAAAAAATGGTTTGGGTGGTTTCGGTGAAACCTTCGAAACCCCATTTGGTTAGATTTTGGATGTTGGGTTTTGTGGTTCTGAAAATGTTGAAACCCCATTTGGATTGGTTTTGGATGTTGGGGTTTGGGGAAAAAAGTAGGTAATAGGTGTCAAATCATTGTCTTTTTTAGATAATTTTGGAAAAAAAAATAGATGGTAGGTGTCAAATTAATGTTTTATAGGTTTCAAGAGTTTGGAGATAGATTTGTGAATAGGTTTGTGATGAGTTTTATGAGTTTGGCGAAAACTCATTTGGAAGGATTTTGGCCCGGTCTCGCGAAACCCGCGAGACTGGACCAAAATTCATCCACATACAACTTAACATTTTATCTATGAGAGACGAAAGAGTAAACAACTTTAAACTCGAGGGACAATTATTATGATTTAGCCAATTGTAAATTATTATTTTTATTAAATAGTGTTTGTGTTTGTTATAGTTTATATTTTTAGAAAAATATTTTTTCACAGCACGTGTTCCAACATGCATAATGTAACGCCCCAACTAGAAATTACTTAATTAATATTTACATAAGTTGGTTTTTACAAAATATAAGTTAATAGTAGCTATTTTATATATATATAAGCTTTAAAATTCTAGTTTAACGCTGACGAAAATCCTCCTGGCTTCTTTGCTACTTCCGCAAATCTAAAAATAGGTAAAACACATTATGTAAGTTGACTTGCAACTTAGTGAGGTGGGTATGCGTGAATTCAAATAATTTCAAAGAGAAGAGTAACAAATGTCAAATAAAGTAAACAAAACAAGAATACATAGTAATGTACGGTGTAAAAGGATACGTCTCGGTGTCCGCCAATTTCCAAAGTTTGCTCCCCCAAACACACCTTATAACTCCTCCAATCACGCCTTTTGATTTTCCCCCATACACACCTTATGCATGACTAGTCAGTGCATCCAAAAACGACTTCGTATATTCGAGAGACCCTGTTCTCTCGAATATACGAGCAATGCTAGGGGCTCATGATTGAGTCAATAGCCCGTGCTATTCAACTTAATCACATAACCGCACAACCCAGATGGGCACAAAATAACAGCAAATAAATAATTAACATAATCAATTTTTTATCCGGACGAGATAAAGTACTACACCCGGATAAATATCAATTCAACATCGAATTATTCCAATAGAAATCAACAAATGACACATTATCACATTCCAAGTTAAATTTGCAAAATCAACCCCTTTTAAATATAACGTCAATTACCATGCATCAAACCACCAAAATTTTACATGTAATAGCAATTTTCTACCATATAAATTATAGATGGTCACATTCTACCAACATTTTTAAGGAAATTAAAGGTATAAAACTCTTAGCTAGTTAATGCAAGATGTGTTGTTTATCAAAAGTGTAATTAATTTTGTTATTAACTTTTTTAAAGTCTGAGAGATTTATAACTACATTTAACGATTATATTAACGAATATAATATAACGCGTCTTAAATAACGGCGAGTCGAGATTAACTCCTTGTTATTTAAATTCCCACGCTCACCTTATCACCGGAAACTTGGATTACCAAAAGCTTGATTTACTCCAAAAGATCACCTATATCATGATGATAAATTCAAAGATTAAATGCGGTAAAAGATTCAAAACAACACAATTCGAAAATGAAACGGAACGAACTCCAAAATATTTCAACTCGTGGGTGGCCCGACGTCGCCAGGCCACCTTCAATGGCTGTCGGAACAACAGCATTGCCACTGTTCACGGCAGCATAATGTTGCCACGGCAGTAAGTAAATGCTGCTGTTCTCGGTGGTTAATGTTGCTGCTGCGGGCAGCAGCTTATGGCTGCCGCGAATGGCAGCGGAGGTGTCGAGATGTTCCGGCAATAAATTCCCTTTCTCCTCTCTCAATTACCTTCACTTTCTCCCAAGCTTCCTATTTTTTTAACTTTTTTTTGTCACAATTTCTTTCCTCTCTTTCTTCTTCCTTTCTTTTCAATTTCTTGTAATTCTCTCTCTCTCTCGTACACTACTATAGGTTGAAATGTGCTGAGCTAATTCAAGTTCAAGAATGAGAGAATAGAAGTATTTATAGAGGAGTTTAGCCAATTAAATTTGTCCAAAAATGTATACATGTGGGGGATTGCATGTTTCTGTAGCAAATAAAATTTCAAGTTTAAAAATATATTAAACACGAAATAATTGTATAGGTTCGAGGTTTAATGTAAATGAGTACAATCTCTAATAACCCTCTGATTCTAATCTCCAAATAATGTATTTGTTGAAGCTTGATCTTGGAAGGTAATGATTTGGTCTTCTTTGGATCAACTTCGGTATTTGACAAACGTTGATCCAAGATCAAAATTGCTTGATCTTGAATGAAACTGACTTAAATTTAGGTTTGTGAAGAACGGTTTGAATTCGTCTTGAAACACCTTGATTTAGTTGAACTTTGATTTTATTTGGGACGTCAAATATCTCCAAATAACGTTAATTTGTGGGCTAAATAGCTTGATCTCATTTAGTCCTCAAATTAAACGTCGGATTTTTCTTTAATTTTGGAAGAATGCCTTTGAATATCACGAAGAACGCCTTGATTTGACGAACGCCTTGATTTGAAGAACGCCTTAAAGAAACACCTTGAGAGGATTTACTCTTTTCTTCTTGAACTCCTTTGTGAGATTTTTGAATTGTGTTTTGAGTTATCATTTCAGTTCTTGAAGATGACCCCTATATATAGGTGGGATTTGAAGATCTTGTAAAATTCTCTCCATGACGTGGCGCGATTTGATTGGCTATCGATATCTTTTATGATAAGAAATATATTTAATTTTATATTCTTGCCCAATAAAAGATATTATATGCAAATATTACATTGTGACGAAGATTCCAAGAAAATCTTGCCTTGTATAAAATTTTCCTACACATAATTGCCTTCTTTGTGGAGATTTAATGTAATTTGCAATATCTCTCAAATTTGGCAATATCAATTTTGACAATAAAATTTACTCTTCTACAGTTTTCACTAAATGTAATTAGAAAGAAAACTTATAAACAAGTGTCCCATGAGTTGTCTTCATTAGAATTAACCACATTGCTTATTTCTGACAAAATTGCAAAAAGACCCCTGCAATTTTTGAAGTTTTTATTTTGACCCCAAATATCAAGAAATGTACACTTATGTCCCAACTAAATTTTCAACACTTAATTAATTTTATAAGGTTTTGGGTTAAATTTTTATAAGCAAAATGTCGGGGTTTTTACACATAAAAAATTGTAAGTTCAAAAAAGAGAATTTTTTAGGGTTTGATCTACAATTAAAAAAAGATAAATTTTATTAACGTATAATCTACACATTATGCCTAACTTTTCATAGAAAGCCAATATATTGAGGTCAAGTCTGTCTATCTACCAACTAAATTGCAAATTTAACACAAATACATTTACTTATAATTTGATATTATACAAAATTTCAATACAATTTTTATTCCCCCACGATTTTTCAAAAAACTTTATTACAAAAACCCACTTGCAGATATAAAAAAAAAAAATCTTCAAAAAAAAAAAAGCCATAAAATAATTTAAAGAAAGCGTCATACAAAAACGAGAATAGCGCGCTATCAGAAAATCGCTCTTATTTAGTTTCTCCTGTTCTCTCTTACCAAAGCTCCACTCAAAAGTTTTACTACTATGCTTGGCGCCTCACTTTCATGGCAGCCCTTATCCACCACCACTGCCACCACCATTCCGCCACCAACTCCGCCGCCTCCTTTTCTCCCTCATCTCACCATATTTTAAAACCCACGTCTTATCTCTCTCCCTCTAAAACCCCTCTTTCTTTGCCCTCTTCCAAACCCCACCTTTTCTCCAAAACTCCATCTTTTCAACACCTTTTCTATCCGAAACCTCTTGAAAATCCCCAAACACCGGAACTGACCCATTTACTTAAATTATCCATCCAATACTCTGATAATGAACTCAGTAAAGCAGTGCATGCTTCAATTCTCAAGAGTCAAGAAGACACCCGCTTATTTAATTCACTCATTTCATCTTATCTCAAATTGGGTCACTTAAATTATGCTCATAAAGTTTTTAATTCAATTTTGAACCGGGATGTTGTGTCCTATACTGCTATGATTTCGGGTTTGGCGAAGTCCAATTGCGAAAATGAAGCTGTGGAGCTCTTCTTTAAAATGAGAGAATCAGGTATTGAACCTAATGAGTTCACTTTTGTTGCTCTTTTGACTGCTTGTATGCGTTTATTGGATTTAGATTTGGGTTCTCAAATTCATGCCTTTTCGGTTAAAACTGGTTACATTGATTGCACCTACGTCGCAAATGCTTTAATGGGGTTATATGGGAAATGTGGCTGCTTGGATTTTGCGGTTCAATTGTTTGATGAAATGCCTAATAGAGACATTGCTTCTTGGAATACTGTGATTTCTCGCGTGGTTAAAGAAGGAATGTATGATAAATCATTTGAATTGTTTCACGATATGTTGAGTCTCGATGAGGATAGGGTCGATTATTTTACACTTTCGAGTCTTTTAGTTGCTTGTGCAAGGAGTTTTTCTATAACAGAGGGCAGGATGATTCATGCTTATGCTCATAAAGTTGGGTACACTAGCAATTTGAGTGTGAACAATGCACTAATTGAGTTTCACTCAAAATGCGGTTGCTTGAAAGATGTCGAGACTTTGTTTGGTAGGATGCATGTGCGTGATGTTTTTACTTGGACTGAAATGATTAATGCGTATATGGGATTTGGGCTTGTCGATATGGCTTTGGCAATCTTTGAAAGGATGCCCGAAAAGAATTGTATCTCCTACAATACTCTATTATCTGGATATTGCCAAAATAGTGAGGGTTTCAAAGCATTGAAGTTGTTCTGCAAAATGTTGGAGGAGAGAATGGAATTAACTGACTTTACATTAACTAGTGTTATAAATGCATGTGGGTTGATGATGGATTTGAAGATAAGCCAACAAATTCATGCCTTTGTCCTCAAGTTCGGCTTTGGTTCAAATGATTGTATTGAAACAGCATTACTTGACATGTGCACTAGATCCGGTAGAATGAACGATGCTGAAAAAATACTCCACAGATTGCCACAAGATAAGAGCAGTTCGTTTATGCTAACATCAATGATATGTGGATATGCACGAAAATCAGAGCTGGATAAAGCAATTTCTTTAATCAGCTGGTGGCAATATGAAAAACCCAATTTGATAGATGAAGTTGCACTAGCTTCAATCCTCGGGGTATGTGGAGATTTGGGATTTCAGAATCTTGGAGAACAATTTCACTGTCAAGCTTTGAAATACGGTTTCTTGAGTGAGATAGGAGTGGGGAATGCTACACTTAGCATGTACTCAAAGTGTGGTGATATGGAACAAGCAATTAAGGTGTTTGATGGTATGTTTAAATATGACATAGTTTCATGGAATTGTTTGTTAGCTGCTCATATCCTTCATAGGCAGGGAGACAATGCTTTAAATGTCTGGAAAAACATGCAGAAGTTAGGAATACAGCCAGATACAATTACCTGTTTCTTGATTATTTCAGCTTATAAACACACAAACGCAAATTTAGTCGAACAATGCCAAAACTTTTTCCTATCCATGAAATCCCTTTACAAAATCAAACCCAATTCAGACCATTACGCCTGTTTAGTTTCCGTTTTAGGTTACTGGGATCTTCTAGAAGAAGCAGAGGAGACAATCGAAAAAATCCCATTTGAGCCAAAGGCTTCTGTTTGGAGAGCATTACTTGATAGTTGTAGAATCCATTTGAATCCCACAATTGGAAGACGGGCTGCCAAGAAAATACTAAGTATAGAGCCACAAGATCCATCCACATACATACTAAAATCGAACCTTTACTCTGCCTCGGGAAGGTGGCATTGCTCTGAACTTGTTAAACAAGAGATGAAGGAAAAGGGTATTCGAAAATTCCCTGGTCGGAGTTGGATCATACATGAAAACAAGGTCCATTCTTTCTTTGGTAGAGATAAATCTCATTCACAATCTAAGGACATTTGCAGTGCACTAGAAATACTTTTCTTAGAATGCTTGAAAGCTGGTTATGTACCAGATACTAGTTTTGTGCTCCATGAAGTGGAGGAACATCAGAAGACGAACTTTTTGTTGTACCATAGTGGAAAAATAGCCGTTACTTATGGGCTTATTACAACCAGGCCTGGAAAACCGGTTAAGGTAAATAAAAACATTAATCTCTGTGGGGATTGTCATACGTTCTTGAAGTATATTTCGGTTGTTACGAAAAGGGAGATACATGTAAGAGATTCTTCGGGCTTTCACTGCTTTGTTAGTGGAGAATGTTCGTGTGGAGATTATTGGTGATATAAATTTTGGTCAGTTTTAATTCCTGCAATTGGTAGGATGCTATAGATTTATTCTTTTTTCTTTCAGTGATCTGAATGTATTAAGCTAATGTAGCATGTATCATGTATGTATAATAAGCAAATGTTAAGCGATGAGTTTTCTTTCATTACTTTGTGAACGCTGTACTTGTGTCAAATGTGAAAATAACATGAACTGCATTGTGGTGTTGATAGTATTTGATAAACATAATTTTTAATTGCAGAAACATTAAAGCTTTCCTCATTTCGATTGGATTGGGATTTTTGCACACAAACATCTTACAACGATGCTAAATTTAGTACATTTTCAGTCTGCGTAATTGGTAGTTTATTTTTGCATTTTGTATTATGGAATAAAATCTTGGTACATATGTATCTTAAAATTGAACAGATAAGAGGTTTACAATCCTATCTATCCTTTCCCCAAAAGTACAAACCCCACCGACTGATCAGTCAGCACAGCACCGCCCAAGATATGATATAATCATGCATCCACCTACACAGCACCTTAACCTGACGGGTGGCAAAGCCTGCCCCTCATTTTGCATGGCACTAGTTCGTGTCACACTCCCGTAAATCCACGTAATTCAAAACTCAAAGGTGTCACTTGGGAAGAATTAATACAATCCACCACCCTCATATATATGTGTCTGTCTTTCTCCTCCTCGCTTAACAAACAATTCAAGAAAAACAAAAATCTCATCTTATATATATAATTGAGTTCCTGTGTACATTATTATTAGTGAAAAAAGAAGAAGAAAATAATGGCGTCAAGGCAATCAAAGGAAGAAAGAGCGGAAGTAGCCGCAAGAACCGCAGCAGACCAGCTGAAAGAAGTAAACAAAGAAAGAAGAGAAACACAACAACAAAGTCTAGGAAAAATGGAGTACGAGACTTCGACTCCCCCACAAACACACCACCAAGTAGAAGAACGTGGTGGTGGTCCCGGCGTCATCGGCAGCATAATAAAAACAGTCCAGGGCACCGTAGAACACGCCAAGGATGCTGTCATGGGCAAGTCCCAAGAAACCGCCGAAACCACTGCCGAGAGAGCAAAGCAAATGAAGGACGCCGCTGCACAGAAAACATGGGAAGAAGCCGAAATGGCTAAACAGACTAAAGACTCTGCTGCCTATAAAGCAGGGGAGTACAAAGATTACACCGCCCAAAAAGCAGGGGAGTACAAGGATTCTGCTGCACATAAAGCAGGGGAATACAAGGATTACACTGCCCAGAAAGCTGGGGAAACTACGGATTACGCCTCGCGAAAGGCGAGGGAGGCAGCAGATGCAACGAAGGAGACAGCACAATCGGCTGCCGACAAGGCAAAACAGGCGAAAGACGCTGCTTTGGAAAAGGCGAGCGACACTGCAAATGCTGCTGCTGACAAGGCAAAACAGGCTAAAGACGCTACCGTGGAAAAGGCGAGCGACACTGCCAATGCTGCTGCGGACAAGGCAAAACAGGCTAAAGATTATACAATGGACAAGGCAAAGGAAGCAAAGGATACTACGACGGGAAAAGCTGGTGAGTATAAAGACTATGCAGCTGAGAAAGCTAAGGAGAGTAAGGATTACACCGTGGATAAGGCGACTCAGGCGAAGGATGCTACTGTGGATACTGCTATAGGGGCGAAGGATTCTACAGTCGAGAAGGCGGGTGAGTATAAGGATTATACTGCGGAGAAAGCGAAAGAGGGGAAGGATACTAATGTTGGGAAGATGACGGAATTGAAGGACTCCGCGGCTGGGGCCGCGAGGAGGGCTATGGATTACTTGACCGGGAAAACGGAGGAGACTAAGGAGAAGGCGTATGAGACTACGGAAGCAGTGAAACAGAAGGCAGGAGAGACTACGGAAGCCGCAAAGGAGAAGGCGTATGAGACGAAGGAAACAACAAAGCAGAAGGCAGGGGAGACTACTGAAGCAGCAAAGGTAATTAGCCGTTTATAATTTTTTTGAGTTTTCTTGAAATATGTGGGTAGATTTAGTATTGTAGTGGTGGTATAAATTTAATTAAAACATTTGTATTTTATTGAATTTAAGAGTAACCCTTATATACCTTCCTTCTATCAGATTTGGTTACATGTTAGTGTCTTTTTTGGGTGGCTGCATTCATGTTTAGGTGTATATATTGGGTTCATAGTAATTGAATGACATAAATCAGGTCTAAGAGACCATAACATAAAGAAATAATATCCTTGGAAACCAAAATAAAAAATGATCCCATATACTAAAGAAATTAAAAAAAAAAAAAAAGTTGTGGTGGGGGTTTAAATTGACTTAGTAATTTGAGTTTTACAATTATCCTTAGAGACCATGGTTGTGGTGTAGGAGAAATACGAGGATACGAAGGAAGAAGCAAGAAGAAAAATGGGAGAGATGAAAATTGAAGGAGAACGTGACAGGGACGAAGCTACACGGAGGGCTGAAGCCGAAAGAAGGTGAAAAATAATTTATCACAAGGTCTCCTAGTTAAGTATAATAGTGATTTTTGTATTGAAAATGCTACTCTCTTTGATGGGTTAAACAGGGGAGCGGAGGAGTCGAGGGGAGGAGGAGGTGGTGGTGGGATCTTTGGTGCATTGGGTGCAATCAAAGATAAGCTGACGCAGCACCCAACTGAAACTAAAGACGACACGCGCATCTCGTATGGAGGAACAGGGGAGGCTAAATCGGGACACAGACTGACTACAGACGAAGAAGGGACGCCGGTGGTGATGGTGGTGGATGTGGAGGAGACGACCCCTGCTGGAACTGCTGCTGCCACTGCCGCTGCTCTTAAGGCAACTGATCAAATGTCGGGGCAGGCATTCAATGATGTCGGGCGGATGGGCGATGAAGGTGTTGAACGTAAACGTACGGATCGCCCTGGGAAGATGTAATGTATGTCTGGGTAAAAGCTGAATGTTCGGTTTGCTTTTCTTTTGTTAAGAATGTGTAAAAATTGAACAATGCTACTACTGCGTTGTCATTATCTTGTATGTTCTGTTTTTGTTTGTTTGTTTAGACTTGTTTTGTTTGGATCAATAAATCATCCTATTAATTAAGACAATGTTGGGGGTTTGCCAATATTCTTTAGACAATGTTCAGGCGATATAATTTAAGCACAAAAATAAAATATTGTAAAATGTAATTTCTGTTAACTCCTTCGGAATCAAAATTCTATTAGCAATTAACATAATGAACTATGTCTATCCACATTTTTATTGCACCATATAGTATTTATAATCTTTAATTAGGTCAGTGTTTAAAATATATTAGTATTATTACTTATGTAACTTATATGCATATATATCCGTCCTTGGCAAATGATCAACCCGTGGTGGTTTCACCGTTTCAGGCGATAAATATTAAATCTATAAACCCAATCGGATTTTGAAGTCTAAATATTTTCTATGACAAAAAAAGGAATTTATTAATTACGATATTTTAATAAGTGACATGTAACTTGTTTTATACTCTTATTATGTGTGAATGTATATTCTTTAATCTTTAGCAAAACATGATTATGACGAGTAAGTTTCTCTTAGTATGTTATAAAATGAGAAATTGTATATTGGTTTGATATCTATAATATTACACTTTGCAAGTTGCAACCTTAATATATTGGATACATAAATTCGCATTAAGTACCACGATTTAAATATTTGTTGCATTGTTTATATTACCGTCAATAATGGGAGAGAAATGGACGGAACTGGCCATGTTTACAACACATGGTCGTTATCTCATTTTTGAAAGGAAAAATATCACATGATATCGTGAGGAAAACGTCATCGTTTTCACTCCAAAAGAAACGAGATAACCTAATAATTTTCCCTCTAAAAGTGAGGGAAACATGATAATCTCCCATCCAATTAAAAGACGAGATAACGGTCACGTGTGGTGCACGTGGCCAATTCCGTACATTTTCATTCAATTATTTGACGGTGGTACGAACATTGCGACCAATATTTAAATTATGATAGTAAATATGCATTTACGTATCCAAACTTGCAGAGTGCCCTATTATATAATATGAAATATCGTTATAAAATCATTAAAAGTTCATAATATAATAATGTATTCCTTAAATTATAGTCCAGTCCAGTTCAAATAGTATAACGTAAACGGTTTTGTTCATTCACAGAAAATGTTCGTAGAAAGCTAATATTAAATTCCTTTTTTTTTTATATATTGAATTTTTTGTGTTAATGTGATTGTAGCCTAAAGTTGAGGCCCCATGATCCAAGAAGTACTGAGTTTGTGGGAACATTATTGTCCAAGTTTAGTTTGACCAAATTCATCCAATCATCAAGCAAGTGTATTGCACTTGCTTTGTGATTGGTCACTCTCATGAAAGTTACACCTAATCCCAAAGCAAGTGTAATACGCACACTTGCCATGACCCTATCTCGTCATCATATTTTAATTAGCTTTAACAAAACGCAATATTAGAGATAAAATTATTTAGTTAGAAAATGACTCATCTCATTGGTGAATTTCAAATCTGTTTGAAAAATCGCGCGAGTCCCATTCCTTTTGGGAAAAGATATATATACGATCCCAATCAGTTGTAGGAATCTGAGGCTATATATATTTTACTATAAAGTCATCAACATTGAGCATATTTTTACCTGATCATTAATTAATATCTTAAGCATTTATTCTCGAGAAATCAGTAATAATTACTAGTACAATTTTTAATGGCGATCTCTAAAAAATTTCATTGGCTGTTGAAGAAGTTGAACTTCAAGACATACATCCAAATATTAGTTGGAGAAGAGCGCAAGCAATACGAGGTCGAAATACTCGCTTTCAATACCGACGTTTTTCAAGCGTTACTAGATAAATATAAAGACGAGATCCATGGTGCAGGCCGTGGACCATTGACGGTGCCGTGCTCCGCACGGGTGTTCGAGCGTGTACGTGATCTCGCCATGGTCCAGAAGTTAAAAAATGAAGAGGGTGAAAAGGCATGGCAACAGTGCATGTCTTCTTAGTGGCTTTGTTAAGCAAGATACATGATTTTACCTAACGAATCAAAGGTTATATATGTTTGGGAGTGTAAGCGTGTCAAGTAGTGGTACAGAACAACATAATAATATTTTAATATGAAATTTTTTATTAAGCTTGAAGTTTGTGTTTAAGTTTCATTTGATTGTTTGATCACGAATATCTAGAGCTTATACGAGTTTTATTCGAGCCTAGCATGCATGAGTCAAACTCGAGTATCTTGAATATTTTGTCCCTTTTAGCTTAATTGTATGTTGGTTTGAGCTCAAATCGCGCTTCAAAAATTATTAAATGAAAAATATTGCTCATATTTGTTTGTTATGTGTATAAAATATTCTAAAAAATAATACCACATTGTGATTTTCTTATCAGGGTACGTTAGAAGAAGAGTTGGAATTTGAAGTCCAAATATTTTTATGACAAAAAAAAATTGTAAAAGAAAGTCTTTTAGTCCCTCCCTTCATTTTGGAACTCCATATATGGCATGTGACATGTGAATGTATATCTTTTGCACATTAATTATGACGAATTTAACTGAATCTGTCATACTTAACTCAGTTAATGACACTAATCATCCTTCAAGTCGGACATTTGTAACGGGTTGATCCTTCAAGTACAAAATATCTCATGTTAATCCATTTTGTGAATTATTTGTTCGCGGACCATCCTTTTTGATAATTTTCTGGGAAATCTTACCACATTTTAAGGATAAATCCGCCAATTCATATTCTATTGCAGATTACAGTTGTTTTGCTAAATACTTTAGTCTCCTTACTATTATATTTGTTCTAGTTTATACAAACATGAATAGATTTAAGTGACTTATTTGTTCTAGTTTCGACCATAAATGTTTTTTATCTCCTTAATATTATATTTGATCTAGTTTATACAAACATGATTTTCGAGGGGAAAAAAACTACCATTTCCCCTCGAAAATCATCTTCTTCCCCACTAAATATACTATTTTTACCACCATTTTTGTTCAACTTGCTAGCTAAAAGAATATTATTATACAAAATGAATGGCATAACGTGTTCATGTATTAGGACTGCTAAAAATGGCGAAACATAAAATGACACCTATAAATGTTTGAAGTGGCACGATTTAAGTATTCCAATCAACTGTAGGATTGTCAATTGTGACTATAAAACAGCAACGCACATAAATCTACTCATGTTTCTCTTTGAGAAATCAATGCATATTCAAGAGCAAACAACTCTTTTGGTCCTCCTTATGGGTAAATTTTTGCATATTTGTCCCTCTTAAATTTTCCGTAATAGACACTCTTATCAATGTAGTGTAACACACTGATCCCTCTTATAAACACATTCGTCCCTCTTAAATTCAAAATACATCAATTTTCATTCATTTTAAGATGTATTTTGGATTCAAGAGGGACGAATGTGTTACACTATATTGATAAGAGGAACGCGTCTGCTATGAAAAATTTAAGAGAAAAAACGTTTTGATAAGAGGAACGAATGTTTTACACTACATTGATAAGAGGGACAAATTTGCTATGAAAAATTTAAGAACAAATGTGAAATTTGCCCATAAGAGGACCAAAAGTGCTATTTACTCTATCTTCAATATAGTATAATAAATATAAAGACCATTAAATCCATGCGTACATCTTATAAAGGTATCGTGGCTGCATGTTAAGTTAATAGAAGAAGAAAAGTAAAATTATTCACATTTGTCTCAGAAAATACACAAACAAATCATAAGATTTGATCACAGGTAGCAAGCAGGCTAAAATCATAGTTCAAATAACTCAAATTCACTTTTCGAAAGGATAATGACAATACATATAACAAGGTAACGTTTTCAATTACTACAAGGAAACTTGAATTCACTGAAAATAACAAACCCGAGTTAAGGAAAATAAAATTTAATGACTTCTGATGGTACACAACTTGGGTAATGAAGAAAAAACAGAATCTATTCTAATGGATATAGCACTGGTACAAGCCTGATGAAAGTTTAAAACATAGCCACAGCTGCATATCGCTATTGATGAACAGTTTCTATTTGCTGCACAAAAGAACTGATCCCTCAGTTTCGACGTTATACTGGAGACGCCAAACCTGTATTCAAATATCAATATAAGCTGCAATGAACCTGATCCTGCAAAACTCGAAAATGTGCATTAAAATGATCCCAAATAAAAAAAGAAACAACCTATCTTGATTTATCAGCTATAAAGTTTGTGGGAGCCTGTTAGGAAAAAGGGGACACTTACCTGGTAACCGATATATTATTATGCCAATACTGGGTTTTTAATGCGAGAAAACATGGTAAATCTAATGGCAGATAAAAATATTCTATTTTTGGCCAGTACAACTTTACACTGAAAATTAAAGTTATATGAAAGTTTGTAGGGAACTAGAAACACAACATGAAAGGGAATCACTTAATCAAGGGATAACAGTATCCAAAGTCGTCAAGGAATCAACTGAAGATAGTGTGTGCACAGAAGAATACAAACATAGTTTTTGTTGAATAATGGGCAGAGAAATTCTAAGGCAACTTAAGACATTGATAGGATTCACCAAAACAAGTTTCATGGTTTTCTCTATGGTTCTAAAGATAAAGAAATATAGATGCATGCAATCAAAGTGTAGCTCAATGAAGCTTTCCTCCTACGTCGTAGCTATTTCTTTCAAAGGAAAGAGGAAAAAAGGTGTTTTGTTTTTTACAATATCACAGGAGAAAGAACCTTCCCCACCTGCACAGTGGAAAATAGGCAGTAAGCCTACTCAATGGAAAAAGGCTAGATGATGAGCAAAGTTTAATTAAGGAGACTAACCATGAAACATGCAAATGCTCAATAATCATAACTTCCATTTCCTTGCTGTGGTGGATGCAAATTGTTTTCATTAGACTGGCGATCATTATGTTCGTCACCACGACTAGTATCATCAGTTTTACTTTTATCATCTCGAGTAGATACTGCCTCCTCTCTTTCCCTATTCCATTGCTCAATTTTTGCCCTTCTCTCAGCACTGTTTTCCCTGACTGGACTTCTGTTTCTTCTACCCCCAGGACTTCTACTACGTCCACTCCTTCGACCAGGACTTCTGCTTCGAGGCCTTCTACCCCTGTCATCATGGCGATGTTCACCTCTTCTACCAGAACCATGACGGTCCTCATGACTACGATGACGAGGGCTGTGGCTTCTACTTCTACTACGACCGTGCCTTCGCCTACTTTTCCGGAATAATTGTTGTCTCAATTCTCTACAGTCAAATTTAATGCATCAATTGTCAGACATAAAGGTAAAATGGCTTAAAGTGAAACAAATAGAAATGCGTTCTCATTCCAAAGCTAACCTGCTTATCTTTTTCAGATGCATGAAGTTGCAGTATCCACCTCGATTACATACATTTTCTTCATATTGCCTACAAGTTGCTTCACGGAAATCCGTCACAGGGGAGAAGTCAGCAATGATAGGACGCCCTGTACGATATTAAATGCTGCATTCGTAAGTCAGAAAGAAAGTAATCTCTGGATAAGTAGAATGACCATTAACGGAAAACCTAGATGGAGTCAAATAAATGGAAATGAATGCCCTGCGTTGCCAAGAGTACCACAGACCATAATCCTCTGTTACCATTAAGTTCTTCAGTCATTTCAGGAATACTGTTCTAATCAAAAGTAAGACTTTATGTCCATAACTTCAAAAGCTGAATTTGTTTATCAAGTAGCTTATCCGTCCACAGCACAAACCATTTGTTAGGGATAGTATATTGCAGTGTAGCTGGTTAGTTTCAATTAATTAGGCATGTATCTAAGGATTTCAATATAGCCAACAAACTTGAAAGAAAAAAGTACAACCAACACAAACCAGAGAGAAAGAAAGGAACAAAAGAAAAGGACTTTTCAACATTTGAAATAACACTTTTAGGAGATTCATTTATCCTGGATACAAGTAAAAATAACCGATAAACCAACACATATCTTCCAGAAAATTAAAAACCTCAACCAGAAAACATCTGAACACAGGCACCACAACTAATGTATCTATACAAAATTTAAGATAATAAGTATATGATGCTTGAAAAAAAGCAGAAGAACTAGCCTTCATAAGACCTCCCGACAAGATTCTGAAGCGCAGCTTGTGCTTGGTCTTCCTCCCTAAACTGGATGTACACATTACCAACCATGTGATCAGCCAAATTATCACATATATTGAGGCTCTGAATGTCCCCATACTTGCTCAGCTCCTGAAACAAATCTTCATAGAAATCCTGTTCTCCAAAAACAAATAATTATTAGTTAATTGAAAAATAAATTTTAAACTCATAGCAAGAAACAAAAATAAAAAAAATCAGTACCTCGAAATGGGATTGGATGTTTTTGGGGTCAAGGGGTTGGCCCTGAGGGTCGACGCCAGGAGTGATCATATCGGGGCGCTGGTACATGTTGGAGAGCAGCAACGTTGGGCTGATGCTCGGCTTTGTGTGCAGACGCGAGCATCGGTCACCGTGTCTACACGCGCCGATCTTGAAGTAGAACGGACAATTCACCCTGTCCTTCTCAGTACCAAATATCGACGCCAAGTGCTCCGCCATTTCTTCAAACCAATTTCGATTCGGTTTTGATTTTCTGAAAGATTAAAGGGACGGAGACCTAGGGTTTGCGATCGAACTGTTGCTAATTTTGAGAGACGGACAAAAGAGCGTTCCCTAATTTAATTTAGTAGGGCGGGTTTGTAAAGAGATTTTTCACATTTATGAAAATAATTTACTGTCACATTAAACAAACAGCTGGTTTGCCCGAGAGGTTAAGGGGGAAGACTTAAGATCTTCTGCACATAAGTGCGCATGGGTTCGAACCCCATAGCCAGCAAAAATATTTTTTTTCTCTCTTTTTTCTTTTCCATTTTCTTGTTTTTCCCCGTTAGAAATACTAGTTTCATGAAAATTCATAATTTATCAAAGGCAAAAGGACCATTTAATTGAGTTTTCTGTGAGAGTTTTCAAATATTTGGAGAATTATTTGAGATGTCCTCCATTTTTCATGCATTTGAAAAAAAAAAGATTATTTGAGTTTGTAAGAAGTATGAAAACTCTTTCAAAAAAACTCAAATAAACTGAATTAAAGTTTCATGTAGTGCATTTCTTGATAATATTCCGTCTGCATTTTTGCTTTATCCATTGATAGCGAGGTTAGAATTACATGGTGGAATATATAATTGGTAATTTAACATTGCATATTTTGGTTTGTTGAAATTGGATTTTTTTTTTAAAGTTCAAGTTCCACCTAACAATTCATTTGTTTGATTTAACGAGTTAAAAGAAAAAGAGAACTTACATCATGTAGAATAAGTATTGTATATTTTTCGTTACTTATTAGAGATGGCTGCAATATTGACAGAGCAACAATTATTCTCGTCAGAGCAAAAATTTTGAGAGGTACCTCTTTTTCCTCTTTCAATGTGTTTGTATTTGTATGATATATACCGGGAAGAATAAAGTTAATGATGCATCAAAAATAAATAAATAATGAAAATAAGAAAATTAATTAGTGGAATCAACAAGAAAGAGGTTAACGTAGTATTGTGATGACTTAGTTCTCAATCCCTCTTATTAGTATTTTTCTTTTTCATTTTTCCTCTTTAGTCATGAGAGCATGGAAAATAAATGTGGATTCTCTTTGTTTTTGTAATTGAAGGTCAAGTAAACTTCTTTATAGGTAATGTTAGGCGGTAAATCCTTCTCTAAGAAAAACGTTAGATGGTAAATTCCATCTACTTCTCCTATATTATAAAATTGACAACTAGATCCATATATTCATTTTTTTTGGGTAATCTACACCCAGATCCCCTGAGACTTAGCTATATTACAAGAAATCGCTTGACATTTCGGTATATATACGGGGGATCCCCTTGACCTGACAGTCGTTAATCAATCGTGATGAATATTGTGAAATGTCTAAAATGCCCTCCAAAATCAATAATAATAATTATAATTAAAATACATAATGATTTACACCCTGACTCCCTGAGATTTGTTTATATTAAAATAAAACTCCTGATGTTTAAGAAATTACAGGGAGAACCCTTGACCTGACGTTGGGATGGTTTTTTTTTAAAAAAAATTAATTTATTTATTCAATTAGACATATTTATTTAAGAAAATACTAAATTATTGAGTTTATAAAAACATTTGAATTGATTTTTTTTTTTTGTGAAAAAAATATTAATTTAAGATATTATTTATTGATTTATGTTATTAAAAATTTATTTTATTGAAATTTTTAACTTCGTGTTTATTATTTTGAAAAAAAAAATATATTGATGTCATTGAAATTTTAAAATGCTATAAGTTTTTAAATCAAATTGATTTTAAATGTAGAATAAATTTTACTATTCTATCTATGTAAAATAAAAATAAAATTTTAAAATGCTATAAATTTGCTTTTTAAATAAGAAGAAATTCCAGGAAATTCCGTAGATCTAATCCTAGATTAAGCCATCAATTGAACCCTTTATTTCTTTTTAAATGTCCAAAAGATCCAAAGGAAACCTTGAATTGGATCTGTAGGTACTCCCTTCATTTGTAGATACACAAGGATTAAGGAAACTATTAATTACCTAGAAATAAAAGTCTTATAATGCAAAACTACATTTGAAAAGAAAATTCAAAGAAAAAAAATTGTAACTTGTCATATTGTCTATAATGAAAAGGGGTAACAAAAAGAGAATTTAAAAGCTTCTCTTAAAATTCGAAAAGGACAAGTAAAATGGAGGGAGTAATAATCATGGAAGTGACCGACTCAATGTCATACAACTTTTGAAGCTGTTTGAGATTTATATTAATAATAATAAGCAAACAAATATATCCATGTCATTCGTCAAGAGTGCTAAAACAATTTTTCATAGAACCTGTTATTAAATGAACCCACTTAACTCCAAAAAATCATGAAAGTGACCAGCTCATTTCTTTAATAAACCATCTTCAGATCTTTTGTAACATTACGAGCATTTTTCTCCTTAGTTAAACACCTTCACAGCTTAGATAATGCACAGCAAAAAAAGATTCACAGCTACTATATGCCAACATCATTCAAAATACTGATTCAAACCAAACTACGAAGAAGCAAGACAACATCAACATGTCAAAATTGAAGAGAGATCAAAATTAAGTCAACATGCTCAGCCTTTAAACTGTTTTTTCAGTATAAAAAAAAACATTCCGAATTATTCAAAAACGAGTCTCGAAGTATCCTAGGATCATCACCCATTCTACTTAACACATTATTCAACTAAAGAAAAACCATTCCGCAAAACAAATCTCTCTGTATCTCAATTCAGACAGGTTTAGTAGGGCTCAACGGGTGTACGGAAGCTGGCTCCTGCATATACTGCTTCTGAACCAAGTTCCTCTTCAATTCTCAACAGCTGCATTCCAATATATATGTCCGTATTAGAAAGACCCAACAGATATCTCTAATAATTGTTCAATAAAATTGACATATATACATTAAAAAAGGTTTAAATAGATGGATGCTTCACCTGGTTGTATTTTGCAAGACGTTCAGATCTGCATGGAGCTCCGGTCTTGATTTGACCCTAATAAAATTTAGCATGGAAACAAGTATTAGCTCAAGGTAATAATGCATGCATGGAGATTACTGGGGAGATATATAGGATTTTAAGTAAATATTACCGTAGCCAAACCAACAGAGAGATCAGCAATGAAAGTGTCCTCAGTTTCTCCACTGCAGCCACAAAAAGAAAAAAATATGAATTTCCAAACTAAGTTCCAGATTTAAAGAATCAATTAGAAATTAACCACACTGCAAAAGTACAACACTGTTTAAAACTAAATTTGGAACTAGGATTTTAGTGAGAAAATGAAAATTAGCAAAAAAAACAAAGGGCAAGACAAACAATTAACATAAGCTAAGTTTATTACCTGCGGTGACTGGCCATAACACCCCAGCCAGCATGCTTGGACATCCTTACAGCTTCAATACTCTCGGTAACAGATCCAATTTGGTTAACCTGGTAGTCAAACAAGTAATATAATTTTAATATTACAGTTCCTAACAAGTCAAGAAATTTTGTAGCAATAAATAATTAAAACAAATATTAGAATAATACCTTAAGAAGAAGAGCATTGCAAGACTTTTCCTTGATTGCCTTCTCAACTCTCTGCAGACATAAACAGATAAATTTAATCAAATCTCATCAACCAATAAATCAAATTTCATGCAGAATTTCATTGTACACAGCAACTCACCTTAGGGTTGGTGACGAGGAGATCATCTCCAACAATCTGTACTTGAGTACCGATTTCTGCGGTCATCTTAGCGTAGTGCTCCCAGTCATCCTGGTCAAATGGATCTTCGATTGATACAATTGGGTATTCGGACACGAATGACTTGTAGAGATCTTTGAGTTTTTCACCAGAGATTTTTTGTGAGCCGTCATTTTTCTTCCAAGACAAGGCAACAAAGGCAAAAATAAAAAAACAATAATAGATAATATCTACATAGCATTCAAAATTCAATGCAAATACTCACCTCTTCTTTGAAGTTCAAATCATAAGTCTTGTCTGAACCATAAAATTCAGATGCTGCAACGTCCATTCCAATAACAACCTGTGCAAAAGCATCAATCGTGTCTTAATTCTCAATCTATAGGTGATTAGACAATAAAAAGAATACATGAGATACATGGAATAAGAACTCACTTTGCCAGTATAACCTGCTTTAGCAATAGCTGTCTTAAGCAGTTCAAGACCTTCTTTGTTCTCCTGAAGTTGCAAACAAATAAAATGTTAATATTCTACTGCTGAAAAAAATTGAATTCCTAAACACCAAAACATATGATACCTGAATGTTAGGAGCAAAGCCACCCTCATCACCAACATTGGTGGCATCTTGTCCGTATTTCTTCTTAATAACAGCCTGAAATCGAAGCAGATCAGACATTAGAACACACAAAAAAAGTCACCAATATTAGGCGATAATGAACTTTATATTGATGTTGAATAAAATATAGCACTAGATATCATCCAAGTTGTCGTAAAGGGACAAAGAACTAAAAGAAATGGCTTACCTTCAAATGGTGATATACTTCGACTCCCATCTTCATTGCTTCCTTAAAAGAAGAAGCTCCAACAGGGAGAATCATGAACTCCTGTAAGAAAAAGTTTGTGTTGTTAGAAGTAAGACAAAATATCACACTAATTTCAGGCAGATGATGAAAAACATGCCTGCATTGCAAGTTTGTTTCCAGCGTGTGATCCACCATTGATAACATTAAAAGCAGGTACAGGCAGGACTAGCTTCTTGTTACCAGCTAGGTTAGCAATGTGCTGAAAGAAGAAATACCAACAAGTCAATAATTAAAAACTATCCAGCCAAATCTAAGGGAAAATATGAAATAAATACATTTCCTCGTTGCTGTATTTACTCGAAAACTAATATTTACTAATAAAAGTTAGTAATCAAGTGCTTAATTACCTTGTACAAGGGGATATTGAGTGCAGCAGCACCGGCTTTGCACAAGGCAAGGGACACAGCTAGAATAGCATTTGCACCAAGCTTCAAATAACACAAATTCCGTGTAATTAGTAACTTATTAGCCCAAAAATTGGAAAATTCATAAATAATATCAATCGATGTACTAAAATACCTTTTGCTTGCACCAACCCCACTCATTCTGAGTTCCATCGAGTTGTTGAACCATGAAATTATCAATAGCAGTCTGATTTGTTGGGTCCTGTAAAATAATTCACAATAGATTCATTCAGTTAGGGAAGTGATATATCATCAACATTCAAGGAAAAATATTCATTTACTTTCCAAAATTGTTAAATTAATTTAAAGATTTTAAAACAATAACACAACCATGCGAAATTGAGAACAACAAACCTTTCCAATAATGGCTGGTGCAATGATTGAGTTGACATTGTTAACAGCCTACAACACATTAAGACATGAGCAAATAGCAACATATTTCACAACTGGTTTAGGACAGACAAGAAATCAGTTATCCATAACACTAACCTTTGAAACACCCTTTCCGAGGTAGTCCGATCCTCCATCCCTCAGTTCAAGAGCCTCGTAAACTCCTGAAACAAAAATAAAAATATATAACCAGATGGTATAAAGTGTCTCATTCATACAAGCTATTGAAACAATAGTACAAATAACTAATAGATTTACATCAGATTTTCATAGTATCTTTTCCAATTATTCCAGAGGTCAAAACTAAATCTCAACCAAGATAAACAAAAACTCGCCTCCTCAAAAAGAGTTACCAAGAAACAAAATCAAATAAAACATTTAAATATCATTATATCATTATTTCCATATAAATAATTAATTGCAATAAACAAAATAAAAGAAAAAAAACGTGAATGGTAATAGATCTTACCAGTGGATGCACCACTAGGAACAGCAGCTCTAGCAAAAATTCCATTTGATAGATGGATGTCAACCTACATTCATACCAATCGTAAAAACATTATAACAAAAAAAGTTCTCAGAAACTTCAGATTAGACCGATTAAACACAATTTAGATTATAATCGCATCAGGAATTCGAAAACTTGAAAAAACGGAGAGACGAACCTCGACCGTAGGATTACCACGGCTGTCGAAGATCTGACGGGCCTTGACGGATTTGATAGTCGCCATTAAAGAGAGAGAGAGAGAGAGAGAGAAATTGGATCTAGAAAGACAAAGGTAGAGCAGATCTTTAGAATTAGAGAGAAGAGAACAGTGTGAAAAAAAGAGTTATGAGAGTGAGAGTAGGTAAGTGGAACGGGCCACGTATTTGTAGAAGGGGTTAAGCTAATTACAGCCGTTGATTTGGTGAGATTAAGGGTAGATTGACCAACAAGAAAAATATCACGCCTCGACTGTGTCGAAAACTGCAAATTGTCTTAAATAAGGAAGGAAATGTATATGAGATTTTGATTATTATTATTATAATTATTATCGAGTTTATAATACAACGGGAAAATGTAAGAAATTATGCTTGATGAGCAAGAAATTCATCAATAAAATTTGTAGGACAAGAATTTCAAAAATAAATGTCAGAAATAATATTGGAGTATTCACTATTTTGTTAGAAGTTAGTTATATTAATAAGTCGTTTACTTATTTAGATCTAGAGCTAAAAAAAAAAAAAATTGTAGGAGAATAAATTCAAAAAAATATTTCAGAAATATATTGGAGTATTCACTATTTTGTTAGAAGTTAGTTATGTTAATAGGGTTAAAAAAAAGAAATAATAATAACTAGTAAGACTATGTTTTAAAAAAAAATTAATAACACCATGTTGTGCGTAAAATTACGAGCGCAACCTTTGTTTGGGCAACAAGAAAACATAAGTACCAACTTACAGTTAGTGTGTTACGTATAACTTGTCAATAATGGCATGTTCAAAATAGGAAAGAAATGCGAAGAATCTTTTATAGCTTGTTTGGTTGTATGGAAAGTGAGGGAAAATTGTAGGAAAATGAAAAAGAAAGGAAAAGAAAAGAAAAGGAAAAGAAAATCATTTTCCTCTACATGTTTGGTTGTCAGAAAAATTATTTTCTTGCAAATGTTTGGTTGTCAAGAAAGTTTAGAAAAAGAAGTAATATTTTTTATCTATTATATGATTAAAATCTTTAACTTTTTCTTTGGTTGGGATTTATGTAAGATTTACTTGATATTGTCTTTTGCAATTTATACTTTTCTCGTTTCAAGATAAAAATTACATTTTCTTTGGGTTGTTTGCGTCTGAAATGGGTGTTTTTGCGATATTTTATGGGGGTATAATTGCTATTATGACTTGAGAGAGTATTTGTTTGCTAATAATAAATAAGCACAAAGGGAATTTTGGTAAAAAAAATCACAAATAGGAGGTTTTGATAGTTAGGCAAAGCACAAGGGTTGTTTTGCAATTTACTCTAAAATTTTCCCAAGATTTTCCTAGTGTATTGTTTGGTTGTCGGGAAAGTGAGGGAAAGTGAAGGAAAGTCAGTTTTTTTTTCTTCCACTTGTTGTTTGGATAGCAGGAAAGGAAGTTATTATTTTCCTTCAACTTTCCTGCAGGAAAATTTTGTGAAGAAAAAATTTCCCCACCAATTTGATGGGGAAATCCTAGGAAAATCCTGGGAAAATTTTACAGTAAATTGCAAAACACCCCTTGTACTTTTTCTAACTATCAAAATCCCCCATTTATGAGTTTTTCTTACCAAAAACCCATTTATGCTTATTTATTATTAGCAAAAAAATACCCTCTCAAGTCTCAAGACATAATAACAATTATACCCCAACAAAATGATGCAAAAGCACCCCATTTTACCTAAAAAATTATCACTAACCCCCTGTTAACTTTAAAAATTGACAATAATCCCTTGTTAACTTTGAAAATTGATATAAATTCGGTGACTAAAACGTATACAATATGATCGATCATGGGGTAATTAACTTAAATTTCAAATGAATTAAGTTGTTATTCATTTCATTATTGTTAGCTTTTATTTGATTCAATAACTCAATTTGACTTTATATTTTTTAGAGATTAATTTGATAATTTTTATTTTGCAATCACTTTTAATATATTTTACAATTTTGAAAGTATCATAATCAAACATTGAATTAATCAAAAATATTATATTCCTAAATTTTCTTGACAACCAAACAATTGCAAGAAAATAATTTTCCTGACAACCAAACATGTAGAGGAAAATGACTTTCTTTTCCATTTCCTTTCATTTCCTTTCCTTTTCCTTTTCCTACAATTTTCCCTCACTTTCTTGACAACCAAACAAGCTATAGTATTTCCCCATCAAATTGGTGGGGAAATTTTTTCTTCACAAAATTTTCCTGCAGGAAAGTTGAAGGAAAATAGTAACCTCCTTTCCTGCTATCCAAACAACAAGTGGGAGAAAAAAAACTGACTTTCCTTCACTTTCCCTCACTTTCCCGACAACCAAACAATACCTTAGGCATGGATCAAAGTTTTCATCGTTTCCTTAGAAAACATCGAAAAGTTTCCGTTTTTGAATCAATCGAAGCGAAAATAAGATGTAATTCCGAAACTATTTATTTGCCTTGAGATTCTTTTATTTTCTTAATTTAGTAACCTTTTTTTACAATTTTTCCTAGTGTTTCCGAAAAATCTTCGAAAAGTTTTCAATATTTAGCTAACCGAAACATACACTCAAAACGAAATTTTGATCCATGCTTTTAGGTTGGTAAATGGTAGATGTGGAACAATCCAGATGTATTGGTATTTTTGGAAAGACTAATTCAATATTTTTATGAACATAATTTTTTCCTTAATACTGAATTGGGTATAATTTCCTTAAACATTATGAGCATAATGATTTTTTCCTTTCACTACTACAAGAATTACTAGTATTGGGCACGGCTTTTATGATCATACTTCGAGATTTTTTAACACTTCAAAATTCCAAACTTGAAACTGATCAACTAAGATATTAAGAAGGGTTATATTTTTTTGGATGGAAAAAAATGTATTATATTATGTAAAATAAGTGGAGTCGGTTGAGATCTTACATGTTTCATAATTAGAAAATAACTTCAAATTTATTTTTTCACAATCTATTTCTAATTTTGAATTCTCGAGTAATATACTAATATATAAACCCCAGTGTTCTTTTAATAAATTTTACATAATTTGAAGACTTTTTTTTTTCATAATTTAAAGACCCTAAAACTAAAATTGTAATATTTATTGATTTTTTAATAAGGGCATATTCCAAAGGTGTTTATCACAACGATGCTTTCTTAACTACCTACCATCATAAATAGTTTAAAACAAAGACATGAAAAGGAGAAGAAGAAAAGTAGCCTCACGGGGTCATCAGAATATATATATAGTCATATAGACCAACTCTAAAAACCAATAAATTGAAAATAAAATATCAATGGTCCTCTATAAAAACCGGTGTGGCTCATGACATAAAGTGAAGCACATTAATTTAATGAATTAAATCAATAATTGTGATTTTTCATAATTTGGTCACTTTTGCTGTTACTCATGCATGGTTTTATACGTCATATGTAACAAAACCCAGGTTAACATGATATATAAAATTATAAAGTAATTATGAAAAAATGTAAAATAATATGGAAGAAAAGAACCACAAAAGGTCATAGTTCACATGCATCTTGCCCAATTTTCAGCGCCACCAAACTCGTCACGCTATTTTGACCTTACATGGCTAAAATCTACTTTTATTATGAATTAAAATTTCAGTATGTTTTCGCCAAAAATATAGAAAAATAAACTTATTTTTGAATTATCGAATCGAAAAAATATAGATTAATTTTTACTTCAACATATTCCTTTGAATTATAATTTTTCATATATTTCTAACAAAAAATAAATAAAAAATTTAATATTTAATTACTCGAAGCATACCACAAAAATAAAACTTTCATCTGCGTTTTTCTATGGACCAACCAGCGGATGAGGCCCATGACGGTTTAGATAGATAAAACTTAACATTAGATATACAAACTTAAACCGAGCAACCAATTTTGGCTGAAGCTTTGGCCCATCAAAACAAGTACAAATTATTTCCCAACAAATCACATGAGACTCCTGCAGTCATGTATGACAGCTGCACACCCCCAGACCCTCAGCCTTAATTATTCTCATTCGATCATTATATATACACTTTATATTTGAGCAAAAGACAAAAAACACCCATATGCTTTGTCTAACTCCCAAAAACTCTCGTGTGTTACTTTAACTCCCAAAAATCTCCCTATATTTTATTTTAAATACCACACTCGACCCAAGTAGTATATACTTATAATTTTATTTTTAGCTTTTGGTGGAATGACCAGATTACCCCTATGTGTTTGTTTTTTTTTTTAATTTATTTATTCTTTTTGAAAAAGTAATTATATACTACTTGGATCGAGTGTGGTATTTAAAATCAAACACATGGGGATTTTGGAGATTTTAAATGACACATGGGGGATTTTTTTAGAGTTAGACAAAGCATATGAGGTGTTTTTATCTTTCGATGTCAAGGATAAAATTGTCATATCAAAAATAAAATGTGAACAAATACTTGCAATTTTGGGGTTTGAAACACACTCACTTTTTTGGGGATGCATTTGACACTTATTTAATATCATAGGGGGGTTTTTGGGAGTGAAAATAACACAGGGGGATTTTTGGGAGTTAGACAAAGCATAAGGGGTATTTTTGCCTTTAGCTCCTTTATATTTAAAATCTTTAAAATGTAATATGACACACATTGATCTATACTTCACCCATAATCATAAAACTCAAAAATACTTCTAATTCCTTTTAATAATCATTCTCAGAATTCTAACTAAAACAGTACATACAAATCATTCAAATATTTGACATGAATATCTAGAATAATCATGAAAATGCCCTACTTAAATTTAAAACATCAAAACCAACCCAAAATTATTCAAATTAACCTTTAGATTTAAGACTTGCAATTTTCAAAAGATGATCCATGCCCATCATGAAAGACTTCAATAGAACTTTTGAGTCCATTTCAAACGTTTTCGAAAGTGTCCACTTCTTTACTCCATCCCCTCACAGTCACAGGTATATCATATATGCAAAGAAACTATTTATGACTAATATACTAAAGTTTTCTAAACTGAAATTATACATTTTAATATAATCATACAGTTACACAGTTTGTACACAAACAATACAAGCATAAACACTTATTTCCAGAAAACGAAAAAACAATTCTCCAAAAGAGAACTCTAATTAAATAAATATCTTACCTCCAATCTTCAAGAGAACAATGGCTTTCACCAAACCTACACCATATTAGCATCAAATCTAAATGACTAATTATCTTCAAAATCCAAACTACAATTTAGCAGCAGCAGCTGAAAGATCCTCATTCATGCTCCACTCATCAACTCCATTAACACTTATTTCAGAGCAAATAATCTCAGCCTCGTCTAATCTCCCTTCCTCCCTAAGGCCAGCAATAAGTTCATTACATACCGAGATACGTGGCAAAAAACCATTCTTTACCATTTCTCTATACCACACATAAGCCCCATTGAAATCCTTCAACTTGCAATGTCCTTCAATTAGTGTATTAAAAGTCCAATCATTGGGGCCCAACCCTTTATTAATCATTTCATTGAATAGCTCCTTCGCTCCCTCGACATTTCCCTCGTTTAGTCGCCCCATAATCAAGCTATTAAATGTCATCTTATCTGGAGAAATTCCCAGATTTAACATGCTACTACACAAAGCTATTGCCTTTTGAATTTCTCCTTGCTCTGCAAAGCAATGAATAAGCTCGTTATATATGAGTCGATCAGGAGTTAAGCCCATTTGAGACATTTCTTGGAAAATTCTCTCTACAAGAGCTACTCCGCCCTTTTTGCATATCCTTATTAGAGGATGATATGTGTTTAAGGTAGGTTTAATGCCTAAAGTTTTCATCTTTTCATACAATTCTATACACTTCTCTAGGATACCTGCATTTGAGAACCCAGAGATTAAAGAATTGTATGTGATGACATCAGGACTTAATCCTTTATTTGCGGTGCTAGAGGCTAACTCTTCGGCTTCTGTAACCTGACCCTTTTTGCTTAGCCCGTTTATTAGTGAATTGTATGTCACAATGGTTGGTAATAAGCCACTTTTCGACAGCTCATCAAAGACCTTAAAGGCATCGTCAATATTTCCTCCTCTGCAATGACCGTCTATAAGCATATTGTATATTTGGACATTAGGTGAAACTCTTCTATTTAGCATATCTTCGAAAATGACTTTTGCTTCAATAAGTCGACCATTCTTGCATAATTTATTAATCAGAGATCCATAAGTGACGACAGTAGGTCTTAACCCATTATCTTCCATTTCCTCAAAAATCTGTAGACACTTTTCGAACTGGAAACTCCTTCCATGGCCATCGATTAAGATGTTATATGTCTGTAAACTCGGAGAAATCCCCTTCATCATCATCTTTTGTAACCACTCGTTTGCATTATCCATTTGACCCAAATCGCAAAATTTGCTGATCACTGTATTATATGTGATGCAACTAGGTTTCATCCCTTTGTTTTCCATTTCTTCAATAAACAGAAGCGCTTTGTCGACATTTCCTACTTTGCAATAACCATTGACCATTGTATTTAACATCACTTCTGTCAAAACAACCCCACGTTCCTTTAACTTCCTCAAGAACTCTTCTGCTCTATCCATTTTCCCTTCCTTGCACAATCCACTCATCAAAATGCTACAAGTATATTCATTAATCATCACCCCTTTCTTAGTAACATCCTCGTACAATGCCACTGAAGCATCCACATTCCCATTTTTCGAGTGGCCATCAAATAGAATACTATAAGTAAATCCATCAGGCACAAACCCATAAGCATTCATTTCCCCCAAAATCCTGTTCGCTTCCTCCATTCTCCCCATTTTACAAAGCCCACTAAGCAACGTGTTGTAAGTCACAAGATTTGGCTCCACCTTATCATTTTTCATATTCTCTCTTAAGTTAAAAGCACCCTCTATATCCCCAGCTTTACAATACCCATCAATCAGACTATTATAAGTCACTCTATTAGGAGCCACATTTCTCTTGAGCATTTCATCGAACAGCTCCCTAGCATCATTCATTCTCTTCTCCTTACACAATCCACCAATCAAAACATTGTACACAAACCCATTAGGCCTCGCCCCGCATTTCTTCATCTGATTCATCAACTCCAAACCTTTTCCCAAATCTCCCAACTTCACAGCCGATTGTATCGCTTTACCATAAGTAAACTTATCCACCCAAACACCAGAATCCACAGCATCATGAAATATCTTAACAGTCTTATCGAATTGACTTGAATTCACCAAAGATTCCAGAAACAAATTAAAAGCCGAGAGGGAAGGGAAATTACCTTCACTTCTTATCAAACTGTACAATTCGGCGGCTTCATTGGGGTGCTTGGTTTCCGCGTAAACTGTTAAAAGCGTGTCCGTAAAAACGGGTTTTGTGTTTGGAGGCGGAGAGGACTGCGAAAAGACAGTGTAGAGTTGCGAAACGGAGTGGACGGAAGTGAGGGTTTGGAGGTGTCGTTTTGCGGTTTCGGTTCGGTTCTGCTGAATGAGGACCCGAAGCTTTCGGAGCTCTTCTTGGAGCAGGGTTTGGGCTGTCGGGTCTGTGGCGGAGGAGCTACAGAAGGGTTTGAAGCTTAATTTGAAGGGACGGAGACGGTGGAAGCGTCTCGCCATTTTTACTGTCGTTGAATTTCAGCAAAATTCGTATTGATACACTCCTGGGGAAACATTAAATCAACAATCAATTTCCTTCATTTTCCGATTTCTCGAAATTCCATATCCTTTTATCTCTGTAGTCGTGCTCTAGCCATCAACAATCAACTCCTCCAAATTTCAATAGACAGAAGGATCGACAAATGACTTTTACTTTTATGATCTAAGAACTTTTTTCATTTTTCTTCTCTATTTCATTAAACAGTTTTTAGGTTAACCTTTTTGAGTGAGGAAATAATAGGGTTCGGGTCTTGAAGAAGATGCAAGTAAAAACTACTACTTCATTAAAGATATTTTAGTTATATTTTGATTCTAGATTTTAATATTATTTTAATTTCAACAGTTTTTTAAAAATGAATTTATGTTTTCACTAAAAAAGTAGTTATGTTATTATTCTAATGTTATTAGTACAGTTATTATTCTAATGTTATTACATTCATTCCATTCTAAAATGTAATATTTTCTTAGCGTTATATACATATACACCTACTTCTTTTTATACAAGCTTCCTTAAAAAAAAATGTTTCTGTCATAAAAATTGTTATGTGAACTCTTCTTTGACTGGTGATAAAATGTCCAGGGTTTATGAAAAGCACGTGGAGGTTTGAGGCAATAAAATTTAAAGAGAAGTTTATGGAAGTTTCGCATAACACATGGGAGTATCGTGTATTTTTTTCAAATTATCGCCCATGATTTTGCGAAAGTTTGGAATGTGATTTTCCCCCTAATTTTTAATGTATGAAATATGATTGACGTCGTATTATTAAATCAAACTCTCCATGTATTATTAAGTTGGGCTTTCGATTCCGGTCGGACGTCGGATCCATCTATTTATATCCCGTTTAGTTTAATTCCTATTAATGTTTGTTGCGAGGGGATTACCATTTTTTTTATTTTATAAAACCTTTCTTTTAATTTAATGGTATTGAAATATTAATTGTAAAAAAAAATTGGAAGTTGTAGCTATTAAGTGCGGGCCTTTTTTCTATGTTATGTCAAAGACTTTTATTGTTCTTTTTCTTTTTAATTCTAGTCAAAGAATTAAATTGACAGACAACTAAATAACAACCTTAGGGTCTATTTGGATGGGTTTTGACTCGGTTTTGCGGGTCTCGATTTTAAAAAAATTATTTGGATGGTTTCAATGAAATCTTTGATACCTCATTTAGATAGGTTTTACTGTTGGGTTTTGTGGTTTGAATAAGTTGAAACCCCACTTGAATTGAGTTTGGATGTTAGGGTTTAGGGGAAAAAGTAGGTGATAGGTGTCAAATCAATGTCTTTTTCAGTGAGATTTAGAGGGGGAAAATAGATGGTAGGTGTCAAATTAATGTTTTATATGTTTGAAGAGTTTGAGTGTGAGTTTCTGAATATGTTTTTCATGGTTTTATGTGTTTGGCGAAAACTCATTTGAAAATGTTTTGGCTCGGTCTCGCGGAACCTGCGAGACCGGACCAAAACTCATCCATATAGTCGGTTAAAATTCTATTCATTTTCTTTGGGATTCAATAAAGTTTGTACTTTAAGAATTTCATAAATACATTTGTATACGAAATATTTGTTAGACTTGGTTTTTTTCATTCAACTCATCTTACATTTACTGTTTTCATAATCCACTTAAGATTTAATATGGAAAAGATGGATGTTGGACATATTTAACAAATTTTATCAAGAAACAATGACATTTGTTTTAAATTTATCAAAACTATTCATATTGTTTGCACAAAAATAACAATGATATATGGAGGGACCGACTGTATTTCGATCTTTTTCTTTTAGACTCAATAAAATATATACTTTGAAATTCACAAATATATTTTTATACGAGGCGTTTTTCAACTTGGCATTTTCAAGGAATTTGGCTCAAATGTATAAACTTTCTAACATAATTCACTAAAGTTCAATATTAAAAATGGACTTTTGACATATTTAACCACCTACTTCAAATGATAATAGATATTATTGAAAAACAATGACATTAATATTAATGCATCAAATTATTCATGTTGTTTGGTTAGAATATACATAAGAGTAAGATCATAAATGAAATATCAACTCATATCATACAAATTATGTTAGTTGTAAAACATTATTAATGTTACTTAAGAAATAAAGAGATAGAATAATTTAATCGAATAGAAATCATGATATATAAAAAATGATGGTTTATTGATAGATTTCTAAAGGAGGTGCACCAGGTTGTGCACCTTTCTCTCTGTGCTGCAACATGTCCATGTGACATGGTGTGCATTGGGCCCTCCGGTTCTAGCCCATTATATAAGGGTACTCACTGACTTAGTCAAGAAGATGATAGCTTTCCAGTCCATGGTGGACTGTGAGTGCAACCAATTTCGGAGTAGAGGAAAGTCAACACAACCTTTTGGGCCTTCGATTTTCCACTAATATTCCATCACTTTATTGCCCCGCTTGGTCATAAGCCCACGCTACAGGGCTCAGCAATTCAAATACATCATTAACATAATTATGAAATCGCCACTTGGTTTAAATTTCTTCCATGTGGGATACGATAATATATTATTGACGCTTACTGATTTCCAAGCTTAGAAAGTATAGTTTTGTAGTTTTGTTCATTATGTTTCCATATATTTAAGGGTCTTTTTAAGTCTTCTTTCAAAGCGTAATACAAAACACCAGTCAAATTATTTTGTTTGAAAATTTATATACTATCAGATTCATTTAAAAGCGACCCACTAATATATCGATGAAACACATTATTAAAAATGAAAGTTGTTATCATTAGTCTCAATGCCGGAGCCACGTTAAGAGTAGGGGGTGCATGGCCATGAACCCCTAGAAATTTGCTCCTAGCTTACTTATGTTTATGTAATATTATATGCTATATTAAATTATTTATATATATCTTCATATATTTATAATTTTCTTTTAATAGACCCCTAATTAAAATTAAAATTAAAATTCTAAATGAAAGAGGTCCATGTTTATCAGAGTATGAAAAATATGACAAGAGTCACAAAGTAAACATCAACTCAAACTCTAACATATTCATTTATTTTGCAATTTGAGTCATAGTAAAATACAATAATACTTTTTAGGGATTGACATTTTTTAAATATCAAGAATCACTCCAATTTCATATCAATCTCTCTTTTATCTTCATCTCTATTCTCACAAAAGAAAACTTACTAAAAACAAGTGCAAAACAAAAATATTACAACTAAAAAAAGGTTTGGGTTCAAGTTTTTCGTACTTAAGAAAATAAATCATTGATTCTTGATGGCGAAATGAATGGTTAAATGATTCTATGGAGAAAAGTGTATTTGATGTCGTTTCGAATGATTTAATTAATAAATAATTCTGGTCTTCAATAAATCGACGTGAACATTTATTAAAACAATAAAAAGGTCTCATTCTATTTAATCAATTTTGAGTTTGAATTACTTTGTTCAACTTTTCATTATTGTTGATTGTTTTTCTATTAATATTTTAAATAATACTGATTAATTTTATAAGGAAAAAGTTTCCTGGCTGCGCCACTACCTATTAATCTATTATATAGTAGTTGGGTGTTTGGTTCTCTTTCGGTCTTAAGATACGTCATAACCTAATCATTAAATATCATATTAAGCAACGATCAGTTTCTTTACAAGAAGCTGGAATAGCTCAGTTGGTTAGAGCGTGTGGCTGTTAACCACAAGGTCGGAGGTTCGACCCCTCCTTCTAGCGCAAAATATTAATTATTTATCATGTTGTTTTTTTATATATGGTCAAAATCTCTAAATTTTCATATGTATTTTTCTTAAAAAAAAATTCCATCGTTCAAAGAAATGAAATATTTTACCTAGTCACATAAATTTGGGAACTAGGCCATTGACTCACTGCAACTCAGCATCATAAATGAAATATTTTACTAGTATCAAAACTTAGTGGCATGCCACTTGCCAAACTCTTTGATAAATGCAATAAATTTTCTAGACCTTCACAGATGATGTTAGGTCTGCTTTTTGTCCAACATTGAGTATACAGTTGGTCAAGTCAATCCTCAGAAATAAATGACAATTTCCAATACTAATAATTGTTGGTGAAAGCAATAAATATAACTCTGTTTTCAAAATTACTCAGAACATGTTCATTGAATCAATGTTGGCTTGTAAATTTGTAATGAAAGAGAACCAGAATAGAAAACTGGGCTATAAAAATTGTGCGCTTAACTTGGCAAAAACTATATATGTCCTTATACTACAATTCAAATATCAAAGTAGCTTTTCTTGCTTTATGATATCTTTTCGAATAAAGAAGTAAAACTAATTTATTCAAGTTTCGGTTCGATCTCGAACTCTTATGTTTAACCTATAAGAGTAACATTTTTTTCTACAAGTAAAAATACTAAAAAAAAGAAGAAGCAAAAACTTCAAAGTAGTAATGCAGAAGACGCCAACACAATCACAGGGCGATTTTTCCGATTCATATTAAGTGGGGACAAAGGTGCCGACATATCCAAATCCCATGATAAAAAACGCTAATGCCTGAATGAAGAGGTAGATGAAATAGTGGTTCTTTCCAAATGCAAGATCATAGCAACCGCAAAATAAGAGGTAAGCACCTGTCCAAAGCTCCAACAAATGAAGTCTGTCGAATTAAAATGACAAAGAAATAATGTATATGTTAAGAAAATACTTAGGTTAGAATTTTGAATTTTAATTTGTTATTTGGATTTATACCTTTCTCCAATCCTAAGTCGAGGTCTCCTAAAAGCCTTTGCTGCCGATTTTAACTTCATAGCATCACCGAGTTTCTCCGTGACAACCCATTCGTTCACTCTCCCGGCCTCTAGCAAGCCAATGAGAGTAGCTTTTGTTCGATGTAATGACATGCCATTTTCAAAAAGGATCCAAAACACGATCAAATGGAGTGACCTATACACGTTTAAGGAAATATATTATATTTTGTGCCAAGAAGTACCGAATCTAGAAGATTCAATAATTTTCTCTAACAATATGGGACTAAACAAACTCAAAAATCGCCATATTAGGATATGTTTGGTCCAAAATACACCATATCACTCAACGTGAGAGCATGACATCACCACAATCAATAATGTGGTGCATTTTCAACCACAAGGTCTAGGTCTAGTCAAGAATTTTCCCGTATATTGATATTGATTTATAGATGGAGGAAAAAATCGAACCTTGGAGTTCCGACAGCGTTGAGTAGGGTGATAATAGAAGGTATGTAAACTGCTCCCCATTTTGGAATATGAACTTCGGGTACTAATACAGTAGCAGGTAGTACAACACAATAAAATACGAACGTGACTATATGGGCTACGATCTTCCTCACGAAGAAGAAACTGTAAATTACATGAACCTTCTTCCACAAAGTTACTTTCTGCAAACACAATTGAATCAAATTAGTAGAATGAATTTGCATCATTAGTTGCAAAATTCCCATTTCTAAGAACTAATTACTAACCTTGTTTCTTATAATCTCCATTACCATTTTCCTAAAGAGATTGGCTGGGCCACATGACCAGCGATGCTGCTGATATCGATATGCCTTAAACGTACTTGGTAATTCGTTTTTTACCTGAATGAGTAAATTAACACATGCCATTAAACTCTTATATACGGTTCATTCTTCCCCTCTATTTATTGAAATTGCAAAGTACGTACCTTTAGAGAACCAAGGTACAAGAACTTCCATCCTCTGAGACTAGCTCGTACAGCTAAGTCCATATCCTCGACTGTTGTTCGATCTTTCCATCCACCGGCCTCTTCAATTGCCGCGATTCTCCACACGCCAGCTGTTCCTATGTTTTACCAAAACCACATAGTTTCTAAGTTAGATTATATTTTTTATTTTTAATGGGTCAAAATTGTTTGTTATAATGGCAATGAAATAAATGAAGCCGTCTTAATTTAAACCAACAATGCTTCTTGAAGCCAAAAAAATAATTGAACTACATTAAGTGACATAGCAATAATAATTTACCATTGAAACCAAAGAAAGCATATGTGGAAGAACCAACTTCTTGCTCCACGGAAAAATGATAGTCCAAAGACATTTCTTGCATTCTTGTCATCAGGCATTCATCGGCATTAACTGAAAAAAACCAGACCACTTGTCATGAAATAACTGATGGTCCAAATATGATTAATCATCTACTTACTATAAGCAAATTGTATTTAACATTACTGAAATACTAATGCAAAATTCCTAAATAAGGGAAGTAACAAAATAACTATCAAAGAAATAAGTGAACATTGTCGGTAACTCAAAAGAGGGCTGAGGTCCACCACACTAAAGACTATGTAGCACATGGAATTGCTGGCTTTGTGAAGATAAGACAAAAGGACAAAAGCACCCCTTGTCTCAACAAATAACTTTACAGAAGTAGCTCCTTATTGGAGAAGGAAACATTTTCTGGCTAACATGGCCCCAATCTAGCCCTTCCTATTTATATCATTACAAGTGACATTGCAGCTTTTCTTTTATCAGAAAAAGGGTACAAGGATAATTAAGTCATTCCACCATTCTTGAAGTGCTCATCAAGAATACCATACACTTTGAATCACCTTTTAGCCCTAGCTCCAGATGTGCTTCCATTACCTTTCTTTAGTAATTGAAATATACAAGACAACTTTTTCATAACACAACAAAATAAACCAGGAAATCAACACTTTTGTCAAATCCAAAGGTCTTAAATTCTTCGATAAAGTTCGACTTCCACTAAATTCTAGTCCGGAAGATCGGCCAAACTAGGTCTGGACAAGAATTTTATGTCGTTATATTATAAATTTAAAAAAACACATGTCGTATTTAAAATGACCATCCAAAGTTGTAGGTTTCAGCTGTGATTAGACTGGTAGATACACTATCGTTGTCGCTACCGACAATTTCTTTAATATCAATGGCCAAAAATAATAACATTTAATTATGTTTGGATTCTTATCATATCAAGGCAAAATTCCCTATAGAGTGGAACAATAATTTGGTAGATAAACACTCTAAATAAACACTATAGATAACCAACCTCGAACTATCTGGAAGAATGATCGAATTACAGATACAAAATAGTAATTGGAATTTAAGAAGGAACGAATAAATACCGAATTTCCAACGAGCTTGAACTAGTGCAAGTTCAGGATTATGAGCAAGAAAAGGAATCGTTCTCCATAAGAAATCAGGTTCAGGTTGAAAATCTGCATCAAAAATTGCTACATAATCACAGTCTTTGACATATGAATGCTTTAGGCCTTGTTTTAAAGCTCCAGCTTTGTAACCATTTCTGTTGTCTCGAATTTCGTACTTAATATTGATCCCTTTACTTGCCCATCTCTGACACTCCATTTCCACCATATTCTGTACATTTTGTGGCACACAAAACAAAATAGCACAATAAATTAATGAGAAAAGTTACCAAATTGCATACAAATAAAGTCAGGGCTTTTATGTTTGTTACATATTCACTAAAAAAATAAAATAAAAAAATATGAATTGCTTTTTTATAAACATTAAAGGGTCAAATCCATACTTTGATTATAGGGTCTGTGGAATCATCTAGAACTTGAACTATGATTCTATCATTAGGCCAAGAAAGCCCACATGCAGCTCCAATTGAGAGTTGATACACCTGCATAGAAGTGAATATTTTTTTGACAACAAAGTCAAAAAACAATGTAAAAATTCAATCTTGAAGAAAAATTGCACCTCTTTTTCATTGTACATTGGAATTTGAACAAGAACCATAGGGTAAGCCGAGTTACCAAGCTCCAAATCATCCTTTAATGGCTCCCATTTGTAACGTTTTTCTGGTTTTCTACCGAAAATTTTGAGAAGGGTAATAACAATTGCCATGTAAACTCTCTCAATAAACAACATAACCGACATAGCCAAGCACAGAAACACAGCAATGTTAAGCAAAGGGACGATTAGTGGTGCTTTAATTTGTGCCCATATCATTGAAACTTGCTCTGTAATATCATCTTTAGCACCAGAAAATGTGTTCGGTAAAAGGGTTGTAGATGAAAGCCTCTCCATTTTTTGAAAACAGAGAAAAACAGGGGGAACAAACAGGGGAAGGGTGTCACGGAAAAATTGAAGATCTATTAAGGGTATAAATAGGCTTTTTTTTATTTTTTTTTGTTTCTAGTTTCTCCTTTGCGAAAAGTGCAAGAATATTTTCTTTCAATTTTGCTTCTTACAGACGCAAAAAACAATGGAGGAAAGAGCTGGAAATGTCAGAAAAACACTTGCTCAAACCTCCCACTATATAGAAAGAAGAAAACCCAAAATTCAAGCTTTGATTTTGGATTAACTTAAACCCTTCTTCAATGCAAAAAAACAATCATAACTGATCAATCATTGTTTTTAATTTTTTTTTTTTTTGTTTATACTCAAAGATTGAAGCTTTTTTGCCCTTTTAATCAGAAGCAGAACAATGTAGGTACAAAAAAGCAATGGAGGAAGAAATAAACAAGGGAAATTGAAGAGAGAGAAAGAGAAGGATGAAATGAAAGAGAGAGAGAGAATCTCTCTTTATAGAAGCTCTCGCTCGCTCTGGGGCTTCAGGTTTTTGGGTTGTTGGTTTTAATTTTTTCTGTATTTAAATTTATTTATTTATTAGTATTATTATTTACTGATGCTCCTATCTGTCCTTGGGTTGGGATATACTAATTCCAAATTTCCAACTACAGAATAATAAAGTCGTGCAATTTACACACAACCATGAATATGACTCTCCAACGGCAAAACTACCGACAATGTTGGCAGTCGCCGCCGGATACATTTTTCAATTGTAATAATCTGTCGAAAAGGAATTTAATTACTTGATTAATATTTATTTAGTGCGTTTTCGTCTGGAAAAATTAGTACTGTATATGTTAACTATCAACAGACCTGCTCAATTTTCAATTTAGTTCGGATATTTCAAAAAAATAATTAGTACTGTATATCTCCGGATAATATTTTTTCTTTGAAATAAAATGTTAAAACACCATTTACACTTAAAAGAATTGCACTGAACCCCCCCTAAACTTAAAAATTTGACAGTAACCCAATGTTCTTTTAAAATATTAGCAATAATCCGCCAGGGAACGACTCTTAATTTTTAAATTAGTACAGTGAGCTAATGAAATGATAACGTTGTAACATAGCGGTAGTTTTGCATTATGCTCTATCTTTTTAGTTTATTTGAAAACATATGTATGGTGAAGTTACTGGTGCCCCATAATTATTGCCCCCTTTATTTTTGGGCAAAAGTTTTATGTAAGAGTTAAGAAAATGTAATTTTTGGACAATTTTACATTTTGGGCAAAAGTAGTTGACCGAAGTAAACAAGAAAAGTTTGCCAAAGCGACAAATAAAAAAAATCCGGAGGAAGTATGAGAGAGTAATTTTGATAAGAAATATTCCATTTAATGGAATGAAGGACATCCCAAAAAGTAATATTGGAGCAAGAATTTAAGGACCGAGCAAATAGAAAAGAGGGGATTTTAGAAAATGTAGTATGCCTATATTCAATTGCACTCACCTAATTACGGATGGGGTATAATTTTATATGTTTGTAATATATCACTCCCTTATAAATGTCATGTAATGTAATTGCATTTAAAATAAAAATATAAATAAGTATATTATAATTACATTTAAATATAAACAACTATATTATGATGTATACTTACACTACGAACAATTTTGGTGTGGTAATATAAGTTGAATTTGGAATATAAATTTTAAGAAGATGATATAAATGAAATTGGCCCAATCTAACCTTAAAGTATTAGACAAAACTGCCCTAGTGTGTTGTAATGTCAGGTTCTAAAGTCTTCTCTCTAATTATGACGACAGCTCGGATTATAGCATGGTACTTATTTAAATTTAGACAACTAACAATGAATTTAATAAATACTTTTTCACTAATATCAACATTCTGGTGGCTGAGGAACTCTACAAAATATCTTTTTCTTTTAAGAAAATGTCAAAGTAAGCTAGGATTAAGGAACTAAGAACATGATATTAAGATGTTACAGGTATAACTGTCAATTAAAATAAAATAAAACAGAATGTGCTTAAGTTCAACAAAATAAAATAATGATCACCCGCTGGATTTTAAATACTGGAAGATTGTCGGAATCTTCCCACTAAGAAGTGGAACACATTGTTATAACAAAAACTAGTATACGATTCGTGCTGCACTGAATTACAAAAATTAATTGAATTAATGTTTTATTTGATGAGTTAGCAATAAAAATATTAAGAATATTTTTGAAGTATTCAAATAAACAGATGATACTCAAAGTAATATTATGAAATTTACAATAAAATTAATAGATATTAAGAACAAATTCATTTACATATATAAATTAAATGACAATCATTTAGTTAGGCACAAATACAAATATATAGAAACATTTAGTATTGATGTTGCACGAAAATGATCAAGGGTATCTCTGGGATTGCCTCCTCCTATCTTGATCGTCTTCAAATCTCGTTCTGACGTCACGGGACGAACTTCGAGGAAAATCTTTTACTACTCTTCTCCCTGTCTTCAACTTCCCCTTTTCCAATGAGTATGATGACCTATTTATAGGGCAAAATGTAGGAGGGGAATAGTCACATAATTAATACCGTATACATAAATAGGGGTAAATTAGTCTTTCTGGAGAGTGCAATAAATATTACTCTTTTTAATTATTTTAATATTTAGGGGATTATGTTAATTACTAATATGCCCTTAAAACACAAATTATCACCATCATGAAGCCCCCCAGTTCCATAGGTAAATATTAAAGAATATTTACTTGTGGAATTTAAGTGATAATAATACTCATTAGAATATCATTTCATGTAAATATGTTGTGACTTTATTGTAGGATGATCATTTTTATTTTTATTTATTTATTTATTTTTTAATTTTTTTTTTCTAAAGAGCAAATCCTTTCATTAGTTAACTTTTCAAATAGAGTTTCCAACGTATAGTTTTCAAAACTTCAACATGATATTTTTCCTTTAGAAGTTGTCATTGCTAAATATTCTCCAAAATATCACCACGAAGTAGCTGTTACCAAAATTTAATGCATTGTTGTAGTAATATTTCTCATGTTCTTTTCCTTCTCTCTCTCTCTCTCCTTTTTTTTTTTTTTTTTTTCATTTGTGGGAATCTGTGGAACACTTGCTTCGGCTGGCTTAACCCAGGCCCTACCGAGGCATCCCTGCCTCGGCAAGCTCGGTTGAGGCACTTTTGCCTCGACAGCAGTTCGGATTCGACCGAGGCATTCTTGCCTCGACAGTAGTTCTGGTTCGGCCGAGGCATTCTTGCCTCGGTAGTAGTTGGGCCGAGGCAAGAATAGTTCTGGTTCGGCCGAGGCATTCTTGCCTCGGTAGTAGTTCTGCCGGGGCATTCTTGCCTCGACAATAGTTCTTCCGGGGTATTCTTGCCTCGGCAGTACTTCTGGTTCGGCCGAGGCACTCTTGCCTCGGCAGTATTTTTGCCGAGGTATTCTTGTCTTGGTAGTAGTTCGGCCGAGGCATTCTTGCCTCGACAGTAGTTTTGGTTCGGCCGAGGCATTCTTGCCTCGGCAGTAGTTCTAGTTCGGCCTCGGCAGTATTTCTGCCGGGGCCTTCTTGTCTCGGCAGTAGTTCGGCCGAGGCGTTCTAGCCTCAGCAGTAGTTGGGCCGAGGCGTTCTTGCCTCGGCAGTAGTTGGGCCGAGGTGTTCTTGCCTTGGCAGTAGTTCGGTCGAGGCGTTCTTGCCTCGACAGTTGCCTCTGCAGGGTCCTGCCGAGGCTTCCCCTCTTTACTTATATATATATATATATATATATATATATATATTGGAAGCACAATATTTCTTGAATGAGCACTTGGATTTCGGGAGTGGGTTCTCCTCTATGTAGCTTGGTTTTTATTTATGCTTTGACACTTGTTTTGATTATTTTCTTCGATGTTTGGTTAGTCACTTGTGACTGATCTCAATTACTTTTGAACTTGTGATTTTTCACCATCGTATGTGTTATTCATCAATTCTTTTCCATTTGAGATGTTTGTACAACGTTTTGTCATTGTAAAAGATTTATTATGCCTTCGAAATGAAAGTGTTTTTGTTTGACCCCTTTTAGAGGTGTAATACTCTTTTGAAGAGTTGTTTATTCTACCTTCGGTATGAAGGTGCTTCTTTTATTTGACCTCTTTTAGAGGTGTAATGCTCTTTTGATGAGCGGTTTATATTATTTTGACCTCGTTTTAGAGGTGTAATACTCTTTTGAAGAGTTCTTTATTCTACCTTCGATATGAAGGTGCTTCTTTTATTTGACCCCTTTTAGAGGTGTAATGCTCTTTTGATGAGCGATTATTTTGGCCCCTTTTAGAGGTGTAATGCTCTTTTGATGAGCGATTATTTTGGCCTCTTTTAGAGGTGTAATGCTCTTTTGATGAGCGGTTTATATTATTTTGCTTCGATGTAAAGCAGAAGCTTTTTGACCTCTTTTAGAGGTGTAATGCTCTTTTGATGAGCGATTATTTTGGCCCCTTTTAGAGGTGTAATGCCCTTTTGAATTCGGCGTTGTCAATGTTCAGCTGCTTGAAGGCATCGTAAAAGATTATGTCAGCAGAACTTCCGCTATCAACCAATATTTTCTTCACCCAATAGTTTGCAAGTGTAGCAGAGATCACCAGGGCGTCATTTTGGGTAGGTAACTGCCCATTCTCTAAATCTTTATCATCAAAGGTGATATAATGAATGTTCTCCGCAGCTTGTTGAATTTGTTGCTCAGGTTGTGGTGGGAGTTCTGGAAATGCTTTTGCTGACCTTATCAACGCTTTTCTAGCACTAGTTGAATCTCCTCCAGCTGGTCCTCCTAATATTACGTTGATAATGCCTGCTCCAGGCATATTCTCATCATATCTTCCTTGCATTGAAATATTCCAATTAGGTTCTTGCTTTCCACTTCGTTCATGTGGGAGGTTTCTTCCAGACTGCGAGGTGGCTGGTGCTACATCCCTTCTATCTATTCCTCTTCTTCTTTCCACAAATTCTTGAAGGTTACCTCGATGTATTAATCTTTCGATTTCATCCTTCAGATGATAACAATCCTCAGTATTATGCCCCCGAGCTCTATGATAATGACAATACTTGTTCGATCTTTGACGGTTTAGATTTTCCTTCAGTGGTTGTGGCCATTGTGGTAACCCTTGTCTGACTGTTGCCGAAAAAACCTCATCTCTTGTAGCATTTAGGGGTGTGTATTGTGCATACCTGGGGGTATATCCAATTTTTCTTTCTTCCTCTCGATTCTGCTTTCGCTTTGGGTGATCATTCTTATCCTCTTCTCTGATCTTTCTTTTGCTTCCTTTCTCCATTTTTGCCTCCAATGCTTCCTCGATCCTGGTGAACTTTTCTGCTCTGGCTAAGAGTACATCAAGAGTTGTTGGGGGTTTTCCTGCTAAAGACTCCTTCAATCGTTCATCCAATAGTGTTTGCCGGAGTATACTGGCGAGAAGCTCTGGATCCACCTGAGGTACTTCCAACACTGCATTAGTGAAGCGTTGTATATATTCTCTCAGCGATTCTCCTGCTCTTTGCTTCACGGTGAACAAATGCGCTGCAGTCTTCTGAGTCTTCCTATTCATTGAGAAGTGGTGAAGGAAGCGTTGCCTCATTTGCTCAAAGTTGGTAATTGTGTCTGTCGGTAGCTGGTTAAACCATGTGAGGGCAACCTTGGCTAAAGTTGTGCGAATTTTTTTGCAGGTGGCTGCATCGCTCATTGCATATAGATCTGCCTTGGCCGCAAACTTGTCTAAATGCTTCTGGGGATCTCCCGTTCCATCATACTCTGTGAGCCTTGGGATCCTGAACCCTTGTGGTAAGGGTTCTGAAAGGACTTCGGGAGCAAAGGGACTTCTTCTCATTGGAATTATGGTTGCATATGGTTCTCCTACTTCTCCCCACCTCGGTTGCTCGTAATTATGTTCCTCACGCTCCTTCCTTCCTTCATTTATTACTGGAGCATCGTCTCGATTAATCCCGGAGTGAGGTTTTCTGATGGATTCCACTTCTCCTGCTGGATCCTTACTATTACTTCTTCCTCCTTCAAAGGTTGTCCTGGAGTTTGTTGTTCCATCGGTCTTTGTTCTTCTCTCGTTGTTGCTCATGATGCCCTGTGAGGGAACATGGGTGAAGTACGCACTCGTTGCTTCTCAGCCACATATTGTGCGACTGCTCGTGCGGCGACCGTTGCTACCATTGCATCCAGCATCTCTTAAGTCATTTGAATTGTGGGTGCTATGGATGGCGCATCAGGTGCTGCTTCAGAGTTTAGTGCTTCCAGCCCTGCTTCGTTTTTTTTTTTGCGCATCAGGCACCTCTTCAGTTTTTGACGCATTAGGCGAGGTTTCATTTTTCGGCCCCTCAGGCGCTGCTTCAGCTTTTGGCGCATCAGACCCTGCTTCAGTTTTTGGCACACCAGACACCGCTTCAATTTTTTATGCCTCAGGCGCTGCTTCAACTTTTGGCGCATCAGAGGCTGCTTAATTTTTCGGCACCTCAGGCGCTGCTTCAACTTTTGGCATATTAGGCACTGCTTAATTTTTGGCGCATCAGGCGCTGCTTCAGAGTCAGGCATCTGAGCTTGTGCGCCTCCTTCTCTAGTCAGATTGCCTCGTGCACCTCCTCCAGTTGGATTGCCTCTTGCGCCTCCTTCAGCTGGATTGACTTTGGTGCCTCCTCCAATTGGATTGCCTCTTGAGCCTCCTTCAGCTTGATTGACTTTGGTGCCTCCTCCAGTTGGATTGCCTCTTGCCCCTTCTTCTCCACCTCCACCTCCTTCAGGTGGTCCTTCTGGTTCTTCCAAGTTTTCCCACTGGTTTTCCTCGTTCTCGTTCGCTATCTCAACGTGCCAATCAGAAATTTCCCACAGACGGCGCCAAAAATGATGTTGCACGAAAATGATCAAGTGTATCTCTGGGATTGCCTCCTCCTATCTTGATCGTCTTCAAATCTCGTTCTGACGTCACGGGACGAACTTCGAGGAAAATCTTTTACTACTCTTCTCTCTGTCTTCAACTTCCCCTTTTCCAATGAGTATGATGACCTATTTATAGGGCAAAATGTAGGAGGGGAATAGTCACATAATTAATACCGTATACATAAATAGGGGTAAATTAGTCTTTCTGGAGAGTGCAATAAATATTACTCTTTTTAATTATTTTAATATTTAGGGGATTATGTTAATTACTAATATGCCCTTAAAACACAAATTATCACCATCAAGTATTATATTCACATGAAAGATAATTACAGAATGAAATTTACATTCTTGTATAGCATTCTTGAATAGAACATTAACATAAATAAAACTTAGGAATAGGATCAAAATTTAAAAAGTAATTAGATGGGGATAAAAAACTTTTATGCTTATGCTATACAAATTAGAAAGAACAATATTATCCAAGTATCCACTCATGGCACCAATTTACCAATAAAACTATCCCTCGCATAGCAACATCAAACTACCATCATTTTCCATTTCTTCGAGGTCTCATTGTAATTAAATGTAAGATGTCAAAATAATATTTTACTACATATATTACACTAAAATATTTTATCATATTAAAAATAATCTTAAAAAGAAATGCATGAAAGATGTTAAAGTACTGACCTGATAACTAATTGGGCCTACGATATTTTAATTTATGTTATTTAATAAGAAAAATAAAAAACCTAATCATTCATTCTTCAATTTGGTCTTCTCTTCCATTTCTCAATATTGAGTTTTCTTCTTCTTTGTCACAGTTTATATCTTTTTATTTATATTTTTGTTTATTTCTTTGTTCTAATTTTTACCGTTTATATTTGTCCACCATATTCCATCTTTTACAATTTTCAGGCAATAGTTTCGATGAAATTAGTAAAATGTTACATTTTTAATTCATGATGATGGAATCTGCAATTGATTTGGAGGAAAACGGGAAAAAGAAAAATTATTGTTAAATTTGCTATACGGATCCGGGATATCCACCGAATTCGGATCCGATTGCTAATATTCAAGATCCGAGCGGATCTGGATCTGAATATGGATAGAAGAAATGGAAATCAGACTCCGATCCGGATCGGCCCTGATTCGATCCGTGTCCGACCCATTGACAACGCTACCTATTATTATTATTGAGATATATGTGAAGCTATTTAAGATCTTATGGGTTTGAATATGTTCAATGTGTTTGGATTTTTCATTTCCATTCACAATTAAGTCGGACCATATAAGATTTTTGAATTAGAATCTAAAAATATAGAATTGTGCTAATATGTGTATATAATGTTGAATATCCAAAGTAGACGTGAGTCTTGTTTTTTTATGATAATTTACAAAATTAATTTTTAGATTTTTCTAAAATGTGCAGGCCAAAATGGATATAGATGAATAATTCCTCATGAGAAGAGATCAATTTAATTTTTCTGGGCACGTATGCTGTCCTTTTCGTTTTCAGTCATTACAGCTATACAAATTAATTCAGGGTAAAATATATAGACGGCTCTCCTATAAAAACTTGCGGATATTGTTGAGATGTTAAATCGGATCTAAATAGAGCAATAGCCATATTTTTAGCATATTAAAGTTGATATGAGATACATACAAAAACACCAAAAAAAATAAAATGTGCTAAAATACTCCACCCGTGAAGAAAGTTTGCACCATTGAAATGTGTTAAACTACAGTAATACGTGTAATACGTGTATCAAATGTACATTCATGTTGTGAATGAATAATTACTAATATAGTAGAATTTGAGTAGTAAGTTTTTGATGTTATTGCTCTAATTACAACGTTCACAGTTGTGCCAACAATTGCATGTGTCACACTCATGGACTAAAATTTTGATTTGTTTGTATCTTTCGTTTATTTAAATATTAAATTTGATTGAGAATTTTGAGAAAATTTGAAAAATCTGTAAATCAAATGGATATATTGAAGCAGAATCAATTCTGAATTTTTTTTTCATCTAACTAAAAGACAGAAACATTTAGGTGTTTATGGTTTAAACATATTGATATTTTGGTTCATGTTCAATTGAAAAAATAATGCATTACAAAAATGGATAGTTTTGATTAATCTAATTTAGTTTGTTTGTATGTATAAATATTATAGAAGTGTTATCTTTTTTGATAAGTTAAATCAAAATATATGAATTAGTTTTTAAAACTAGTTTTTAGAAGTTATGTCTATAAATAATGTAGGTTTTTGTTAAAGTCACATCTTAACATTTTTACCAAACTTGTGACAATTTAAATGCGTGCGCAAAAAAATTAATCACTGATTAATTAATCGTACTAAAAGCATTGAATAGTAAAAGTAAATACCATTAGTTAGCGAGTTAATGATAATTTACTTTTTTGTGATATTCATAATATTCAATTTACATACATGTGATTTGAAAAAGAGTATTTTACCCTCCTGTAATTTTATAAAAATTTCACACTGTCTTCCTAATATTTTTTTATTTGGCACTTTACCCCATGTGTTATGATAATGTGACAGTTTAACCCCTGTATTTTGATAAATGTGACAATTTACCCCCTTGTGTTTGAAAAATGTGACAATTTTTACCTCCTATGTTACATAACACTTCTCATACCCACTCTTAATTTCGGCAAGTGAGTTACACTCTCCAGCTGAAAGAGATAAATTGCTTCTTTAATTTTTTTACGGGGGGTAAATTGATCTTTTTCAAATTACAGTAGAGTAAATTGAACATTATGCATTTTACATGGGATAAATTTGCGTTAGCTATAACAAGAACGGCACCAAGATATATGAATAATTGATCTAAAAAAAGTAATAAAGAGACTTACGAATAATTCTTGAACAAAGATTTCAATGTGAAATCCGATCCCCCAACTTTTCTATAGTGTTCATTTACTCTTTTTAACAGCTAGTTTGCTACCATATAGTTTTATGATCCGGTTGACAATTCAATGCAAATGGTAGGCTCAAATGGGGACTTTTCGGACAGTGAAATGATAGCTTAGGTATCATGTCTCCTAAATTCCTCTGAGATAGTTATAACTTCATTGAATATAAATCTCCACAAGTCTTAATTTAATGCAAAATCAATTCGAATATTACATTGTTTTTTTCTTTTGACACATATTTTTTGTTATTGTTTTTCAAATACTTCATTTCATTCATCGGTGGAACTTTCGTCTTCGTACTTTTATACACATGTCAAGTCTTGATATTTCAAAATATAGTGAACTGAGGTGAAGTTGGACGATTTTTATTTAAAAAAAAAAAAAAGAGGGGGGCTAGGGCTAGAATTTTTTAGATAATTTTATTACTCAATATATATTTGGTTGCCTTGATAAATTGTTGAAGAATAGTAAGTCAAAATTAAGTATTATAATATTATCCAACAGTAGTTCAAATATAAATATCTTTGAAATGTAAAATTATTTCAATTTTTCAATTAAAATCAATGATATGTCTCACGCATAAATATTATCTATAATCTGAATAATTTATGACAATTGTACAACTACATATATGACTGTTACAAGATAACAAGAAAATAATTCGGATCATAGTATAAATATATTATATATCCATATCATAGTAGATATATAAAATTTTATTAAAAAAAGGTTATATTACTAATTATAAACCAATATTCTTTCCGATAATATTGGGGGAACCTCCTCCCCACTTAGTACAGCCTCTGACGGTGACATTGAAAAACAATTAGAATTTGGTACATTGGTCGATCAAACATTAATATTGCTCTAACATTTTTTAATCAAATTAAATTACTAACCGTGCCAATAATTAAAGCTAAACTTATTTAAGGCTAGAAAACTTGGTACATTGAATTTTGATTAGATTAAGTTGATTAACTATCATTTATTCATTTAACAAACTCATATTGTATATGTAAACTGTAAAGTGATTATAGTAAAATTATTATATAATGACTACAATATAACTCCTAAGTCTAAGAACAATATAATTATAAGAAAATAATTCTAAAGATTATATAGCTGAATACGCCAAATTATAGGTATTAACATGTGATTACTATCGATTCAAAATTAGGTATAACCGCTAGACCATATGTTTATTAATTCCATGTAATACGCACCCTTTTTTTTTTAATCAAAATTTAATACTATAAGTTTGACTTATATATAGGCATTTGATTATTATAAGTTGTGAAAGTAAAATAGTTTCTTAATTTTTTTTCTTGAAGGCTGTAGGTATTTGGTTATGTACCTAAAAATATTTGTCCAACTAATTCTAGTACTGCTGATCTAGGTAAAGCATTTATTGCTCATTATAAAATTTAATAGCATTTATTTGAATTATTCATTTCACGTAAAGAACTTGGCACGGGTTTCTAACAGGGCAAAGACTTGAGCATCATTAGAAGAAAATAGAGAATACGAAGCGGATTTCTCTTAATTATTTGGGGATTATTAGTTACTTATGATGTTAGTTGGTTTATTAATTTTGGAACTACAAGTTTGGCCAGTATGAGGTGAGTGTGTACTCTTGTTCTCTCTAATTAATTACATATGATTCAGTATTTATGCTAACTTTCAAATTAATTATACCAAAGCAAATAAGCATATCAATTTCTTTATTTGCTTGGCCACAATTTGTAATTTTTTTTTTTTAGTTTTTTTTATTTGTACGTATGCGGATGGTTTCAACTCAATTTATAGTTATATAAGACTGATACTCGAATATGGTATTGGATATTTCTCACCCGAGTTGAGTTCAATCCAAGTCATATGGACTTATGTAGATCAATTTTTGTGTGTTTACTATGGTATTAGAGCCACATATTAATGTGAGTCACCTCTTTCTGTGATGGAATTCATTTATCATTGTGTTCGCATGTTGAGATTTATTATTCACTCACACGGTCTGGAAGAGTTCTTACCCACATGTTGACTTTAATAACGTCACGTGTTGGACTTACTCCTCCCGCACGTTCAATCCGTTCACACAAAAGAAAAAAGTGTTGAGAGTAAACATCCCACATGGATTGAATGTTAAGATTAACTACTCATTGTGAGTTCTTGAACAATTATCACCTATTGAGCTAACTTTTGAGGTAAGTTAGATCATCTCCAATGACTCAAGGGGACCTCCCTTGAGTCCATGTATCCATCCGCCCAGGGGGCAAGCCATCTCGACCTAACTAATGCGTTGGTCGGGCGCGTACTCTTCATTCTTCTTTTTTTATTTATTTTAGTTAGTAAATTCTTTTTTTTTTTTAATTCCTTTAATTGTGTGTTATTTTAAAAATGTTAATTTTAGTTTTAAAAATGTAACTTTTATTTAAGAAACTTAAATTTAATTTAATTATGAAAAATTAAATATTAAAAGAACTTAACTTTAATTTAAGAAATTTTAACATTAATTGTGTGTAATTTAATAATGTAAGAAACTTAAATACGATTTGAGAAACTTAAATATAATTAACATTATTATTATAACTTGATTTATTTTAATAATAATAATAATAATTATTATTATTACTATTACTATTAAGTGAGAGTGGGGAATAATGAAGATTGGAATTAAATAAAATGAGAAGATTGAGTCATTGGAGATGACTATGAAAAGGGAAAATTAAGGGAAAACTGAGATGAAGAGGAAACTGAACTTAGATTGAGGAGTCGTTGGAAATGAACTTAAACTCAAGTCCTATAGACTATTAGCTTAACTCATTCGTGTTTAATAAAAATGTGAATAAACATTAAAATAAACAAATATGAATAGTACTTTTTGGCAACCTTTATTATAATCCACTTTAACAAACAAAAAGTTCAAAGAAAATTATAACGGCAAACCATCTAATTCATCAAGGGTACAAGTTTGAAATTCTTTATTTTTTTTAAAAACATTGACCCTTACTAAAATATGACTTCCACATGTAGTTAAATAAACTACACAATTTAACTATTAGAACATTATACTCTATAGAAATGTCTTTGAATATGAGCAAATGCAATGATTAAAGAAAACTCAAAGTATTAAAACATTAGAGGATCGGATGACTATATATGTGATTAGAAAATAAACAAAACCAACGACAAAGCTACTATCACATATTCGCTTTATTAGGGAAACAATTGGCTGTACGTCCAATTCAATATCTAATCTAACCTCAAAAGGCTTCTGCTGTAGTCCAATTCAATATCTAAACAATTGGCTGTACGACAAATAATTTTGATACCAAATAGTAATATGGTCTATCGGGTGGGGCGTCGGTGGGTTGAAAGATCAACGGCATCTGCACCATATATATATACATCGAATATTATATATATATATATATATATATATATATATGTGCATTACAAAAAGTGATAGTTATAGATAGCGATTTCTAATTTGTTTTCTTTCACCAACCACATGAATCATCACAACTTAATTATGTCAGAATATTAGTTCGTGTTACAAGATATCTGCATAGTTGTATCTAACTCTTCAAATAGAGTTTTCCAGTGGTACTTATGAAACAAATTAATGGGCTAATGGTAATTCACCCCGGCCCTTTTATCTTATCTTATGTGATTTAAAAAAGAGCAATTTACGTGATTTTTAAAAGGAGCAGTTTATCTTTATGAGTTGGAGAGTACATCTCACTCGCTCAAATATGAAAGTGGGCGTGAAATGTATTGTGTGAAAAGAAGAAATTATTCTTTTGGGGGGATGGGGTAAATTGTCATATTTATAATAGCACATGGAGGTAAATTACCACATTTATAATAACACAGAGAGATAAATTGTCACATTTTTTCAATTCATTTTTGTCCAATTTTTTCTGAAGGCTTAAAAGGGGGGTGTTGTTGTCAATTCATTTTTTTTTTGAAGGCTTAAAATTTCTAGGGAGGCAATATGAATATTATAATAATCAAGGGGTGTAAATTGTCATTAACCCCAAATTGATTCCAGTTTGAATGTAATGGAACTAGGGGTGTAAACGAGCCGAGTAGTATCGAACGACACGTTGTTCAAGCTTGGTTTGAATTTTATCGAGCTTGAAATTTTATGTTTGAGCTTGGTTTGATTTCTTAACGAACTGAGCTCAAACGAGCTTTTATTGAACGAGCTCGAGCCGAGTATCGAGTAGCTTGGTATTTTACATGCGTTTTTTCAATTTTTAGCTTATCGAGTCGAACTCGAGCCGAGCTTCAAAAGTTATCGAACGAGAAATCTTGTTCAAGCTTGTTTGATTTGTTTGACGAACCGAGCTCAAACTAGCTTTTATCGAACGAGTTCGAGCCGAGTATCGAGTAACTTGATTTGATTTACAGCCCTAAATGGAACTCGTGCGTGACAACATATACTAATACTATAATAAAAAAATACTGCCAGAAGTGGAGATAATTTGATTCCTTTGAGAATGATCCAATTATTGCCGACACGTACACTTCAGTTTCTTGAGAATATGGACAAATAAGATTTATTGACCAGTTTAAGAACATGGAATTAGTGATCACAAATCTTGATTTGAGTCCCATTGGACGTCTTAATCGACTTTTTTTTTACTTTTTATTTTATTTTTTATATGAACGACCTTTATTTACAAAAATAGGAGTTGATGATAGTTTATCCCTATGTTATGTGCATAATGTTCAACTTATTTCATATGATAACATTTTTTTCTTATAATCGTATAAAAAATTTATATTGTCTTCCTGTCATTTTTTAACTTAAAAAATATATGAATTGATAAAACTACCCCTCTTATATATGACACTTTACTCCTATTATATTAAAAAATGGCACTTTCCCTACATACGTTACGAAAACACTTTTCATACACATTCTAAATTTCGGCGGGTGAATTACACTATCAGGTTGAAGGAGGTAAATTGCTCCTTTAAAATTTTCACAAGAATTAAGTGTTCTTTTTTGAATCACGAAGACTAAATTGAACATTATGCATATGAAAAGGGTAATTTGACATTAGCCCGCTAAAATTGCAATCATTGATGAAAAATTTAAATTTTTAATCACGTCACTGCGCAACAAGTTTTCATGGTTGGCCCTATTTTGTTAACCTTAGCTTTACGAAAATATATAATTTTCTTTTCTTTGTGATAGAATATGACAATGAACATTTATTTTTCCTTTTTGATAGAATATGACAATGAACGTTTCTTTTTCCTTTTTGATAGAATATGATAATGAACATTCCTATTACGTTATATGGTCCAAATGAGACGAGGGGTTTTTTACATATTGCCCACCCAGAGTAAAACTTAAGGACATAAAAACAAATATTAAATTAAAATTATTGAAAAGGAGGTAAAATACTTGTCTCATAATTAAGTCATAACCAAGAGGTTGTAGGTTCGACTAATATGAATATTCTCTTGTTTAAAACTAGTTTATAATTAATTTTTCTTTATACTTTGTTATTAGTAGCCAAATTGATTCACATAGATTAATTAATTTGTTGATAAAGTAATTAATGTTACTATGTATTCATTATTTCATTAAAAAAAAAAAGGAAAGCAAAATTTAAAGAATTTTAACAATAAGAAAATCCTAAGTTTGATTTAAGTGGAGAATATATTCTCCACTTTAGACCTATAAAAAAATTGAACTGAAATCCGGTCTAGATTAAAAAATTTAAAATACCAAGTGATTTAGCTAGTGCTGAATATATATTAACTTTGAGCTGGCCTATATAAAAGAGGTGAAGGAAAAAGGTTATATCATAATAAAGAACAATGAAATTTGATGAAGATTTCCTGCTTTACTTCGAGTAGAAACATGCTCCTCCCTTTTAGGAGTGAATAGCAAATTAATTCCATGTGTTATTCTAAATAGACAATTTAATTCTTTGTGATAAATAAAAGGGCAAAATACCTCCCTGTGATATTTTAAATAGGCAATTTAACTCCCTGTGATAAGAAAAATGGCAAGATACCTCCCTGTGTTTTTATAAAAGAAGCACATTGCCTCCCTCTAAATTGCTCATTAATTCATATCACATGGAGTTAAATTGCTCATTATTCAATTTCATAGGAAGGTAAATTGCCTATTTTTATATCACAATGAGGTAAATTGCTCATTATTTCATTTCATAGGGAGATGAAATGACTATTTTTATTTCACGGGAAGGTAAATTGCCCATTAGACATATCACAGGGAGTTATCTTGCAAAAAACCCTCCCTTTTAGTATACTCATTCTTTATTTGATGCAGAGCTACTTTAAAAAAATTAGAACAAAATAATTTTATAATATTTATACATTTATGCTATGAAATACGGTGGGTGAAAGAATATGGTATTAAATTGATAATTTATGTGATCGGATAATTCTGGAAAAGAGCAAAAGACAAAAACACCCCATATACTTTGTCTAATTCCCAAAAATCCCCCTGTATTATTTTAACTCCCAAAACCTCCCTGTAAAACAAAGTGACAATTTTAATATTATCAAGTAAAACAAAATGACAGTTTTAATATTATCCCCTAAAATTAAATCAAAATTAGTACACTTACTGTTTGGTTGTCTATAAAGTGAGAGAAAAGTGTAGAGGAAAAGGAAAAGAAATGAAAGGAAAAAGAATAGAAAGAGATTTTTATGTACACGTGTGGTTGACATGATAACAATTTTCTCGAAGAAGTCTGTTTGTCAAAAAGTTTAGAAAAATTATATTTTTATAAGCATCTTTATTTGATTATGAATATTTTTAAAATTACAAAAGACAATAAAATTAATTTCAAAATCAAAATTATAATGATCATCTCTAGCAAATTTAAAGTACAAAATTAGTTATGGGATCAAATATAAACTAACAATAACGAAAGAAATAAATTAAAATAACTAAAAATGAATGATAAAAATCAATCTTGCTGTATTAAATTTGTTACTATAATTAATTTTGTCTCTATTGTATATTTTTAGACACCGAATTTATCAATTTTGAAAAATTGAATACATTTTACATGAGTTGAGTTCATATGTGTTACTAAATTAAAGAAAGTTAGAATTTTCCCATCAAATTAATAGGAATTTATTTATTTTTTAATAAATTTTTAACTTATTTAAAGTTTGAGGATGAAAAAAATTGGGCTTCCTAAGGACTGAATCAGCCCAAAGTTTGAAGTGCTAGAAGATATTTTCTCTTCATAAGTCCTTAGGATTACGAATAAATCATTTAAAGTGACAAACTTTAGCTCTGAAAATGGATCTATATTAGGTCAGACTGAAGCCCAGATCGATAAGCTGTTAATTAAAAAGAGAGAAGTGTTAAACATTGGGCTTATGCAATCCTTTGGAAGCCCAAATACCAAGAGCTAAAAATAATTAATGAGAATGGAGATGCGGGGTATCGATCCCCGTACCTCTCGCATGCTAAGCGAGCGCTCTACCATCTGAGCTACATCCCCGTTTTTGTTTGTTGTTCTACAATAATTTTATTTATTTTGAATTCCTAAATTTTATCCTGAAAATCCAGTAAAAAGTTATGGCCAGTCATAAGCAGTTTCATTTGATACGGTGGTCTTCTTAATTATTGTTCAGTAACAATTCAATCGGCAAACCTTCCAATATGAAATTATATATGGGCTGAAGAACAAATTAAATGCACAATATGAAATTTCAAATGATTGAGGGAAAACATCAAGCTTCCCTTCCCTTGGATACTTTTATTCTCGGTCCTAAAAAGAAACTTATTGTGCTTTAATTTATCTAGGCTGGTTGTTGATGCACAGCACAGCACAGCACAGAGTGCACGTCACATACTCTGCTGATTGATCATAAGCCTCGGGAAATACTTGAACCTAAAGCTTCTTTGTCTTGAGACCTCGGTTTTTGTCACTAAGTCACGACCTCATCAGCAAATTGAGACTCATTATAAGCACAATTACAAACACTAAAGCAGTAATAAGATGAATGAAATCATCAATAAAAACAGAATTTGAATCCATCGATGTTTATTATGAACTTGGTCTCAATATAAACATGGAATTGTTCTTTAAGAAGGACACTATTTAGTATCACCATCTCTTTTGCTCCCACTTGGATTTCACACTATCTCACTTAATAAAGCCACAAACACCAATTTCTCTGAATCCTCTCTCTTGTCTATGTGGAGCAAATGTTAGTAAAAGTTGATCATGTGTCTAGAGACTGTATAATTCTCCCATCAATGCGTATTTCGGAGATATGAGATATTTTTTGCCAGTCTTCACCCTTAGGCTTCTTGCATCTCTTCGCCAAAATCGGACATTCTTCTATCTCGATCTTCCTCAGTGATTCGAGACTCTGGAAGCTATCAGGCAACGAATTTAGGTTATTACAATACCTAATGCTCATTTCGGATAATAACTGAAGGCTCCCTAGCCAACTTGGTAAAGAACATAACCATTCACAGTGCCATATACTTAAGTTTCTAAGACCACTTAGTTGTTGCACATTTTCTGGCAAATATTTCAGCTCGGGGCACCCGTTGATCACCAAAACCTGCAAGGTTGGTGATTTTTTCAGTGGCCCTGATAAGATATCTATGATCATTTTATCGCAATTACCAATTGATAGAGATCTAAGAGAAGACGAGCCTTCCAATATAATAGATGGAAACGATGTAAGACTATCACAAGAACAAATATCTAAACTATCCAGCGAATTGAGATGCTTGAGCCCCTCTGGTATGAATTCGAGATTAGAGCAATTACTAACACACAAGCTTTTAAGTGCAGATAGATTATCCAGCGTGTTTGATAGAGTTTTGATAGACGATAGACTTATCTGCAGGTGCACAAGGGCATTGTGGTATTGAAATAAGCCTCTAGGAAGAACATCGATTTCAGAAAAGCCATTTAAACTAAGACACGTAAGTGAAGTAAGTAACATCATGGACATAAGAAATGACATGTTGTTGTCAGAGACTATCATCAATTCTTTTAGACTCGGTAGAAATGGCAATCCAGTCAACTTGGGACAATCCCAAATTTCTAAGTTCACTAAGCAATGAAAACTCTCTAATGAATCCGGTATTGTCCATTCCATGAGATTAGGCATGCTTCTGATAGTGAGATTTTTCAGTGTAGAAAATGAACTTTCTACATCTCCAAGGGGAGGAAGACGTACACATCTTGGACACTGCTCCAGAATAATTTCCTTTAGATTATTAAAATATAAATTTGACATCCAATTTGGGAATCTTGATCCTTGATAAAACCTAATGTGAATCTTTTCAAGATTCCAATTAGGTTGGAGACCCTCTAGAACCTCTTCAAAATGTTCTGCAGAGTCCTGGTTGATGCCTTTTGTCCAATATAAACCCAAAGAAGTCAGATTCTTTTTTGACATCAAGTTGGCACTTTTGGCACCTTCAAAATTTCTTATATGTTCAAGTCCTCGTATGGTCAAGTCTCCTCCAAGATTCAAGTCCTTGAGTTGGTCTATTTGATGAGCTGAGTCTTGACCTACGATGAAAATACTAAGCTTTTGGAGGCAAGTTAGATCTTTCAGTCGAGGTGGTGTACAAACAAGTGATAACCAACTTTCAATGTGGTTTTGAAATAAGTGACAAGTCAGGGACTCGGGTAACTTTTTAAGATTTTGGCATGCCATTGTAAGGAACCTAAGATGTTCCATTTTCCAAACAAAATCTGGCAATTTCTCTATCCTATGAGAATTCAAGCTCAACACTCTTAGACATAGTTGCATTGAGATAAATGAACTAAAACCTTCAACGTTAACAGGAAGTGCTCTTCTAGGGTCGTGGACAATAAGTGAACGCAAAGACTTGTTAATTGGCAATTTGACCTCCGAAATTCTCTGATGTGGGAACCACCCAAAAGATAAGTGATGAAGAGTTTTGGGAAATTTAAGCACCTTGCCATGCTCCACGATATAGGTTTCATGTCTCATTACGGATTCAGCCAAATCATGCATCAGATCATGCATTTTACATGCCACGTTACCCCTGAAGTTATCCTTGACATCTTGAAAAAAGGATCTCCAAACTAATTCTTTGAAGATCAAATGACCAGTGAGGTACAAGTCTGTTTGTTCTTCAAGAGGGAATAAAACCGTTTGCCATCCATAGCTGGATGAGTTCGTTTTCCTCCATCACATCATCCTTACGAAATATGCAACAATAAGCAAAGCATTGCCTCATTTGTAGAGGTAAATTATCATAACTTAACCTCAAGGCAGGTAAGATACCGTTTTCATCATCAGATAGATGCCATATTTCACTTTCTTTGATTGCTAACCATTCACTTTCACTGCTTTTATATCTCATCAGGCTTCCCAAAGACTTCACAGCCAAAGGCACACCCCCACATTTCCTCACTATACCCTTACCAATTTCTATCAAGTTTTCATCCTCGTCGACTCCAGTTGCAAATGCTCTTTTCTTGAATAAGGACCAAGAATCATCTTCAGATAAGAACCGAAGGTGGTGTACGCTGATTGTAGCCATCATCATAGCAACTTTCTCAATCCGTGTTATCACCATTAGCACGCTGCCTTTTGATCCACATATTAATGCTTCTTTGAGCCCCTCCCACAACAAATAATTTTCGTTCCAAACATCATCCAAAACCACTAAAAATCTTCTACCCCTCAACCTTTCTTTGAGAAGGCGCTGCAGAGGATCCAACTCAGAAATATTGGATCCACCTCCTATGGATTCTATAATTCTTACTAACCTGTGTATGCTAAAATCATCAGAAACGCACACCCAAATTTGCAATTCAAAATGTCTGTCTACTCTTTCATCATTGTAAACAAGTTGCGCGAGTGTAGTTTTTCCAATTCCGCCCATGCCACATATAGCATAGACAGGAATATAATGTTGATCATGCCTACTCTCCAACAACTTCTGAATTATGATTTCTTTTTCCTCGTGCCTTCCGTAAATTTCAGATTCATTCACCAGTGAACTAGTCTGTCTATTCTCTACTAAGTAACCAACAACTTGATTATTATCAATTATTCCCTCTCTCAAATGGAATTTAAGTCTCTCCTTTCCTTTACATTTTTAACTTTATGGGCAACTTTGAAACGAAATAGCAATGGATTTCGCAAGGACATGAAGGCATTCAGTTTGTGATGCTTACCTCTTTCGGAATCCAGACTTCGCCTAAGGCTTTCAGTGGCAATTTGGTCCAATATATTTTCAGCATCATGTGCAGCATTCTTGAGCTTTCAATACTGTTGAGCTCATTCTTCAAGCCCCAAGAAAGACAAATCTCTTGTACACCAACTGAGTTTAAGTTTCCTAGGACTGTTCTTACAAGAGCAGAAACAAGTGCATCTGCCATATTTTGAGAAGTTAAAACAAATTTAAATGGAAATTTTGGATGGAATGAAAACTTATTAGATGATGAAACTACAAACCAAGTCTTCTTGAATTATTTGGTGATCTTTTTCCCATACGGCTCCACACGGTATTACTGATTAAATACAAATTATAAAATTAACCGAGTCACATTATTAGTCCTCCACCATCTGGCGTCACTCATAATTTTGTTTTATCTCATTTTTTTTAAGACGATGAATAAATTAATACATCAATTTTTACATCAGAATTTTTACAAGTTTTGGGATTTTTTCCTTCTTCAAATTACTAAATATATATATATACGTAGTGAAGTTGAAGAAATAAGTGTAATTAATTAACGCAAGAAAATCAACGCAATTTTTAATTTAATTGCATAACTTTTCTATTCGAAAATTTTAATACTAAATTTGATAACTTAATGTAATTTAACAGTTCTTGATGAACTTAACTAAAACTTGATTTACATTGTAAAAATATTCTAGTCTCTTTTAGTAGTGAGTTTATTCTTAATTAATACTATTATATTACTTAATTGTCTGAATAAATTATTCATGTTTAAACTATTTCTAGGTATATACTACACAATATCACAATATTTTATTTTAATCAAATATAAGTTAAAATTTTTCTTCTAAAATAAAAAACTAAAATTATTGTGAATGTAATTCTTTTCTAGTTTTCTTTCAAGATTTTCTGTAAGTCTAGTCAGCATATTTTATCATCTAAAATTGATTTCAGTCGACTACACATAAATGATAGTCAACCTTGTTTCCAAGCTGTTCAAAATCCTCAAATTAATATGTCACATGGATCAACTTTGAGCGGATTTGTGGAAATTGAGAAATTCGGGTCATAGAACCATAATTTTATTATTGTACTTTTTTTAATTATATGACTAATTCAAAGTCTGAGATGATTAACTTGTCAACGAACCCTAGTTATATGGCTAATTAAGTTACAATTTTCTCTTCATTTTCCCATGATGTAGAAATTATTAGGTATTCTAAATTGCGTGTTACTCCATTAATGTAGCAAATATGTTATATATTTTATTTTAGATTGTATGTTGTAATATAATTCTAAAATTTGACAATATTTAATATTCTTGCAATGTGTGATGCACCAAGTCATTTGTGCATTAAACACACAAAACAATGTTTCTAATTTACTCTTTTGGAAATTTAAAATTTAAACCATTTTTTCTCAAACTTGACTAATGGTGCCTGATTTGTTATCTAATTTTCATATTATTATTGATATTTTAAATATAAAAAATTAAAAGTAATTGTTTCATTTTATTCAATTTTTGACGAGCTATAAGCCATGAACTGGCATGAGTCCGAAGTCTTTCAGCCCAATATCTGAATAATGGGCTGCTATTTTGTTTCTAAATCCTCAAGTTTGGTTTAATCAGCCTTGGCCCTTGGTCGCTCAAAATTAGATTCTGTAAACCAATTGAGAATTAAACAAGTTCACCAGTTTAGTAGTCTGTGCTGAAATTGACACTTCAAGACTTGATTTTCTCTAGGGTAATATCATAATATAATTTTCTTCTTTTGTTACAAAGGAAAAAGCGGAAGCTCAATTAAATGAGTTAATGAAAATTTTCATCCTATGATATTTATAATGTTCAATTTATCATTTTATGGTTTGAAAAAGAGCAATTTACTCTATATAATCTTATAAAAGTTTCACACGACCTACATTTTTATATGTGGCACTTTAATCCCGTGTTATAATAAATGTGGCATGTTGCTCCTCTATGTTACAAAAATACTTTGCATGCACCACTCTCAATTTCGACAAGTGAGTTACACTCTCCAGTAAATTACTTCTTTGAAATTTTCACAGGGGATAAAAATGCTCTTTTCAAATTACATGAGAGTAAATTAAATATTATGTATTTTATAAACGGTAAATTGGCATTGGCTCTCAGTTAAACACACTCCCTCATTTGGGATATTTTTCCACTATTTTATCTTTTTTGTTGGGAGTGTCCTGTCTCATTACGAGTGCATTTGTATGATGATTGATATGTATTACTCCCTCCGTTTCATAATATTTGTCACTTTGAAAAGTTTTTCTTGTGCCATATTATCTGTCACTTTAGATTTTCAATAAAGCATTAATTACTCTTTTTCCATTTTTGCCCTTTATGCTCATAAATTTTCTCAAACATTAGTGGAGGATAATTAATTAAAAGGGTATCTTAGTCTTTTTCATTTTTTTCCTCTTAAAATTCAGCTATATTCAATGAATTTCTTAATTTGTGTGCATACATATGAAAAGACAGATATTTTGAAACGGAGGGTGTAGCTTGATCGACTAGGACATTCACAAGAATTTCTTGCAATCTTTCACTATGATAAACAAAAAGTGTTATGAGATAATTGTTCTTTATTCTATAATGACAAATACCTTATAGTCTAACTCGAATTCCACCAATAAGAGGATTTCCAAACTTTCTATGTCATCACCAATCATGTCACAGATGAGTTGGGATCTACCGGACCAAAAGGAAGTTCTGAAATAATAAATTTTGAACCAGTTGGCCAAAACGAAGATTCAAGTTCAATTCTCGCAATACTAAGAGCATCTCCAACCCGGAGGACTTTTCACAACCCAGGAGTGTCAATCTTCACTCGGGTGAATCTGCACCCCCTTGATCACCGTCTCCAACCGTCAGGGCTAGCTTCTCCAATTAATTAAAAAAAAAAACTTTTCCACTCTCACCTATATTATCTATAATATTAATAATAATAATAATAATAATAATTTTAAAAATAAATAATATTAATAATAAATATGAAAATGCAAATTTATATATTCAAAATTAAAACTAATAATGTTACATCTTTAATTTAAAACAAATTGCTATTAAACCTTACACAATTTTTATAATTAAATGTATGTTCCATTTCTAATTAATTAAATTAAATAAAAATAAATTGTTATTAAACCTTACACAATTTTTAGAATTAAATGTATCTTTCATTTCTAGTTAATTAAATTAAACAAGGTATTGTTAAATTCATAGTTAATTTTTTTAATCTTTAATTTTTTTATTAATATTTATTTTTAATTTAATAAAAAATAAAAAAAAATGTAAAGGCACCGGGTGGCGCCAAGTGGCACCATCTGGTGCCATGTTGGTAAGGGACGCGCAATTGACGCCCCTAGATGGTTGGAGACCATCCAGGGGCTGGTCCTGGGCCATCTCCAACCCACCCCGTGGGTTGGAGATGGCCTAACAGGGTTGCCTATAATTTTATCGCTTGAAACGTTTTTTGTGATGAGGTCATCCCCTTTAGACAACTTTTTTGTTTCCGTTTAATTTACGAATATGTGTTTTAGAAAAAAAAAATGCAATTTTATAATTCATAATTTGATAAACAAAAGAGTATAAACAATTTTGGATTGGTGAGATAAATATGAATAAAGGATTATATAATGTAAAGTATCTTATTAGATATAATAGATAATGATTCATGATAATTAATTAATTACTTTAGCCAGCAAAAGACAAGATCTTTGGATCACGCCAAATTTTAGTCTGCAAATAAAATTATATCACACACACATCAATCATTCTCAAGTTTTTGTTACACCCAGGAATCAATTACTATACCATTAAACTAAAAGATACTCAGAAAATAAAAAGAAAAAAACTGAAGCAATTCATTATTTTAGTTTAGACATTACGTCGAACATTTTCTAGGCATTGCTTTCAGCGGCACCAATTTCCTAACCGTCACTCCCATTCTCTCTCTGTCATCCTTAATCTCATTCCGACCAATCTCGTCAACTTCCCAGTCGAACTCATGCAACAACGACCCCAATACCAAGTGAAGCATTCGATGAGCTAAAGGAATTCCGGCGCAAATTCTCCGGCCAGCACCAAAAGGAATCAACTCATAATTCTGTCCTTTGTAATCAACACTCGAGCCTAAAAATCTCTCGGGTTTAAACAACAACGGATCCTCATAACATTCCGGGTCCCTCCCAATCGCCCAAGCGTTCACGAACAATTGAGTGTCTTTTGGGATTCGATACCCCATGAATGTAGTTTCTTGCATTGCTCTTCGGGGTACTAAGAATGGAATCGGAGGATGTAGTCTAAGTGTTTCTTTCATCACAGCCTGTAAGTATGGCAGTTTGTCGATGTACCTCTCTTCGAATTTGTTGCCCTTTCCTATGACTTGGGCTAGCTCGTCTTTTACCTTGGCCATTATATCTGGGTTGCTGAGGAGCTCTACCATAGCCCATTCCGTGCTGCCGCTCGTCGTCTCCGAACCCGCTAAAAAAATCTCCTGCAATCATTTTCAATCAAATTTATCATAAAAATGATATTAGAAAAATTGATTATGTACATATAGTTATAGCAACAGTGTAGCTCAAATCTTTGACCTACACAATGATCGAGTGCCACAATTCGACTTTGTAGGCCCACAAACCGGGTCTCTTACCACGAGGGCAATTGCTATCATACATAGGTCAACAATCCCCCCACCCCCAAAAAAAAAAAAAAACAATTGATTGAGTGGGAGTCGAACTTGTGATCTTGACTCTGCTATCAATTGTAGGGTCGATTGACTGCTGTTGTGATAAAAATTATATATGAAATCGAGCATTTGTCATTATGCGAAAAGTTATATACGAAATCGATTCTAAAGATTGTTCGTCTGTCAAGAATAAGTGAGAGAATTTCTTACCATAATTACTATATTGAGGTCATGATCTGAAAATTTCTCTGAATCATCCTTCCCATCATTTCCTTCAAGCAACACCTCGAGAAAGTCCTTTTTTTGCACGCCGTTCAATTCCCGTTCCTTGATCCGTTCAGCCACAAATTCAGCAACTACTTTCAGCGTCCTTCCCATCCCCTCTTCCATTTTTTTACTGAGACCTTGAGGATCCAACCGTTTAAGCCACGGAAACAAATCAACTACGTTCGGGTGGCCCGACCACTCCATAAACTCGAGCATAGCCGCAAAGAACTCCGACCCCTCCACCGACTTCGGTGTCACCAAATCACGAGAAAGCATGAGGTTGCCCAACATGTTAAACGACGCCAAGAATACAAATCTAGCCACCTCAACCTTTCCGTTTATTACACCCTCGTCTTGTATCCATTCAACCATGTTTTCAATGCACCGTCGCCTGATGGGCTCTGTTTCGTTGATCCTCTTCTGAACTATCATCTCCACTGTCATGATCCTTTTCATCACTCGCCAGTATGGTCCGTAGGGAGCTAGCGATATAGCCGCCTTGTGAAAGTCGTGAACTTTCATCACCTCCGTTATCTTGCGTTCCGCGAAGTTTGAGTCGTGGTTCTTGAATAGCTCGCCTGCGGATTTGGCGGTGAGGACTGACATGGTGTTCATGGACCCGATTTTTAGCCAAACGACAGGGCCGTAGTCTTTCTTTAGGTCGGCTATGGTTCTGTGTGGCATGGAGCCGAGGTCGAACATGCTCCCGAATACGGGCCATCCTCGCGGACCAGGCGGAAGCCTGGTGGTAACGGGCTTCCGTAGGCGTAGGAGAATCAGGACTGGTGCAAAAATGGCAATGCACCCTACAAGAAATATCCAGGCTTTATCCATGGTTTGAATATATTGATCTTTTCAACTCTTAATAATCCACAAGTATAGGTTATAGCTGTACTACATTTATATAAAGATAATGGCCAACCAGCAATTTGTTTATTGTTCTTTTCTTTGAGAAAATAATATTTATTAATGTTAATGGCCGTTTATTTAAGAAATAATTTGTCTCGAGTCAATGTTTTAAGGAATCTTATTAACAGGAAATCTATCCTTTTTCAGCAAAAGTTAGCTCTAATTATCAATCAGATAGGATTCTTTATTCCTATTCCTATTTTATATTGCACACGTAATTTACTGATAAGTAAAAAGTGCGTGGACGGTGAAAGTATAGTATCAGATGTACAAGTTCATTGAGATGAGTATATGGATGTTAGTATAAATTAATTTTGCGATGTTTGTTGATTTGTGAAGAAGTGTGACATCATAATTAATATAATCATAAGATGAAATAATTAAATATAGACTATGCAAGTATTTATAAATCTAATTTTAAAATGTGCAATTAAATAGAGATACAAAGACTTTAAATGATACCATGTAGAAATTAAGATATGTGTATGATATATTTTACCTCCATATCTTATTCTTCTCCAAAAAATACACAGTCTAGTAGATAAAAAAAAAATATTTTATTTTAGGAAAATATATACGTACATAATATTCCTACTGATTACATAATATTCTTATTGATTTTGTTACCTAAGAGATTTAATTGAATTTGACCAAATCTCGTATGACAACAAATGAGTCAAAATTGGCGGGAGGTTTAACCCCGTTGAGAATGGGACCAAACTCATGTGGATCTAGTCTCATGCATTGACTAGTCTAATCCGATTTAAGTCTTTATCCCCCCGTACCTGATAAAATTATGAACTTATAAAAATCATTGATATTTTATATTACTATTTTTTTAATAAATAAAAATCATTGATATATCATTGACCACATATTTCTCTTACAAAGCTAAAAAAATGCTTACAAATTTAATCCAAGTCGTATCTTATTATTTTTTAAATCAACAAAACTCAAGGTGTCCATATACAATACAAATCCCTTTTTTTTCTTTTTTTTTTAAGGTTTTGCTGAAAAAACCAAATCAAATTTTTAAGGTAAGATTGATCGAATTTGAACCAACATTGATCCATATAAAGTTATAGATGCTCTTTTGATGACCTAATTATCAGAATCAGCTGAACTCTGTTGGCATATTAGCCGTCTTAGTATCTTCTTTTTTTAGTTCGTGGCGAGGATATGACTATCGGCATTTAGTGGTTGGGGGCATTTTTTATATGACGGGCCTGATTTCTTTATTACAATTTTCAACTCAAATCTATATCGGTATTTACTAAATTATTGCATGCGGCCACAAATTCAACTTCCTTGAGAAATTTATTTACACAACAACTAAGTATGGCCGGCTCATTGAATATTTAGCTGTCCCTATGTCTATCGCACGCTATTATCATAACGTTTAAGGAATAATAGTCAATAGAATAACAATTTTCGTTTCATTTGACTCTAGCCATCTTCAGCACGAGTGTTCTTGTTCATTATTTTTTTTAAACATAGAAAGTTAAGAAAGTTTTTTTTGGATTGATCCAAAGAAAAAATAAAAAGTAATTTTGATCAATGAATGTAATGACTAATGAGGAAGTGGAAGAATTAAAAAGCTATACAATTAAATAACTTTAATGGAGGAAAATTTGAATCCGAATTTATGACATCTTATATACAATACAATATATAAATTCGTATTATACATGAAAGCATATTTGATCAGTCCATAATGAATGATCTTGTGGTATCAAGATCGAGACGTTTACTGATGGCCATAGTCTTCTTCTCCTTAGTCCTAAGTGTACTCAAGCGGTAGCCACAATATATGTGTTGGCGTACCAAAAAAGTTTTCGACAGGAGAAGGGACGTAGCCTCTCTCTATATATAAGACGTGATATAATCCATCCATTATAGAATTAAGTCAAATTATGGGTCTACACTGACTGTCAATCACATTAACTTAAGAGATATTGAGCTATAGGAAGTGATCACAAATAAATCCAAAATATTATCACTTAATGAACCAAGTAATTAATTCTATTAGCAATTGTAAATAACGACAGCCCCTAAAATTCCAATATTTAAATGTTAATGGTGAAAAGGTAATATAAAAAAATGATATAGCATGACACGACTTCTCATTTTCTCATTTTATATAGTTTAGATAAAGTAACATGCAGAACCACAAAAATGACAAAAACAAGTATGATCCTGCAAAAATTGAATAATTACATTGATTAAAGCATTTTCTGCTTTCCTGATCTGAAAGTTGGCTGCAAAGAATTTTGTGAGTGGCAGTTAACGTGTGTCAATTATTCAAGAGATCATCTTGTGCATTGGAGGCACAATTAACATGGCGTAACATAATTATGATGATTTACTAAATCTAAGTTTTGCATAACTAATACATGATTTACATGGTGATATTAAGAATTTGAGGCAGACTTCTTAAATTTAGAGATCAATATGATCTTTTGTGTGTCTTGTTCAATGCAACAGATGTACAAAATAGTTTCACGAAAAATGCAGAATATTGGCTTTTTTTAAGGGTAAATTACGGTTATTCCATGAGATAAAGTTTAATTAAAAAAAATTCTCGCGTATTGTGTAATATAAAAATTCCCCTCAAGTTTGTCACATTCTTACAATTAACCCTTTGCCCCTAAAATGTTCCAATTTTGACCTCGGGGGTTATTTGTAATGTTTATAATATCTTAAAATTTTTTACATTTGGGTGCTAAATATTATATCTTATAAATTATAAAAATGATAATCATATACTTACTACCAAAATAATTGATATAATTTATAATTTTCCCATAAATTGCAATGAATATTGCCATTTTTATATTTATTAATAATTTAATTTCTACAATAACAAATTAAATAAAATTTATAAATATAAAAGTATATTTACACTAATTAAATAAATAAACAATATTTTTATTGCATTAAAATATTGAATTTATAATAGAATATAAACTTTATTAAATTAGAATATCTGATTTATAATACATTATAAATATTAAATTTACTATTATAGAAAATAAATTCATTTAACTAAATATGTAAAATTGACATTATAAAATATTATTATTAAAATTCTATTTCATTTATTTTTATACAATTTAAATTAATAAATATGTAAATAAATTTTTTTTTTTTTTGCATCATTTATTGAAACTTATGGGGAATTAAAATTTTTTATCAATTATTTTGGTAGTAAATATATAATTATCAATTTTATAATTTATAAGATATAACCCAAGTTTTAATATTTATAAGATATTAAAATTACAAATAACATTCATGGGTAAAATTGGAACATTTTAGTTGCAAGGGGCTAATTGTAAGAAGGTGACAAACTTGAGGAGGGTTTTTGTAATACCGAATATGTGAGGGAGGTTTTTGTAATTAGATATAACCTCGAGGGGTATCCGTAATTTACCATTTTTTAATAGATTTATCCTAGTTGGAGAGGCCTTGGGACTTTTAGGGCATATTTGTTTGGCGTTTCCCAAATTTTTTTCGTGTTGGGAAATACCAAACAAACATTTTTTCTACTTTCTGAAATAAATTTTTCGTCCATTAATTTTCTCAAACTACTCCCTCAAAAGCCAAACAAACAACAATTTTTTTTTTATCTCTAAACAAAACCTATACAAATTCTACTTTGATTTAACATAAATAACATATTTCTTACACAATTTATCCAACATAACAAACATGATTTGACATAAAGTCTTACATATCTTGCACTTACAACTTAACTCTTCCAAAAAAACCTACACCTACTTTATTTCTCAAACCACTCTCTCAAAATTAAAACAAACAACATTACATAAATCGATATTATTTCACAAACCTCTTCTACTCTCCCAAACTACTTTCCCAAATGTCAAACAATCATGCCCCTAACTTTTTTTAACTCATTATTTGGACCGCCAAGGCCCAGAAACGGAAAAATGATCCCAGCTCAGCTGAGCCAATTTCAGAAAGGCCAAAATGAGAAATAGAAATTACAAAAAGGCCAAAGCCTTTCTTTTCTCTTTATTTTTAGTATAAAAAATAAAGAAATAACCAAAACCCTTATCTCTAAAACTTAAACACAATTCCTAAATTCAAATTCAAACTCTCTCATCTCTCTCAACTTCTCCATTCCAAATTTTTCCCAAGAATTTCACAAATTAGAGATGGCACATGCAATCAGAGATGATGGGGGATAGGAGGAACGAAGGAGAGTGATCATTCGTTTGATGTAAGTTTCGCCGCTTCTTTTCTTCTCCGATCTGATTTCTGTATTTTTACGCGTTTTTGGCATTTGGTGTTTGGGGTTTCCAAATGCCAAATGCCATGAAGATCTTCATGGCATTTGGCAAATGTCAAACGCCAAATGTCAAGCAAATGTCAAACGCCAAATGTCAAATTGACATTTGGCATTTGACATTTGCCAAATGCCAAATGTCAAAATCAGTGATCTTTTTTTTTTTAAATAATGGCTTTTTGAAATTTTTAAGTTTTTAATGGCCTTTTTGTAAATTAAACTTTCAAATATGGCCTTTTTAAAAATTACCCCAGCTTAAGCGTCTTTTCAGACCTTGTTTAAGGCATTTCTTTCTCCGCGGTGCTAATTTGTATGCCTGGCCCAGTCCAACTCTACCAATTACCAAAATTCAAAGGCCCATTTTAGAACAATGGCCACATCAAATGAAGAACTATTAAAAGGAAAGCCAGAAAAAACTTTCTTATTATCTGCAGATACACTATTTTAAAAATAAAGCTTTGTTTTTGGATCTCTAAAGTGAAAAGTCTTATTTCATTGGTTAAGGTCACCATTACATATCGAATTTTAAATTTAGAAACTAGCAATTCAAGTTGGAAGACCAAATTAAAAGCATTAATATTCCGCTAAATAAAATTGATGTTGTAAGTAGGTAACTGTAATAAATACAATAACTCAAAAGGGCGTGTAATTTTCTAAACATATTATTAATATAATATAATTACATTAGAAATAATTTGAGTATTTACTTTCTTTTTAATATTTTGGAAACTACAACAGATATATTTCCTGCCCTAAAAGTTAAAATCCAAATATTTCCTTAAATATTTTATAATTATTTCCTTAAATATTCTTTTTTTAAATAAACATTTCCTTAAAAATTCAATCTAATTATTCCGGTATTCAACAACCGTGCCTATCTCGCCGACTCACTCTTCCCAGTTCCAGCTTTCCAGTTATTAAACTGTTCAAAGAGAAGAAGAAGAATAAATTAGGTTAATAATGGCGAGTAACAGTGGCGAAGTAGTGTACAAAATCTACAGAGCCCTAACCTACGGATTATCGCCGTTAATACGCCTTCATCTGCGGTGGCGCAAATTTCGCGGCCGCGAACACCCCTTTCGGTGGCCCGAACGCCTCGGTCGCCCCTCCGCTCACCGCCCCACAGGCCACCTTATTTGGTTTCATGCCGTCTCATTAGGTAATTTAACTTTTCAAATTTTGCCATCGACAATCTGTTTTTTTCCCCAATTAATGCAAATGACTCTTAATTAGAGTGAAAAGTAGTTTTGCTTATATGTCCTGACTACTGAACAGGTGAAGGATTAGCGACCATTCCTTTGATAAAGTACTGTTTGGAGAAGAGGCCGGATGTAACTGTTTTGATGACGACTACGACAACGTCAGCATTGTAAGCCCTAAACTTCTCTGCGATAATTATGATTTTGATTTCATTTGAACTTGAATCTTGATGTTTATTGCTTTTTTTGGCTAGCATGGATTGTGTCTTATGATATGTTTTGATATTGAAGCAAAATCTTGTGATGGAATTGTGACTAATTATTAAATGAGTCAATAGCAATTTACCCCCTGTGATATTCATAATATTTAATATACCTCCACGTTATATTAAAAAGAGCATTTTACCCCCTGTAATCTTATAAAAGTTTCACGCCGCCTCCCTGAATTTTTTATGTGGCACTTTATCCCCCCGTGTTATGATAATGTGACAGTTTACCCCATGTGTTATGATAAATGTGTCAATTTACACGTGTTATGATAAATGTGTCAATTTACCCCCTATTTTACAATAACACTTTTCATGCCTACTCTCAATTTCGGCAAGTGAGTTACACTCTCCGGCTGAAGGAGGTAAATCGCTTCTTTAAAACTTTCAAAGGTAGGGTGTAAAGTGCTTTTTTTCAAATCACAGGGGGGTAAATTGAACATTATGCATACCAAAGGGGGGTAAATTAGCATTAGCTCTTTATTAAATATCTAGCACCTATATCCAATTAATTTGTGTTTTATGTTTTTCATGTTGGAGGGGTTTGCTATTCATTATTCTCAATTAATTGTGGTACTGAATGTCTCTGGAAAGTGTTTTATCTATGGACATGCGGTCCTGGGATTTGTGAGAATGAAGATGCGCGGTTGTAGGGATTCACTCAACTTGAATTCTTGAATCAAGAAAGTGACATGTAGAAGGGATAATATCCATGTCCCATAATAGAAGCCAAAAATACACTATCTTATGAAAATGAATCTGAATAGTAAAGGATGGATATACTTTCAGTTTTTCATGATTGTTTTTTCTTGCATTTCAGTTGTGGGGTTAGTGGGAGCCATAAATGCATGATTACCTTAAGTTGATACATTTAGCCAGTGCCTCCTAGTTTTCTGTCATTCTTCATATTATAGGTGCATGAAATTTAAAACCTGTGTTTGATGATTTAACCTTTGAATGTATTTTGCTCTTGAGACCAATTTAAATTATCCACACTAGGTGAAGTCTGTAATCTTCTCCTGCTCCTTGATGTTTATGTTTTTGTAATGTATAACATAAATGTGTAGTTGCTGCTCCCTGGTATCCACTACCTGAGAATAATATGATGTTTTAGGGTCCACTTCTCAGTGATTCAGTGACCAATCCATGGGCTCAATATTTTAGACTGATATTAGGGCTAATTAAGTTGTATAAGCTTAATATTTCAGGTAAGTCATTTGAATAAGTATATTGTTAAAAACCTGAAACTCTGGCTTCGTGATTCATTTGTCTTGTTTAGAAATTACTAAAATTAACTCTACATCTTATAGAGTCATGTTGTTGATAAATTTGATATAAATTGGTGTCCCTTTTATTGAGCCAATATTGAAATCTTCCAGTAAAAACATGTATTTACAGTTGTTTCCCTACTTTTCTCTTCCCAATTGACTTTGGAAATTGACATTTAAAGCCTGCTTTCCGTTTTTGTGTACTTTTTCCATTTCTTTTGCAGTGAAGTAATAAAGAACAAACTTCCTAGTAATGTCATATATCAGGTACTTTAGGTCGTATATTTCAGCATCTTTGGTTCCTTTAAAACTTATTGGAGAATATCGTGCTCTCTACATGAAAAGATTTCCTGCCCTGAATTCAAAAGTTTTTGTCGAGATACAAACATGATTTATTTGAGTATCATCTTTGTTCTTATCTAACACCATATTGGCATACTTCCTTCAGTATTAAAGTCTTACTAGTTTTTTTGTAAATAGATTTTTCTAGGATTTTCTTCTTGATCCTTTTTTATATTAATGTTAATATGAAGGTAGTTTCCTCTGATATTAACTGTATTATGAACCAGTTTGCTCCACTTGACATACCTGCTGCTATGGATGCTTTCCTTCACTATTGGAGGCCAAATGCTGTCATGCTAATGGAAAGTGAGCTGTGGCCAAATCTCGTTATGGGTGCTGCAAGAAATGGTGTAAGCTGTCCCTTCTCATATCTCATTTATTAAGCTAGTATTATTTCTAAGTGATATTAGTCTCTTATTTTGATTTTTTTTTTGTTAAACTTAGCATGAAATTTGATGTTGATTTAAGTTCATGATTAAGTATGATTCTCAGCACTCGAGCAACCTTGTTTTGATCGATTAGCAAACTAGATAAAAATATATGTTGTCTTCGAAATTTGAATGGCTAGAATTTGATTTAGAACTCTTGAGGCGAAATCCTAGACAATTTATTATAAGGGAGACTACCTTTTGAGTTCTACCAAAGAAATATGTTATCCCTAGCACCAATGTTGAGCTTATTAGCCTTATGTCTTTCTTTTAGCCCCTCTCATAAATGCTAGCCTCTGGAGAAAGAAAATATGAAAATTCAAGCTATTTTATTGTTCAATAACAATTTTTTATATGACATTGCCATTGGTTATGAAGAACTTGCTAAAATATTTCTTGAACAATTATTTTCTCTAATTTCTTACTGGTCTAGGCAGCATTTCATTTATCTCGTATCGGTATTCTACTATGTAATTTCATCATTAACTTGTATTTACACTGAGCTTTTCTCTTTTTAGATTGCATTGGTCTTGCTCAATGGTAGGATGTCTGCAAAATCATTTCAAAGTTGGTCTAAACCAGTTTTTCTGCCATTGGTCGCGTTGATGCTATCAAAATTTTCACTTATTCTCCCCTTGGTATATTTCTATATTTTGCCGTGCAATGTTTTAAGTACTTGTTATATCTCTTATTGGCTTCATTCTCTTTGATGTCAAAGAGCACTGTCCAAGGAATTCACTTCCAGCTTTTGCAAGCTCCACCACTTTTCATACGCTATCCTGGGGACCTCAAATGTGGTACGGTCATCTTTTAGAGTTGGTCTATATCTTTAGAAGAAAAATGTAAAATTTTGCAAAATATTCCTAAATTGAGCACATTGGTTCTGTTTCTAATTTTTCTTTAATAACTTAATTCAATTCCTTTTAGTAACATCTATTCTTGATTTTTTCTAAAGTAGGCCAATTAAGTCTTTGTTATTACACATTTCATCGTTAACCACACATTTGATGTATGAGAACGAAATTAATTAATAGGTATGCAATTTTTGTTGGTTTGTTTTCAGCAACCGAGGATTTTGACATTTCTGAAGGAGATAAGAAAAGTCTGGAAGGGTTTCAGGCAAATCTTTTCCATAGAAAAGTATGGATGGCTTCTTCCATACATAAGGGCGAAGAGGAAGGTAAGTGGTTACACATTAGCAAGTAACTTTGCGGTCTTACTTGTAATGTGATCCTATTGGCATGATCTGATATCCTCTTAAGATTTTCCAGAATCCAAATGACATTAGTCGGTCTTGGTTATGTTTTCTTTCCCATTTATCAAATTTATACGAATCATGTACAAAATTGAAGGAAACTGTTACTGGTGTAGAGGGGTTCACTGGAAATTGGTAAAGCATTTTGTTGAGTATGTTCTAGGTATGTAAATTCCCTACTGGAGGGGCATGTTTGTATTATCATGGCGTTCATAACTTTACTTACCAGATTAATATGCTTTGGCAGTGTGCTTTTACACTTTACTAAACTTAACCCAGTTTAATTGTGGTGATGGTACAGCTATTCACATTTACCTACCTCTTGCTGAACTCAATCTTCATATTTTTTGTTTGTGTGAACTGTGAAGATGTGTTTAAGTAGAAAATATAAGAGCTAATCAAGAGCATGGCAGTCTATGATGAGTCTTCACAAGATTTTGTTTGGATTAGCCCAAGGTAAAATAGCCCGTCTTGTTAACTATATGTCATGAAACTATTTTCAGTGTTCATAAGAGCTCACAACATGCTAAAACAGAAGCATCCAGACATAGTCACAATTATTGTTCCACGGAAACCGCACCTAGGTCAAGAAATTGCTCGGGTATGATTTTATTGAATAAGCTAGTTACATCTTTGAGCTTCAAGCAGACATACTATTAAATAGATGTATATGTGTTATAAAATAATGCAAATTTTGGTAGCACAATTAAGCTTTGTGCTTATTGGTCTTGTATGAATTAATCAGTGAAATTTATTGCATGCATGAAGTGTACGTTTCATGCAATTGTCTAACACTGGTTACCTTTCATATCCATGTACCTTTAGACTTCCTCTAAATTCAGGTGAACTTATTGTTTATTCAGCAGGCACCAGGACCGAGATGTCGAACGTAGAGCTTCCAATTGCTGTAGGATTATGATTTCATCCATAGCGTCCACTGATCTGATCCTTATATTATCAGTTTCCTAATAAATTTTGAAGCCATTGCTAAGTTTAAGAAGAAAATATAAAAACAGTAACACTAGTTTTTATAATGATGATTTTAGTAATAGTGGTAATAAGACATAGTTATCAGTATCTTACGATTCACGCTATGGTACATGCGTTACGACACAATACGTAGGCTGCACGATACGAATTGCAAGTTGTATCATGTAATCTCCTGTGTCTTACTGATACGATACATATCTTAAGAATGTGCACAATATATACCCAATTCATATGATACAAATTCTGACTAGGTCACTCCTCTAAACTGGGTCAAATTGGGAAAGTCCAATTGTTTTTCCAAAAAAAAAAAGAGCGAGAGAGACACGATTAGCAGAATCATTCGTCCTTTCTTCGCACCCTTAAGTCCTAAGCAAACCCTAACCCTCATTCACTTGATTTTCTTCAAATTTTTATTGTAAAATCCCAAACTTCAAACCCTAATAACCTAAAATCATGGGTTTGACATGTTTGTGATGTTACTATATGTTGAAAATATGTTTTATGTTACTCCTAACAATTGAGTTATGTATTTACGATTCATGAAATGAATACAAGAGGAAAACGAAACGCGATTCAATAACTATGTTATACGGTTCTTCAATTTTGTGGGCATGTATATTATAATCCATCTAATGGCTCTACAAAAGGCATTGTCTGAGTAAGAACAGTAATTGTTTAGCATTGTATATTTATATATCAATCCTCATAATAGAGTAGGTTGATCTGGCCAAATTTATTTTATAGCTTTGATTTTATTTCCTTATTTTGTATGATAGATTTCAGTACTTAATTTGTGTTGGGGTCATTATTTACTTTTGATTAGTATAAAACAACCTAACAAAATGTTAAATTTGAATGTTTTATTTTACCAAAATTATCAAAGAATTAATTATATAAATCAGCAAAAGTTCAGACAGTGTAGTAAACTAGATAATTAAATTTGGACTGACGATGTATTGTCTTTTCAATGTTTTTATTGACAGTGAATTAGTGATGCGCTTTTCTTCTAATAATGCAGAAATTGCAAGACGAAGGAGTTAGTGTGGCGTTGCGATCTCATAGTCATGAACTCACCCCTGGAACAAATATATGTGTTGTTGACACATTAGGTAATCCTTCATGGTTACAGTTGTTTCCGAATATACGTATTTACTGAATTACCTCAAAGTTGCTAGCTGATGATATTACCTCCACATGACGTATCTGATTTTTGTTAATTTTAGATCTTTCCTGATCCTGGCATTTCCTTTCATATGTTTTATGAACAATTGGTTATTTTGCTTAAAAAGGATATACTTACAATTGCACCTGTAGTCCCTCAACCCATGAAAAATAAGTAAAATATGAATAAAAACATGTGTGTTTAAAGATTTCAGAAAGCATTTGCTCTTGGCGAGGACTTGAGTTAAGCATTTTCAGCTTGGTATCAACGGACTTAATTATATCTTGTCAGCTTTAAGTCCACATTCTGCTTAAGCTTTGTGCAAAGAGTAGGATTTTGTTGAGGTGCATTGTCTAACGGTGAAGCTCAATACATTTGAGAAAGCAACAAAATGATTTTTACTCTGTTAAAGTTCGTGTTTTCTTTTAGTTTGTTTCATGCTGTAAATCTGTTTTAGTGAAATAGGATAAACAACTCAGAAATGTATCAGAATCCTATCTATTAATCTATCTATCCCAAAATGAATGCTCCTAATTACTAAAATAATGTCCTATTAAAATGCATTTTTTTTTACCGAAGATTACCCTCTTACTTGAAAGTAATGATGTGAGTTAAATGCATTTTTTTTATATCAATTAGGTGTATAATTTAGGTATTTATTGCATTATATTACATTTTGTGGCTTATTAATGAAATGTATTACTGAATGCTCTGCATCATCTTCTATTTTACCCTTCCTGGAGGTTCTATTCAATATGTACATTTCATTCAGTTTAGAAATTTACATCATTCACTTTTCCCTATGTCATATCTTGTGTGTGTTCTTCCACTTTCCTTGTTAGTATCAGTCTTTCGTACAGAATTCATTTTCTGAACATTTTAATTGATGATGCCAAATTCATACAGTATCTTGTCTGTATTGTTTCCCCCTCCAACCAACCTTTTAGGATTGGGAGTAAATATTCTCAAACATGTTTGAAGATGTTTTGCATACATTAAATTTGGTTACACTCATTTCACTTTGTTCCGCAGGTGAATTGAGAAACTTATACAGATTAACACCAATAGCTGTAATAGGAGGTTCTTTCTTACTGGGTTCAACAGGTCACAACTTATCAGAAGCTGCTGCAGCTGGCTGTGCAGTTTTGACGGGTCATTTCTCTATGAATTTATCTTTATATGATGTGTAGTTTGTAAGATAAATAGTTCTAAGTTTCTATTATCTGGTTATTTTATCAGGTCATCACATTGGCCACTTTTCACATATGGTGTTAGAGATGCAACGAGTGAACCCTCTTTCAGTTCTGCAGGTATAAGAATCTCTCGAGCTTTTACTGTGGGCATTCTACATTGTAGAAAGCCATGTGAAATCTTATCGTGAAGCTTTGTCTCAAACTTTTATTGGACAATAAACTTTTTAGGAACAAATACAGTCTTCCTCACTCGCACCTATTATCTTTAGCAGGCTTAATAATCAAATTAGCAGATGTAATTGTGGTAAATATGATGAACACTTCTTTTCTTTTTATTGAACACTTCAGGGTGGCACGTAGAAGCAACAATTTAGGCTAAAAAGTGTTGTTTCTCTTTGTAGTCTATTTATTTAACTCAGATTGAGACTTCCATCTCCTGTAATTTTTTCCTTTCTTTATTTCAGATTTCCGGTGAAAAACTTGAAGAAGCTGTTAGTGAGTTCTTTGATAATGTCAAAATTCTGGAAGCACGTCGTGAGGCTGCCAAACAAGCATATCATGCTCTGTCTACTGGAATTGTTGAAAATTTTTGGGTGATGTTGGACTTCCACATATTCAAGAAATTAACAAGGGATGGATTTTGTGAAGCAGAGAATCCAACTATAAAACTGAAGCTTTAAACTATGTCATGTTTACTCCATAATTAAGGTGAACAAATTGCATCAGCTGTCAAATTCTAGTGGAAAGGACTAGTCACCACAATGTGGCGAACCCATGTTCGAATCCCTGCTGGGAGAGGTGCCAACTTAATGTACCCCACCTGCGTCAAATGGATTAAGTCAGGTCAAAGACCTGAATACCTTTTGAGAAACGTAAAAAAACAAATACGGAGCATAATGTTATGTTGTTAAATCTGTTCCTTCCACCCCCTTTTCTTGTTCATACATGCATGAGTAGTACATGCTACTAAGCCTAAGTGCACTTTTGTAGTCCTAAAACGTTTTATTTTGAAATGCTTTGTCCTGCCCTCTTTTCATCTTTAAGCATCAAACTCAAATACATTTAGTCCCACTTTCGTCAATGCTTCTATGTACCTTTTCGGTCAACTTATTTAGAATAACTCTGATGCATTTAGTCCAATGTCTGACAGATTTACATTGCCGAGATCAACATACAAGTTGCTGTTAATCCTGTGGTTCAAATTGGGGGAAGCTTTCGCGCCCAAAAGTATGAAGTCACCTAACCATCTTCCTTAACATGGAAGTTCCCAATTGAACCCTAATACCTTCCCTGAATTATTTCTGTTCAAAACAGTTTTTAAGTTATTGAGAACAATACGTCTGAAACCAAAATCTAACCTCTATAAGTAGTCTTATATGTATACGTAGGTGTTATTTATATTGTTTAGCATACAAACAAATGCTACACCACTATTTGTTTTGCATACATTACAAGATAAAGGCATCTAGAATGTCGCTGAAATCTTCAATATTCGAAGGTTATGTTGTTTTGAGTTAGTTTACATGAGAAATGCCACAAAAAAGTGGGGATGGTTGAATTGACAACTGAAGTATTTGATCAAGATTTGTTGATGTATAAGAACATTGAGAAGCTATATACGGTATGCTACTTGTCTATGGTTAAAATTATTGAGGAGATTAAGAGTGGAGGGGTGGTCTCCATAGGGGAAGATTACGACGTCTTGTACAGTTTGGATTTTTCCCTCCCTTGCCTCTATGAAAGATACATTGGTCTAAGTTTGGCTTCGATTATTGCTGCTACATTGGCATTGCATTGCCTTACTGCAAATTCATTGATGCAGCTGCAAGTTTTTTTGTTTTGGAGGAGCTAGAATTTTTGGTCCTTGTAATTTTCTAGTTTCTGGGTTTGAGTTTTATGTATAATTGTATGGTTGGGATGATCCGGTGTTCTCTAGCCTACTTCTTGAGGAATTTGTTATAATCTAAATTCTAAATTGTGTTGAATTGAGGATGTCAATATTGATCTTGGGTTGGCGAAACCTAGTAAAACAGAACTTCTCTTTTTATTTGTTGTCAAGTTGGTTTGGGTTTTGATTTGAGTGAAATATGGTATAGCTGAAATTATGTCAAATAAATACGCACCTAGAACATATGAATATATCATTTCCTACCTGAAAAAGCGGCTTAGCTTAACCACTCAAATTCATATAAATTCTAATCATATATTAGTCCTTCAATTCTAAATCTTGAAAAAATATGTTAAAAGTTCGCCAGATATATAGATATATAAATTAAAATATTAAGCTTAAATTATTTGTGTAAATATTGGATTTCGCATTTCTTGTAAATTGAAAATGTGCGTGATCAATAACTTGAAATTCATATCATTAACTCACCCATTCCTAAATGTGAGACAACAAAATATTCATGAACCAAACTGACCCGACCACTCACTTTATTGCCACCATAAACATGTCAAGCGGCACGATATACGGCTTTCAGTTAACATGACTGTTGTAAGACAGTAAACGAATTGTCTGAAGCAATTCAAATAAATAAACTTACAACCACAATTACAAGTAAAAGTCGTATAATCTCAAGATGCTATTTATGATACAACAACATTGTACCATACATAAATTTTAACCGATACACCATAATTTAACAAGAAGCGCCTAAGCATCATCAAAGATTTCAAGATAACCACTTTACTAACTAAAAGCTATATAATCATATGTATTGGGAAATTTTTCCCAACTTCTACATATTTTACAAACAGCTCATCGATCTATTGCCAAACAACAGATCACAAATCTAACTAACAGGTCCCGTTTGATCAACTAGTGTACCAACCTGTTCTCCACATAACGCCCTAGAAATGTTCCCAGGCTCGTGAAGATTGAAAAGCACAACTGCCAGAAACAACACACTATCTCTTTAACATAACTGAAAAAAATAAAAATAAAAAAATAACCCACAAGATATAAAGAAAAAAAAACCTGGAATCCCGTTCTCTTCACAGAAAGTCACAGCCATCATGTCCATAGGAGATGCACCTCTAGATGCCAACTCCCTAAACGAAATGTGTTCTGTAGGGATGTTGTTATTTCTAGAGTCGCAAACATAAACACCATCCACATTTGTACCTTTCAGGACAGCATCAGCATGAACTGTAAAAAAATCAAAATGTTGATACATATTCCCTATTTAAATTTGGGAAGAGAATTGAACCTATAGTGCTATTTATGGATTAAGGTCATACTCTCTGATGCTCTAAGAGCTGCTGCTGTATCAGTTGAAAAGAGTGGATTTCCTGTGCCAGCTCCAATACCACCAAAAATTACAACTCTTCCTTTTTCAAGATGGCGAATGGCTCTTTGCCTACTATAAGGCTCAGCAACCTCGGGCATTGAAAATGCACTCTGCACACGTGTCTGCACACCCAGTTTTTCCAGAGCTGACTGCAGCAGTATGGAATTCATCACAGTTGACATCATTCTGATTACAAGTGGAATATCACTCTTCAATCAGTGCATCAATGTGAAAACATGAACCATCAAAGGCTGATGGTATAATTAACTAGAACTCAAGTATGAAAGTGTGGAAGGACTTTCGGTCCTTAGCAGAGGAGGAGGAGGAGAAGGGGGTCCTTTTAGTTATTCATGAATAATTTATTTTATTTTTTCAGGACCGGGCCAAGCAAGGTTAAGCTCATGTCATGTCATGTCATGCCCAGAACTTACTTAGGAATTAGGATCATGAACCCTTCAATAAAACCAAGTACCTGAATAACTCAATAGCCAATTGAACTAGGAAACAAAAGTCATGTACCACAGGTTAAGGTATATGTTATTTCATTTGAGATGCAATTCAGTAAAAACAGTTTTTTTTTTTTTTTTTAGTTAAGAAATCGAACAAAAGTGAATCTGAGTAATGACAATACATCAGGGTTAGGTCATTAAGCCAGCTGATTTTTGGTTTTTTCTTAATATTAACGATCGAATTAAAGGAGCACGTAAAATGAATGAATTAGTCGGGGAGCATCTGACAGAGCTTCCTCAGCGCAATCTCAAATTATCACATCTTAATTCCGAAAGGATAATTTAATCACTAGATAAGTCATCATTGGTGGTGGTGCTGTGGGACCGGGGGGGTGTTATGAAGTCTAATTTAAGAAGCTCAATTATTTGATTATTGGTATCAAAGGCGACAAAAAGAAACTCACCCGATCTGATACGCGGTACATCTATCCAAACCAGTTGTTGTAACCCATGTGTCTCCACAAAAGAAGTTACGGCCACCAACAACTATAGCAACCTAAGGCATCAAACAAAGAAGACCTCATATTCAAGAAATTGAAAGCCATAAGTTTATCGACCTATAAATGAGAAGCTTGTCAGCTAATACCTCAACACCAACACGGCAAGCCATTGAAACTTCTCTTGCAATTAGCATGGCCACCTATGATGTATAAAAGAAAACAAAACTAATCAAACTCAGTCAATAACAGACCATGTCATGAAAAAATAAAGATTTCCAGTACAATATTTTGAATCCCATGATTCATGCGGCACGAGGTTAAATTGGACTTGATTGCATAAAACGAAAATGACAGAATCCGCGTCCAACCTTTGGATCAATGTTGTTCGGAGCAGTTCCAGTTAGCGCAGCTCCACTGATTTTAAACACAACTCTTCTCCACCTAATGGTAGTTGATGGTTTCTTCACAATGTTAATTGCACCACCTGGACTAATTGTCGCTGTTACAGGCCTGTCAAATAATCAAGTCTATCAATAAGGAAAAATAACCATGGATCAAGATGGCCATATATACATTTCCACCGAAAACAAATTTAAAGTTTCTGTGTTGGGTCAATTGCAATGAATTTCGTTTCTGTTCACTATTTTTCTTTAATGTACAAATGTTTATAAAAAATTTCCAAAAAATAATCAAAAAGCCCCTAATATTTAATCAAAATTACCAATAAAATCAAATTTTAATCCACAAAAATGACCAAAATCTTTTTAAAAAATTATACCTCTTGGACTGCCTAGTTGAGTAGGAAGCTCCACCGCCACCGGAGGATTTCTCCTCCTCCGCCGCAGCTTTTGCCGCGAGAGAATTCCCAACTATCTGATCCATTTGCTTGAACCACGGCCAGTGACTCGTCAAAACGCCGCCGTTGCTTAAGCGATGCTTCTCCAACTTATAACGCTTCTTCAAATTATCTACCTTGTTCTTACACTGCTCCACACTCTTGGCCTGCTTCTCGCACCTCTCGCTCACCGTCGCCGCCACTTCCTCCCAATCCCTACCCCTCAAATTCCCCCTATTCAACTGCACAAACTTCTCACTGTACACCTCCAGCAGACACGCAATCGCCGTGTCGCTCCACTCTTCTCTGTCCTTCCTGTAATCTCCGGCGGCGGAGGAGGACGATCTCGTCCTTTTGGACGTGCCGCTGTGAATGTCATCTCGATCGCCTAGACGCTTTAGGATGTTCGGGTCGGGTTCGGAGTCGAACGGATCGGAATCGTGGTCGTATGGATTGATCTGATACGGTGGCGTGTGGGTGGCGGTGGCGGTGGAGGGTTGGGAGGAGTTTGGGTTTTGAGGGTCGTCGAGGAGGGCAAAATCGTCGTCACAAGAGGCCATGGACGGCGTCAAGTTTTGACGGAGACGGACGTGAAGAGAAGACGGTTGGAGGTTGCCGCCGTTAAGGGGGTTGGGGAGGGTGGGTGGATCAATATTGCCTGTGGTTAGGATAGGGTTAGGGGAGAGGCGTTACATTCGTGACGAGTCCGTTAGGTAATGCACGTGGTTAGAGATTCAGATATCACGTGAGTGGGACAGTTTTTACGTCATAAATATTTTATTACTTTTTTTTAGATTTTACTTAGATCCGGTTTTGTAGATCCGACCCATTGTTGTTGTAAGAAGGGGACCAAAAAATGATGGTTTGATATTTACGTATGAGGGATAATCATTAATCAGTGCTCTACAATCAGTGTGATTAATAAGTTCAAATTTACCACCTTATTAACTTCAACTGGGCTGTGTTTACAGGTCCAGAAAAATAGTCGCCTACCAAGAAGTACTTCATTTTCGTTTTCACAATATGATGAGTTTATGTTCGAGTTTTTCCCGCGATAATTGCTAACATAATATGTCCGATCGTCTAATTCAAATTGAAAATTTAAATTTTGTTGGGGGAAAATAGAAAAGAAAAAAAGAATAATCACTTAACCCATGCACTTCTTCTATTAATAAAACATGGTCACATTATATTTTGAGCTATTGCATGAGGACGGGATTTATCTTATGCACTTCGGTGGCTGCAGATTTCCTCGTCAACGAAAGAAAGAGGTTCACAAAAGTTCAATTTTTATGCTCAAAATTCAACGGTTAGTAAGTATTTATACAAAATAAATCAACTATCATATTATTTTAGGTCTTCTAATTCTAATTTGCTTGCATCTTACTGGTTATCCCTCCAGATATCACATGTTCATATTATATTACATCATGCTTAAGATTAATTTAGAATGTCTTAAACAATTATATATTATTTTATGTCCTATAGGGATCGACTTGGTCATTCGAAATTATCGAATTCCTATTGATACTTTTTAATGTAATAAGTAATCACTAATAAAATTGTACTGATGAAAGTAGTTCTAATATGATGGAATTTTAGACTTCGTGCTTTTTTTCTTGAAAGAGATAATTTTTGTTACATACCTATAGACTATTAATTTTCTGTATCTCATTATTCTTTTATCGTGTCCTCTGTGGTATTTTTTTATTTTTTTTATAGATGATGGATGATGGGCTTAAGGCTAAATCCAAACAACATCCACCAAAATCCCATTATTACAATATGATCCTTTATAGCACCCAATGGCCAGAACCTGTTCATCCTGAAATTGTTTTCAAAGATTTATTATAATAAGTGATCATACACTGTCCAACACACAAAAAAGAAGCTTCTACTATTATTGGGAAATAATGTGCCTATCCCGGTGGATTCAATCCATTGGGGTACTGGATGGGCGACAAGTGTGTATGAGAGGATAATTTTTGTCCTCTTATGTACATGTGTTTATCATCCAACCCCTATGGATATAATCCACCGGTGTAGGATGAATGTAACCCTATTATTGAAGAGTCAAATGTCATGAATTGTATTGATTCGATCGTTTTTGTTTTGTTTTAACTACAAACGCCATGTCACCCTCTTATTCTATTTACACATTTTGTATCAAATTATATGTGAATAACGCACTTGATACCATAATTTAATGAATATTGACATATTTTAGTTTTTTGTCAAATATTTGAATCCATTTAACTTAAGAGCTAATGTGCCAATCATTTTTTATACTTATAATGTTTAATTTACCTTCATATGATTTGAAAAAAAAACACTTTACTCCATATATATGAAGATTTTAAATGAGCAATTGACCTCATTCAACTGGAGAGTGAAACTCACTCGCCGAAATTGAGAGTAACTATGAAATGTAATTTTGTAACATAGTGGGGGTAAAGTGCTAGTGTCACATTTATCATAATACAGACGGGTAAAGTACCACATTTATCGTAACACTAGGTGTAAGCTGCCACAAATAAGAGGGGTAGTTTTGTCAGTTTGTATAACTTTTAAGTTTAGAAATGTCTAGGGACAATGTGAAACTTTTATAAAATCATAGGGGATAAAACATTGTTTAACAGATCGCAGAGAGTAAAATGAACATTACGCATATCACATGAGGGTAAAATGCCATTAAATTTTAAACTCAATGTCAAATTGAAGAATAATTATAATTTTAATTGCTACCAACAATGCATCTTTAAAATGCTTACGAATCGAACATGATTTAATAATCACAAATTAATGATTTAAATATTTGACTATAAAATTAAGTATGTCTTTGTGAAATTAAAAAAAAAAAAAATCTAGATTGAACCATAAACTTACATTTTCATGTACAAACCTAGGATGTAAGAAAGTGCATTTGATGTTGTACAATAATATACTCCAATCAATGCTAAGTGTTGTAAAATCTTTGAGGGAGGATGGAGCAGCTTGGTGTTGTAAGTTCCATGGTAGTAGGCTCCCTTGGGGGCCAGGAGTATAAAGAGTGAACAAACCCTGACCAACTCAGGCACATCCCGCGATTTACTTCCGCACATTGCTGAGAGGCCAGTGATGGGTGGTCCAGGACTTAACCTGGGTTAACAAAAAAAAAAAAAAAGAAATGTCTTTCTTGGGGCACAAGAAGGTATCTTTCACTTTCAACAGAACATGCCGTTCTTGAGGGGCCTACAAATCAAAACACGTGTTCATGTCCTTAGGACAATTGCTGCTTAGTGCTTTTACTAATCTCCGGACAGCGTCAACTCCACGCGGGCTGCATCAATGTTTTAGCACACGTTTTAAATTACATACTGTAAATAAATGGTAAAATTTCATCAGTAATGGCATGGGTAGGAGTTTTTTTAATCAGTTTTTGATAATTGGAGTTTTCTATAATCAATCAATCAAATATAAATTACAAAATTATGAAAAAGAGGGTCAAAATCTACTGTTTAGCTCAATGCATGTGAAATTGATTATATTCATGTCACTCAGTGTCAAATTTATTACAATATTTTATTTAAAGCAAAATTTTAATACTTCCTTTGTTCGTATTTTTTTGTTCACACTTCATATAATTTCTAATGTTGAGTTTTAGGTAAGAATTAGAAAGCAAAAATCTTTCAATTTTTCCATTAACGAAGTTTTGCTCCCCAATTCATATGTAAAATTATCGAATCATTGAATTTTACTTACGTTTAACTCAATAAAACTATTTAAATTCAATAAATAATCAAATATACGATAAAAAAATTAAAATAAATTTGAATGATATGTTATTGGACTTAACTCATTTGGCTTATTTTGTAAATATAAATTTCTCCTAATCGTAGTTTTAAGAAGAATTATGGTAAACTATTGATTGAATCATTTGTCAATTCAACACATTCTGACTAATTGTGTAATAAAAAAAACTATAATTATGTATAATACTATGAATAATATATTATTATAAAAAGTTTCTCATATATATTATGTTCTGAATTTCGTTAGGGCTGGAAATCAAATCAAGCTACTTGATACTCCGAATCTAACTCGTTTGAGCGCGGTTCATCATACGAATCAAACAAGTTTGACCAAGATTTCTCGTTTGATAACTTTTGAAGCTCGGTTCAAGCTCGACTCGATAAACTAAAAAAAACTGTAAAAGTATTAGATTACTCAATACTCGGCTCATGTTTGATAAAAGCTCATTTGAGCTCGGGTTCGTTAAGAAATTAAACCAAGCTCAAACACAATTTCAGACTCGATACAAAATTCAAACCAAACTTAAATAACATGTCGTTTAATATAACTCAACTTATTTACACCCCTAGTCACGCATTCACATGAAAAAATATTCGACTATTCGAATTCGATTCATAATTGATAATTCCATTTACTTTTACCTTTTCCACATTGAATTATTTCACAAGGAGTAGGAGTATTATTTTCACCCATCCGGTTACTTATTTTATTTACCGCGGTTTCAATAAAAAAAACATAAAAGATATTTCTTGGGGAGAAAGAAATTGTCGAGCCCACGCCCTCACCTGTTCACATCAAAGACCTAACCAGAAAGCAAAAAATAAAATTTACTCCTAATACTAAATAAAACTGTTCATCTTTCTTCTCCTTTGCTAGCAACTTTCAATTTCTGCGTAACTCTTAATCGAGAAAAAATGCATTCAAATCACTTGCTACTTGAAGAGCCAATCCGGATGGCCTCCATTTTGGAGCCATCCAAAGCTGTAAGTCAATATTCATTTAATTTTTCTGTACTCGTACAGATCTATGTTTGTATTGATGATTTGGATTTCGGTGAGTAATCTGGTGTGCGCGGGTGCAGAGTTTCTCCGCAATGACGAAGATCGTGGGGACGCTAGGTCCAAGCTCTCGATCCGTCGAGGTTATTTCCGCTTGCCTTAAAGCTGGATTGTCCGGTAATTTAATTAATTTCCTTAATTGTTTTAGTTTGTTTTGATATTATTAGTTCTTATGTTACGTGATTTAATCGTTTTTAATTGAACGGTGCAGTTGCGAGATTCGATTTTTCATGGCGTGATGCGGAGTTTCATCAGGAGACTTTGGAGAATTTGAAGACTGCTATTAAGAGTACCAAGAAACTCTGTTCCGTATGTGTGTTAATTCATTTATTCAGCTTTTGACCTTTTTTTGGTCTTCAATGTGTTAATGATGCTTGTTTCTTTTTGACATTTTTCAGGTTATGTTAGATACTGTGGGCCCTGAGTTACAAGTTGTTAACAAAACTGAGAAAGCTATAACACTTAAGGCAGATGACAAGGTTATTCTGATCCCTGATAAAGGTCAAGAAGCATCATCTGAAATTCTGCCAATCAATTTCGCTGGACTTGCAAAGGTTGGAATTCGATTACCATTCACTTCTGATCTTTCTGTTTTTTTTAAACAAAAGAATTGTGAACAAGTTAATTAACATGTGCTTTCTGAGAAGAAAAGTTAGGTAGCTTTTGGAAATGTCAAGAGACATAAGAGTACATCAATTTTGTAGCTGCAGAGTAGATGTAATTCCTTAGTACTGTTTAATTGTGTTTATATATTTGCAGGCTGTGAAGAAGGGAGATACCATTTTTATTGGCCAATACCTCTTCACAGGAAGTGAAATCACTTCTGTTTGGTTGGAGGTATGCCGTGGAGTTCCGAATTCAATAAGTTTGGTTATTACCATTTTTTAGTTCTTTCCGTTTTTTTTTTAAATTCTTGCATCGGCTTCTGACCATTTTCTCTTGTATATCTGTGAACGTTACCGACTAGAAGACAGATTCTCTATTTTTTCCTTTAGTTGTAATTAAAAAAATGTTACTTGTTTTACGTGTTGCACTACTTGAACTATGCGATTTGGTTCGTCAATATTTTCTTGTTATTATTCTGGTACCTCCTACCTCATTTTGGTATTCTTGGAACATTTCCTTGGTCAGATAGAAAAATAACTGATGAGTACATAATTTCTAGGCTTTTACCTTAGGTTGTAAATAAACTATCAGCTTTTTTGAGTTCATTATTTATTGAAAGTGTTGCTTTGGTTGCGCAGGTGGATGAAGTCAAAGATGATGATGTAGTTTGTTTCATCAAGAATTCTGCAACCTTGGCTGGATCATTATTTACATTACATGCTTCTCAAATCCGTATTGATCTACCTACTCTGTCTGCTAAAGACAAAGAGGTTAGTAGTAGTAAAATATTTCTTGTGCTCTTTTAATTCTTCTTATGATGGTGATTTTTGATGGGCTTATTGGTTATTTGGCAGTATACAGTCATTCTTGATCTGTCTTATCTGAGTTTCATAGTTCAGTTTTAATTGTATAAACTTGTAGATTTAAAGAACAAGTTAGAAAGAACTATCTGAAACTTGATGTACGATGATAAGTGATTCTTCACATGAAATAGACTAAATATTAGGATTAAATTTTTTTAATCTTCTGGTGATTGCCATGACGCACTATTAAGCCGTACAACTCAGGTGACAAACTTTAGTGTATAAGCATAATAGGTATTGACATAAGGTTTTTCACTGGCTACTTAAAAGTGTACACAACAATTTTCTGTCCTTCCTTTCCGTTTATTTGCACAATTATATATTCTTTAGGTTGTTTTAACTGATAATCCTAGTTTTGCTTCAGGTTATCGCCTCATGGGGTGTCAAGAATAAAATTGATTTCCTGTCATTGTCTTATACACGTCATGCGGAGGATGTCCGTGAGGTAAAGTGATGAAGGGGAAAAAAAGGCATCTCAGTTTCTTTATAATGTGAATGTGCACCTTTTGGTTCCCCAATCATCTAGAACTTAGGTCTGATGATTTTTTTCCGAATGCAGGCCCGTGACTATCTCTCTAAGCTTGGTGATCTAAGTTCGACTCAGATATTTGCCAAAATTGAAAATGTGGAGGTGAATTTCAGAGGCTACTTGTAGACTGTGTATGGTGTACATGAGTTACTCCGCAAAGTACAATAGCTTACTTCCTTTTTTCCCATATTTTGCAGGGTTTAACCCATTTCGATGAGATCCTACAGGAGGCAGATGGCATCATCCTTTCTCGTGGAAATCTCGGCATTGATCTCCCACCGGAGAAGGTATTGCTAAACCAAATGTATCTTTTAGTCTACACAACTGAGTAAACCTAGACAATATTTTCTTCATGTTTACATGTCAATTGTTGTGTCGATTCTCCATATACTGATATTTAAATTTTGTGAAATAATTTTATCTAAAGTAGTTTTTTTAATCCTAGTTTCCTGGGAATGCTTGCATGTGAATGCCCTGCCTGTTTACTTTGCTATGAACTTCTCTATTTTCTCTCTCATTTTATAATGTTTTCCCTGGCTTCATTATTGTTAAATCCGACCTAAATTACTGCTTCTCTTTTAGCTGTTTGGATTTTACAATTTTCTTGTGCTGCCACTTTTGTCATTCTATTGCCTCTTTGGAATAATTTTACAGCTTTCTGTATATGCAGGTGTTCTTTTTTCAGAAGTCAGCTGTTTACAAATGTAACATGGCAGGGAAGCCAGCAGTGGTAACTCGTGTCGTTGATAGCATGACTGACAATCTCAGGCCTACTCGTGCTGAGGCAACCGATGTTGCTAATGCCGTTTTGGATGGTCAGTCATTGTCCTAAATTCTCAATGGAAATGTTATGTATAGATGCCTATTAGTACTAGTTTATATCAGTAGAGCCCTAAACCACTTGATGTATCATAGAACTTTCCTTCCAGTATTAGTTTGATGGCTTAGTTTTGTATTCTAATCCTCTAGTTTCTTCATATATGTTCATTCTTCAGTCCATGCTTTTATGCATTATAATATAATTGAACCCACCATCCCACTGAACGAGGGTGATACTCTCAATGATTATGTTTCAGGATGTGATGCTATTCTTCTCGGAGCGGAGACTTTACGTGGATTATACCCTGTTGAAACTATTTCTATTGTTGGGAAAATTTGTGCTGAGGTAAGAACGTAAAGTTTTCTGTTGCTACAATGAACAAAGATAGTATCGTGACGAAGGTCATTTTTAACTCAAGCTTGTTTTATTGGTTTCGTAATACTTGCAGGCAGAGAAGGTTTTCCATCAAGACCAATATTTCAAGAGGACTGTGAAATTTGTAGGCGAGCCAATGACACACTTGGAATCTATTGCTTCCTCTGCGGTATGTTGCAAGGAAAAAACATAATTTGAATGATTAGAAAAAGAAAAGGCCAAACAAAGAAAATAATTAATTCGATGATAAATTTTCATCTTTAGGTTCGGGCAGCTCTTAAAGTGAAGGCCTCTGTTATCATATGTTTTACCTCATCCGGAAGGGCTGCAAGGTATAATAATAATACTGTTCTTAAATGTGTCTGTTCTTGAACATATTGGTTATGTATTTGAATTTTCTGATTGTACCTTGATTTCAATCATTGTGCTGCTAAACGCAGATTAATAGCGAAGTATAGGCCAACGATGCCTGTTTTATCCGTTGTCATCCCTCGGCTCAGGACAAATCAATTGAAGTGGAGCTTTAGTGGTGCATTTGAGGTATCCACTCTCTCTAACCAAGATCATATTCTACTAACTAAAAAAATTCATGTGCTTATTTCAGAGAATATAATTAACAAATTTTAAACTGATGGATTATTTGTGCATGTTCAGGCAAGGCAATCACTTATAGTACGAGGTCTTTTCCCCTTGCTTGCTGATCCTAGACATCCAGTAAGTTCATTTTACTTGCGATTGTGTTTGCGTACTTTGCCATATATGCACTTTGAATTCAAGTAATATACTGTGAAATTTATGCATCACACATGTAACTTTCTTCAATATTTTACAGGCCGAGTCCACGAATGCAACTAATGAATCAGTTCTAAAGGTTGCACTTGATCATGGAAAAGCATCGGGACTCATCAAGTCACACGATCGAGTTGTGGTTTGCCAGAAAGTCGGAGATGCATCTGTAGTAAAGATTATTGAGCTTGAAGATTAAAATGCCTAGGCCTATATTTTTTTTAGTTATATTACATGTATTACCATTGTTCTTGATGTGTGAAAAACATTCATAATCTGCCACTACCCCCATGCATTTAAATGGTGATTCTTTTATGGCAATACTTTTGAATCAAAAACATTTTATGCAATTCCCATTTGGGAATGCTGTTGTGCTTTCTGTTGGCAGAAATGGAGATACAGTTATGTAATTTTGAAAGTTGAAGTGGAAATGTTTCTGTAGGACCTTGATATTTTTGGTGTTTACTTTACTCGAGATCACTTGTGATGCTTTGAAGTTTCCAACACACTATTTCTATCTCAGAAATTTTTGAGGACTTAACTTTAGTTTTAGGTACAGGTACTTCGCTGAAGTTTTGTCATCATCAAAAAGGGGGAAATTGTTGGATGAAGACTTAGAAGTGAAGGGAGGTTTTGATGATTTCCAAAAGTCATCAGCTAAGTAATGGAAGCTTAGTAACCTCTGGGAAATTCAATCTGAGAAGACAAGTAAAATCAGAAGGGTTGAATTTTGGTCCAAAAGACTACTGATCTGATGCTGAGTTCGGAATCAGACTGGTGGAATTTAAGGAGGTGAACACATAGAAGTTTATGACATGACAGCATTATGGCAACCTATCTTTTTATTTGAGGCTATTTTTGGTCCAAACTAGTCTGGTTGCAGGTAGATTATATTTTTGCTCCAAACCGGTCTGTTAATGGTGATTAAATTATTTTTAATTATACTTATCTTCAGAATGAAAATGAAAGACAAATATAAGATCCAGCATAATATATTAATTTGTGAGAGTGCGATCAAACTAGTTAGATTAATTTCATCTTGATTTCAATAAAATGGTAAATATGTACTAATTAGATTGGTTATTTAACTTCAGGAATATAATATAGTATTAAAACATACTAAAATGTAACTGAGTATCAAAAAGCGCCCATGGCCTAATGGATAAGGCGTCTGACTTCTAATCAGGCGATTGTGGGTTCGAGTCCCACTGGGCGTGCAATTTTTTTTTTTAAAATCTACCGAAAATTCTAGTAAAAAAAGATTAAACAGATAACGGTAAAATTTAATACATCCTTTTTTCTTTCATCTTACGAAGTGGTAAGATGCACACTATTCAAAGCAAAGGTGTGACTCTGATGTTACTTACACCCTGACCCATGCTAATACCTTCACCAGGAGACAACTTTTGTCGGCACTAATATGTTCATTTTCTTTACAAATTAGTTACTATTTATGTCATCCGTATTTAGCCACAAATCTTAGTTCGAGTTAGATGTATAAAGAGCATTTCTACAGGTCATTTTTTTAGCTTCTACAATAGCTAAAAACAAAAATATACATAATTAAATCAATTTTTTGTTCTCCACCAATGTCTTATATTTATATAAGACTATGTATAATACAAATTTGGACTTTTATATATGGATGTCCATGTATATTTATACAAGACATTCATGTCAGCAAAGTTATCTCTCAACTATAGTTTATTAAATTGAGTTGAATTAAATTTTTATTTGAATTAAATAGTTTATTAAATCGTTATTTAAAGCCATTTATTTCAATTTTCTATTAATTTATTATATTTAAATAAAAAAATTAAAATATGTATTTATTACTTATATTTTACATGTAAATGTAATACAATATTATTTATAATGTCATTTATAATTTAATATTGAAAAAAGAATAAAATATAATAATTCTAAAAGTTTTAGATGATGACTGCTGGATTGGATAGTTAAAACTGAGTAGCTAAATAACTGTTCACCATGTATAATTTAATATAGATAATACTGTTGAAGATGCTGAGAAGACATGAATAATCTTGAAGATAAACATGGAGAAGAAAAAAGAAAAAAGAAAAAACACTGGAATTAAACTTTGGATGTGAATTTACAAACAGTTATCTGAATTCTTGAATACAGCTAAATGAAGGCCACTCTGTTCATATAAGCAAGGGCCCAACTAACTGAAACCTAACAAAAGCGTGACAAAAGCGGAGAAACAAATAAAAGGAAAACAATAATAAAACTAAATTGCATATAACGTGGTTAGGATAAAAACACGTCTCTATCCTTCAATTGATTCACGTCTTCTATCCTCCTTTCCTTCAATTGATTGCAAACGGTCGTTTGCTTCATTTTCAATTTCTGCTTCTTCATGCTTGTTTTCAATCTCCATTAATCTTTCTATTAAGATCAATTTCCAATGAAAAGCTATTAAATATTACTAATTTAAACCACTACATATTCCTAGTACCTAACTGTAAAATTAGTTCATCCAGTAAAAAACGAAGAAGGTTCGCTCCTCTTGTTGTTCGACTGCTGTTGAAAATGGTCAAGCAAATCAAGTTCCTTTTGGCGTAAAAGAAGAACCATTCTCTCATTCTCCAACTTCAATTTCTCATTCGCAAGCTTTTCCCTTTCCATTTCTCTTTCCTTTTTAGTACTAAACTTTAACCATTTCAACCTCTGTTTTTCAAGCTCAAACGCTTGTGACTGAATCCCAACTCTTTCTTCTTCCAATCCCATCAACTTCGTTTTCATCCATTGCCTCTTCTCAATTGCACTTTTGGTCCCATCCCCCATCAAATTCATCAATTCACCATCGAATTTCTGAATCAACCCCGAATTCGATGTACTAATACTACCCCTTTTCACCCTCTTTCTCGACGTTCTTTCATCAATGGACTCATTTCCACTATGATCTTCATCGTCATCATTATCCTCGTCTTCATCATTGTCATCGTCATTGTCTGAATCACTCGTAGGTTTTGCGGGTTGAGGTTCCGGTGGCGAAAGCTGAGCACCACCACTAGCGCCGCCGCCACTAGGGCCACCACCGTGGCCGCAGCTATTATGATAAGCGCACATTTCGCGGAAAAACAAATGCTTAGAGTTGAGCAATTTCTTCACTTCTTCCTTCATTTTAGGTGTTATGTGATCCATTGATTCAAGCAAGCTTTGATTCTCAACCACTTTACAAGCCGTCCCTTTACCAAGAATATCATTTACCCTTTTGTACCTTTTGTTCAAATCATTAAACTTATCTTCACATTGCTGTGGTGAAACATAGAATCCCCTCTCCATCATAGCTTTAGACACGGATTTCCATTTCCCCTTTTTCTGTAAAACACCACCACTCTTCTTCTTGTTATGAGATGGATCATTATTATTACCTTCGGACCCAACTTCATCACCAATATAAAACACAACCATGATTAGCAATCTAACCATGTTGTCTGTCCATTTCATTCTGTGCCATGGAGATGTTTTTTTGTTGTTGTTACCATCATCGGTACTGTTTTCAGCTGTGAAACCAGGCTCATCTTCATCACTTAGAGTTAGGCTTTGGTTCTTGGATTTGGGGGCAAAAGGGTAATCTTGTTTTAAAGATTGTTGAGTTTGTGGGTGTGGGTGGTAATTATCAGTCTCAAGATGGGCAAAAGCTACCATGGGGTGATGTGGGTGTTGTTGAGGGATTTGGTGAGGGGGTTGGGGTATGTGGTGGTGGAGTGACATTTCTAACCCTAACATTCCGGGTTGCACATTTGAATATATGCCACCGGACATAGCATTTGAATCCATTAAAATATATCACCAAGGAAAAAAAAAACCAACTCGAAAAATGTTACAAGATGCTATTTTTCGTAGAAATTAAGAACAAAATCAAATGAATCAAACAAGAACTAGTGAAAACTTCTTCCTCATGGAAATAGAAATCCCAAATTAAAAAAAAAAAAAAAGGGGGAGGAGGAAAATGGCAGAAAACTGAGAAAGGTTATTGATTTTGACCTCAATTGAAAAGCCCAGCAGTTTTTAAAGCATGATAAACCCAAAACCCAGAAGCTAAAAAGCAAAAGAAGAAAATTGAAGAGATAATAATTGCAATTGAGGGTCAAATTGGGTTTGATGATAGGTACAAAGTGGTGGAAAAAAATTAAAATGTGGGTTTATACAGAGATAGGAGATGAGAAAACCGGTTTTAAATTTGGGGAGTTGTTGGTTTTCTGATAGAAAAAAACTGGTGAAGAATGCCCATGGTTTTGCTTTTTTTCTTTTTTCAGTGGGACAAAGATATTTTTGCTTTGTGGGCGAGAAAGAGAGAGAGAGTCCACAGAATTGTAGAACCAAAAATATATCATCTACGTTCAATGCTCTGTTTCGATTAAGACGTGGAGACTTTTGGGTCCCACAAGATTGAAGATTCGATGTGGGACCTTCAAGGACAGATTGCACGGTTAGTCACTTGCTGTACGCTGCATGGAAAGGTTGGGCTTTTTTTCTGAATGGGCCCAAAATAGTCTTGTTCCTCAATGAAATAAATTTTCGAGTTAATGTCTTCAATTTAAATAATAAATTTTGTTGGGTATTTGGCATTTTTGCACCTTGGAATTATAAGGTTTTAACACTTTGCATCCTGATTTAAAAGTTTTGATACTTTGCATTCTCGAAATATAATTTATTTGGCACTTTGCACCCTAGTGTGTGTTTTGGTGAGAAAATTCATTGGTGGAACTCATGGAAGGGTAGAATAGTCCTTTTTATTTTTTTTTCTCACTTTGCACCCTGGCAATATAGATCAGACACCCTAAAAATATAGAATATTGGCTTTTTGCATCCTAAAATTATAAATATTGGCGCTTTTCACCCCGATTTAAAATTTTTGGCACTCTGCACCCTAAAAATGTAAATTGTATGGCATTTTGCACCCTAATGTGTTTTTCTTAAAAAAAAACTCGTGAATGTCGTCGATGTAGAGATAAAATGGTCATTTCTATGCACAACAATCATATACATGTTATTCTTAATTTATTTTACTTTATAATAACTTAGTTTAACATTTTCTCTCAGTAAAATTTAGATTAAAAAAAAAAGACATTGTCTTCATTTTATTTTCACGTATATATCCTCTAGATTATTTACTTTATATCTAAAATACACGTTTACAAATCTAACATGTTATTATATTGAATGTTATTTACATTATTTAGATTATCATATTAAGTCGAGGTTGAAAATATCAAAAATATAATTTTGTGGGTACAAAGTGCCAATATTCTATATTTTCAGGGTACAAAGTGTCAAAATCTACACTTTTAGGGTGAAAAGTGCCAAAATTATTCGAAAATGACTATTCTATCCTTCCATCAATGAATAATTTTTTTCAAAACACACATTAGGGTGCAAAGTGCCAACTAATTTGTATTTCCAGGGTGCAAAGTGCCAAAACTTTTACGTTAGGGTGAAAGTGTCAAAACCCTCTAATTTTAGGGTGCAAAGTGCCAAAAGCCCAATTTTGTTTGTAACTTCGAATACTTAAGTTGCATTTTAATTATTTCTCCCAAAAAAAAAATTACAATTTGATGGCTTTGTATATAGGCCAAAATTTGAGTTATTATCATGATCGATGCGTACATTATATGTAAGTGACGTAATAAAATATTTCAGTTAAATACGTGACGGACGTATAAAATTAAATTGATAAATCTTAACTGAAAAACTTCAAAGTACAAGATCACAGGAAAATAAATATTGCTTTAAAAAAATGTTCATATAATGGGCCAGATATTTATCCACATTTAGTCCAATATGATCTAATATGGTGGCTGATTAAGAACTGAATTGGATCATATAAATTTAAATAACTGTGATTTATTTCCTTTTTTTTTAATTTATTCTTCTGATTTGTTTACTTTGATCTAATTAAAATAGTTTAGCTTTGAAAATTTTAGACCTCCATCTTAATCTACATACTCAAAGTCTCAAACACGCTCCCACGTGTGACATTTTCAAATTATAATTGAAAACAATTAGTGAACTTCTTAGGTCTAAACTAAAAATCAATTGGACACATGGTCTGGTAATGGAAGACATTACATTTTATAATATACTGAATTGTTCAAATTATCATTTGGAGAGATTTTCACGCAATGAGACATCTATATAAAAGAAAGTTATATTAAAAAAAAAAAATACCTTTGAAAAAGATGGTTGAGAATTGTTCAACTTTAGTGTATGTATTTCTCGTCAATGAAATGATTAATTGTATAATTTTGTAAGTATAAATGTGAAGTTGAGAATTGTTTAATTTTACTTGTATTTATTTTCTCGAAATTTTAACATAATATATACAAGAATAAATTAACTAAATATGGTCACACTCAATTATTGAAAAATTAAAATATACTATAAAATATAATCGTTATATGATTGACTAAAACTTAATAAAAGTTTCATTGGTTGTTTGTGCTCAAATAAGTTATAAATTAATAAATTCCGTTTTTTTTTTAAGTGTAGACTAGATTGATAACTTGAGTAGATGTTCAAAGTTCGATTGAAAAGGCAATCTTAATACGAGGAAGAAATTCGAATTCCTCATTGAAAAATTGCTTAAACTTGTTATAAGTTTTTTAAGATAATAAGACCTATTTACTAAGCTGCATTTTAAATTGCACGAAACACTATATTTGTAGAGTAACCTTTATATTGAATGGGGATACAATTCTTAATAAAATGCATGCATGGTACACCTTATGGAATGAAAAGAAAAATAGTATGAAATTACACTATCAAATCCTTTTTTAAAACCAAATCGAGTTAAGTTATTTTGGCAATAAACACTTTAATTTTATAAGCTTTATTTCAATATCAGAATACACAAGTATGAAATTATATACTTTCAAATCCTTTTTGAAAACCGTCATATATATATCGAGTTAAGTTATTTTGGCAATAAACACTATAATTATATAAGCTTTATTTCAAAATCAGAATACACAAGTATGAAATTATATACTATCAAATCCTTTTTGAAAACCGTCATATATATATCGAGTTAAGTTATTTTTAGGGCTGTCAATGGGCCGGACTCGGACCGGATCAAGGCAGATCCTAATCGGACTTAGATCCTGATCCGAGTCCGATTTCCATTTCTTCTATCCGGATCCGAGCGGATCTTGAATATTAGCAACCGGATCCGAATCTAGTGGATATCCCGGATCCGGATAAATTATCCGGATCCGTTTAACACATTTAACAATAATTTTTTTCCCGTTTTCCTCCAAATCTCTTGCAGATTCCACAATCATGAATAAAAAATATGATATTTTACTTATTTCATCGAAACTATTGCCTGAAAATTGTTGATGATGGAATATGGTGGACAAATATAAGTGATTAAAATTAGAACAAAAGGAATAAACAAAAATATAAATAAAAAAGATATAAACTGGGACTAAGAAGAAGAAAACTCAATATTGAGAAATGGAAGAAAAGACAAAAATTGAAGGATGAATAGTTAGGGTTTTGATTTTTCTTATTAAATAGCATAAACTAATATGTTGTAGGTCCAATTAGTTATCAAGCCAGTCTAACAACATCTCTCGTGCATTTCTTTTTAAGATTATTTTTAATATAATAAAAGATTTTAGTGGAACATATATAGTTTTATTTTTATTTTGATTTAAATACATAATATATAAACAACATATAGTAATATATATCGGATATGATTGTAACCAAAATATATATATATATATATATATATATATATATATATATATATATATATATATATATATATATATATCGGATATGGATATGTAACGGATCGGATCAGCCTAGATCCATATTCGCTGCATATAATTCGGATTACGAATCTTCTTAATCGGATTAGGTCCATCGGATCACTAGTCGGATAATTATCCTAATAAATCGGATCGGATCCGGATTGAAATCCGCCCCATTGACAGCCCTAGTTATTTTGACAATAAACACTATAATTTTATAAGCTTTATCTCAAAAACCAGATTACACAAGGAGTACAAAACATGAGAAGGTGATCCACAAATAGCAAAAAAGATATGGATTTGTCTAATTTCGTTTTCCTACAAGAAAAACATGTCTTTAATTATTTCTTTTATAACACATTTTTTATGTCGAGAGAAGAAGTAAAGCATCCTAAGAAATTCTAATTTTTTTTTTTTGTTAGACTACAAAATGCCTTTTCAAAATCGTCCTGTTTGAGAAATTTCGTTTTGAAAAGATTCCTACATGCAAACGGGTCCACTTAAACTCATCATCCATTTTCACGTCTTCTTTTTAGGGCATTCTCAATGCAAAATAGCATCTATATCCCTCTTTCTATTGTCTAGTTTTCCTTTCCTTTTTTATACCTTTCAATCTTTTAGACCATCTCCAACAGTCCGTTTAAATTCAGGCCTCTTATCTTAAAATTTAAGTGGTGAACAGTGTTATACATTCCCACTTTTTACTCTGCACTCCAACAGCTAGTTTATATTTTAAGAGTTCACTTTTAAACAATCACATCACATCACTCCAACAACTCATTTATATTTTAACAAACTACTTTTAATTTTTATTAATATATAAATAATAATGATATATATATTTAATATATAATAATTTGAAAAATTAAAAAATTATTATCTCATAAATTTTGATATATAATCGTACTCTACATTTTGGGGATTCGTGCAATTTTTGAATTTGAGCTCCAACGGCTATATTCCTAACGGCTATATTCTCAACGACTATATTCCCAACGGCTATATTTTTTTCTATAAAAATGTGCTCATTTGCTATCTAATTGCAACATATTTCAGCTCATTTGCTCTCTCATTTTAACATCTCTGAAATTTATTTCTATTTTAACACTCTTAATGGCTAATCCCTTTAACCCTTTCACTAATGTTATGTACCAAGATTTTTTGGATGAGTCATCAAGCAACTACGAACAACACCTAATTATGGCTATAGCAGCAGAAGAAGAAAATGCAACACAAACACGTCGTGGTGGGTCTACTCCTGGTCATGAAGTTATCCACCGCAACAGAGCTCTTGGTCATTCCCAAATTTGGAGAGATTATTTTGCCTCAGATCCGACGTATTCTGATACAATGTTCCGACTCCAATGATGAATATGTGCGAATCGGAGAAAGCACTGTGATGGAGTCACTTCGAAGGTTTGTGAAGGCCGTGAATGAAGTTTTTGGTGACCAATATAGAAGGTCACCAAATAGTGAAGACATCCGTCAGTTACTAGCGGTTAATGAAGAACGTGGTTTCCCTGGAATGTTAGGAAGCATCGATTGTATGCATTGGCAATGGAAAAATTGTCCGGTTGCATGGCAAGGTACGTTCCAGGGACACATTCGTAAACCAACAATTATCCTTCAAGCAGTGGCTTCAAAGGATCTGTGGATATGGCATTCATTTTTTGGGCTGCCAGGATCACTGAACGACATTAATGTCCTAGGTCGATCTCCGATTTTCAATGCCTTAGCTGATGGACGTGCTCCTCCGATCAATTACTCGATAAACGGACATGATTACACAATGGGATATTACTTAGCAGATGGAATCTATCCCAAGTGGTCAACTTTTGTGAAGACAATTCCCCTTCCACGGGGTCGTAAGCATAAACTTTTTGCCAAAGTTCAAGAGGAGCAAGGAAAGATGTGGAGCGAGCTTTTGGGGTTCTACAAGAGCGCTTCTGAATAGTTCGAGGACCGGCACGTTTCTGGGACAGAGAAACTCTCGCAGACATTATGTATGCGTGTGTCATAATGCATAATATGATTGTTGAGGATGAAAGAGGTTTGGCTAGAGTAAAATATCATCAATTAACAGGAGACAAACAGGTTGAACAAGTTACAACAGAAGACATATCAAGAGGGAATCCTGCCGACTTCGGGGAGTTTTATCGAATTTATAGCGAAATTAGAAGTATGGAAAATCATTTCCAACTGCAATCGGATCTTGTCGAACACTTGTGGCAGATGTATGGAAGTGAATAGAATGCCGAGTTGATGGTTTATGTTTATTTTAGTTTATTTACTTAAGTTGTTGATTTCAAATTAGGAAATTGTTGTTTTCAAATTAGTTTGTCATTTGTTTGAAAAATTATGTTGTTGTTAAACTAAAACTGCATTATTAATATAATATTTAATTGTTAAAAACTAAAATTGCATTATCAATACTTAACCAACAACATACAATATTCTATGAAATTCTTTTCACAAGATCATCTTTGAGCTTTTGCATACACGCTGCTTCTTCCGCACTTATGCCGCTAGTGTCGGTCGATAATACTTGCAAGCCGTACTTTTGTTGCTCAAGTTTCATGTAATCTACTTGAAACTTCAACATTTTTTCATGTCTTTCAGTTTTAAGTCTTCCGCCTCCTTAAAATCTGCCAAGCTTTGTTTTAAAAGCGTGGGGGATTGTGATTGTCCAACTTTCCCTTTCCCTTTTTTCTTTTTCTCAATTTCCTTGGCCGCATTTCGCCCAATCGGTCTCCTCTCAAAATCATCGCTTGCAGTGCGATCGTCATCTCCAAGGTTGACCACGGAATCATCAGTTGCTGACTCGCAAAGGCATGTTGACTACGTTGGGTTGTTGCATCGAGATTCTGATCAACGAAATGTGCATGAATTCTCGCCCAAAATGCATCAAGTTTTTGTTGTGCTCCTTGTATCGGATCCATACTCGTGTTAAGCCACCCCTCTGTGATACGAATATCTTCCTCCTTGGAAAAAAATTTGGTGCGTCTCCGGGTGCTCGTCGTTTCTTTGGTGTTTGATGGTGTTTCATATACGTTGAAGTCCGTGTTTGATGTCATATCGTCAAAGTTCAAATCCGGCAAATTTGATTCTTGTGGAGGATGATTCCCATTGTCGTCTCCGAATAAAGTTCGTTGGATAAAATCTCCATCGGATGCGAACATGTTAGAATAGAAACCACTTGAATTTTCATCCATCCACACACAAATATAATTTATTTAAACAAACAATACTATTGTAAATTAGAACTAACAAAAATACATATATTAATTTCAAATTAAAAAATAAAAATCAATTTTAATGTTTATTCAAAAAATTGTATATTTTCTTTTTGGGAAAAATATTTAAGGTCGTGTTTGGCTCTGTTTTTGCATTAACTTGAAAATCAGATTTCTAGTTAATGCAAAAACATTTCCAGCCAAACAAGGTCATAGAAAGGTTTGTATACAACAATTACATATCACAAAGCCTAAACACCACAAACACACCACCACACATTCACGGCTACACTCAAAAATCAAAATCTCTCAAAATCACTCCACCACAAACACTCCACCAGGCTACACACAAAAATCAAAATCTCTCAAAATCACTCCACTAGGCTTAATCTCTCAAAATTAAAACACCACAAACACTCCACCACACACTCTCGGCTACACACAAGTTTGGGCTCGGGCTTTGGGTTCGGGTTAGCACTTTTAGGGTGGGTTTAGGCTCGGGCTCGAGTAGGTAGTCTCCATCGGCTGAAGGTGGAGGGACGAAGGCAGCAAGGTGGGTTTGGATTTGGTTTTTCGGATCAATTGGTTTGTGGGTTTTGAGTTCGGATCTAGTGGTTTGGGTTCGGGATCTGGTGGTTTGAGTTCGGGTTAGTGGTTTTGGGGTGGATTTGGTCGTCGGTGGCTGGAGGTGTAGGGAGGGGATGCGATGTTGGTCGGGTTTGGTCGGCGGCAGGGCGGCGGCAGCAGTGTTGAAGCAAAAACATACCTTTTTTTATCCGACAAATCTTTCTTTCTTAATTTTTCAGATGTGTTAAATTATTCTTTACTTTTCTGATGTAGTAAAATTATTGTGGTAAAAATTAATTTTATAGACAAATTTGTATTTCATATCTTCATTTATTTGATTTAATGTTGTTGGTTGGGGAGTTGGGGAGTTGGAGCCGTGTAGTAAATTATTTGCAGTCACTTTTTTTGTTCAGGAAAAGTACAATTTTCCTGCAAATGGCAGGAATAAATTTTGAGTTTGGACTCTCAAATATGAGAGTCCAAACTTAAACAAATAAGAGGTCCCTAAATTATAAATGGTCTCTTGGAGCAACATATTTTGAGGATTCTTAAAATTTTTCTTATAATTTGAGTTTTAAGAGTCCTCTTGGAGTTGGTCTTAGGTTGCACAAATAAAACTACCAAAAGAGTAAAAAATAACTTTTATGTAGACCTTTGGTGGTGTTTTTATTGGGGGCGGCTCAACCTTTTTAATTCGGGGCCTAGGCAAAATCTAAATTTGGGGCTCTGTATCCTTGAAAAAATATACTTTATTTTGTATAGAGTTTATTTTACTATTTTCATATGGCATAAGCATTGATAAAATCTTAATATTATGACTTTTGTAATATTTTATCTTTAAATACAATAATCAATTTACTGAATATTTCTTCTGAGTAGTTGATCATAATTTTCTTAATTTTAGCTTTGGAAGAGTTCTTTGAGCATAAACACTTGCATAAGTTTAAATATTATCTTATAATAAGTCTAGCAAGTTACTTTTGATTTAATCTATTAATAATTATAAAGTACAAATAAATTTTTAATAGTCATATAACTATAAGTACCAAAGGAGCCCGTAAATTCTTCATGATGGGTGAACAAATAAATATTATGTATGAAAAATATAAAACATATGTGATTTAATAAGATATAAAATAATTATTATATTTTTTAATTTATTGAAAAAATCGAACATGTCATTTATCAAGACAAAAAATTAAAAATATTTCAAAATTTATGTAAGAATTGAAATGTTATGTACTTTGGGCCACCCCTATAGTGGGGGCCCTAGCCTAGTTTGCAAGGCATTGACCCGGCCTTTGTTTTTTTTTTTTTTTTAAGATACAAAGTTGATGTGTATGTATCAAATCGAAAAAAAGATATGTTTGTAAACTAGTTTTCTGCATAATTTATTTTGGTGTAAATATCTAAATTACATTGAACTAATTAAAAAATTGTCATTTACCTGGAAAAGCACCCAAATATGTTTTTTTGGTCATAATTTTAAACAATTTAGGAAAATAGAAGCCGAATTTTTAAACATTAGAAAATAGCTTTCGACCAAAAGAGAAAAAAAAGGGTTATACACTCTGACACCACATAAGTATTTACAACTCCTAATTTTATGATCATACATTCTAATCTCAATTTATTTTTCTTCTTAAAGGTTTGTGAAATGTTTGCACTTTCAAATATTCCGTCAATTTTAAAACGCCACACACATCTTTCTTGCATCATATCATCACAATATAGAATTTTATTACTAGATTATAGACACTAAAAATTCTATTATATCGTCTCACTTATATACTATAATGACTTTTAATATTTTTTAGTGAGTAATAAATCTTAATTATTGTCGTATCCAACTCTAAATAAATTTTCTTATAAAACAAAAACTCTAAATAAAATTGCTACATAAATTTGATTTATTAATTAAACCGAATTAGCTTAGAGAGAGAACCCACACGCGACACACAAAAAGGGAAAAAACAAAGCAGAAAAGCAATGGCGGAACACTAGTGCCAGTGCGCAGTTACACAAACAAAATCCTCTTTCGCTTCCCACCCTTAACCAACCAACACCACCACCGGAATATTCCTTACCGTTTGATTAGGTCAAATCACTGCGCAAAAATGGGGGCATCATTGTCGAATTTGGGCGAAAACGGGTCGGGCGGGCCGGGTCTCGGTGACATACCCGAAAGCTGCGTGGCGTGCGTGTTCCTCTATCTTACGCCGCCGGAGATATGTAACTTGGCTCGTCTTAACCGCGCCTTCCGCGGCGCCGCCTCATCCGACGCCGTTTGGGAGGCGAAACTTCCATCTAATTACCACGACCTCCTTAACATCCTCTCTAACCCCGATGTGTACCAAAACCTCTCCAAAAAAGACATATTTGCCCTCCTCTCCCGCTCTCTTCCCTTTGAGGACGACAATAAGGCACGTTCTCTTGAAATTTGTTCTTTTATTTACTACTTTTCTATTTGATTTGTTACATTGCTAAGGTCTTTAATGAATTAATTTGATTTGACTACTTGAATTGGGAGTTTTTGGGATTTTTCACCATAGGGGATTGCAGGTGGTATGGTTGGACAAATTTACTGGGAGGGTTTGTATGTCGATATCTGCCAAGGCTATGGGAATAACAGGCATTGAGGACAGGAGATATTGGAACTGGTTTCCAACTGAGGAATCCAGGTTAATTTTCAGTTATTTATACCCCTTATCTTACTATATGCTCCCTGCATATGGACTCTGTGTATGTCGAGAATTTGAACGGTGAGATAAATTGGTGTTCTGTGTAATCAAGGTAAATTTGTATTTTAAAATGAGCAATTATTGATTTGTTTGATTTACGGATAGCTCTGGATATAGTAAATTTGTTAGAACTAACTGGTTTCTGAGGAGAGTTACTTACTATATTGCCAGTTTTTCTAAAAAGCTATCTAAGAGAAAGAGTTCGGCGAAGGAGTTGCTACCAAAAATTTAGTGAAATGACGAGTTCTGTTTTGTAAATTCCGTTGTGATTTCTAGATCCTTGAATTTGACAGAAAAGGTTAAGAAAAAAAATTAGAAGTTCAGTTGAGATTTTCAGCTTTTCCGTGACAGAACAGAGTCTCTATCTACTGGAATCCACACATGAAGTCAAACAAAAAGATTTATTGCTCACGGTAATTGAACTTCCCTTGAACTTAGGTGATTAAAAGTGAAATAATCAGTGCAGTCAGGTTTGTTGCATCAAATACATAACAGGATGTAAGAGGTTGCTTATAAGTGCTGCCCTGACTAATGTTTGGAGACTCAGCAGTTGCAGTGAGTACTAAATTCGTATATGATTCCTCAATGGGGTACTCATTAGTGTGAGGACAATCAATACTTTAGAGGGATGCTTCACATTGTTTTAGAGGTGAAAAATCCTTCTTATCCATGAAAATTAGGATTCAGAGAGTTGCCCAAAAATCGGGATATTGTTTTTGGTGACAACTTAGCTTTATTTGTTTTAGTAACCATATGCTTGAAGGTATAATTCATAAATCGGTCCCTTCATTTGCCTTTATATTTACTCTTCACTGATACACATCATGAATATTAGCTTCTTTATTATGCATATTCGAGGACTTATAGCATGTGTGCAATCATTATGAAGTCATTTTGAATACTTTATCTTTCTGAAACAGATTCATTAAGAAACAGGAAGTTAAGTCATATAATTGCTTTCATTTTTGTTTTAACTTGTGAATTTGGTTAGTTTGGATATCAAATTAGTTCTCCCTAATGGCCCTAGTGCTCAAAGAACCATACTTTTATGTAAGCAGAAAGGTTTGGAAGATTTTATGCTTGGCTGTTAGGTTTGCTTTATCAGAGTTTATCTAGTCAGTAAGTTTCTTGCATCTAAGCCACATGAGATTCACGATTGGTTAAACTCGGAGCTTGAATTTGAACTCTTTAACGCATATTGATCCATGATTAGGGTTATTTGTTCCACAGTACAGAAGCCCAAACCTTTCTGACTTTTGAAATTGATTTGGAAAACAAAGTCATTAGTTGTGCAAAGTTCTTTGATTATTATCTCAGGGCTGTATTTAAAATAAGATGCAGCAAAGATCTTCTTCTTCTTTTTTTTTTTACAAAATGAAAAGGTCAAAAAAGTTTGAAGCATGAATCAAAGATCTTTCTTCGTTTCTTTACTTAATGCAAAATCAATTCTTGGAATTAGTTTCTGATTCTCGATCTTTCTAGAGAATTTTTTTAATGAAAATTATAATCAAAGCAAATAGCTGCTATATTCATCTAGGTGAAGTTGGCGTTCAATCTTCATTGGCATATCCGTTCTAGCCTGTTAAAAACTGAAAATTTCAAGATTAGATTTTTTTTTTTTTTTGCATATAACATGTTTTTGGAAGTTATTTGCATTCCAATCTAGCACGTCTATGCTAGAAGTTGAAATATCCTGATATGAAAAAAGCTCTTTTTGTTTGCATATTTTGAAATTCAACAGACAATGCAGCACTATGACATAATGGTCCCAAATAATCAACCAGTTGTTTCTGTAATTCTTTACTCAGATGAGAATAGAGCTGATTTAGAATTTGACAGTCCCCCTTCTATATGACTTCATTCATGCAGATTTCACGTAGTAGCTTATTTGCAGCAAATATGGTGGTTTGAAGTTGATGGCTCAGTAAAATTCCCATTTCCACCCGATATATACACTTTATCATTTAGAATTCACCTTGGAAGATTTTCTAAGAGACTCGGACGCCGTGTATGTAATTTTGAGCACGCTCACGGTTGGGATATCAAGCCTGTACGATTTGAGTTCTCCACGTCAGACGGCCAACAAGCTTCGAGTGAGTGCTTTTTAGATGATACAACACAAGACGATTCTAATGGAAGTTACAAACGTGGTTGTTGGTTAGATTGCAAAGTAGGTGAATTCATAGTCACCGATTCAGACCCTGAAACCGAAGTAAGATTTTCGATGAAACAAATAGACTGCACGCATTCTAAAGGTGGACTTTGTGTTGATTCAGTGTCTATTATTCCAAGTGAGTTGAAAGAACGTAGAAGAAGAGGGGTTTTGAAGTAAAGAGTTTATGTGTATGTTCTGTTTATTTATATGGGTTTTTGTTTTCATGCGCTTTATACTTCTGAAAAGCATTCGTGTTTGGAGGATATCATCTAAATTGTTTATGATGTAGGTATGTGTCCTCTGTTCATGTGATTTTATGGTTTTGTAATTGAACACATTTGTTTTAGATATGATTTTGTAGAAGATCAAGAAAAATCTGCCTATTTTAAAGGCTTGTTTTTCTGTCACCAAAACATAGTTTAATTAGTGTTGTTTCTTCATTGAGATGCAAATGAATACATTTATATACTTACAAATTTAACTATGAGATTCTTGGATTGTTTATAGAAGTTTTGTATTTTTATCTGCGTCAGGCTAATTTATATTCCTATTTATTAGAATTTACAACAATTCTCCATTTACATGGCTTTGACATAACTATACCTTAAAAGCTAGCATGTAAGGTGAAGATTGCCTTGACCTTATAAGGTGGATTTAACTATCGTTTTCATCCTATATGGGACATTTAGTCTCAATACTATTATTTATTTTTTTATTGTTTTGGAGGACTATTATCAGTGTGTGAATTTATTGCACCGGAGATGTAGTTATTATCAGATGGGCTTCTCTCTTTTGTTTTTATGTATCTCACAGAAGAGAAGAGAACAAAAGAGAGGAGGACCCCCGCCACACCCACCCACCCACCCTAAAAAAGAGTAGGTCTTCCGAAAGCAAACAGTTTTGGAACCTTATTTTTGAACCAAAAATAAACTGAAGTGAATTCAATGCAATATGAGATTTGAGAAGTGATATTAACATTGATTGATGTGGCCAGATGTGGTACATGTGTATGAGTAAATGTCTTATCTATGGTGGTTGGGAGTGTAGTAGTAGTAGTAGTAGTCGTCCATTATTAATAATTATGTTATGTAACATGCAGTTATATAGACAACTAATTAATTAACTCAGTTTTCATTTACCATCCCAATAGGCAATACCAGTATGTGTATGTATATTCAAGTGTAGTCGGCGCTGCCTGCCCTGTACGTACGAGTTAATTGTCCTTTTACACGGCGGATATTTAGTGACCAGCATTTCCAATTTCATAGTAATTAAATCTAATTAAATCTGAATTAGCTTTACTGTCAAGTACAACTCCATTCGTTAAATCAAACTACTACCCTTGTCATTGTTACTTACCTTATAATTTTTAAATAATTGCGTTTACTTAACTCTAAATAAATTTTGGTTTTTTTATTTCTAAACAAAAATAAAAAATTGGCGTTAGCTTTTATGGCTTTAGAACTTACAGAAATCATAAATGACAGAGAAGACTATCTAGATTCTAGTACGTACTTCTCCAATTTAGTAGTAGCAATGTGGCATTTAAAATGATTGCCGCTCTTATTTATTGATTTATCTATATTTGGTTAGATAGGAGTTGCTTTTAAAAGAATTCTTTTTTTTTTTTTTTAAATTTATTTATGGGCATATATATATAGACACTTAAGTTTCAAATAATACCAATCATCAAAACGATTAATTAATTCAAGGTACAGCTGGAAAATCAAAGAACCTCCAAACAAGAGAAACGATTTTTTAATCGTAGACATTTATCAAAGAAGAAAAAAAGAAAAAAATATTTTAAATCTTAGAGAATGTTCAAAGCAACGCCTTCAACCTCAAATTCGACTGTGATCCTCCCTCGAAATGTCATTTTCAGATACTTTTTACCTTAATAGCAATTTGATATTCATAATGTTTAATTTATCTATCCGTGATTCGAAAAAGAGCAATTTACTCTCTGTGAAAATTTTAAAGAAACAATTTATCCCATTCAGCCGGAGAGTGTAACCCATTTGCTGAAATTCAGAGTGGGCATGAAAATTGTGTTTTGTAACATTGGGGGTAAATTGCCACATTTAGGGGGTAAACTGTCACATTGTCATAACACATAAGGTAAAGTACCACATATAAAAATATCAGGGTAGCGGTGTGAAAATTTTATAAAATTAAAAGGGGGGAGAGGGTAGAGTGCTTTTTTTTTCCAATCACAGGAAGATAAATTGAATATTATGAATATCACAGGGGGATAAATTGCTCTTAACTCCATTTTACCACTATAGGTATATATTACTTAGGAAAGAAAATTAAACTCTTTATGTCCGAATTTTGGAGTGAACAGTTAACTTATCTTTTTTAGGGTTCAAATTAATATTCTAAATTCAGAATAATGAAAAATCAATCCATAAAACGGAGTGTATAGCCAAAAAATAACTAACCGATTTCTTTTGTCAAAACTAGGAAAATCCAGAAAATCATACTAAATTTAAATTATCTCTTGTTTATTTGAGGCGAATGATTTGTATTTTTCTGCTCTATATTAATCTCTTAGAATTTGCCTCTAGATTAATCACCAAAATTAAGATGTTCAAATAAAATTGACTCGTCCAACCAAAAAAAATATAGAAAAAGAAAATATGGTCGACGTTGGATTCTTCCAAAGTACAACCCAACCATTTATTCAAAATAAAAAAAAATAAAAAAAATGGTAAACTTACAGTATAACTGATTGTACGATGAGATGTCCCCTCCAATTTGAACTACATTAGGTAGGGTGATAACTACATAGGGATCGGCGCCTCACTCTAATTGCCTATCTCTCTACACTCTACAGTACTACTACTGTACTGCATGCTCATTTCGCCATTTGTTCTTGTCTTAACAAGGTCAGACAAATATGAAGTAGTAATATTTTGCCTTTAATTTCTTCTCTTCCACCATAAAATTAATTATTGTTTTTCTTTCCCTCTAAATTGGAGTTGTATAAAAACAATAAGCTCAAGAAAAAATCTAGTTCTTAGTCTTTTGGGAGAATCAAAATATGCATATGTATGTGTTCTTATAAACATTTCAAAAATGATTAATTACGTTAATTATTATTTAGTTTGACATCTAGCAACGTGACATAATATTAAATTCGTCATTCATTGTATTTGTTTTATGTGTGATTTTATAAATTATTGTCAGTGATAAGTTCACAGCATGTAAATTGTCACTATCGACAATTTGTTGCTTAGATAATTTTAATTGGTAATGTTTGAGTCTCTCTAATTATGGGATAATCTGAAGAATGACAATTAGTGGTCCATTTATATTAAATTGGTATAATTCATGCATGTTTATGGGTTGATCCGAGGATTAATTATTTTCTTTCCGACGAAGTTAAGTCTTGCAAAATAAATTCAATATTTCGACAAAGACCATCCAATACTTAAGACAAATCAATATGTCCGATGGCATAGATTGGAAATATTGTAGACTTTGAATGAATGAGACCTAGATTGAATCATTATACCTTATGGGTGTATATATATTCATATAACTTTAATTTTTAAAATAAAAAATGTATTGTTTATCCTTTAATTTTTATATATAAAAGTAATTTCGGTCATTTAACTTTTTATTATTTACGATTTAAGAACATTTGGCAACAATTTTGATTCATTGCTCCAACAATTCGAACATCTCCCTTGGAATTTTTACTATAAACAACAATACATGGCCAAAAGTTTGAGAAGTTTACTTAGTTGGCGTGCACGCGCCAATAAAAAATTTTGAGAGAACTTTTAAACTATGGGAGCAATTGACTGAAGTTGCAGTCAAACATCCTAAAGTTGCAATCATTAAGAAGTTAATCGATCCAAATTGTAGCAAAATATCCTAAAATTACAAAGAGTAAAAAGTTAAATCACCAAAATTGCTTACCTAAGGAAAATTATCCCAAAATTACTATTTAATAAAAGTTCAAGGACTAAAATGCATTTTTGCTGTACATACAAAGTAGGGGAATTGAATGAAGGGTAAATCTAGAATTAGATTGGAGTAAAGGAGTAGGGATGAGATAGGGAAGGCCATGCAATTGCAGAGGGGACTCATCTGATTTAAGTTAACTAACAACATTTCTTTTCAACCGACAACAACTTTCTTTTCCTTTTCTTTTATTTTCTCTCTCACACATCACACGTACTGAATTAAGGTACTGTTTGTTGTGTTTGTGCTGCATACATATAATTAAGTTGTCCGATCCGCAGCAGTATTTAATTATTACTTGCATCAAAATTTAAAGACATGGACCCCTTGTGGACAATATTATTTTATTATATATGTATGTATGTATGTATTCCTTTTTCATTCACTGGTTAAAATAAAAAACCCTTAAATCTTCCAAAACATATTCACTTTAATTTGTTTCACCAAAAGGGAACTAAAAAAAACCTGTCTTCCTGAGTTGTCCAAAGTACTACTTGTCAATGTACAAGACCGAAATTAATTAATTATTAAGTTCTATTTCTATATATATATATATATATATATTTTGTTTTGATACTGTTTTAATTTCTTTGTGGAAATTAAGGATCGATGGATTGGAATGGGAACCACCTTAGAGGAGTTCCTTTTGTTTCTCGACCAGAAAACTCCTTTGGCTATCTCTACAACTACAATTATGATCAGTTTTCAGGTAATTAATTAGTTGATCGATTAATTAATCTTAATTTGCTTACAATTCAATTAATTAATAGTTTGAATAATTAATTAGCAGGTTTAGATATGAAGCAGGAATTACATACAATGCTGCCAACGACGACATTAATGGATCAGAAGAACGTCGACATTAGCAGTGGTCAGGATCCAAAGAAGAAAAGACTGAGTACCGAACAATTGGAGTCACTTGAGAACAGTTTCCAGGAAGAGATCAAGTTGGAACCGGACCGAAAACTGAAGCTGGCCAAGGAACTTGGGCTCCAGCCACGTCAGATTGCGGTCTGGTTCCAGAACCGGAGGGCTAGGTGGAAGGCTAAGCAGCTCGAACGTGTTTACGATGCGCTTAAACAGGACTTTGATGCTGTTTCCAGGGAGAAGAACAAGCTCCAACAAGAGGTATGCATCTATGCATGTATTGTAACTTAAATTATTTAATCAATTTATATAGATTTTGATTTATTTCTTCTTTCTTTCAGTGAATATTGATTGAATATTAAAATGATAAATAACTAACAATATTAGTATGAAATTAATATGGTTTAATATTATTTATTATTGGCTAGCCAGATATTAAATTATCAGTTTCTCCATTAATTTAATTTATGATGATAGATACATGCATGCACAAGTTATATCATTTACTATGAAAATTGAAGGAGGATCATTCATATATATACTATTGGATACTTGTGTACTATGAAGCATGTCAAATATTTATCACATACTATTTAAGAATATATGACGACGTCTTTTAAAGAAACTTTCAAATTTATTACATATTTATGATTTGGGTGTATAAATTTTATGTCTTTAATTAATAGTTACATAAAGAAAATCATTCTAATAAATACATGAAGAAAATCATGTGACCACAACTTCCAAAAATTATTTTGTGCATCCATTGCACGTATGTCGACATGTTACATCATATGAACGATGTAATCTCTCTTTTTAGGCTTTATATATAATCAAGCATATAGTATAATTTAGACATGCATGTTATTCTTAAATTCTACACACAAACAATTTTTCATTTTAATTTTCTTATAATTAGTTTTCTTCAAAATACAAAGGTTTTTGCATTGAGGGCAATTCTAAAGGAGCAAGTGGGGAAGAAGCAAGTATCGACAGGCTATATTACAGATCAAGTTTCGGGTACAGAAACAGTTGAAAGCACCTCGATCCCTAGCTCTGAAAAGCCTCCTCTTGCGACGCATCAATTTGGGGTGCAGGATAACTACAATGATCAAATTATGATGCCTCCAGCATATTGGCCTGTTCTTCCCTAATTATCTTGCATGTCCTTGAATTTCAAGGCTGCTTAATTTAATTTGTTGTTTATACCTTTTCTTTTCCAGAAACTTAAATTTATTTTGGTACGTAATATCCTATCTAGTATTAATTAATCTAGGTTCTAAGTTCTAACTAATTAAGTTGCTTTTAGAAGCTAGAGTTAATTAGTTTTCAAGAGGTTGTAATTTGTTAATTTCAAGATTCAAGAAGAGTTTCTAATAATTAATGCATTTTGTTTGTGATATTTGATATCCATGATGTGATATATATATATATATATATATATATATATATATATATATATATATATATCTTTGTTTACATTTTTATTAGAAAAATATGAAAATTGTAAGCTGTTTACTAAATTAATAAATGCAAATGATCTAATTATATATGTATCTATTATTTTTTCAAAGGGTATTTAGGTATTAGAGTTCACATAAATTCATTTTGAGGTACAATACACAAATTACATTGACATCTCTTCCTGCAGGGATTTAGACCAGCATACGGTTCAATCCTTGTGTAATTTGAGTTCGAAAAAAATCTATATTACAAGATGAGTGCAAGTATAACCATTTTTTTGAATTAAAGTACTTCATTTTAATTTAAATCGAAAAGTTTACACGGGATAGCACACTACAATCTCCTTTTTAATTCAAAAAAGGTCAAGCTTCTTTCAAAGCTAAGGATCCATATTGACATTGTTAGATTTGACCAAGTTCTGTTTAAGCTTGAAATTAAGTAATGGAGTTGGAGAATATTAATGCCGGAAGAATTGGATTCAGACTTGAATTTTGTAGAAATATATGGTGCTACGGCTATATTTTCTAATGAGCAAATTGATTTGAATCTAGAAGTGGGTTGTGTACTACATACTAAACCAGCCTTCACATTTAGTCACATTTAGTCACAAGTTATGGTACTAATAATCAATTGTAAAGATTTAATTAATTGGCTATACAATACGTTTATTATTGGTTCAATCATAGAAGTCTCTAAACTAGCTTGTAACTCTGTGCTATGGATTTATAATTACTATACGCAATTATTTAGTGCACATCATAGCATTAAAATTTCATAAAGTGCAAAAGGACAGAAATATTTTATTCTAAAAAAAAAAAAAAAAGAACAGGAACATTTGGCAACCCTATATGGTTGTTGTATCCCGAATTTTCATTCATTTTAATATATTTCACTTTACGAAAATAACCCAAAATTGCTTATAATGTACTATCGCGGGCTTGTTGGGCCAATACCTACCAAGCCCAAGTACAGTTTGGTTAACTGTTGATTATCAACTAAGTTTCCATTTCTTTTTTGGAACTATATCATAAATCATAATAATTTTTTTGATTTATGATCATCAATATTAATAATATTTTCCTGTATTTATATTAATAAAATTTGTCGGCTGATTAATTTTATTTAGTTCCAGTAAGCTGAAAACCTCTAAGCGCGCACCAAGAATTATGATTGAAAAAATTGGCTTCCGGGTCAGTAAATAGTACAAGCATTTCAGTGTTTTACATTACTTTCATTTATTTAATTAAGATGCACCTCATTGAATCTTAAACCAATTATTAATTATAAAAGAATTATAATACCAAAATTGTCCAAAAGATCAATCAAATAAAAATTAAGGCTCAGGCTGATATTCATGACAAAAAGATACAGTAATTCTTATGGTAAAGTAAAAATAAATAATAATGTCAACAACTAACAATCAACAAATTCTCTCTCCCAAAAAAAGAAAAACTAACAAGCTAACACTCACGATAATAGAAATTGATAGTTGGTCAACGAGGCATTGACCAAGTCCCTTATTGCTGTGTTGTGCACTATACAAATTCTAAAGAAAATATATATTGTGAAGACTTAAGGGCTGGTCAATTATAAATTGGCATATATCACAATATATTTTGCACTCTAATTTTTTATTCATGTCTTTCTTTTTCCCCGATTTTCACGTCAAATAACTATTGGCTGCTGCAAAAATCTAAAAATCCCATGAACTCGTGGTTATTTATCATCCTTATGCTTCTGTCGATTCCAATAAAACCTGTAATTTTTTATAACAAATAAATAATATTATTATAGAATGAAAAATAAAATGTATTAGAAAATAAAAATTGTTGCTGAATTAATATATGATATTTACCCATTGTGAGAGCACTAGCGAAAATGACACCCGAGAGGATAAAAACAATTATTGAAGCCCTTCCTAATATTGTGACCAACTTTCTTATAATACATTGTCCCCAGAAACCAGCCAAAATAGATACACACATAAGATAAACACCTGCACAAAATAAATACTTGATTTGAAAATTGAAATATGATATTTATGTATTATTAGTACAATTAATTTGGAAAAATTTAGAAACAAACCATAGGGGATGGGAAATCTTTTGAGGAGATAAAATTCAACCACGGACAAAGATGAGGAGAACATCATCACAAAGGTTGCTGTCGCACTAGCTACCTAGAAACATATAAATCACAATTTCTATTAATTGAATGTTTGAAACAATTACATTTGATTAGTACCATTCATTGTACCAAATTTAATGTTGTCCAAAACATATACTCCCTCCGTTCATAATATCTATCGCTTTGAAAAGTTTTTCTTGTTCCATATTATATGTCACTTTAGATTTTCAATAAAACATTAATTACTTTTTTTTTCCATTTTTGCCCTTTATGCTCATAAATTTTCTCAAACATTAGTGGATGATAATTAATTAAAAGGGTATCTTAGTCTTTTTCATTTTTTTCCCCTTAGAATTCAGCTATATTCAATGATTTTCTTAATTTGTGTGCATACATGTGAAAAGACAGATATTTTGAAACGGAGGGAGTATCAAATAGCGACATTTGATACATGTCATTCATTCACCAAAATCTCAATGTCAAGAATTTAATATAGACTTTAATGTTGAAGAATACGCATACCTGTGGGATTACGCCAATTTCGAGCAAAAGGGGACCGAGAATAAAACCACCACCGGAACCTAATAAGCCACCTACAGTTCCTCCTAAGATGCCACAAAGTGAACAAAACACGAGATTTGTAGCCGTCCATTCTATTGTCGCCTCACATATAAGTTCGGAATTTTCAACATTTCGTCTTTTCTTGCTTTCTTTATATAGTTTAACACATTCGTACACAAACACAGCAAGAGCGACAGGGAGCTGCAAAGAAAACAGATTTGTATTGTTTTAAGTATTAAATTTGTGTAATTAAATAAAACACGCGGTGTTTACTAAAAGAAATATTTATGTACCTGTAATAAGTTGAGGGACCAGTACCATGTACTACATGCCTTTGTTTCATTCTGCAATTGTGCATTGTAAATGTTTATTATGTCATACTATAATTTAAATATGTTTAGCTAAAAAATGTGCTAACTTGCCTTTATGATTTGAAGAAGCAAAAATCCACACCAAACAAGAAGCAGCACCGAAAATTTCTTAATATTAAGGTTGGATCTTATGATTTGCTGAAATGTGGAACAATGTGAATTAAGCTGATCAAATATTTAAAAGAAAAAACTAGGAGAATTATATATGTTTAATTGAAATATGCTTACTTACCAATGTTGTTTTCTCCTCTTTAGGAATTAATGGTACATATTCAGTTTCAATAAGACCTGATCAAAGAAGATGATAATGAAACTCAACATCCCAACAGAAAAAAAAAATAGGGGGAAGGTGCTGAGTCTAGTTTACTTACAATCTTTACAAGAATTAGCAAATGATTGTTGCTCTACCAAGGCTTTCTGCAATTATCCAACCGAAGTGGGGGGAAAGTGTAAATATCACATAATACAAGTAGCATTATTGCAAGTAAATTTTGCATTCAATAGTACGAAACTCAGATAGACTATCCTATGGGACCAAAAGTGCAAAATAATTTACAAAGTTGGAACCATAGTCCAATTTTTAACAAAAATACAACTTTGTAACGTGCGTAAATTTAGATATGATTCTTTCTAGTTAATCTTTTTTGTGGTTTCGCTTAGGACGAGACAATCTTTGTTTGAAAAACATCAAATTTGGCCATAAAAATAAAATTACTAACCTTCATGATAGTTTCATTCTTCCACATACCAATTGCCTTAAAAAACGACCTAGAAGAAGTCCCTATTGTTTGACATAAAAAATATAATAAGCAGAAAGTTTAAAAAATTATTTGAAATCATTTATAGTAAAAAAAATAAACAATGGCGTAGATTTTCTTACCCATGAACAAAATAATGATTAAGACAGTGATTAGCCAATAGGGGAAGACTACACTTAAAGACACACCAAAAGTGATACCAAGCATAAGCATAGGCTGGAACAAAAGAGCTAAATCATAGTCAATTATTGGTACTTCTCTGCATGGATGTGGTACCCTCAAATTGTACCAAACAGATGATGCTGATGCACCCATTATCATGCCTGCAGTATAATTTTATTTTACATCAATTGCAACTCAATTTCAAATTGAACACTTCACCCAAATTGAAAAAGAAACACAAAAGACACAAACTTTATTTGATTTTCTTACACTTGGAAATAGCAGCAGCAGATTTAGTGTCAAATCCCACAACAAGTGTTAACATAGGGACAAAAATGCCACCCCCACCCACCCCACCTACTGTCCCACATGCCGAACCCAAGAATCCAATTACGGTCGCCAAAACAACTCTCCAGCTAAATTTCAATTCCTAAAAAATCCCAAAAGAAAAAAAACTCAATTTGATATACATTATAATGCCAAGGAAAAGAAAAAGAACAGAACAGAAAAGGGAGAAACTTACAGGCCAAACTTTGTCCGAAGAACCATATTTCTCTTCCAAAAGATTGGAACTTGAAATCAATGGTCTTTTGTAACCTCCATTTGAGTAATTTTCGATGAAATAAACAGAAAAAATGGCCACGGAAAAGCATGTTAGCAGGTAAAGTACAAGCCCTTTTGCAGCCATGGCGGATACAGAGTAGAAAATACAGAGTAGAAAAAGAGATTTTGGGTTTAAAAATTAATTAAATTCTTGGAAAATGGTTACTTATTTATAGTACTAACAGCACACATATGCAAGAAAATATTTTTTTAAGGAAATAAAATAATAATCAAGAAAATATGGGGAGGTGGAAATAAGAGAATATGTAGGAGCACATGTAATTAATGTAACAAGTCAGAGAAATGTAGCAGTAGTGTCCAAATTTGGACACATAGATGTATAAAGGTCGTCAGCCGTACCCACATGGAAAGATACATCATGTTTATGAAAATACTATTTCTATGTAAAAAAATAAGGAGTATATTGATTCTATTTTTTGATAAAATATCTCATGATTGATTAGTGATCAAATTTCAAATTTAAACTTATTGTAATTACCTTTCATACCCTTTTTGTTGGGGAAATTTGCATTTTTAGATGGAAAATGATTATATCACAGCCTCAAATTTCACAGCCCTTTGTACAGCCCATTTTTTATTTTTTTGAAGGTAAATGTACCTACTACTTGTTTAACAGGTTTTTTTCTTCAAATAATCTTTTAATCTATTAACAACCCACTCAACTTTCAAAAATTACAAAAGAGCACATAAATTATACAATATTACTCATATAAAAAATAATTCATTACTTTTCAAATGATAATTTATCATTTATCAATATTTGTATATAAAATATCTTAAAAATTACAATAAAAATATAAACTCATAATTTAAAAGCACTTGCAATGCCTATAATTTAGGGTTTATTACATAATGTTTAATTTAGGGTTTGATTTAGAGTTTAGGGTTAGGGTTTTAGGGTTTACGTTTAGGGTTTTAGGGTTTAGGGTTTTATTTTAAAATAATATTTTCAAGTTTTTCTTTGCAAAAGTCGTAGATATGGTTTGAAATTGATGAATTATTTTATAAATAGGGTTTATTTTTGTTTGATCATTAATTATGGGTTTTTTTTGCAATTTCATATTATGGGCTGTGATGTTGGGCTGTGATAATTGGCTGTGATGCTAGCATAGTCCTTTTTAGATCTATAGAACTAGAATCTTGGAGTTTTATTTTTGGTAATATGCATCACAAAATCATAATTTTGATTCTCTTACAAAAAATGTTTTTGCATTTTTATTTATCACATCACCTCCTTCCTCTTTAACTTTTGACCAAAAGTGCAAAAGTAGACGGTCATATAGAAACAATAGTATATGAAGCACATACGGTCATTGATCAAAATTTTGTTTCGAGTTTATGTTTCGATTAGCTAAATATTAGAAACTTTTCAAAAATGTTTCTAAAATACTAAGCAAAAATTGAAAAAACAAAATTTCTAAATTAAGAAAAATAAGAGAGTTTCCGGCAAAAACAAATAGTTTTGAAATCACATCTTGTTTTCGTTTCGCTTGATTCGAAAACAAAAAAAAATCGATATTTTCGACGGAAAAGATAAAAATTTTGATCCATGCATACAGTGCAATTTCGTTCAGTATAGAATAGAGATACAAAACATTTCAGACTGAAATTAAAAGAGAGATACAATTGAAATTAATTTTATAGAATACAAACAGTCATATGGAACCAAAATGCAATTTGAACTTTTTATGTTAGTGAAGTGGTCGAATACAATATTGACTATAATTATTCACCCTTCCCCACGATTTCATTTTTATAAATTGAACTATCATTTTATTTTGTCGTGTTGTCTCAAATATGTTGAAACCAAGTTGAATAATGTCACTTACCCCTAACTCCCTGAATTATTGCATATTTAACAAATATGATCCTTTAAATCAAAGTGGGAGTGGGACATGATTGGTCAGTGACACATTTATATTTTTCGAATTAAATAGCATGATTTTTAATTTTTTTTTCTTACTATTCGAAGAACCATTGCTTGAGGTAAACACTGCCAGGGATATTTTTTAAGTTTTATTTACTTTTCTTATTATTAATTTTGGTGGAGTACAAATTTTGTTTTTGAGTGATGCTGATGCGGCAGCAGATAATAGTAATACCCAAATGAAAATGATATTTTGATGCAATTTCATAGTCGTCCTTAATGGCTGCTATTCAATTCGAATTGGATACGTACTATATCTATATGACTCCACATACCCACCTAAATTTATATTTTTATTACAGTACTATATTAAAAAGATCACGTGCAACATAGCATAATTAATTTGCAAATTGCAATAAAAATTAAAAGGTTCAAATATTTCGAAACGTTTATATGTTTATTATTATCTCTTCAGTTCCTTCTGCCAGGCCACGTCAACTTAATGTTTGTTGTCCACGAACTTCAGTTTTTCTTGGCAACATAATACTCGGTAAAATAAATGTAATATCCTTTTTCCCACTTTTTCATACAAAACTACTCCATCCATTCCTAAATATATGTAAGTTGCACAAAAAATTAAGAAAATTATTAATTATCTTTATTTTAGAAGAATAAAAATTTTATAGTAAAGTTGTAAAAAGAGAACTTTAGTCTCTCTTGAATTTCCAAAATAACATATATTTAGGAGTATTTTTTTTTACTAAAACAACGTATATTTGAAAATGGAGGTAGTATTGACTATTAAGTTACAAATTGTTAAGTCATAATATCAAAATCATTGATAGAATCATAATATGTTATTAATAAGGATTTGTAGGATTGCACTATTTACATATATCAAAATCTTTTATTTTTAGGGATTTGTTACACTATCATATATTGTTCTTTTTTTATGTTTTTCATATAAAGTAAGTAAGTATATTGTAGAGAATGAAACATAAGAGAGTTACATGAAAAACGTGCCTTCTTTATCTTCTTAACATGTTATACAAGTGGTTACCTCAATGCCACATTAATGACTGATTCTCACAAATTTAATGGTGACAAGTGTCTTTTATGTTATTATTATTTTTTACAGTAATGATACATATCATGAATACAACAAGCCGCAAATTATCATAATTTTTTTTTACACGATGAATACATTATTAAATCAATCATTATATCATGTAATTTTTATCAAATCTATTCAATTGATATCAAAATACAAATTAATTAGAAAAGGTAATATTAATTAAATTAAATATATACCCATACTAATGAGAGTTGAATACATGACTTCTTGATCATAATTTTCTATTCAATATTAGGATTGTCAGGGATCGGATTCAAATAAAATTTATATAGATTCTATTTCTTGAATACAAATCTATGTTCTTAATTCAAATTAGAATGGTAAAAGATCTAATGAATTGGACCACATTCATATTAAAATCCACTTATTTTACAATAGTAGATTCGTAGTTACTACGTGTACGGTTTATATCACTAATTTAACAATTTTAACAGTTATACATTTATTTTTAATTTAATTAAGCTAGTAATTTTTCCTAGATCATAATTGTCAAAAAATAAAAAATTCCTAGATCATTACATTAATATCACCAAGTCAAAAATTCGTTGAAATTATAATCATATTAATTACAAAGAAAATCAAACACCAAACATAAGTATTAAACTAAAATAAAAATGCATATTAGTGAGAGTTGAACTCAAGACCTCTTAGGGCATCTCCAACCACTGAGGGGGGAGAGGATCTTGTGGCGTGTGAGGGAAGTCCCCTTGCCTCTCCCCTTCGAGCTTCTACTAGCCTGGACGGGCTCGTGCATTCCAGTGGCCACCTGCTGCATTTTCTTTCCTTTTTTTTTTCCTTTGTGTTTCTTATTAAATAAAACTTAACAAAAAATGGAAAACTTTATTTTTAAATTTTGTGTAAGATTTAATAACATTGTTTTTTAATTTTGTGTAAGATTTTGTTATATTTAATAACATGATTTGAAATTTAAAATTTATCTACGATCCTAAAATTTGTACAAAACGTACAAATATGGAAAATTAATTTTTTAAACTTTAATTTAATTTAATAACTTTGTTAGTTTAATTTTTAAATCTTAGTTTTGTCCACGTTACAACTTCGAAATATCGATGATAAAAATCTTTATCTTGTAATCGTTGTTGATTCCATGTCTTATAATGGTTGTTGTTTCCATTGTTTTCATTATTATTAAGAATGCCCCAAATATATTATTATTATTATTGAGTACCCAAAAAAAATTATTATTACGGCTATTATTATTATTGTGCACTAAAAAATTATTATTATTATTATTATTATTTGAGAGTGAGGGAGAGTGTGAATTAGAATTAATTGGTGGGAGGAGCTATCATGGTTGGAGACGACTACGGAGGGGGGAGGGGAAGGGAGAAAAGGAAGCTTAATGCTGGCCTTAGTTCTGAGGTCTCAGCCACCGATAAGCTAGTAATAACTCGATCACATTTTGTACGCGGTATTTGAATTATTCAGTACATTAAATAATCACACTTTTAATCCTTTTATTTAATTTATGTTCTAACTAATACTCTTCCATTTTAGTGCTAAGTGGGTCTCTGAAATTGGGGACATGATTTAAGTGTTGTTGGTTTTTGGCATATAATGAAATATGTTAGCACCTAAATTTGACTATGGGCAATAAAGTACTTTATGGATATTTTCATGAGTTAATCCCACTTTCCCCCATGAACTTACAATAGAATTCCATTTTCCCCCCTCAACTTGAAACTTTTTCACGGTTCACCCTCAACTTGCTTAATTGATGACACTGTCCCTCCTAAACAAAGTTTCCGGCAATTTTCTCACCGGAAGTCAAAGCACGTGAATTCCACGTGACTCTCTTAGGGATAATATAGTCTACTCAATCACTTTAATCAGCTTCCCGGCAAAATAACAAATTAAGCTTGCTTTGATTTTTCAAAATTATATATCAACTAGGGCAAAAAAATTAGAGTCTCTATCAAATTAAAACCCTGCCCCATATCAGAATCTCTTTTTCTTAAACACATTCAAAAGGTATGGCCTGAAAATTGAGGGAGGAAAACTACAGCATCCCACTGGAAGAAAGTTATCAATACTATGGTAATTATTCTACCTAATATTTATTATTATTATGGAAATTATCTATTATAAACTATTATAATATAAGTGAATAGTTTTATTGAATCGATGAGTTGTGTAGGCATTATATGTGTGATAATTCTTTTCTATGTGAAATTTAGCTTTTTGTAATATTACCCCTGAGATGAGTTGACTATACTACCCCTGAGAGAGTCACGTGGAATTCACGTGCTCTTGACTTCCGGTGAGAAAATTGCCGGAAACTTTGTTTAAAGGGGACAGTGTCATCAATTAAGTAAGTTGAGGGTGGACTGTGGAAAAGTTTTAAGTTGAGGGGGGAAAGTGGGATTCTATTTGTAAGTTCATGGGGGAAAGTGGGATTAACTCTTTTCATATCTCATGAATCTTTCATACGTTCATGTATGCATGCACAAGGAAACAAATTGAACTGTAAAGTGTAAAGAGCTAATTCATAATATACAAACACAATGACATAAATTGAATTTTTAAAGTATTATCCTCATCCAAAGGGTACAATAAGAAAAAAGTTACCTTTTAATATCTCAAGTTGAAATGTGGTTAAATGAATCTGAAGAGATATCTTCAACTTATGATATTATAATTAATAACACATTAATTGTCGTTTTCAAGAACAACTTGCTCTTATTAGGTGTTGCTATATTGCCTCATTATCAAGTGGGTTATTAAATTGATCAAAAAAAAGAAGTGGGTTATTAAATTGTGATGCATGTCTTTGCCTATACTATATTTGTAAATAATTAATTTAATGTGAAATATGGCCTAGTATTATACTATAAGATAATGTGGGTCTGAATTACAATTCACAAGTAGTAATAAACAAGAGGATAATAATGTTTCTCTCAAACAAAACAAAGAGGATAATAATGTGGCTTTTTGTTTGTTGCTTTTTTTCTTTTTTAATGAAACGATAAATTCATCATTATATTAGAAATTTATTTGAATGATTATTATCAAAATAGAGAAATGCTCATATTATGATAATTCGAACCCGAGATGTGGTTTTTTAAAGAGAACTTTAATTAGTTGAAGTCTAGTATCGATTGATTTGGATCATACAAATGTGTGGTTACGTGTTAATACTTAATACAATACTCTTTTGAAATATTTAATTAACTATTGATATCCTAATGAATGAAATAATGTAAGTATTTTATTGAATATTACTACCTTCGTTCCTTAATAATTATTGTTTTAGCACGAGTATTAAGGAATCTCATAAATAGCATGGAGTTTTTTTTTTTTTTTTTGGTGGAGGGGATAACAAAAGATATACCTAAAATGCCCTTAATAAATAGCAAGTTGGTGGCAAAACAGAGTTTTTAAGTGTAATAAATAAGGGCAAAATTGAGAAAGGGATAATTAATATTGCACTGGAATCCTTAAGCAACGGATATTTTGAAACAAAAAAAAATCTCTAAAACGATAATTATTTTGGAACATAGTGAATATCATCATCACGTGTTTCTCACATTCATTAAATTTTTTAAGCACAAAAAAAAAAAAAATTATTTCTTGAAGGAGTATAAAATTAATTTTATTTAAAAGATGTAATAGTACAAGTGAAGAAGTCAAACAAACTTTATAATTAAATCAAGAGTAAAATATAAATATCAAAAAATTATTACATCATAACATGATTTCTTTTTTGGTGTAATTTTACATACCTCTCTTGTAATTTTACCAAATTTCCAAATATTGAACACAAACAAAGGTGTCGCGTCAAACTTTTTGCAGATGCAACCCACAATTTTGATACTTCATATTGGACTGAATTTCTATTTGTCAAATCGTACAGCGTGGCCCAACTTACGAGACAAATAATTATTCAATCATTCTCTTTCTACGAAGTTTCCACAAAGTTGTTTGTTTGTTTTCATGCATCATTGAAATCTTTTTATTTTTATTGGAGGAGGTGGGGCTCTAGTGCCATTGGTTGATAGTTGATACAGTAAAACCTCATCCTAAAACGCTATAGGTCTGTTTGTTTGGAGTTTGGGAAAGTAGTGAAGGTTTGTGAAATAATTTAGATTTGCATAATATTATTGTTTGGATTTTGAGAGAGTGGTTTGAGAAATAAAGTAGGTATATGTCTTTTTGAAAGAGTTGGGTTATAGGTGTAAGATGTGTAAGACTTTATGTCAAATCATATTTGTTATGTGAGATAAATTGTGTAAGAGATAGGTTACTTTATGTCAAATCATAGTAGAGTTTGTATAGGTTTTGTTTAGAAATAAAAAAATTGTTGTTTGTTTGACTTTTGAGAAAGTAGTTTGAGAAAATTAATGGATGAAAAATTTATTTCTGAAAGTAGAAAACATGTTTGTTTGACATTTCCCAAACACGAAAAAAATATGGGAAACGCCAAACAAACAGGCCCTACTCCTTTCATTTCATTTTAATTGTCACTTTTTTAATTTTAATTGTCAAATTTGTAAAAAAAAAAAATTAAATTAATTGTTACATTTAATTCACAATATTATTTCTTCAATTTAACTATTTCTTACTTTAAAACTTACACGTTTTTTATTGATATAAATAAAAATTAATAGCATTAACTAAAGCAATCATTAAAAGGGTATTTTTGATATTTATATTTGAAAAATTAATAATTAAATAGATTATTAATCCGTGTGAAAAAATCAAACGTGACAATTAAAATGAAACGGAGGGAGGTACAAGTTGTTTAATGATGATTTTTGACCTAGAACGGGAGCATGGGAAGTCCGAAACTTGATCGATAAGATTAAATTTAATTTCTTCTTTTATACCAATCACTAGTTGTAATTACCTGAGTGCAGCTTTTTCCAATGTCTTTACGTACTAATAACACATCAATGATGCTTACCAATGGAAGGTGTATTTTTTTTCTTTTTTCCCAAAAATTTAATCTCTTGAAAGCGTGTTGGGCATAATATATAAAATCTTCTCCAAATAGAAGATGTAAATTAACCTCCTTCCTAATTTGGAATTTTTTTATCCAACCCACCATTCTACTCGAAATTAAAACACTTTATTTTTGAGTTTTTATGTGTTATAATACCCTTATTTAAAGTCACGTAACTTACACATGATTGCATTTTCGCCAAAAAAGTGTCGAAAATTTGATCGGTGTAACATATTTTATATAGGAGGGACTTAAGTGTAAATTCTATGACAGGAGAGATATAAGTGTAAATTCTATGACAGGAAAGATATAAGTGCAAAATACTTTATAACAAAAGATATATAAGTGTAAAACACTTTATACGGGGACCATAAGTGTGATTTAGCCTCCAATGTATTTCTAACTTATGTTCCTTAACCATACACACACAAAGTTCAGCAACTGAACCCACATAAATTGACTGGCTGCTGTCCTAAGGTAATCCTCTCCGCAAAACCTAAGACTTTTGTCAAAATTTTACAAAGCTTTGAAACAGAATTATTCGTTCCTACAGAAATCTTTTGCCATTGGCAAATTTTCAAGAGCACAAAGCTAACTAAATTCATGTAACTACAAAACTCAAAACATAAAATAAAATGTATTATGATCGGAATCTTCCAGATCATTATTGTGAAAGCACCGCGGTGAATTCTCAACCACAAAATGAAATATATATCTTAAACTTGTTCTAGTTAAGAATCTTCCGTATTCTTGTGTAGTGTTTTTATGGTAAAGAAATCTCAATTAAAACATAAACAAACAAATAGGTCACAAACAGTCAATACCACATAGAACACATCTCACCCCTGCTCCTATCACAAAAAAAGTATCTATTAAAGATAAGAAATAACATATATCAATTGATAACATTCATATTCATTAATAAATCCAAAACTCATTCAACAAAGCAAAAGAGCCTCATCACAAGATCGATTGGCGTAATTCAAAATGGTTCACTAGACTTACATAACTACCCTTGGCTTTACATATTGATTCACAACTTTCTCTGATTTATGTCAATCTGTAATCAAAATTGCATAGGAAATAACTTTTTTCTCGATTACTTTCCTCCATCGTGCTTAGCTTTTGAGTGGGATTCCAGAGCTTTATCCGAACCAAATTTCCTGCATGCGTAAGCTCAATTTGTCAGTTATATGCATTTTCATAACTTCATCTTATAATTACATTAAAATTTTACTTGTTGCAAGACTTGCAGGAGTGTGATCCTTCTGATTTTGGTGTTTGCTGATTTGGCTTATTGGCAGGAGTCTTTCCAGCTTGCTTTTTCGGGTATGGTGTATCTACATGACCGCTGCCTTTCTTGCCATCTGGATGAATTACAGAAAAAATTCAAATTTAAAAAGGCCAAAGACAAATGAATCTTATACAAAGGAGCCACAGTATACAAGTACAAGCAAGAAAATACCACCTTTCTGTGGAGTTATTTTTGCCTTCTTATCAGAAACAGGTGTTTTGGAAGCAGATTCAGCTGGTCGCTTCTTGCTTGGTTCAACCTTTAGTAAAAGAAGTAAAGTTAGCAGCCAATGTACATATAGACCACGTTTTTAGCCAATTGAATGTGGCAGTGGGACATTTTGCACACAACCTTCTTAGGTGTCTCTTCATCACTCTCATCGGATTCATCATCAGAATCGTCCTCATCATCAAAGTCGTCCTGCAATTTCACAGAAATTACTTATATTTCAGCAAGACAGCAGAGCAATATTGACAATTAACCATCTCAGAGCAAACATGCTAAAAATCTTCAAGACTTAATGTCCATGGAAAAGCCAAAATCATTTAATTTTTTTAACATCTAGTTAATAGCATCAAGAGGAAACAAGCTAAGATGCACATGTTCAAATTTCCAATCAACACGCTGCTCTCTCCACTTCCCCTTTAATTGCCTATTATTCCCAACAAATATAAAACTAATGTAAGCAAAGAGTACTGAGGAATCAAGCTTAGAAACATAACAAAGTTATGAACCCAAGATGCTTCCAGCTAAGGAGAAACATAAAGGTCAATACAATTAAATCTACAGCAACCCTCAACACTAACTATTGACACTTAGATCATTCAATAATAGTAAACTACTACACTGTGCAATGGACTGTATTTACCTCAGAGTCATCTTCATCATCATCCTCCAACATAAAGTCTCCATCACTACTTTCATCTTCCTCATTGGGATTCACATCTTTGTTTGGCTCCACAATCTTCACCTTTTGCTTACCAGAATCAGATTCTTTGTCCTTGGCAGCAGTAGCCTTCTTACTAGCTTCTACAGATTTTTCTTGCTTAGCCTTTGACTTAGGTTTCCCTGAAAATTTACATGACATATCGAAGTTTAATTGATTCAGTGGAAACACTTTTAAGTTACAATCAACAGAAAAAAGTAAAATTTATAACCATTATTTGCTAGAGTGAGTGGAATATCCTCCTCAGATTCAGATTCATCTGTATAGGACATGTAAATATGAGTGACTTGCATGCAGAAAATAAGATAAAAAAGGTAAGGAGTAAAAGAAGCAGCAGGCAAAAGAAATGAATAAAGAAAGATGCTCACCAGAGTCTCCCTCTGGCAACTCAGTGGAAGCAAAAATAGCAGAGTCAAGGAACAAAATTCAAATTATGATTACACTTGACAGAGAGTTCAACACAACTTGTATTAATGATGGATGTTCCATAATATTTATATATTTGACAAACATTTAGAAAGGATATTCTTCTTCAAAAGGGTTGTTGGCCTTGTATCCACAGAAGTAGACACTTCCATTTTTCCAGTTGTGTGTTAACTCAAAATCTCTGTCAAACACTAAATCGAATTGTTGTTGGGGTAACTTGTCAGTGAAAAGTGTTCCAAGAACAAGTTTATTTCCATCAACATTAACAAACAAGCAGACAGACTCATTTCCCTTCTCCTTTTTCAGCTCACCAATACAAGCCTGCAGTAGATCAAGATCTTAAATATTTTGTTTTAAAAAAACCTTTTTGTTTGACAAAACATTTTTCTTAGATATACCTGAGAAAGATGCAAAACCATGCCATCACCAGGCACTACCTTAAGGGGCTGTCCACTTTTCACCTCAACACCTAGAGAACACAAACTGGTGAGTAAGTTTTCAAAGACATAGATAACAATTAAAGAGGCAGGGGACAATACGCTTCAATCAGATTAAACAAATGGAACAGATTCAAGACAATCCATCCAAAAAAACAATAAATCCATGTTATAGACCTCATCAAGGGTGCAACACCACAAGTTATAATTCAGTCAGGAGAAAAAATGTGAAATCATTTTCTTTATTTCCTTTATTAATCAGCAAGAGCCTCCAGCATCAAAGAAGTAACAAGTATGCATGAGATGCTATAGTTAACCCTTACTCCTAGTTAAGGTAAGACATATGGGTAAAAACAATCGAGAAAAAAAAAATCATAAGTATTGTTTCCTCGAATAAGTAAACTCCAATCTGTACTACAAATTATGCGTTTACATTCAGAAAATCTATTATAGTAATTTAAAAAGCTTAAATTTCAAACATATTTTTTCTGCATCATCTATCCGTATATTATGAATTTATAACATCTACACCAATACAATGTAACAGCAATAGGGTGTAAAACTGGGGATACAATGTCATAGTATCACAAAAAACGATTATACAGTCAGCCATGGCAGATAGAAATAGCACACTCACATCACATGTCCAACAGAAAAATTTATAATAATAATTGACGAACAAGTAAAAGAAAGAAATGTCATATCAAATGGAAACTGAGAACAAAACGAGTAAACATCGCCATGATCGATGACAATAAAGTAAAATAAAAAGAGAAATGATAAAGATACATACCCCAGAACTCCATTGCTGAAAATTTAAAGAGCGGGGTTTTAGGGTTTTGTAGGAGAGGGAGAGGCAGAGCGCGCTTGGTAAAATATATAAAGGGAGAGTGTTTTGGAGATTGTATTCTGTAGCGCGGACTACGGTAAAATTAAACTGGGATGTTTAAAATTTGAGGCTTACTTACATTTACACCCCTGAACTTTAACAAAATTTCTTATGTACCATCACAATCTTTTTCCTTTAATCTATATCAACCTGAATTTGGATAATCTTTCCCATTACTTTTTAAATAATACTATAAAAAACTTAATTAACTATTTTGGAAAAATTTACATAAGTAATTGGTTAGCAGGTTTGAGTATTACAAGGAATGATCATAAATATCAGTTTACATTTGGATATACACAAATGAAAAAAAGCAAGGAGGAGAAGAGAAGAAAAAAAAATTAAACGATTTTGGTTGGATCACTGGTCGAGTTCAAGTCATGATTATGTCTTTATTCTTCTTTAGGTCCATTATATCGAGTTCAGATAGGGACTTATCTTACATACTGTGAGGCTCATATCAACTATAAATGTCTTGAACTTAACAACAACAGCTGCAACAAACATGTTAAAATGAAAGACAACGACATCAACTGAAAAATATATAAATTGTAATGTTAGATACAACTGAGCAGGACCGGCCCTAGACATTCGAGGGCCATAGGCGAATTCCAAATTTGGGACCCCTTTGTTTGAAAAAGACATAATTAATTTATTTTTTAAATGTAAAAATACTAATTAAATATTGACATATTATTTTTTTCTAACATATTATTTTTTAGATAGACAGTTAAATAAAAAATCCACGCAATTTTTAGAAGATTCAATAGTGATTTTTTTTTTATAATTTTTACTTCTATGAAAATATTATTTTAGTTGAAGCAAATTTTACAAGTATATATACATCCATTAGCTCTATTTCATTCTTTTACAAATAATATAATTGATTGTTTGACTCTATTTCAGTCGATTACATTTTTAACTCTATTAATTATATATCATCATATATAGAAAAAGTTACACTATAAAACTAAAAAAAATACACGTACTTATATAAATTGTGATGGAGCTAGACCAATTTTATTGGTGGCAAAATTCTTTTTTTCAATGTACCAAGTGAAGAAAGTAATAAGCAGAAAAATCATATTATAAAGAAAAAAATCGTATTATTTTTATAATTATTAAGAAAGAATTTTTTTAAAAGTACTAATTAAGAAATTTTTTGACAAAAAATCATTAAGAAAGGAAAGGGATTAAATGAATAATTACTACGAAAAGAAAAGAAAAAATATGAACAACTATTAAAAAAATGCTAAAGAACATAGAACAATCAAAATATATGAATAAATAGTCATTATTGGGATTTGAATACTAGACCTTGAACTCTTGAAGACGAAGTCTAACCAGGTGAGACAAGATAAATATTGTGTACATGAAATTAATAAAACTATAAATATTTCATTTTTAAATTTTCCTAGGGACCCAAATATAAATTTTGGGGCCCCTCCAAGCAGGGGAGCCCAAGGCGCCCGCCCAGCAACTGAGAGTGTGTCATTGTAAATTTCGATGCCGAATCGGTTTGGTTTTTTTAGATGCAGTAGTACAATTTGACAAATCGAAAATTTCAATTCGGTTTGATTAGATAAAAGAAAAAACCGAAAATTATGCTTGAACTTTGAAGTCCTGCACTATCCTTTGGATTTATGAAAAAAAAGAGTGGATTTTTCAAAAAAAAATCTTCACATCCTTTTGTAGATATTTCATATTTGTAAAATATATTTCTAGTTGAGAAAAGCAAAAGTCAAAATCAAACAAAATTAGCTTAGATGCCCTGTGATTTGAGCTGGTCTTAAAAGTTTTACTCCAAACAAGAAATTGAAATCTCCCTCATTTATCACAAAACAAAAAACAAAAACAAAAAAATCAAATCTCCGTCTTTCAATCATGTTTCTCAAAACTAAATCATAGTGAGCTAAGTGCATCTCTAATAATTAGGGTGAGGGGGAGGGAGAATATTGGGGGGGGGGGGGGGGGGTTGGGGTTTGAACATTCTTCAATAGTTCCCCTCCTCCCCCCGTATTTTTGCAGCCAAGCAGGTGGCGCCACCTGCTTGTTCCAATTAATTTTTTTTATTCTTCTTTTATATATAGTAGGCAAAAATTTTATTTGTAATGTAGTAACAATTAAAAGTAGTATTTATCTAGTTATTCTCATTCATAAAATAATCAACCCAAATTAAATTATTTTAAATTTTAGTTAATTTTATAATGTTTAAATTATTTAAAAGAAAACCTTAATAAAAATATTTTTTTAAAACCTTAAAAAAACCTCATTGATAAACCTTCTTACATTTAATTTTTTTTCTTATAAATAATTTTAACTCAAATAATCATTTGTGGGTATAAGTGATTATGATTTTTTTTAAAATTAAAATATAACCTTTTATAAAAATACGATTTAATTTAACAAAATTATATATTAAAAAAGTTAAACTTCATAATAGAACACTTAAACAAGACTAAAAATATTTATTTGGAGATTCATCAAATCTAGGCGACAATGATTGGGGGGAGGGGCAGTTCTGCCCCAACGACTGAAGATGGCCTAAACCCAAATTTTATTAGTATAAACAAGTCTTTCTTTTTCACCCGTTCGGTGTACATTGGAGAGAGAGATGCGGCTGAGGAGAGAGGCCCGAGGGACAGACAACGGTGTAGTGGCGGCGGATTCTTGTGGGTGGGTGGCTAGGGCTAGAGTAGAGGATTATACCGATAAGAAGAAACGGGTCTGAATTGAAGTCCGATGATAAGTGATACCTGGGTAGTTTAAGAATAATATAAAAAATAAAATAAAAAAATGGGTAGTACCGGTTCGGTTCGGTAAACCGACCGGGTTTTCTTTTCCTATTTACAGTTTACAGGAGTCAAAGTAAAGTAGCAACTGACTCGTTACTGAGTGCGCATTGAATATTCGCTCATGGATCTCGCCGCTCTTTTCCGTTCCCTAACTCCCTCATGGACTTCGGTCAGTCCGCCCCCGCCCCCCCCCCCCCCCACCCCCTCTCTTTCCACACACCTACACACACTCATTGATATTTGTATTTGTAACTGATTGAATCGACTTGTTTCCTATACTAAATATGTATTTATTTGAACAGGTCGTTATGTTGTTGTCATTCGTTACTTACTTGGCGATTGCTGGATCTATTTTACCTGGAAGAATTGTTCCTGGAGCGACATTATCAGATGGCTCTCGCCTCCATTACCGTTGCAACGGTAGGAAATTCAATCTCAACTCTCTGCAGTTTTAATTTGAGTGATGATGTTTCATTTTTTATTTTTTTGGGTCACAGGTATGTTATTACTTCTTTTATTGGTTTTTCTACTTGGAATCGGTGGTTGGATGGATCTTGTATCACCTACTGTGAGTACTTAATATCATTTTAACTTGTTTTATGCACATTGAATGAACTATTATGTATTAAATTGAGGTTTACCTCTTAATTATTTGTCCAGGCAATTTCAGATAGAGGGCTCGAGCTTTTCTCAACAACATTTATATTCAGTGCTTTTGTAAGTTTCAGTTTTAATTGTTTGTTTCATTTTCTCATACGACAGCTTAGGATTAAGTTAAAATAGTTGAGGTTGGACCCGTTTAAATGGGGTATAAATATTTTGGATGTATTGGTTCTGGATGATATTGCTAGGTTTCCAGATAGTGCTTTAGCCACCATATTGTTTCAATAAGTCCTATTAATACGTGTAGTTGCTGGTTACATTAACTAGGATGCAAACACATGTACATAATTGTTTGAATTGTGTATGGATTGGTTGATGAAAAGGTAATCTCCGAAAAAGTGCATGAAGCTATATAGCAATACCGCACTTGATTATTGAGGGTCTCATTGTCTGTTCCATTACCAATAGCATCCAACCACTTATTATCACCACACTCTGGCTATTTTTTTTTCCCCTCATTATATGTTCCAATCCCAGGTGACGTTGATTCTATATGTGGCTGGCTGCAGATCCCGTGATCAGAGTTCTTCTTTGAAGCCTCATGTCACAGGAAACTTAATCCATGACTGGTAACTATTCATTATGTTCGTTAATAAAGTTCCCAACAGTTACTGCAAGGTAGATTGTTGTTTCTGTGGCATGCTTTGTTAATGAAGTTCCTCCATGCAGCTTTTTTTGGTAGTTTCATACTTTACACCATGCTAAGGCATCAGCAATTTGATAGTGATAGCAGCACTTTTGACATAGTTGACTAGGCTGCTAATTCAAGATTAATAGGACATACCTCTTGAAAAGGGTATTGGGCGTTGGCATGAAATTTGTACACTAACGATACTGCCCCATAATGTAGCTATAATAGTTCCACTAATGTGACCACATCGTCTTCTTCTGGTCCTCCTCTCGTGATGTAGATAACAAGCTTCTTTAGTTTTGTAACCTAGACAAACTGGTTAATACTTAATATGTATATTTTTCCTTTTCAGATGACTATGTATATTTCTTCCTTCTGGCGTGTCAAGATGCATGATGGTCCAGATAATTGTGGTTCTGATGTTGACTGTGCATAATTTTAGTATGCATCTATGTCTAAAGAAAGGCTACATCGTCAAGAAAAAATCTAGAGAAACAAGTTACAGTAAAACTTTTAAGATTAACTATGAATAATTTGCATGAACATAATTCAGTTTTTTTTTTTTTTTTTTTTTCAAATTCTCTACAACTTTTGAAGATTGACCAATTATAAATCTGATGCTTAAACGCTGATGTTGTACTATGTCATTCTATAGGTGGTTTGGGATACAGCTGAATCCTCATTTCATGGGAATTGACCTCAAGTAAATTTCTAAACTGAAATACTGGGATATTCTATAGTACGACAGTCTTTCTATATCACCCCATAAATGATGCTTTATCCATTCACCTTGCTGTATTTGCTAGTTGGAGTTTTAGCCTTCTTTTCCCAATTCGCAATAAAGTCATGACCTTAATCTTTATTAGATGGCGGTATCAACTTTAAATACTCCAATTTATGTCTTAATAAAATTTATATATATTAGTTTGTGCTGGATATTCTCGCTGGTTGGAATATGTGAAATATCAGTTTCAATTAAGTATTTTATGGCTAGCAGATTTTTACAAGTAGCGTACTTTTTTCTGCAGATTCTACTTGGTTAGAGCTGGAATGATGGGATGGCTTCTTATCAATCTTTCTGTTCTTTTGAAATGCATTCAAGAGACCAACTTAAGCCGATCAATGATTCTTTACCAGCTTTTTTGTGTTGTAAGTTGGCAACTCAACTATTTTCATTTCTGAAGCCATTCATTTTGCTGTGGTATTTCACAGTTTCTTTTTCAATGCAGCTATACATTCTGGACTACTTTTTCTATGAAGAGTACATGACATCCACGTAAGTAGAGTTTTTAGAATGCAAGTATAGGTGACTCGAACACAATTTGGAAATCTGGTTTATTAATTCTGTACTGTCAAGTCATTATATCTTCTTTTAAGAAATTAGTCATTGTGCCATGAGTCATTATTTTTTGAGTTGGTCTCCATCCGGTGGCATATTGTTGCTCTTCAGTTATATGTCATTTCAATCCTCAGTTAGAAGACTGACAACTCTGCTTAACAACACTAGGAAATGTCACAACTGATTCATTTCAGACCCTTCTTTTGATCATGACCTAGAGCGTTACCTTTTTGATAGAGGATTATATGGGTTATTATTATTGAACTAAATTCTCTCATGTTGCTGGCCATGTGTGCCCTAGTATTCTGATAATTGATGAAGGTATTCCATCTCTAACATAAAATGAGTTATCTCCCCTCCAATAGTTTCTTTTGTTAAATTTGATGTAATTGTTAACATATCATTCACATAATTCTAACATCAGTTGCTTGTTGTCTTCTTAGATGGGATATAATTGCTGAGAGGTTGGGGTTCATGCTGGTGTTTGGAGATATTGTCTGGATCCCATTCACATTCAGTATCCAGGTATATTACCATGACCTTTGCAAGTTAATTAAAAAGTATTCTTATGTAGCTTGAATTGTTTAGCAAAAATCTTCCAATCAACTTTTATTTCTTCAAAACCAGCTTCTAATGTAAGCTCTCTCAGCTTCTAAAATAAGCTCTTTCTCTCTCTCTCATTTATTTCTTTCACCATGTTGAAAGGGTTGGTGGCTTCTACATAATGATGTAGAGTTAACAACTGCTGCTGTTATTGCAAATTGTCTTGTCTTTCTGATTGGGTAATATCTCTTTTCTCCAGTCTGCAACATCTGGTATTCTCAATAGCTCATGTCTATTACTTTCTCACACTTTTCATGTTTGTGATTGAGAAGCTACCTCGTATTTAGAGGAGCTAACAAACAGAAACATATTTTTAAGAAGAACCCCAAAGCACTTATTTGGGGCAGGCCTCCGAAAGTCGTGGGGGGAAAGTTGCTTGCTTCTGGTTACTGGTAAGATTTATCTGGTACTTTAGAACCGTTTTTATTTCCATGACCTTAAATGTAACATATTTGTAATAAGTCTGGAGTAAAAAATTTACACATCATCATCTTTGACTGCTGTTATTATGTTGGAAGAATTATAATTATTCTTAAACCTTGCCAAGGGCGCTTTCTGTTCCCATTTTTCTGTTTTGCTTTCGTAAAATATCAATTTTTAAATGGATGTTATTTGGAAGAGACTTCAGTTAGTAGCACTTGACCACTTCTAGTAAATGTGTATTTGGTTGCGAATTTGGTTACTAATTTTCGCGAATATGTAGCACTTGATCACTTCTAGTAAAGTATGAACTTGGCTAATAACTTGCACGACTATCTAGCATTATGATACTTCATCTTATTACTTTCTGATACTCGGTTATTTTGCCTTATTCAGGGGCATTGCTACGCATTGTAACTATCTTGGCGATTTGCTTTTGGCCCTATCATTCAGTCTTCCTTGTGGGATAAGGTAATATAATCTCTGTTATGCTTTAGATTTTGATTTAAACTCTGCTGTAAGTAGTAATGTTTATTTACCACTTTATATGCAGTTCTCCAGTTCCATATTTTTATCCCATATACCTTTTCATTCTACTCATATGGAGAGAGAGAAGAGACGAAGCCCGTTGTGCAGAGAAGTACAAGGAAATATGGGCAGAATATCGGAAACTGGTTCCGTGGAGGATACTTCCCTATGTTTATTAACAGTAAGTTGGATTCTTGCATCATGTCTTTCTTGAGTGGAATGTGTATGATATAGATTAACTTTTTTCTTGAGAGACAACTAGTTCCTGATGAAACATTTCAAATCTAATGAAGAACACTATTTCCCCCCATTCTTTTCTTTCTATGCAGGCAACTTTTGATTGACCTATCTTAATTTTTTTTTTTCCAGAGTGCTTAGATGAATTAATATGAACTTCAATATGCATGTATGAATATTGTGTTCTCTATGTAACTGCTGCAAATGTTTTTGATGCTATAGATTAACCAAATTTCGGATATTCTCTGGATCTCATCTCAATTATGTGTTGATATGGGGAAAAAAAAAAAGTGAATTGGCTTTTGCCGCAAATAAATATTTTTTTGGGTTTATGAAAATAGGGCATAAAATTTTGTAGGAGTACATATTTGTTATACCTCTAGGGGGTAAAGTGCTATTTTTCAAATTATATAGGGTAAATTGAACATTAACTCCATAATTATATGGAATATAGACATTTGCAGCTAATGGTTTTCAGCATTTAGGGGTAAAAAGAGTGTTTAATAGTGTTGTCAATGACAACTTGTAATTTTGATTCTCTTAAGAAAATCCAAATTTACACCAGAATTCATAAGCAGCAGGTGACCTACTTGACTTTTTCCCCAAATTTTCTGTTGTTTTGATTAATTTGCAAAAACTCTCGCTTTTTATTTTTTATTTTTTTATATATATATTCTCAATTTTAAGCAGTAGCAGACACAATAATAAAATGACCTGATGTGGAAATAGATCAAATGCAAGGACAATTTCAGTGCTGGTAGTGTGGTCCTCCTCCTGACTAAGTCATTGAGCATCTTCAGTCAATGCTTTGCTTTTTTGGTTCGTCTTTATCATAGCTGCCATACAAGATTCCCTACCAGCATTCGTATTAATTACTCTTTAAGAAAAAGTGTTTTAATTTAAGTGATGATAGATTACCCATTTTAAGATAGGGATCATGTAATAAGTTGGACTTAGAGATATTTAATTTAAAAAACTATTAGCGATAACTGGATTTTAACTAGGATTCAAAACAAAGAAATTCGTTCCTATTATAAAATAAAGATTCGCCTTGAAATAAGGTCTAAATCCAAATGAGGTGGTAAAAATATGAGAGTCAATTTATACAAGAGCCATAAGAGTTGTATCATGAAAGGTAAAAGGGTAATTTGCAAACATTTTCTAATCTGTAATTGTACGGACGTAATTTGGATATGATTAAAAAGAGTATTTGCTAGTTCCCTATGAATTTTCTATTGTTATTTTGATGTATCTTCCATCGGTGTTGGTAATCTCTCTATATCACAATGAATGGGTTGCTTTTGTTGTTCAACCTCCTTTTTCATATATTTATTGTATAATCTTTTTTTTTTTTACTTTAGAATATGGTTGGTTTTACATTTTTAATTTATATAAGAGATTAACCAATTATAAAGTGTATAAAAAATATTATTATGTAATTCGTTAAACTTAGTTATACGTACTTATAAAGCATTAGCAATGGATGAATGGATTGATCCAGATTATGTATAACTTCAATAGAAAATAGTATATTCCAGATTGTGATACTTTAAAATTTTACTTTGAAACTGTTTCAAATTATAGTAACCTGTAAAGCCATCTCCAAGAGCACTTTTAAAACTTAAATTTTAAGAGTTTTGTTGAATTTCACACAAAAATTGTCCTCCAAGAGCACTTTTATAATTTATGGGTCCTTAAAAAGTTTGGATTTGGAAGGCCAAATACCCATGGCCAAATTCGATGTGTATATCTCAAATGTACTACATGAAAGTACAATCTTGTACTTTCTTGCACAGCATTTAAGAATTATGCACATATATGATTATTGTTTATATAAAATAATACTCCCTCCGGTTCATATTAGTTGGCACATTTGCCAAATTTTTATGTTTCATATTAATTGGCACATTTGAGTTTCTAATGCAATTTTTTCCAATTTTGCCCTTCTCTTACATCTAGGTTGGGAAGCTCAAGAGTCACTAGGAAGGGTATTTTTGATATTTTACCATGTAAAAGTGATTAATCATGAGGTTTCTTAATATGTGTGAAAAGTAACAATGTGACAATTAATATGAACCGGAGGGAGTAGTTAAAAGTAATTTGTTAAAATATAAACTAGTTATTGGAATGAAGTTATATGTTTATTTCAAAGTAGTCTATTAAAATATAAACTAACTATTGGAAGAAAAAATAAAAAGTAAAATAGTATAACAATACAATTCATCTGAAAAAAGAAAAAAAGACAAAAAAAAAAATAAGGCATGATTATAGATTGATTTGATTACATCCTTAAAATTTCCAAAATATTAGTCAAAATCTGTCAGATCAAAGATATCCAATCCGAAATATTAAGATCTGATAGGAATTGGACTAATAAAATAAAGGTGCACGTGAGGTTGTCACCGGCCAAGCCGGTCAACTCGTTCTATGTAATTTAGGACTTTTGATTTAAAATATATCCCCTAATAACACATGGGATAAACTAAAAATTTCTTATCTAAAGTTGATCTAACAAAAGTTATAGAATTTGTGATTAAAACTTACATTATTAATTTAGTCTCGCAATAAATAATGTGATAATGACGTGGTGGCATTTGTAGTCACAATATTTAATTTTTTTTCCTAAATTAGATCTAGTTGAAAAAAATTCAATTAAACTTTGATAAACTGAGTCCATGAAAAGGTCCATGAACCGATGTGATTCTACTCTATTCTTTAATCTATTAGATAAATATTAAGTATATTTATTTTTGTAGCCAAATATTGAAAACCCCTAATACCTCTTATAATTAAAAATAATAATGGTATAACAGGGTTAGAAAAACCATGTAGTGATACTTTTTGATATAATTTTATCACTGAATAAAATACGTGCAATTTTGCAAAAATAAACTTACTGAATTTGTGTTAATTTGATGAGGATTCATTCATGCACATATGCTAAATACTTGTCCTGATCGACCACAATTTATGAAATTAAGGAATTCTCGCCGTTGAACATTTTCCTAATATTTATCACAAAAAACAACATCGATGCTTCCAATAAATTTTAATCTCACAAGTCACATCACTTGCACACACATGACACATTGGAGATTGAGCAATGTTTTCAGACTTTTTTTCAGAAGATTAAGAGCTAATCATACGTCACAAGCTACTAATTATACATAATTTATGATTTATCTGATTTGAGTGAGATAATATTAAGTATATACACTAATAAACCAATATCCAAAATTCCAAAGATTAGAAAAATAATGTCGTTTCTGGTTAAACAACATGAAGAAAGGGAAACATTAATTATTTATTCATTAATAGAGCATAACCAAGTTCATCCCCACTAAAAATAAATTATTAAAATTTTAATTAAATCCTTGAGCAGGGGACATATAACGGTGAGAAAAGAATTAAAATATTCTGCATATATGCACAATAAATGCCAGCACTATATTATGCGAGTACGTGTTGATCGATTTGTTCAACATACCACAAGTGGCTCCATGCATGCATGCTCCTACTATCATCATTCAACAATCATGTACTTGGACAAATTAATTATTTAAAAATAATAATTAAAAAAAAACCAATCATGTACTTGGATCTATTATATTCTATCCCCATGTATATATTTTGTTTTTTACGACTAAAACATATACATCAATATAACTTGAATTATGATGTAAGTTTTTGGAGTCAATTAAACCCTCTAATAACTTGAAGACGTATTCATCCATAGTATATGTCAAATGCTTTTAATCAACTATATATGCCACAGTTAGGGCTATTATTATAATCTTTATTTGATTAAAGATATTTCTAATGAATTTGAATCAAGATAATACGAAATACATGGAGTAAATATGAATCTAAATTAATTCAATTCATTTAAAAGTTGAATACTTTAATAAATAAATAAATTATATGTAAGTAACACTAATAATATTTTATCATCATTTTAATAAAACATGAGGGAAAATTTCATTCACGATTTTAATTATCTTTATGTATATTTTTACCTGATTAGGTCATTTCCAATAAGACTCTTAAATTCAGTCCTATTATCTTAAAATTTAAGGGGTAAACAGTGTTATACATTTTCACTTTTACTCTGCACTCCAATAACTCGTTTATATTTTAAAATTCATATCACAATTTTTCACTTGACTTTGGACTCTCATATATGAGAGTCCAAACTTAAACATTTATATGAGAGTCCAAACTTAAACATTTAAGAGTTCCATAAATTATAAGAGTTTACTTGGAGCTTAATTTTTGAAAAAACTTATAATTTTTCTTAAATTTTGAGTTATACATAGTTTGTTGGAGATGGTCTTAACAACATTAATTTATAAGATATTTTAGTATCAGTACCATTGTTTTCCAACTAAATATGCTAAATTCTTAAAAAAAAAGTGCTCCGGTTAAATGTGTCAAAAGTTGTTGACTGACTTCATTAATTGATACATTTAGATGGTGCAATGTTTGCTTTTAAGCTACAAATTATGGTGTGAACATTTGATAGCTATTATACATTACAATTTTTGGAAGCTGAAGATCAGTTGATTGGAATTCAATTTTACCATACTTGTAATTAAATTTTTTTAGGTGATATAATACTTGTAAATACTCCAAACTAGCCTATATAATAATAGGCTAGCATCTAGAGTCTGTATAGATAGGTTGCTTATTTCTTAAAGTAAGACGCAAAAGAAAAATGTACATTACTTGCACCCTTTGATCACATGAATGAAATAAAATTCCCTATAAAAAGACTATGCTACAAGTTTATATCTCAAATAATATAATCTTAATACTGACTAACCCCACCATATAGAGAAACAAGGACTGTCTAAATCAATACGATTGTAATTAATGTTATCAATTTTTGAAAAAAAAATCTGGGTGGTTTGTGATGGACCCAATAATAAATTAATTTATTACATATTCTTCCTTGTCCTGCATTGATAAATTTATTATTTTATTAATATTGAAGTACTATATAAGTTCACATGCACTTTTTATCTTTTCACTTCCATTTCCAATGCTAAAACTTATATGTTCATCTTTCATAACACTATCACAAGTAAAGATACTTTAAATTGGACCCATATATGAACACAATTACATCACCTTTTGGCTTTTCATCAATTTATCAAATTTAATCATAATTCCTTCATAAAGAGAGTATGGCTAAAAAATTGAGCTCATCATTTGAGCAAACACTACGGTCTTAATTACAAGGGTAAATGCAAAATACTTTTATGTGTTATATACGTAAAGTATGCACAAATTTATTTTGTGAAATATTGATTGCATTATAAATTTCCTTGTACTATTAAATATTCAACACGAAATCTTCCATACATACAAAATAGACTGCCAAAATGCGTACAGATAGAAGGTTTTATGCTGAATATATAATGGTACATGGAGATTCTGTGCAATAAATATTTTTATATAAGGTGACGCATAATATTTAAAAGTATAGGAAAATTTTAAACAAAAAGATTTCACATATATAATACTTTCGTGCGATTTCGCATAACTAAAAAGAGTTGTTGCGTTTATCCAGTATCCACATCGTTGAACTTGAAAAGGTCCTAAAAGCCACACACAAGGTATTAGAATTTACCACATGGATTGGGTTAAATCCACTTACATGGTTTGAGCCTAACTCAACCTCAAAAGCTAGCTTATAAGGTAAAGATTGTTCAAGACTTTATAAGGTGGACTTAACTATTGTTTTCAACCAATGTGGGACATTTAGTCTCAATACTTCCCCTTCACATGTGGACGGGCTAAATGTGTGGGGAGAAGCAAGCCCAACACGTGATATATTAATACCCAACATTTGCGAATTATTGACATGTTGGTAAGAGTCCAACACGCGGATTTTCTAGACTGTGTGGTTGAAGAATAAACCCCATCATGCGCGCAAGGCAGAGTCCATCGTGGAAGGAGGTGGCCCACTTAAATCTAGGCTCTGATACCATATTAGAATATATCACATGAATTGGCCTAAATTCATTACATGGTTTAGAACTAACTCAACCTCAAAAGCTAGCTTATAAGATGAAGATTGCTCAAGATCTTATAAGGTAAACTTAACTATTGTTTTCAACCAATATGGAATATTTAATCTCAATACAAGGTCAATGAAATTTTCACAATTAATATAAAATGACAATTCTGCCCTCATTTATCTTCTCGTATGCATCAGCCACATAAATCCAAAGTAAACACCTAAAATTTCAAATAATATGACAAAATAGAGCAACTAACTCACCCTTATTTTATGCTCGCTCACATGTCAAACATGAAAATAGCAGCACGGAAACTCCGGTGCTATTTCAGGTAAACCATTGGAGTCACGATAAGGTTGAGGAGTGGTGACTGACAGCTGCCCACAGATGGGTGACATTAGCAAGGCCGGAGGGGGCCGGGGGATCACGTGACTTTGCTGAACGGTTAAGCACTTTTTTATTTGCTGCATCAGATTCGCTAAATGTGGTTAAATATAATCTACAGAATCCGCATTAATTTATTATTGTCCCCTTTAGTTTGACCATGTAATAAGGATTATGAAAATCGACATCTCCTGTTATAATTAATATTATGGCCTTTGCATTTTTTTTTATCATGGTAAAAGTCATTAAATATCTGAAATAAAATGGATAATACTATAAGACCAGAAAAAGGTTCTTGATTACATCTAATATTCACAATCAAATTCTAAATGGTCCAAAATTCTTGAGAGAAAAAGAGCATATTGTAACAGCTATATTTGATTATGTTTACATATAATAACACATAATATAACTATATACATAAAAAAGGTTGTGAAGATAAAAGCAACAAAAAACTCACTAATATCCACTTAAAATTAGATTATGAATAAAATATTAAACTTGTGCCTTGTTTTTTCTTTTTTTCCGAAAATTCACTAATAAGATATATAATTCTATAGAATTTAGATTTTTAACAGAATGTATCAATTTAAATACATGTTTCTCAATGTATTTCGGGTCCCTTTTAATCAAATATTATTCATTAGATCTCCAATTAGATAAAAATTATAATTGGCATGTTGAATTCAAGTTGAATCCGAATTAAAATCCACTCCATAATTGATAGCTTTAATTCAAATTACTTGTTCAATTTACTAAAGTGTGAATCAAAGTAAATAATTTTAACTAGCTTATTCTATAAAATATAATATTAATATACATGTAGACTGAATGTTCAAATATAAAATAAATTTAACATTCCATGGGCAATTGATTATCTTAGCTATACATTATTTTATAATTGGCAATTTACTAATTGAAAAATATAATGGTTTATCTAAAACTACGTGATCAATTATATATTTTACTTTCTAGCTTCAAACCATTTTCATACTTTATAGCAGCTTTATTTGCATTATTATTAACCTCTATAATGTTAGTGAGGATCTATGAAAAAAAAATTAGTCTCTATAAAATCAAATTAGCCTTGTCCTTGGCGGGGACTATCTGAAAATGGTTGAGAAGTAAAGAAGGAATTTGTCGAACAACGACAAAAAACGACTTTTTCGTATCCGTATATAATAATATTTTATTTAACTAAACTTTTATACGTCAAATAATGATTGATTGACAATATAATATCATATCACAAATATCAATACTTTTTTCAGTGGCATGACTCTAACGGATGTCAGGAAACTATTGTATAGTGACAATGACATGATACATTCCTCCGCACTTTTCAACTAATTTTTGAATAGAAGATCCAACGTCCAAACTAACTCCTAACTGTTTTTCTGTCAAAAACTCACCACACAATCCCTTTCCACTGAGAAAAGCAAATGAGGAGCACCGCTTGATTGGAATCATGAATTCCACGCACCAAAACGTATTAAATGCATTTCTATCCCAAAGCCCAAGTTAGAAAAGCGTGCACCAATGTTCAACTGGTGGGGGGACCACAGACGGCAAACTAACCCCCGTCAAATGATTCAATTGAAAACCAAACCGAAATAATCAAACAAACCATACACATTTCTAAGTTGGGTGCAGTCCTTGTTTTATTATTTGACTCCTTCAATTACATCTCTGTCCTCGATTAATTCACCAAAAACCCTAGTGTCTTTATTAAAGACACTTAATTACATTACAAGTAACATATTTTAGTAATCCAAATTTAATTCATACCAATCTTCTCTTAAATTCACCATGGGATGTAAATATCCACACTTATATAAAAGTCATATAAATTTACTATAAAAGAATATTGAAGTCAACAAACTTTATCCCTAATTTAATAAGATTCTTATTCTCTTGTGCTTTAAATTATATTTTAACAATCGTAATAAAATTCCTACAATTTAACTAATATGTCCTTAGAACCTTAAAAATATAATCATCAAAAGTTGGGAGAAAAATATTGTTAAACTTATTTTACTCTGTATATTAATTATTTATACTAGTATTTATATGATTTATTCTACTTTCGCTTCTGTTCTATCACGCTGTATTCTCCCGCGTACGTGAAACAAACCAAACTCATAAAAATATAAAATCAATTAAAAATATAATGACTATTTAACGGGCATCTACGTGGTTTACCGAGAAAGAGAGTTATCAGTTCAAAAGTTCTCTCTCTACATGAATAAAAAGCCTGGTCTTTCTATTTGTTTGGTTTCCTATTTTCTCTCTCATTTCTATTTGAGAAAACACTCTGCTTTCAGTTTCCCTTAGCCGTCCACCGCTTCATGAGATCTTGACCAGAAAATCAACAATTAGGTGAGTTTGATTGAAATGGTTGCCAATTGAACTAAAATTGGGGCTTTCTTGTGCTCTCTTATGTTTTATCCTAAGATACAAAAATGCATAAAAATGGCATTTACATGAATTTGGCAAAAGATTAGAGCAAGGGTGAAGATTTTTCTACTTTTGTGTTCTAATCTTGTGTTCTAAAAAGTCTTCTCTGTATATCTATGAAATTAAGGATTAATCAATTAGTTTTTATAAGTTTTATCTCTGATTTTTATTTTTCACCTACCTGTTACTCTCTCTACCATACATAAAAATGGATATATCCGTTTCATTTTTCAGAGATCTGTGAATTGGAATTGTTGGTATGGTTTCAAGGATAAGGAAAACTTAGTCTCATATAATTCTCTCCTTTTTGTGAAAGATATGTTTTTCACTTCTCTATTCATTTTTTCTCAATTATTCTTTTTTTTCATCTCGCAGGAAAGATGTCATGAAATGCAGTTGAGACTGAAGAAGAATTACTGTAAGTCGCCCTTCTAGTGAAATAAAAATTAAAAATAAAAATAAAGAGTTTTTACAGTTGAGATAAGGTAAAAGATAGGATTTTTACCGGGTTTTGCACCAGCGGGATGGCTCTTAGAAAAGATCATCAAACTGGTTGTTCTTGGGTTCCTGCAACCCCGGCAAAGCCTGATTCGACAACACAGCAACTGATCTGCAACAATAGGCAAGAAAATCATCATATTCAAACCAATTGGTTCGAGTCAGAAAGACTGACCCGAGTTAACCAGGTTACCCAAACAAACTGGTTTGAAGCGGGAAATTTACGTGGCGGTTTTGTGGCAGAAGGTACATCTCAGACAGTACCTGCATGTTATAGCTCAATAAATTCGATTAACGTAGATGGAGGTTGTTTCGACACTTGGCAAGCAGATACAGCAGCCAAATCCCATTTTTATAGGCACACTTTGTGCGATTTTAACACTTGGCAAACAGGCAAAGCTGCCAATTCAAATGTCTACGGGGAAGATTTCCGTATAAATGACAAATTTGCAATGAATGACGCGGAGAGCATGCCCAATATTTCTTTTGGGAATCTTTTGGCTCTAGCACAGGCTGGCAACCCAGCAGAAACCAGTTTTCGTCATCATTTTGAGAGTAGTCCAACTACAATCAACTTCGGAAACTCATCAGCAGACTTGGACAGTTTGCTCGGTGAAAGGTTTCAATCTGAATTATACAGAACGCCAGAAATCCGAAATGGTGAGTCTCTTCGATACAGTTATTTTGTGAGCATATGTGTATGTATAATCATGAATCTTGATGTGGAAAACTTACTTACAATTGTAGTCATGAATCTCTGAACAACCATTCAATTGCACACAAAAATCTCCTTTAGTACTGTTGTCCAAATTGCTAGAAAAATTAGGAAGTCCAAAATGATTCTCTGCATAGTCGCAACAAAATGCCTATACTGCATCAAAATAAACTCAAGAAATAGTTATAGGGTTTGCGAGGGACTACATTTACTTCAACTAAAAACAACTGTTTTATGTGTGGTGTTCTTGCATTATGATCCTAAAAAATACTCCAATATCTTAAATAGTCAATAGAAATGTTACATGTAGCACTCAGCATGCATCTCGAATGTATTTTACTTTTATATCCTATATATATACATATATATATTGGTCTGTGATAAAAGCCGGTGAATAAAGAGCAATAACCTCAAAATCTCATCTAGCAATTTAAGCATGTGTTTCTTTATTTTCCTTGCATTAAAGATATCTCTGCTCTTATCTAACAGGTGGAAGCTCAGTTCCTTCAAGGCCCTTTTTTGATCTTAATTCACCACCCAAAACAATTACAAATGCAGCCTTGGGCAAGAGCAAATCATCTCAATTTGAACCTATAACCCCTGAGAAGGCCAATAAGGTGGAGCACGGGCAACAGTCTACTATGCAAGATTTAAGCACAGATGACGCTGAAACAGCAAAAGATGCAAAAGAGAACGCAATGACTGGTGACAATGTAAAGGGGCATAATGAGAACAAAGAACAGTCTCAACTGGTCAGTGATCAACTGTGTGCAACAACGTCCACACAACTACAGGAGAATCACTTGCCTGACAAGGGAGGCACCGAGGAAGCTAATTTAATCAAAACACCTCAACAGAAGCCAAGGAGGAGAAAGCACAGACCCAAAGTCGTAATAGAAGGCCAAACTAAACGTACTCCTAAACCACGTGCAGAAAAAGCTTCTACTCCCCAGGATACTACAAGAGCTAAGAGGAAGTACATTCGAAGAAAAGGAGTCGACAATCCCACCAACTCTCCCTTAGAAGGGGAAACCAATGGAACTGATTCGAACAAAAAAACTTTCACTTCTACGGATACCCCAGTAGGAAAGAGGACATATAAGACAAGAAAAGGAATTGACAAACTTGAAGATACCATGGATAAGAAGAGAACCACCGAAACAATAGACCTGAAGGCTGTTCGGCATACCAGAAGTTCCTGCAGAAGATCCTTGAATTTTGACTTGGAACCCCAAGTGAGAGATGAAAGCTTCTCGTATTGTCAATCCCCAAATTGTGATGTGGAATCACGAGCAGATAACTACAGTGCAAAAGGTCAATCAAGTACAACTGTGCAGGGCAGACATGGGAAAGAAGTAATGATGGAGAAAAATGACATGGGAATTGCTTATGAACTCACACGCTCCTCGAATCAAGTACTGCAAGATTACCTGTCAAGGCCAGAAAGGCATTCATCAAGCCCCTCGCCTCCTACAAATACATATCCAACACATGATGATTACTGGCTCAGTGATAAAAGTGTATGCACCAAAGGAAAATGTCAAATAGTATTCTCTGATGTTACGCATGACAAAGAGGCAAATAATGGTCAAGTGACAGTAAATCCCGGTGGGCAGTGGACACCCAAGAGTCCAATTGGTTCCCTCAACAGCAACGCTTGCTTGACCCAAGAAAGACAACCCAGAGGCTTAAAAAGACAACATTTGGGTACATCTGCTGAAGCTGAAACCTGCAGCACAAATGCAACTGGAACATATTACAATTCCATGCAGAAATACCTTTCTATATTTTCTCAAAATGCAGATAGTAATGGCTGCACTCCTGCAATGTATTTTCCTACAATTTATAAGAAAAAGAGGAGTGAGAAGGGATCCACTACAGCAACATCTAGCCGACAGTACACCATTACTGGCTCAGACAGTCGTGCGGAACTTGAAAGGAGCACTCATAGAGATTCTTTCACACAGCTGTTCATTTCAAGAACTAATGAGAGATCTTCGGTTGCTCAATGCAAAGCTACCAGTATGCTAATGAATAATCCAATACCTGATTGTACTCAGAATGGACGGCAAATTCTTGAAGATTTGTTAGCTTTGGGACCTAGAGAGAGGATTAAAAAGAAGAGATCTAAAGGTCCTACTCGAGTACGGGATTTAGCTTCACTACTAAAAATATGTAAAGAAATGCCAGTTTCTTCTGGCGAAGCAGCAAAAACATCCAAATTCAAACAAGAAATCGAAATCCTACATGAACCAAATACATGCATGGAAGCCCTTGTAGCTGATTCCCGCTCAACAATGATGACAAAAAAGCGGTCAAAGAGAAGTATGCTTATCAATATGACCGGGCAAAATACATATAACCATCGTGAATTTCCCAGCACATTAATGGGTACTTTAATCACCTGCATGATGTTACTTGCATGAATAACAAACTTATAATATTCATAGCATCTAACTTGTTTGCAACATATAATGCAGGACCACCTCTGGCTATAACATGGAAATCCATTTCTCCAATTGATTCAATCACTCAGCAACTTAACCGACTTGATCTAAATGCAGCGAGCAGCCAGTTATCATTTCAAAAGCAGAATGAATTGATGGCATACCATATGTATCAAGAGCAAAATGCATTAGTCCCGTATCAAAGAGGTGGCGCTGTTGTCCCATTTGATCAGATTCGAAGAAGGAGACCGCGGCCTAAAGTTGACCTTGACGATGAGACAACTAGAGTGTGGAAGCTTTTGTTAGAAAATATAAACAGTGAAGGCATTGATGGAACAGATGAAGAAAAGACTAAGTGGTGGGAAGAAGAACGGAGGGTATTCAATGGAAGAGCAGACTCATTCATTGCACGCATGCATCTTGTTCAAGGTACATGCACAATTACCAAATTTGCCTACAAGGTGTCTAATTAAATATAGCTAACACTAACTCTTATTCGCCAAAAAAACAGAGATAGTTGTGCACAATAGTTAAGACAGAACAGTGAAGAAAAGAAAGCACTGTGAAAGATACTATTGAACCAGTCCAGAGGAATTAACCCAAATCCTGTTTTGATGAAGTGTTACATGGATTAACAAACAACTGCATATATGTGCACACATTAATCATTTGCATTTATAAATATTACATACTCAGATGGTAAGTTGGAAGTATTACACGCAAACCTCAGTCGGTCTCTATATATGAAAACAATAGTATATCAGTATATAAAACTAAACTGAAAATTCTATTAATAATATTGTTCCTTGTGATCTATTCAGCTTGCCAAAATTCAACCTTATCTTTGCTGCTTGTAAGATTTAGGTACAGCAATATAATTTAATTAGCAAACTAATAACAAAGAATGTAGAGCACCCAAAAAATGAAAGAAACAGAATCTGCCTTGCTTAAAGTATTACAATCTGTATCTCATATAGCAGGCAGAAAAACAGGTTTAGAAGCTGTTTATTGTAATAATGGCATACCAAAGCTGTTTACTAAAATAAATGGCTGACCATAGACGCAAAATACGCAAAATTTACCATATTGAGCAGAGCAGTACCAAAATCTGATTTTTATCAAGGACAAACGGTGTACAAGTGTTTGATAGCACAACTGCTCTCTCCCATCAGAATTAGAAGTCTAGTTCTGCTAATGTAGTTAGAATGTATCTAGAATAATGCATAGTCGTCCTTTTAGTCATGTGTTCCCAATTACCAAATACTGCTAATATTTTCACATTGTATTTATATATTTTAAAATTCATAAATGTTGCTATTTTGCACAGGTGACAGACGTTTTTCTCCATGGAAGGGATCGGTTCTTGACTCCGTGATTGGTGTTTTCCTCACTCAGAATGTTTCAGATCATCTTTCCAGGTTGGCTGGACTTCCTATCTCTAAATTAGCTATAAGTATAATAAGCACATTTTAGCCTCAAAAAGTCCAAGAAAAATATTTGTTATATACTCATGTAATCTTGCAGCTCTGCTTACATGTCACTCGCTGCCCGATTTCCCCTCGTGTCAAAGACCAACCCAGCAGAATTACATGAAGAGAGAGTAGACACCAAAATAAAAGAACCTGAGGTGTGCATATTGGACCCTGATGAGACCCCTGGAATGAACAAGGTCTTGTTTGAGCCACTCAGCATGGAGAATGCTAAAATGCTTCATGACTTTGGGGACGATGAAGTTAGAGTGGTCAACAGTGTCAAGTCCTTTGGAAACAGTTCTGATGACAGTGTCGCAGAAGACAACTTAAGAGGCCAATTGTCAGATATGTTAAAACAAGGTCCAGTTATGTCCCATGAATCAGCCCCAAACAAGTCGATGACTTTGGTTAGGGATGAACAAGACATGGATGACGGACTTTCTTCCCAGACTTCTGTGATTTCTTCTCAGAATTCCGTAGATTCCCCGATTGTCCAAACAACTGAAAGAACTGAATTTTGCTCAGCTAGCAACTCAGAAGAAGAAGCAGTAGCTGAAGTCAAACCAAATAGGCTCAGCAGCTCTTCTTCTTTTGTAAAGCTACTGCAGATGGCTGGCACTGTATTACACGGTGTTTACGAAAAAGGTGGTGACAAAAAAGAGTGTGGTGTAAATCGGAAAGTACAATCAAAAAACTTGGTTCTGAACTCACAAGATGAGAACAATTTGGACGATCCTGTAAAACCTATTATGTCATGCAGTAATTCTAGTTTGTGTACGGCACCCAATTCGAAAGCACAAGCAGAATGCTTAAAATATGGCAAATTCTCTGATACTTCCAGTGGAAAAAGACTTTGCACTGCCGAAATAAGTGGATTATCAGCTGAATCTGTGTCTCAAACTACATTTCCAAAGTTCACAGCTGTTGGCTCCACAGAGGGTCTAAAATTTTCCAGTTCAATTACACAATCGAACAATAATGATCAAATAGAGATAAACCCGGAGATAGCTGAAAAACAAACGGACCAAGTACAGGCACAGAATTTGTTCCAAGAGAATGGGTACAACATGCAGGATATACCAGATAATGCAATCTGTACAGGTAGTAGTAGCAACATTGATAGTCCAAGAAATTCCGAGCCCAAGGAAGTCAACTCAAATAAGAATGACCCTGACTATTTTACTGGCAAGATGGTTAATGGCCCTAAAGCAAAAGGAGGAAGAACTGGTAAACAGAAACAAAACCCAGTTGATTGGGATGGCTTGAGAAAACAGGCACAGGAAAGTGGCAGAAAAAGCGAGAGAACAGCCAACACAATGGACTCAGTGGACTGGGAAGCCGTAAGATGTGCAGATGTTAATGAGATTTCCCAGACTATCAAAGAAAGGGGAATGAATAATATGCTAGCAGAGAGAATCAAGGTTTTTGTTAAATATTTGCAACAAAGTTCTAGTCGTTTTATGTTTAGCAAAACAGTTCTGGTCTCTTTATTATGAAAAAGGAAACCAGTTAATTCTTCAGTTCATGGCCAACTGTTCTTCAAATTATATTCTTGTGCAGGACCTCCTAAACCGTCTTGTTAAAGACCATGGAAGCATCGACCTGGAATGGCTTAGGGATGTTCCACCAGACAAAGCAAAGTAAGCTTGCAGGTTCCTCAAATTAATATTTATGATTGAAAAAACATAAAGCATTTACATGTTTCTTACGTTTTCTAGAGAGTATTTGTTGAGCATTAGAGGTCTGGGTCTGAAGAGTGTGGAGTGTGTGCGGCTCTTGACACTTCATCACCTTGCCTTTCCAGTAAGATTAAGCTCAATCGCAGTTCTTTAAATTATATGAAAGACAAAATTACTGACAGAGTTGTATCTGCTATGCTCGAAAAGGTTGACACGAATGTTGGTCGTATAGCAGTACGATTAGGATGGGTACCACTTCAGCCATTGCCAGAGTCACTTCAGCTGCATCTGCTAGAACTGTTAGTGTTTCATCCCTTTTTATACGTTCCAATTACAATGTAGCACCAAAGAGAGAATGTCTTACGCAGCTTCTTGGTGCAGGTACCCTGTATTGGAGTCTATTCAAAAATATCTGTGGCCTAGGCTCTGCAAGCTTGATCAAAGAACACTGTAATTCTAATATTTTTCTACATACAATCACCAATAGAATTTTTATATCAAGTAGACACTTATGCCCTCTAATTAATGATGCTCTTCTATTACAGATATGAGTTACATTATCAAATGATTACATTTGGAAAGGTATGACAAATTGTTAAAATATAAGGAGATCCCTAGAAACATAGTATATTTTGCAAACATAACCAAATGTGACATGTCTTTTTCAGGTATTTTGCACAAAGAGCAAGCCAAACTGCAACGCGTGTCCAATGAGGGGAGAATGCAGACATTTTGCAAGTGCATTTGCAAGGTTTTGTGCATCATTCAATATTTAGTCCACTTGATCCACTAGATTCTACACCATTCATGATTGTGGTGTAATACCATTAATGATAGAGGGCTCTGTTATAAATCTAAACATGTTTTTGCTATGCTTTTTCAGTGGCATTAAGAAAAGATAGTGTACCATAAAGCTGCATAAAAGTTGCAACAAATAATGTTATAGATCCCTTAGCAAATTAGTGAAGAATCAAAGTTATATTCTCAAATAATGGAGTTTTGATTAATATGCATGCAGCGCAAGACTTGCTCTCCCAGCGCCAGAAGATAAAAGCATAGTCAGTGTATCAGAAAATATTGCAGCTGGTCAAAACCCTACGAGAGAAATGAATACCTTGCAGTTGCCAGCACCTCAAGCTAATGCTATGAATACAATATCTAGAGTTGGCAATTCTCAACCCATTATTGAAGAACCAGCTACACCAGAGCCAATTGTTGAAGTGCCCGCCACGCCAGAACCAGAATATACACAAGTTACAGAATGCGACATTGAAAACTCGTTCTATGAAGATCCCGATGAAATTCCTACTATTCAACTCAATATGGAACAGTTCGCCCAGAATTTACAGAAGGTCATGCAGCAACATACTGAACTACAGGAGGGGGATATGTCAAAGGCCTTAGTAGCTTTGACTGCAGATGCTGCTTCAATCCCTGTGCCTAAACTTAAAAATGTCAGCCGGCTCAGAACAGAGCATCAAGTGTAAGTAAAAGCTCCTAATCTTCACATGATTGAAAATTCACCATATCAGCACCACAACAGAATTTAAGTAGACAGAATCATCTCAGCACACTCAAAATCTCTAAGACATCCGGAAGCCACATAAAGTCCTAACACTACAAAACATCAGTATTCCTTCATGCATCATACTAATCAATTTCTCTTTGTAACAGCTATGAGCTTCCAGATTCACATCCTCTGCTGGAAGGGGTTAGTAATAACTGTCAGCTTGTTTCGTGTATAAAATATTTGTTATTCATACAAGTTGCATTCCTGACCGAACTATAATTTCATAATTTGCAGTTGGACAAAAGAGAACCAGATGATCCCTCCCCATACCTACTTGCAATATGGACTCCTGGTAAGAAAATGCAGTAAGCCTATATAGCTAACAGAAAACTTGTAGAACGTTTTCGGCAGGTTTAAAATTATAAAAGAATGCTTATTGACTAGTATCTAACTTGCAAGTTATTTTAAAATTGACTACTTCTATGAAATGTTCCATATCAGGCGAAACAGTGGATTCAATTGAACCACCAGAAAGACGATGTAGTTCCCAAGAGTCCGGGAAGCTATGCACAAAAGAGACTTGCTTATCATGCAACAGCATACGTGAACTGAACTCACAAACTGTTAGGGGGACTCTTCTGGTATAAATATTTATTCCATGAATATATTGTTAACAGAAAAATAACTGATTAATAGAATTCTTAAAGCCAATTCATTGAATCTAACATGATCAATCGTTAATAGATACCGTGCAGAACAGCCATGAGAGGGAGGTTCCCACTTAACGGCACCTACTTCCAAGTCAACGAGGTAATGATAGAATCATCTTCACCTACGATGCAAATGAGGAACTTGTACTCAGAATGGATTTGAACAATAGAAATGTGTTCGACTGCAGGTATTTTCTGACCACGAAAGTAGCCTGACACCGATGGATGTTCCAAGAGAGTGGCTATGGAACTTGCCAAGGAGAACAGTGTACTTTGGGACGTCAATACCTACTATCTTTAAAGGTAAAGGGGAAACTTGAGTAACAAAGCATATTAGTTATTTTTAAGAAAGTTTAAAAACACTCTTTGTTAATCAGGGCTGACCACGGAGGGAATTCAATATTGCTTTTGGCGAGGTATGTTCAAATATCAGATTATTTCTGTTTTTAGCTGCTTCCTGTATGTCAAAAAAAAAAAACAAAAAAAACCCATAAGATACCTTAAGTAGTCACTTTACCATATTAATAGGTGGGGAACCATAATAACAGAAGGATTAATACGGCAATCCCAAATAACCCAACCTTCACCCAAAACCTTCTTGTAAGATATCCATAATAAAAGAAGGATTGTTAAACACTTAAAACTTCAGATAATCCTGTGTTGACGGAGGGGAAGGTGGAAACTGACCAACCCTTTGTCCCCAGTTCCAACTGTTGAAAATATTTCCACATTTACAACTTTCAGATGTTAGGAGATTAACTTTTCCATTCCTGTAATGTATATCAGTGATTAGCTTAGCATAACAAGATTCATCTGTTTGATGATTGGTCAGAACATTTTAAACATAAGCATATAACTAGAGGAACTTAGGATTTCAAAGTGTGAATTTTTCTATTCGCTCTCATACTATATTATTCTCCCTCATATTATATCCGTTCCTCCTTCAAGAACTGAATAGTTTGTTTTGTTTAAAAATAGCCTTGATATGTACATTGACTACCAAACCCCTTTCAAAGCAAATGTGCAACCCAAAGTTTCAAAATGTATAACTATTAGTTTATCATTGCCTATTGCCTTGCTGTGGTTAATGCCTTATACTGCCTTTTCTTTTACCTATCCATTTTTTCTCCCAAACTTCCCACCACTTCACTTTTTTCTTAACAAGTAATCCAAGTTTTAGCATACTGTTAATGACTAGTCACTAATCTCATGTCAAGTTGACAAGTTATAACATAGACCCTAACTCAGTATAAGCAATGGCATTCTGCAAAGCAGATTTGCCACAAACTCACCTAGCCAAGCATAATCACCTAGGCCTGCAGGAACTGATCATTTTTACCTTATCCACCTCTAGCAAGAACAAAAACAACGACAAACGTGGATCTGGTTTCCTTTACACGTAGATCTTATTTTCATGTTATATCCATGTTCAATTTTAAGAAATTATATTTTCTCGATCACTACATATTTTTTAAATATTTATTGCAACTTTTTTCCAAGGTATACTGCATTTCTGTAGTGCCTTGGAGAAACTTGTTCCCCTAATTTATGCTGTTACTCATAATTAGCTATCTTTTTTCCCCAGGGTTTGTCTGTGTCAGGGGATTTGACAGGAAAATAAGAGCACCGCGTCCCCTCATCGCCAGATTGCACTTCCCCGCAAGCAAGTTATCAGCCAAAGGGAAAGGAAAGACTGATGATAATTAACCAGAGTGCACTTTACATTGCTAATGGCAGATTTTGTGGAAGGATCATTAGTAGCAATTGGCATCAAAATCACTCAGCAACTAAATTAACAGGAAATGGTACAGCTCAGTTGCTCAAATTGATATGAACCATAGGACTGAGGTTGTTAGTTGAAACGATTCTAACTATGCAAAGATGAAATAATTCATATCATGATGAGATTAGAAATAGAATTTTCATATGATTTGTTACCTTTTTAAGCATTAATCTTTTCCCAGTGCAGTCATGGTAGAGGCATAGAATATCAATGAAGAATCATTGTCTTGTCAGATTCCAGGCCAAGCCTCTCCCTAAGTTACTAAATGAACGTACTAGATAAACGTAACAGTAACCTAATGCCCAAAATGCATGTAGGAGAGGCATAGAACATCAATATAGAATCATTGACTTGTCAGATTCCAGGCCAAGCCTCTCCTTAAGTTACTAAATGAACGTAATAGATAAACGTAACAGTAACCTAATGCCCAAAATGCATGTAGGTATTATATGTCCTCGGTAAAACCATAGGGGTCAAGGATGTATTCACACATGGGTAATGGGATGAGAGCCTGAATTCCACAAAAATTGTAAATAGAGGTATCATAGGACAACATTGGATGAAAAGACGTTTAGAAACTAAACTGTATATAAAATCCTACATGCAAGTACGGTAACACCCTATGCATTTTTCTGTTTGATTTAATGAGGGCCAATCGTGCTTTAAACAATAGCAATTACGAGTGGCAAGTAACGGTATAATAGAGAGCGTGCGCCATGAATAGCATGTTATGTTATAATAGAGTGTGTGCCCTATGAAAATTAATACTCAGTGAAGCTTATGGTCAATGAGAAAAGAAGAGGAAATTGAAAACAGGAAAATAACAGATAAACAAATCGAAGATTGTCATGAGGATACACTAAATGACTAAAGGAATATTGCGTATGCATGAATGGCATGTAACAGGCTTCATTTCACTTAGTCCTACAAGTTGGATGTATCCAGTCATCTTTTTCTCTCAAGCAAGGAAGAAGACGTGAGGTCTCTTGGTTTGTAAGAAATGATGTGTGTATACATTCAATGTTTTATTTCCTACTTCTTCATGACCAAATCTATATTCGAATATGGTAATTCCTCATTGTTCATGACCAATTTTTTAAAATTATTAGTATCCCTGTCTTAATTGTATCCTCACATCATATTCTGAAAGTCAAGGACAATATTGAGCAAAAACATATGATGTTCAAGAGCAGCATATGCAGGGTAATACTTCTGAGCTAATATCTAAGAATCAGACAACAGTACCAACCTTTCTGTCATAGTGATGTTTAGAAAGAAAGGTGGAAGGACAATCTGCAGACCGAATAATTCTAAACTAGTAAGGGCCTAAGGCAATCTAACCTGCAACTAGGCAAATTAGTCATCCTCTGGTTTCTGTTGGCTGTTAAAATAAGTAACTCCAGCTCAGAATTATCTAGGAAGAACAGTGGGTAAGTTATCAATAGGCGTAAAGAATAAAAACTAAATTATAACGCATTAGACTAGTATTAGACAGGCCAGAACATTGACGCTTACACCTCGATTGTCAATGTCATAAATGTATAAATCCAATCATAACAGTTCATGTAAAACATGGTTACAGACCGAGTTAAGAACATAATATCATGCAAACTTTTTGGATTTCTTGTATTAGTTGTGTTGGTGCAAATAAAAACAAGGGATCAAACTAAGCTCAGCTATCAAAACATCGAAAATATACTAAAATCTTCAACATTAAGAAGCAAAAACATACAATCCCAATCAATCATGGGGAATCATCCATAGAAATTGTACTCCAACTCCAACAGTTGTACCATGTGCATATCTCCAAAAAAGCAGATCGTATTATGTGCATATCTCCAAAATGCTTAATCAATACAAGTAATAGTAAGAGCTGGAAATATAAAACAACAAAGAGAGCGTACAATTCGAAAACGAAACCAGTGTGTAAGTACTGATTATACGTTTAATTATGTAAACAGATAAAACTCCTATTGATATACAAATCAATGAAGATCAATACGGTGATGTGAATAGAAATCAAATAAAAAAAGGATTCGTCTAATCAAAGCGAATAAATACAGATCTAAACGTAAAAAGATTTTAAACAAGGAGTATATGAGTGCACAGATGTGCTATGCTGCGCGTACCGTTTGAATTCGCGTATGTGGTTGCCGAGAGTGAAACCAGATAAAAGATAATAGATTGTCGGCGATTGTATATGGTAACGTTACTGTCAAAATACTTCGTTTATTGTTTGGTGGGTTCAGGCCTTCAGGGTTGGGGGAAAAGGGAGAGGGAGATTTGCGGAAAATTTGCCGCCTTCCCATTTATGGAGTTCCCTCCCTTTTTGGTTTTCGTGATTGATATGACACGCGCTCTAGATGGCGAGTAAGAGTAAATAGGTTGATTTGTAAAATATTGACGGTGATAGCCTCGGTTACAGTTCTACATAGGGCTGAGCAAATGGATTGGCCCGGACCAAATTTCGGTATTCGATCGGTGTACCATTTGCTGAACTGAATATTTTGGTTCGATTCGGTAAAAAATCGAACGATCCGGTTCGGTCCATCTAATATTGAAATTTAATTTAATTTAATGTTTATTTAGTCACGTGATCAAATAAATTGTATCATTTTCGTTTCTCCTTTTCTAATCCAGGATACAAACAATCCCCCAATTTCATTCAAATTCCTATTTTTCCAGACAATGGGAATATCTCTCTCTTCTTCTTTGTCATTGGAAGATTTGCGATTCCTATTTTTACAAACAATGGGGATTTTTCTCTCTTTTTTTCTTTGTATTTGGAAGATTTGAGGGGCTGATGAAAGCGAGAGGGGCTTTGGGCGCCAATGGGGATTTTTCTCTCTTCTTCTTCCTTGTCTTTGGATCTGTTACTTTGGTGTTGTTTTGTGGTGTTTTCTTCTAGGTTTTGGAGAGAGATGCGGGACAGACGACGGAGGAGAGGTGGTGGCGGCGGTGCTGCGTTTGGGGATTGTGGGTGGCTAGGGTTGTGGCACAAATTGAGAGTTGAAATATGAAAGTATGATAAATAATAAGTGAGAGGTCATTTTGCAGTGAATTTATTGTGTAAAGTGTAAACTAGGTTTAGGATAGGACAAAAAAAAAATCGGTTCTTTCAGTGCGATTCGATAAACCGACCGATAATACCAAAAACCGATAGCTAACCTAGGTCGGTTCTTGGGCAAAAACCGATTACCGAACCGAAATTTTGGTTTCGGTTCGTTTCGATCGGTAAACCTATGGTTTAAATTAATATAAGTATTATCGAACCGAAATTTTGGTTACAAATTTATATATTCAAACGATCCATCAAACTATTTAAGTATGTTTTTTCAAAAATCGCTATTTTTATAATTATTTGTGCACACACTTTTAAATTAATTCAATACGTTTCATATTCCATTCATAGAAATCACAATAATATTACAACTCTCAACCAAACTATGTAAATTGTTTAATAAAATTACATTCAGTAATAAACTACTTTATGGACATGTAACAATTCAGAAACTAACTTCTAAGTTCTAACTCACATTATTGAAAGCAGGGGAAATTATTATGAAAATACTTAAAATAAGGGACTTAGGCCATCTCCAACCGAACCCAATGCCCAATTGCCCAATTGCCTCTTTGACCCCCTTTTTGCCCAATTGCCCTTGCCTAATTGCCCTTGCCCATTTGCCCTTTTGCCCAATTATATAAAAACTCATCTCCAACCAAAGAGCAATCAACCTCCATTTAATTCAATTTCACAACTTTCCCCACTCTCACTTTTCTCACTCTCCTCACTCTCACTTATTTTAATAATAATAATAATAATAATAATAATAATAATAATGATAATAATAATAATAATAATAATTATTATTATATTAATAATAATAAGAAGAAGAATAATAATAAGCTCTATTGTGTATTTTTAAATTAAGTCTTTTTGTTCAACAAATCTACTTAAGACGTATTTTTCGTTATCATAATCTAATATTTCTTGTTTTGAAAATTAAAGATATAAAAATAAAAACTACCAAAAATTGTTTCAATTTATTTAATTCTTTTATTTGTATGAATTTTATAAATATAGATATTTTAAATTTCACAATTTAAACTAATCATTTTATTAAATCTAACACACACAAAAAAAGAATACAATTTTATTAAAAATAAATAAAACTAATTACTATTCATATTTAAAAATAAATAAAACTAATTACTATTCATATTTAAAAATAAATAAAACTAATTTACAAAAAAAGAAAGTTAACTAAAAAAGAAAAAAATATTGAGCAATGAACCTCCAGGCATACGCTGGGTGCGTATGCCTGGAGGCAATTGGGCAGTCATTCAATGACTGCCCAATTGCCCAATCCCCTGCCCAATACCCCCTGCCCGCCCTGCCCCTCGTGACCGCCCAATCCCCCTCCTCCTTTTGCCATCTCCAACCGAAGGCCGCTGGCAAACCCCCCTCATGCCCGATTGCCTTGTCGGTTGGAGATGGCCTTATATGTTGAATCTCATTTCTAAAGTGTTGCCAGCAAATTTATCGAACATAGATGCTGAGGGTCAAAATATTCGTGTTCCACATAATAATACTAGTAAAACTTGGAAGAATGTTTATTAGCTTGTTTGTTTGGCATTTTCCAAAATTATTTTGTGTTTGAAAAATGCTAAACAAACATGTTTTCTAGTTTCTGAAATAAATTTTTCATCTCTTAATTTTCTCAAACTACTCTCTCAAAAGTCAAACAAACAACAATTTTTTTATCTCTAAACTAAACATATACAAACTCTACTTTGATTTGACATAAAGTAACATGTCTCTTACATAATTTATCTCGCATAACAAACATGATTTGACATAAAGTCTTACACATCTTACACATACAACCTAACTCTTCCAGAAAAACCTACACCAACTTTATTTCTCAAACTATTCTCTCAAAATCCAAACAAACAAAATTCTACAAATCGAAATTATTTCACAATCTTCCTCTACTCTTCCAAATTACTTTATCAAACACCAAACAAACAGAACCTATGACTTTCAACTTTAAAGTCAGCTAGCTAGTAGCACTTCATTTTTCCTTTCCCTAACCAATTCAATTTGATAATGTCCCAAGTGGAAGTATTAAAATTTAAATCTTCTCTTTGATTAATTTAACTCTTTGGTGAAGAAGTTTTGTTTAATGATTTCAAGTCCATGCAATGATTTTACTTTAATACGGAAGTTCATCTAATATATAGTGTACTGTATAAATAAAATTAAAGTCTCCGGCCAATCACTTTCACTTTATTTCCTCGAGTTTAAAATTTGTAATATTGTATAAATTTTACATTTTTTCTTCTGAAATTAGTTGTTGTAATTCTAATTAGTTATGAGCTAATTAAATTTCGTTTTAGAAAACAATACCTTGTATTGAATTGACAAAAATAAATAAATAAAAACCAAAATCACAAAGATTTAGAATATAGTTAGTATTTTATTTAAATATAATATCCTCGCGTGGCCTCCTAAATCTCTCAATCTAAGTACTACCTGAAATATAATTCAGACCTCAATAATGTTATTTGTTAGTCTTAATTATTGAGAGCCATGGTATCGGACAATGCTAAGTTGATTTTTCTAGGCCACTATTTGATTAGATGTATCTAAATTTATTCCCACTTGAAAATTTAATTTCAAGTGGGAATAAATTTTGAGAATTGCATAAATCACAGTATCACACACGTACCACTCCTGGAAATGGAAGTAACCGGGTATATACTATCATTCTATAGCCCAAAGGTAAACTTAACGCGTGAAAAAGTCTCATTAAAAGTCTAAACCGATAAATATTGTACCACTTTATCACATTTTAAGATACAGGGGGGTAAATGCAAAATATTCTCGTGTGTTATGTTAAACATGCACAAAACTACCAATGGAAATTTTATTGCGCTAAACCTTCTTGTACTTTCAGAAATCTAGCATAAAACACCAAATTTGTAAAAAAATATGTCTTTTTGGATCGATATATTTCAAGAAATTATTTTTAGAATACTTCATGTAGGTATCTATAACTTTACCTGAAATATTTTAAAAATAATTTCTTGAAATATGAAGATCTAAAAAGACATAATTTTTACAAATTGGATATGTTATGCAGAGTTTCTGAGAGTACTGGAAGATTTGGTTCAATAAAAATTTCACATGGTAGTTTCGTACATATTTTGCATAATACAGGGAGTATCTTGCATTTTCCTCAAGACATATATATCAAATGTGAAAGAGAATAAAGTTCTGCAAGCCCTCGACACTTTTGAATGACCAGTACTATTTATTGCGATCGTTTTACTTTATCATCATACATTGGAATTTTTACTTTATCATAGAACTTTCAAATTATGCCCCCGCATTTGGTATATTTAGTATATATTATTGTTATATAGGAGTATTAAATTATTCAACTTAATATTTTGAAACCAATCATGCCTTGGAGGAGACATGGTCTAATCTGTTTTAACTTTTTATCATAAATATTTTTCTTTTACAAGACAATGTAATTGTTATGCAACATAGTATATAATATTAGGGGTGTTCATAAATCCGCGGAACCCGACCCACCTCTAATCGATTCGATTCGTCCACAACCCGCAAGTTTTGTTTCTTAAAAATACACTAGCAGTTCGATAATGTACACACCCGAAAATTATGGATTGGGTGGTGGGTTTGTTGGCTACCCGACCCGCACCCACCCACCCACCCACCCTATATATGCTTGTCAAGTTTCACTTTCAAGCTACCTACAAGCTACCTACTACATTTGTTACAACTTTGTTTGATAGGCTTCTTTTGTGGAAATTGTGCATATGTGGGCATGGATATTGATATCCTTGCATCCATGGATCAAAATTTCGTTTTGAGTGTATGTTTCGGTCAGTTAATATTGAAATTTTTTAGAAAATTTATTGGAAACATTAGAAAAAGTTGTAAAAAAAGTTACTAAATTAAGAAAAATAACAGAGTTTAAAAATATAGTTTCGGAATTACTCCTTATTCGTTTTCGTTGATTCAAAAACGGAAATTTTTCGATGTTATCAACGGAAAAGGTAAAAATTGTATCCATGCTTGCACCCATGTATAATCTATTTGTATTCATGTATCATGTACTAAAATAGAGGAGGGCTACTATTTTCTTCAAATTATCCCGAATTTTGGTTCTTTTTTTGTCAAGGAAATGATAGAACTTCATCCTTGCTCGGATTTGGAAGTGACCATTTCATGTTATCTACATTGTTACATGTTTTGGTTATTGATTAGTTTTGATTTTTTCCACGGTGTGATCCATTCATTTTGCTTTTCCCCCTCTTGAGTTTAATTTCGGGGTATGTTTCAGTTGGATGTAATGTCAAAGTAAAAAGCATGCATGGGTATCTTCAAAATTTTGTTTGAAGAAGTTAAGGCTATATGCTTGCATTTGTTGCTTTGGTAAATATTTTAGATCTGACGGATCGGGTTGATGTCTTCATACAAACTCGCTCATGTTCACCCATAGTATATATATATTTTAGATAAGAAAACAAACTCTAAAACTAATAACTGAAATTACTACTTACTAACATTCAATACGAGTTTAGTGGATTGAAGACTAAGCAAACCTTAACAAAGCATACATCGATGTATCACTATTCTTCTTGAAATTAATATTTATTTTCCACTTATTTAAGATAATAATTATAATTATTATTATTAGAACTAAAATAATAATATCGCTAGTAACAAAACATTACACTACGAGGAATGATTGTTTCCAGTTTCACAGTTCTATGCTGCTTGAGTTATCTTGGCTCAAATATGTATAATTATATTTTTTTAATTTTTTTATTGAAACAGTAACAGTGCAATTTTTTACAAGTATCCATACTTTAGACTCCTATACTATTTATTAATTGAGACGTGTACATTTTTCCACGGACTTTCTTAGTGACTCTTAGTGACCTTTTGTTTGCAATCTTAAATATGAATTATTAAATTTCCAACATATAAAAATTAATTAAAAAAGGATATGTTAGCCATGGAAGTATTTCTTTAATTTTGTACTAGTTTTAACAATTGATATATTGAATACTTATATAGTGTTAATTGCTCATATATGCTCCCTCCGTTTTTTTAATTGTTGCTTTCGCAAAAAAAAAAAAATTATTTTTATTTGTTGTTTTAGGAGTTTAATGCAAAATTAATTATTTTCTGTCAATTTTACCCTTTATATTAATGGTTCTAATTAATGTTAATTAACGTTGTGATTATTTGATTAAAAGAGTATTTTGGGATTTTTCCTTAAAAAAATGACCATTTATTATATTTTTTTATTTGTATGCAATCCTCCAATACGACAAATAAAAAACACGAAGAGAGTATCTCAAACATTACACTGATTAACCCTACTTCTCCGGGACATCACCTTTTCTTTTTCCCATCTCATATGTTGATATTTTAAATTATTCCAAACTGAAAACATCAGGAGACAAATACAAACGAATCAAACCTTATTATTACATTCAGTCGTTTCGTTGTTTGTTTATATCCATAATATTCCCTCCATTCCATTTTAATTATCGTTTTAAGCTTTTGCACATATATTAAGGAAGCTAATAATTAGCCTAGATTTTAGGAATAAGTTAGAGTTATACTTAAAATACCCATCTTCTCTCCATACTCTTAAAATAGAAGAGAGAGAAAAAACAATGAGTAAATATGGGTAAAATTGGAAGATGTAATTAATGCTGCTTTGAAATCCTAAAACGACAATTAATTTATAATAATTAGCCTAGATTTTAGGAAAAAAGTTAGAGTTATACTTAAAATACCCATTTTCTCTCAATACTCTTAAAGTAGAAGAGAGAGAAAAAACAATGAGTAAATATGGATAAAATTGAAAGATATGTAATTAATGCTGCATTGAAATACTAAAACAACAATTAATTTGGAACATGAAAAAATCTCTAAAGGGACAATTAAAATGGAATGAATGGAGTAATAATTTGCAGTTTGCAATATTAATATTTTAAATCTTCACCGCCGTTCACTCCCCCTGGAACATTAAATATTGAACATTAAAAGTCGGCTACATCCAGTTCGCTGTCCTAAAATCTAAAAATTTAAGATGGCAATTGTTACATATTCTTACTCCTCTCACGTAATAAATCGGTGCAAATGAATTTTCACATTTTCTTTTGTCCATTTTCATTTATCACATTTTCATTTATCACATTTTAGGAGACCAGTTTGTCTCGGATACAATTTTGACAAATTTATTCCCAACAAGCAACAAAAAGTGAACGTCAATTTCCGTTTCACTATCATCCCTGATTTTTCGACCCCGTGACCAAACACCCCCAATTAGTTATCAAATCCAACTTGAATTCACTATATTAACCCCAGGGTAGCACAAATAAATTTTGCATAGACCTGTGAAACAGGCTATTTTGGGATATAGTATTATAGTAGTAATTTTATTCCTTGTTATGTTTTAATCGATCCCTAATTTAATTTATTGTAATATTTTTTTGGTCGTTATTCCATTTTTAATTTGATTAATTTTTTTGTAAGATGTTTATTTTTTTATTGTAGTATTGAATTATCCAAATAAAAAAACATTTGAGCATATTCACTGTTCAACCACGTAGATACGTAGTATGTCCATAAATAGACCAGGGGATAAAATACTGCCATGAAATTAAACTATTGCAACTATTTTTACCGTTATAATTAAATACTAATAAAAAAACCACAATGAATAAATTGACAAAATTGACGAAGGGAAAAACAGAGAGCATCTTTAGAGCCTGTGCCTATTGGCTGGATTGTGAAAGCATAAAATAATAAAAATAAAAAAGTTAAAAGAATATTAAGATTGTGCCACTTGACTAAAACATCCCCTCTTTCCGGAAAAGAGGAGAGAGAAACTTCGGCAAAGAGAGTCTAGAGAGAGAGAGAGGAAAAAAGAAAAAGAAGAAAACCCATAAAAAAACCGCCGAAAAGCCTTAAGCTATGGCGGTGCTTTAATCGGAGAAGAAATCGATGGAAATGCCTGGTAGGCGATCGAATTACAGCTTACTAAGTCAAATTCCAGACGAGACACCATATCACCAGACGCAGCCGCCTCAGCAATCGAAATTCTCCGTCACAGGCGGCGGAGCGGTGGCTCAGCAGCCTATTTACTACGAGTCTCACTCCGGAGAGAAGAATAAAGTGAAGGCCGATAGAGCATCGGGGTTGGATTGGGAATTGATTGATCAGAGAATGATTCAAGCGCAGCCGCAGCAAGGCCGGATCGGAACGACGGCGTTTCCGGGGTCTTTTGGACTCCAGAGGCAGTCGAGTGGGAGTAGCTTCGGTGAGAGCTCGATCTCGGGGGATTATCATGTTCCCTCGCTTTCGAACCCCGAGGCGGCTTTTAATCACTTGAGTGAAGGCGGGGGCGGAGAATTGAGGGTGAAGACGGCGGAGAATTCTGGAGGAGGTGGAGGCTCGTCTTCTTTAAAGAGCTGGGCGCAGCAGACGGAGGAAAGTTACCAATTACAGTTGGCGTTGGCTCTTCGGCTGTCTTCTGAAGCTAGCCGCGCGGACGACCCTAATTTTTTGGATCCAGTGCCGGATGAATCTGCATCCGTTGCTTCTACTTTTTCCGCCTCTGCTGAGGCCGTTTCTCACCGATTTTGGGTAACGTAATAAATATTTGCAGGCTCTAATGAGGGTTTTTCTTCCTCCTATGTACTTAATTTATTATCTATGGGTTTGATTTGAGTTTTTTGCGCAAAATTTAGTGTTGTCACATATAGACAGGGCATTGTTTGCTTGGAAACAGAACACTAGTTATGGAGTAATGCTCGCTGCATTAACATGGAAATAGTTTAAGATACTACTAGATATGTTTTCAGAAAAGACTATTGTTTACATCAGGTATTGAGATGGTTTGAAAGCAGAATGATAAAACTATTAATAGAGATATAGATGTAATTTTCTCTGTATCTGTATCACCCTGAGGGATATCAATTGAAGTATTAAAGTTTTCAAGGTGATTGTCAATATCTAAAAAGTAGCTTGAACTATTGGAGAGGAGAATATTTTTTTCACTTAATGTCTGAAATAAACATGGTCTCTTTGGTCTCCTTGTCCATCATCAGTACAAAAATTATGGAAATTGTTGAACTCCAGGTATTTACCTTTTATCAGGGACCAATTATTCGTTGTATTAGCAATGTATAGAGGATAGGAATGAGTCTAGTATCATCTCTGGCCAGGATGGTTACCCTGTATAAGAAACAAGGCAGCTAAGGCGTTGTGATGGAATGCTGATTTGGTTTGAAATTTGTAATAAGTTGTTGATACTTATGGATGTCACATAAATACATGATTATTTGACTTGCTAGTAATTTATGGTCTTACTTTATACAACAGTTCATTTCAATCTGTAATTGTACTTTCCAAAATTTTACAATTTCCATATTGAAAAAAATTGAGACGTTTAGAGATTTTTACACTTCAAAGATGTTTTTGTCTTAGGTAAATGGCTGTTTATCGTACTTTGACAAGGTTCCCGATGGATTTTACTCAATTCATGGGATGGATCCATATGTTTGGGCTGTGTGCTCGGATCTTCAGGAAAGTGGCAGCATACCTTCCCTAGAATCTTTAAAGGCTGTTGATCCTGCCATTGTCACTTCAGTTGAAGTAATTTCGGTAGATCGACGAGGTGATCCCAGCTTGAAAGAGCTGCACAATCGGATTCATAGCTTGTCGTCCAGTTGCATCACCACGAAAGAAGTTGTTGATCAGCTAGCGAAGCTAGTTTGCAATCATACGGGGTGAGACTAGAAGCTCCTAGTTAAGTAATCCACAAACTCTTTCTTGTCATAATTGTGTGTTTATTTTCCCTTCCTTAGGGGTGCGGCTTCTAATGGGGAAGATGATTTATTTGCAATTTGGAGAGAATGCAGTGATGATTTGAGAGATTGCTTGGGGTCCATTGTGCTCCCTATTGGTAGCCTGTCAATCGGACTGTGCAGACACCGCTCTTTGCTATTCAAAGTATGTTTTGATCATCTGTTGCAATTGTTTGGTCAGTTGTGCTTGGAAAATTTAAAAGTGAACTGCATTTGGGCTTATAAATACCTGAATTGGACCCAGACTTGCCAAATATAGCCAAGTTGCTTTTGTTTTTACTCGTCCAACAGAAAAGTAGCTTCATGTATTTTAATAAAATGCTAAAAGACATGTTTTTGTACTTACAAGCTCGTTATATTTTGAAAAAAGAAAACCCTAAGGTCCATAACCTATTTGCATTTTTTTTGATAACCCTGCAGCTCACCCATTGTTCTTTGTCTTCCTTTGTGATGGCGCTAGCAGTGCACATTGTAAAACCAAAATAATTGACGACCTATTTGCATTTATTCTTATGACAACCCTGCTGCTCACCCATTGTTCTTTGTCTTCCTTTGTGATGTCGCTAGCATTGCACATTGTAAAACCAAAATAATTGACCAATGTAAAACCAAAATAATTGACCAAATTCCAATAGAAAGCAACAAAACCCTGAACTCGTTTGCATGTTTTTTTTTTCTCGTCGTGACCAGAAATTTTTTCAGGTATAAGTTGTATTGCAGTAATGAAATATGAAAAGATTAAAATAGAAGAACCTAGATTTGTTGATGTGAAAATTAGGAAAATATAATATCAACTGCCAATGCCAGTGGTGGTACAGGTGAATTGTGACGATTGATGTAGGAGGGTTGTTTAATTGTTCCAACAAACATATACAAAGTCGGGTGTCAACCTGTGGAGGCACCATTTGTTACTATTGGACAAATTTCTCCTTTAATTTTCTTTTTCTTTTTCTTTTTTGCCATAACTCCCATTCTGGGACGAGTTGGAAGAGGAATTCCTAATTCTTACACGGATAATGAAATTCAAAAAAGAAAATAGGAAATCAGTGTGAAATACCGCTCGAACCCCTGTCGCCGGACTCCTTCAACCCCTGGAAAATGAAAAAAATGATCCATTTTTCTAAATGTCGAGTAAAATTGTGAATCTGAATGTCTCCAATTTGTTGCTTTTTTGTGTGGCATATCTTGAGGAGTTTGATGTATTGTGGTGGTTGATGGTGTGTAAGAAGAAATGTAGAGGGCATTTTCACAGGGTCTGGGAATAGTAAAAGAGTTGAGGAGATTCTTTTGATTTTTTAGTTGGCAAGGATTGATGACTATACGTCTGTACCTCATTTATGACTAGGATCAGCTCACTCGCGTTAGACTTTTTCTGTTTCATATTGTTCTTCCTCCAAGCACTTAATTTTCCCTTTCTTCTTTAATGATAATTCTTTGCTCATTTATTCATGTTTCTCTAGTATGTTTTCGCATAATATTCTGTAAAATATTTTTCTCTTTTGCTTTTAGATTCAATTTTGGGTAACTGGTTACCAATGGGCATCTAATATTATATTATTTTGGCAGGTGCTAGCTGACAGTATTGGCTTACCATGTCGAATTGCAAAAGGATGTAAATATTGTACTAGAGAACATGCTTCATCTTGTCTTGTTCGTTTTGGGCCTGACAGGTAAGCCTTATTGCTTGCCATCTTATCGCATCCATTTATTCACTATAGAACAAAATCAAAAGTTACTTCTCTGGCTCAAGTAGAAGAATCATTTTTTCTAGAGGCATTTTATCTTGAATTGTTGGTTATCTACTCTGGTTCTACCTCACCTTTGTCTTATGTGTTCTATACATTGTACAATGGTGGAGAATGTTTACACGAGTCTCACTCCTTAATTTATTTAGTCGTGTCACTTTTTTGAGGCTGATGGCAGCTACTTGGACTTTCGAAGTACAAATTTTTTGCAGTGCTTTAACTTGTGATAAGTGATTAATACATGTCGTGTATATGGTTGTTAATAGAAATAACAAATGTTGCACTCATTTAACCATTTTGACATTGACATCACAGGGAGTATCTTATAGATCTGGTAGAGAAACCAGGATGCTTATGTGAACCTGATTCCTTGCTCAATGGTCCTTCGACGATCTCAATTTCTTCACCATTGCGCTTTCCACGATTCAGGCAGGTGGAACCTATAATTGATTTCAAGTCGCTGGCCAAACAGTATTTTTCAGACTTTCAATCACTTAATCTTGTATTCGATGACTCTTTAGCAGGTGATTATCTGTACAAATTTGACTTTTTCGTGCAACTGCTTTTTGATTTTATGTGGATCTCTCTAACTTTCTCTTGGGCTCCCAGTGGTGGCAAGTGGGTGGGTAGGTTGGAAATCCTTGTATATAAATAGGAAATTGATTGGATCCAAATTGGTCCGATCGAACCCAAGTCGTGTTGTAGCATTCATCTTATTAGGTTACTTGTATCATTTGAAATCTTCCTATGAATATCTAAATTTTTATTTTTCATTTTAGATTGGGATTTTTAATCTAAATTGCTTGTCCTTTTGCAAAACGTACCTTATTCATTTTCTCTAAACTATGTTGATGCCTAGTAAACCATGTAAATACTTCTTCTTTCCATTGCTGAAACCATATAATTATTTGTTTGATATCCAATCCTTTTAGTTTGGTTGGCTTGAAGTCTGACTAAAAAGCTTGTTGTCACAGCTGGAACTGTTATTGATGGTGATACTGGTGATCCGTTGTATTCTAAGCAACCAGATGGAGCTTATGTCGATAGAACCTGCTGTCCAGCCACCTCAAGCAATCAAGAGGAAATTTCTAACATGCCACCGTTTCCCACAACTTCCTGGATAAAGGTTCGGGGAAAAGAGCAATTGCTTTCCAGACCATTTAATGCTCAGGATGTTGTAAGCTCTGCAAACATAAAGCCCATACCTCCAACTGCACATAAGGATGTTCAGCCACGAATTTCCCTGCTGGATCCAAGAGTAAATACAAGTAGAGATATGAGATACGGTGAAGGGGGCCAACTAGTTCCATCCAGACCAAGTGAATTTACTTTTGATGTAGAAGATCTGAACATTCCCTGGAGTGATCTTGATCTAAAGGAGAGAATAGGGGCAGGTACTTTTTTAATCTTGCTCAGAAACCTTTCTTAGCATCAACTTTGTCTTAGATTTCAATGGTATAAAGGAGAATAGCACTTCTATGTTTGTCTTGATTGTATGCCTAATGATTTGCTTGTTTCCTTTTGTAGGTTCTTTTGGAACAGTTCATCGTGCCGAGTGGAATGGTTCCGTAAGATATCCATCCTTTTATTTTTTCAAGATGTTACACATATCTGCACATTTGTGACCTTGAAATCATGATCCATTCTGTTTTATTATATATCAATTTTAAGTCCATTGTTTTTGTGATTAGTTACTTATTATCCGTATATGTTCAGTTCTTGATTTTATAAGGTCCTTAATGTTTTTGATTTTAAATCTTACACTAGCGGATACCTTTCAGGATGTTGCTGTGAAGATTCTCATGGAACAAGACTTTCATGCAGAGCGATTCAAGGAATTTTTACGGGAGGTAGGTGCGGGTACTCTTGTTCAACTCGTATACTCCTACACTGATTGATGTTTTAGCTACAGTTTCTTGCTTGTGATAGGTGGCAATTATGAAAAGATTGCGCCATCCAAACATTGTGCTTTTTATGGGTGCTGTAACAGAACCGCCAAACTTGTCTATAGTAACAGAATATTTATCAAGGTATATGCTGTTAATTTTGAACTTCAAATGTTAGTTAGCATATGTACTTTGCTTTCTGAGCTCTACTTTAACTGTATGAGTTCAATTTTCATTTCAGAGGTAGTCTATATAGACTTCTGCATAAACCTGGTGCAAAAGAGGTGTTGGATGAGAGACGTCGGTTGAGCATGGCTTATGATATTGTATGCACTCCTATCCTTTTGTTGGTTGAAATGCTTTTTACATACATATTTCTATACCATCCTCCAAATGTCCTCTTCCCCCCTCCGCCTCCAACAGAGTGATATTTGTGCTTATCTCTGTCCCCATACGTTCTTATCTTTGGACTTTTACTTTTTTTACAGGCAAAAGGAATGAACTATCTTCATAAACGTAATCCTCCTATTGTTCATCGGGACTTGAAATCTCCTAATCTTTTAGTTGACAGAAAGTATACTGTGAAGGTAATAGAATAGTTATCTTGACATGCATCAACATCTTGCTTGCTAACTGGTGAAAATAATTATTTTGTGAAGATACTTCTGTAGTAAAAATAAGAATACTTTGATGGGTGAACTGCATAGTTTTGTTTTTCTTTTTTGGATGAAATTATGTGATGCTCTCAAGTTTTAATGGCATCATGCAGAAAACATCTGTTAATCATTTTAAGCAGACATCATTTCATTTATGCAGTTAAAAATGAGTGAAGTAATTTATATTTTGAAAAATGAACTTAGATAGAAGTGCTGTTGGGGCATCATTTGTTATCAAGGAAATCAGCATGTTCCTCCAAAATCTTAAAAAGTAGTGTAGGTGATTGTCCAAAGGCCATATTTTCTTTCCTTTCCTGTCTCTATTTTATTAGTTTATTCATTCTGTATCTTAATTGCTTATCTTTTCACAGCCGTTAGATCTATTGATTCATTATATATATTTTTTTGGGTAAATTGATACATTGAAATACGTCATTGTTCATATCAAAATTGATATATTAATTTCTTTCTTTGCATAGATCCTTACCTTTGTTATGTATTCCTCAGGTCTGTGACTTTGGTCTTTCCCGTTTAAAACCAAACACATATCTTTCATCCAAGTCTGCTGCCGGAACTGTAAGTTTAATCTTATATATGCAATAATCCAATGCCTACATATTTACTGTTTTGTGCTCTACATTGATAAGAAGATTAATTTTATTTCTATTATTTACTTTATCCTGTAGCCTGAATGGATGGCACCTGAAGTGCTCCGTGATGAACCATCTAACGAAAAATCAGATCTGTATAGTTTTGGTGTGATTTTATGGGAGATTGCAACGTTGCAACAACCCTGGGGTAATTTGAATCCTGCACAGGTTGGTGAATTTGACATTCAAGGGTACAACATTGGAACAAAATCTTGTATCTTTGTAAAACAAAATGAATTGCACCATCATAAACGAAATGAACTGCACCATTCCCTGGTCTCTTAAATATAGTACCTGCCTCATGGTTTTCATCACCAGTGGCATTCCTCTCCATACAAACATCACTTTGAGATTGTGTTTTGGTAATTCTAGGAAGTGAAGACTTCTCATTTAATGCATCGAAGGAAAGAATGATTTAAGGACAATTATCTTAGTCCTTCACTGAATGCCAGGAAGCTACAGGATGTGGGGCATGCCCTTGCCTCGGCAACCAGCCTTAAAATCTACCCCCCCACCCCCCACCCCCAAAAAGAAGTTAAAGGAAAGGAAAAAAATAGAGGAAAAGAAATGAAAAAGGCTGACATTTGCTCTTTATCCTTCTCGGTGATGGTTTTTCCTCAAAGTCGTGCCTCAGCTTCTTTAAGGATTTGTGCAATAATCATTTTATTTTCAAATTTTGCTTGAGCTCAATCAAATGGAGAGATTTAACTTTATTTCTGCTTCTTCTAGGTTGTAGCAGCTGTTGGTTTTAAGGGGAAAAGGCTTGAAATCCCGAGGGATGTGAATCCTCATGTAGCAGCCATAATTGAATCCTGTTGGGCGAAGTGAGTAAAATATCTGGTTTCATGTTATAAATTAGGAAACAATATTACTTTTTGAGGGGATAAAATAGGAACTGTATATTAACTTACATGAATTGGTGTTTCATTGCGGCCTATGTACCTTTTCATGCACCCTATTAACTTTCCTCTTTTTTATTTTTATGCAACTTCTATTGCTTCAAACTTGACCATGAAACCAATCCATGGGAAATTTTACTATCATGAGACTAATTAGTCTCCCATAAATTCATTCAGAGAGATAGGACAAAGCTAGCCAACTTTAGACCTTCAATAATTAGACCTGTCTTGAGTTGAATTAATATTTTTACTCACTTAGTTAATCAAACTGCAGGGAACCTTGGAAACGGCCCTCCTTTGCTAGTATCATGGACTCTTTGAAAGCATTGATTAAGTCTCCACCAACGACTCAGCCAGGTCGCGCAGAAATGCCTTTGCTCACGTGAAACTGTAGACCACAGAAAATCTCAATTTTAATGTTTTACAACATTCTTCAGATCCAGTTTCTTGCAGGAAAACTGCTTAGATTGGGTAAGTTGTGTTCATCTAGAAACCTCTTACTTGACTTTTACTGAACAGTTAAATCTTACCTTTAGGATTTATAATCCAGTTTTAGCTTCTGTCCCGTCGAAGCCAGAGATAACAGATAAACCGGAAAAAATATTTCTTGATCACCAGACAGGACTTGATTTGAGCAGTTTTCTAAAATCATCTTTAGATCACTCAAAAATTTCCATTTATATTACTGTCAATTTTGGGCATGTATTTATGTGTTTAACTTACAAATTTTAAATTGCTAGGACTTGTGTTCGGAAAGGGTTTTGACTAATGGTACTAATTATTTGAACATGACATTCATAAAAATAGTTGGCTAATGTTTGCATATTCTACAGGTGTTGTTATCCCTAAAAAATAAGAACAGGCCCAGAAAACTAAAGTTTAGATTGAAAATGCAAATGTATAAACATCTTATTCCTCAATCTTAAAATTGTACTCGGGTTGATTATTGAACATCAATGTGTGGGTTATTTAAGAGATTTCACATTGTGGGCTTTTCATGTATGGAAGTTTAGATTGTTTTTCAAATCTAATACTTGCGCTCTGATGTTTATGCAGGTACTTTGGTGTACATGATAGTTCAAATGGTGATTTGAGAATACAGATTTTGATTTTTTTTCCCGCGCAATTCAGGAAGCTATTTTCATTTTATAGGAACCATGAGAATCTGCATTTTCTTTTTCAGGCCATTAAGAAATTGTTATAAGAAAATATATGCATATGCAGTAGCAATAGTTTATGATGACGTGGTAATGCAGTGTAGAAAACGATTTGCAGAATATATATATGTATACTGTTTATATATGTTGTATAATGTATCATTTGTTTAAGAGGTGATAATGATATATGGCCTTCCTAATCCTATTTGAGCATTGTCTAATTTGCTTAAGACTAGTTTGGATGATTGATTAGTTCTAGTATTGATGCAATACTGGATCCTGATACTTTCGGGTGCGTAAATGCGTATTGGATCTTGGTCCCAGTATTGGAATATCCTTTGAGAAAAGAGCATGTGGGAAAAACAACGTATCCGTGAGAATCATTGTTTAGTAATTAGGAAGATGCATTGGTATATTATTTAATGTATCGCCTATTCTTTTTCAAATGTATGTATGTATGTATGTATACAACTTTTCTTTTTCTTCCTTTTGTAATTCCATAGCTTTCTTTGATCAGAACTGTCTTTAGATACCATGATACCTAACTAAAAGGAAGATTAACTAAATTTCCAATGACTGGCAAGGACTACATTCTGGAGTATTCTAACATCTTCAAAGGATGTCATCATACATAAGTAGGTTTGGTCTCCATGATAGTGGCAACAATTCATAACTTTTGTGCTTTTCCATTAATAAACTAGTTGATAACAATTTGAAACGGTCACTACAAAAAAATAAATAAATAAATAAATAAATAAGATTTTTTGGAATATCAACGAGGATAAAAGAAGTCACAATAGAAAATGAGTAAGCTTCTTCAAAGTACGTATTATAGCTCTATGCTTGGCTTCTTCATTCACCAACACAGCCACATTCTTCGTCTCCCCTTTCCTTTCCTTTGCCTCACCTCTCAACTATAAAGAGAGGCAAAGGATCTGGTTGTTGAGCAAAAGACTCACTTCTATGCATAAAGAACCCAAAAAAGAAAGTTGAACAGACAAAAAATAAAACCTCTGCTGAAGTTAGAAGAGACAAAGAGACTTCAAAATTAGTAATAGGTAATTTGTGAGAATAGAAGAGATTCACAAAATTTGCCTTCACAATTTCACTTTCCTTCAACAGATATCTAAAAAATTAAGGGGTGTAATGAAATCAAAGCATTACATACTTACCTAGGACCATTTATTTCCTTTTTATTCCTTTTTCCGTCGTCTGCATATATTTCTTGATGAAGTCTGTAACTGTTAGACATGCTGTTTTTGTAACAAAACACATTTTGACAAGATTATTATCATTTTACCAAAAAATAAAAAACGTCGATTCGGAATTGAAAATGCTCGATTGGGTGCAGATCCTTTACAAACCAACCAGATTAGTAAAACTGATAATTACAGAATGAATATCAATATGATAAGAGAAAATGTGTTACCTCTGATAAACTGTGGACCTTCGGATTCAGCCCCCGCAAGAATCCAATTCCCAACAAATGGCGTAAACCTGCAGGTCCATAACTCAGAAATATATGTGTTAGTACACCTGAAACTTCTACAAATTAATTTAAGTTTTGCAGACTATACTGCACCAAGTAAAAATGAAGACAAAACTAACAAAATAGTTCTGCCGAATTAGCAAATAAAATTGATGATCAAGTGAAAAATTATTATCAAATGAAATAATATATGGAATAAAAGTCCAATATCACATCTGCAATTAATCAATCAAATCATATACTAGGATCCAAACTATGGATCCATTTTCTTAGAACTATCTCGTTTCTCTAACTCGACAGATGGAGAGTCTTCATCTGGCCACTTCTCGATGCCTGAACTTCCTGCTTCCTGAAATGAACCTATGTCCCAAATATCCGATAATCCACTGCTAACACCTAATCCAGGCTCACCAAAACCGCTAAAATTACCCCATAACTCGGTAGAAGAACTAGACATACCAGCACTGGCTTCAAAACCCATGCTCCATACATCTTCAGTGGTCATACCGTCAGTTCTTGGTATTAGGTCCTCGGGAAACGAGACAAAATACTTGTTTTTGGACTGTGGTGGAAGAATCTCTACACCCTTACCTTTAATAGGTGGATCTATGTCCCCTGGGGCCGGGACGAATTCAACTGGACCTGGTGCACCAAGAAGTTCGTGCACCAATTCCAAATCATCTTGTCCAATATCTTGCAAATCGGGAAATTTATCGTCTAGAATAGAAAAATTACGGAGCTCGGGCTCGTACTTTACTATTTGCCCTTCTGGGGATGAACTTGATGTACCTGGCTCATTCTTTTGATGTTTTATGAATTTTCGGGTGCTTCTCGGGGACGTAATTGTCTTTAACTCCCTTGTTTGTTCAAGACAAGATATAAATGCGGGGTTTTGGAACATTTTAGCTAAGAATGATATCATTTGCTTCTGTCTTTTCTCTGCTGCCACTAGCTTTTCGTTAACGATTTCCATGTGCTTAATTGTACCACGCTGCTGATTTTGCAACTCGGCTACTTCTTGCATCATTGAACTTCTTTCTTGTCTTAAACGTTCGATTTCATCTTCAAATAAAGCTTTGTTTGCCTCGGCAGATGATCCAGAGGAACTTCCAATCTGATGAGACTGAGAGGATCTACTACGCCTTTGGATATTTTTCAGCATATGCTTTTGGCCTCTTAGAAATCCTTCGTTTGCGAATTCCCATTTGTCTGTATCAATTTTGCGAAATCCCTGTAATTTACGAACCCAAAGGAGAAATCAGAATTGACTAAAATCAAATAAACTTCATTAATTATATTGGTAAGTAAAGTATACACGGATGTCCAATATCCAGCAGTAAGAGGAGCTTCACTGCACTAGACTTTATAAGATTAGTACAGTTTTTTTTATCAAACTACAAGATCATGAAATAAATTAGGTAAATACACATTAAAGCCAAAAAATTACCTTTAAAATGGTGGACTTTCCAATTTCATCAGATGATCTGATGAGTTTGTAATTTAGTATCTCAGAATTAGTCAAAATTTACTAAAAAAAGAGTCCGATATAGGCCAATAAAACTCACAGTCTGAATATTACAGCCTCTTATTTCAACAAATTCCATTACAAATTACATCACAAAATGGAGCAAACTTCTAAAAAGTCTATTATATACAATTGCAAAAAGAACATAGAATAGAAACTTACAAGAAATGGGGAAAAAAAAATTACATAAGAAATCAAAAAATTACATAAAAACAAAAGATGTATATCAAGAACACGAAGAACATACAGAGTCCTAGTGATAATTTAAATGAATACCCACATATGTATTAAGCTGACGAACAAAGCTCGAGTAATTATTGTGCTTGAAATTCCTAGGCAAAATCATCCTCGCAAACTCAACAGGGTCCCACACAACAAAGCTATTACCCTTTTCACCCCAAGAAATTATGGCATCCAGTGATGGGTCGTCCACTAAATCAAATGTTTTGGACAGAAACGGAGGAACTGGAGACTCGTGTAATGACTCCAAAGGCTGCGGCACACCCGATATATTCTCTCCTCCCCCTGCCCTGCTTTCAAATTGGGATTGGAAAGAGTCAAAGCTCGAGAAAGGTAGAGGTTCCGAAAATGGAGAGGCCACTGACAAAGGTAAAGGGAAAGAAAGCGGAGGTGGAAACGGCGGCTGTGGTGGTGCCGGAATTTCTGCAGACTCTCCGGCGGAAGAAAATTGCGGTGGCGGCGGAGGAGGAAATGGGTTTTGATTTTCATCAGGTTCCATCGTCAAAGAATAACTGCCTGAACTTTCTTGTTTTCTTTGGGAGAAACAGGGGATGATTTTGTGACTTGTTGTCTGTAAATGAGGGGGAAAATGGTCGGTCACACGAGGGTGGGCCTGAATATATATAGGTTAGGTATGGGGGAGAAATATCAAGAAAGTGCGGGTAAGGCGGTGGTTATTTGTCATTGCCTACTCGCAGTGACACTGTTTATAGTGTGCAACAACATTTCTTTTTAATTTTTAATGTAGAAAAATACGGAGTAATTGGTTTCGTATAAACCTTTTTTTTTGAAAAAATACGTTTATAGTGGATTATAAATTTAATTTTCTAAAAGTGGATTTTCTTTTAAAGTTATTCTTTTTGATAAAAAGATAACTTTTTGATAAAAATATAATTTCGACAACCAAATATCAAATGTATAACATGATTTTGTTTTATCCGTTCAATAACTTTTTTATTCTTAGTTATGACAATCAATTAACTTGATTATAATTAATAATATAGGCAAAATACAAATAATAATACTACAAAGTTTAAGATATTTTATGAATATAAAAAAAGGTTTAATAATTATTGAAAAAACAAGAAAGTATGAAAAATAAATTGATTTTTTCTTTTTACAAGAAAATATGAAAAATAAATTGATGATAATTTGTGGGCTGCTAGGAAGGTGTGTGTGTGGACTGTGGAGGGAAAAGGAGCGGGAGTAAACAGGTGGTCCAAATAGGGAGAGATATTTTGTGTGGTCCGACTGGGGATGTTCTTTTCGGACAGTTTTACGCGTTTACTACACTGTTGGTGGGCTGAATTCTCGATTTGTGGGCGGCACCTGACGAGTCTTTTTCGTCACTTCAACCAATCAAATTGTGAGATTTAATTTGTGCCAAGTCTCTCTTCATAAATTACTTCTTAATTAAGTAATTTGTACTACAGGACTGTGATTATGACAATCTAATTTGGGTAATTATTCTGAATATTTGGAAAATCGTAAACATTCTATCAATTTTAAACATTGGATATCTACTTTAATTAATTTATTTCGAATTAAACATTTGTAAGTTTATGCACTTTTAGTAGTTAAAATCTATAAAATGGAAGTACTTGAATAAATGTAGTCACGTTGTGAAAATAGGAGTTAATCACAAACACACGCACCCACTGATTTTTAACATTATTTAATTAGTGTTATTATTTAAAAGGTTACATTGTAATTTTATGGTTCTTTGATTTTCGCATTTAATAATTTCCATATGAATCCAATTTATTTGGATTTAATCCGATTAGAGATTCGATGAATCTTATCTGATTATAAAGATTCATAATTCGAAACACGTGGAACGAATATGGATTTAGTTCTATTCGATCTGTTAAAAATTCGTATCCAACAATAAATAAATAAAATTATATATACACATAATGTTTTATTAAAATAGATACCATTAATAGTAATATTTTGCCATCAATTTGAGAAGATAGTAGTTAGTAATTCGTTCATAAATTATTTTTATGTATATTTTTGTCTAAAAATATGAATATTAGTAAATAACGTTTCAACATGTGAGCTAAATTAAATAAAAAATCGTAAAATTAACAAACTTGTTTTATGAAAATAATATTAGTGTAATTTTATAAAGTGGAGATTTTATTAGATTTGACATTCGACCGAACATGATCAAGATTCGTTGGAGTAAAGAAATCCAGATTCGAACAATGTCTGGACCCGACCCAACACAAATGAAATTGGTTTTGGATTGAACATGTTTCAACCCGACCCTGACCCTGACCCATTGACAACCCTAATTTCAATATTCGATTAATTTAATTCTAATTTTTTCAAAAAAGAATTAAAAACAATAGGCCCATGAATTTTGATATGAATAAACTCTCGTGTTCTTGAGTTGGCCCAAGTAATTTTAAACTGGACCGACCCATTATTTAAGAACTAAGCCCACTTTCCGCTTCCCGTTCGGTTCGGCTCATTTGCACTACCACCAAGACTGTGCGGGCCGTTTCCGTTTTCACCGTCGTTTAGCATAAATTCAACACAAATCATAAGACGCTTCCCAATCATACATCATTCAACACCAAAAACCCTACCCCGACAGGCCAACACCCAAATTCTCCCTTCCCATACTTTAGGATAAAATACGTATTAAATTTTGCTTCATGTACCTGTACGCTTTTTGTATTTAGATTTCGATTTTTCTTATGAAGTTAGGGTTTCTTTTTAGCAACTAATTTTTGTAATTTCACACTCAGTTTGAATCTTGATTGGTGACAATTAACGAATTGTTTTTGATTTTTTGTAATTTTTGTAATTGTAATGACATAGGGCCCGAGATGTACAATCGGTTTGTAGGATTTAAGTTTTTGTGATTTGTTATGAAAATGGAGAATAGACGCAGACCGTTCGATAGATCTCTTAGCAAAGAACCGGTTTTAAAGAAATTTAAGCTCAACGAGGACTCTCCTGCACCCGACCGTAACTCCAATGGCCGCGCCGGAGTCATTCAACGCCCGGCGGCTGCGAATTCCGGCGGTGGATCGAGGGTGCAAAGGAACCGAGATTCCGAGAGCATCGATTCAGTGCGTGGCCCAGATCAGCATCAGGAGCTGGTGAATCAATACAAAACTGCGTTAGCTGAGCTGACTTTCAACTCGAAACCTATAATAACGAACTTGACAATTATTGCTGGCGAGAATGTTCATGCAGCGAAGGCCATTGCCGCCATTATCTGCGCCAATATCCTTGAGGTGATTTTGGTTTTAATACTCTGCTGGTTGTATTTAGTGCTTTGTGATGCTACTCGAATTGTAAAAGTCATTAAGAGAAAGAAAATGGAAAATAGATGTGTAGGTGTATATGAGTTGCTGTTAATGGTGTAATTTTTTTTGGTTAGATAAAAGAATTGGTTTGTCACAGAGGTTTTCATTTCAGCAAGTTTGTTCTGGATTCAGCTAACTCTACTTATTCTACTTTCTCACAAAGATCACTTGGCTAATCACTTCCGTAACAATTGATAATGCCGATGATGCGAGCTAACTGGAATCCGTTAAATATATAAGCAATCAATTCCATTACCAATGCTAAAGATGAAGCTGCATATTAATATTCTTCTTTTATATTTGCTATTGTCCTTGTTTTATTTCCAAGCCTTGCCACTGCCATCGACTAACCATTTCTTGATATTATTGTTTTCAAAGTAACTATCTTGTATTTTGTTATGTGGAATGATTGGAGAAATATTGTTTAGTATGCGCGCGTATGAATGTGTTATCACAGCCTTGCTTCCCCTTGTATGTAATTTACCATTTTCTTCAGTTTTTTTTATTGATATATAATATATAGGACATTTTTGTAAACAAATCTATATGCCGTGCAAGAGGCGTTGCATATGGCCTTTTGTGTTGTATTCTTTTCATTTACATCTGGTATCTTCAAGAAGATGCCGTTCAGAAGTGTTGAAGAGTTGATTTTGGCTTTTGCTCTGGGAAACCACTAGTTGAATCCATCCATAATCCTGTCTGTTAATTTTGTTGTAAGATTGGTTATTTCCAAAGATTCAAATCTGGTTTTTGTTGTGTTTAGTGCCCCTTTTTGGTTTCTTGAGCTATAGTTTGGGGTTTGAGCCTCTTGTTTGTTTCAGTTATTTTTCTCCAAAATCTTACTTGTGCATACTATGTCTGACTCTTGAAACTAAATTACAGGTTCCTAGCGAGCAAAAGTTGCCATCTCTGTACTTACTAGACAGTATTGTGAAGAACATTGGGAGGGACTATATAAAATACTTTGCCCCCAGATTACCTGAGGTCAGAATTCATGAATATCAATTGTTTCTTTATACTGCTTTAGTGAAAGTTAGATTTTAAGACCTTTTCAGAAAAGAAAAAAAATTGAATCAGTAAGTTGTATTTATATAATAACTTAAAGGATATTACTATTCCATGATAAGTCATGTGTTGTCAACAAATGGAAACATCAGAAAAGAGTGGGGTTTCCATGCTTCTCATGATAGACCTATACTTAGGTATTTTCATAATCCACTAATCATTTCTTTGGGTTCTGTTTTCAGGTTTTCTGCAAGGCATATAGACATGTTGATCCTTCAACGCATGCAGGTATGCGCCACCTTTTTGGCACATGGAAAGGGGTGTTCCCTCTGCAGTCACTTCAGATGATTGAGAAGGAACTTGGATTTACTACTGCTGTCAACGGTTCATCCTCTGCAACGGCAACATCTAAGCCCGACTCACAGGTCCAACGCCCTGGAAACAGTATTCACGTGAACCCCAAATATTTGGAGGCTAGGCAGCGGTTGCAGACTACGAGGGTAAGGGCCACATATGCCCCTTGGAATTATATTCATTATCACTGTAAATATTCCTTTCAGTTGTCACCAAATGAATAATCTTGTTATTCTTTTCTCATTTTTATTTTAACACACCCTCACCAAAAGATTCTTTGTCTACCTGATTACTAGTCATTCTTTTAAAACTAGCCAATGTCTTTGTCATTTTTGGTGATCGTGTATGTATGTGTGTGATGATGTAAAAATATTTGATCAGAATCATCACTCTATGTGAGTTTGTCTTTCTAATTCCCGTGTTTGACTTTCTAGATTGGATTCTGCATAGATTAAACTATTTTGGCTCCCAACAGATGTTCAACTAGGCAAGTATATTTTTTCGTGTAGAGGTGGCTATTTTTTTAATTTTCTGTACACTCGGTGGTGTGCAAATGTGATATTTAACTGCTTTTCTCTGTTCTATATGATGTGGTACAGTGAAAGCAATTTCTTCAAAATTTCGCAAGTTAGTTTTTTCCTGTACTTTAACAACCATTAATAGTTCTCGTTTTGCTGGGAACAAGAACTTATTCTGGTAAACTTCTGTATAATTGTTTCCCATGCATTGTTCTGTATGCAGACATATTTCTCTTGTTTCCACACCCTGGTGGTATCTGTTTATTTTAGATAGCTAATCATAGATTTTAGATTTTGCTCATTGTTTTGCAGTGTGCATTGCCAAATTGAATACCTTATTGACAATATCAAGTTTTTTTGGGGGGTCAGTAATGTGATAAGATGTACGAGTTAATTTTAACTGTTATTTTGGACCCAAGACTAGTCAACTATTATTCGATCTAAATCAGCATCTGCTATAATTGAAGACAGAAGAGTGACATAACGCTCGATAACTCATCGAAGCATCCATACTTCTTTTGTTGACTGCATGGGTTCACTTCATTCACTTGATCAAGGCCCATACTAACAAGTGATACACTTGCTGTTAAATCATTTCTGATTGTGTGTTTAACTATGTTATGAAAAAAGGTGTGTTGTTTGTTAACATGACCAATACGTCCAACAATTGGATATGGTAGGAGATATTCCAACATTATCTTTCTTCTTTATCTGATGCTATCCTTTAAGTTTTGTTGTTTGACTTTGTTCTATGATTTTCCGTTGCTTTTAAACTAAACAATTCCTATTTTGACTTTAATGACACAATTTTGTTGTAATGCCAAGTTCTTTTAATGAAACTAGTTTTGTGCATCAGATCACATCTTGTTGATAACTTTGTGATCCTTATTTTGATGAAGGCAAGAGCAGCTGGCAGTGATATTGGCACAGCCCTGGTGAACTCACATGAGGATGTTGAATCACTGGAGAGACCTACTACTACTAGTTCAGGGAGATCATGGGCCGATCCTTATGCTAAGGTACAACTGGAATACACGATACTTGATTCTTCAATGCATTTTATTTTTATAATAATATTTTCTGAGTTCGTGGAAACTCGTGGTCCATTCAGAATCATCACAGAGAGGAAGGAAATGAGCCTGTTCTCGACAAAATTTCACGAATAGAATATGTAGATTCCGAATATGGTTCCAGCGTATCAGGGCGTTCAGGCCTGGGAAGGGGAAGACTGAAAGAAAAATTGAAAGGGCAAGAATTTGATACGCCCTGGTATGAATCTGGCAGTGATGTATCCAATCAAAAGAATGGTTATGACTTGAAACATGGATTGGAAAGCTATGTTGCGCAAAAGCCTGCAAAGTCTGATTCACATCTACAACTCAAGCAAAACTTCAACAGCAGGAGCTCCAATGGGATGAGTACGAGCTGGAAGAACTCCGAGGAAGAAGAATATATGTGGGATGAGATGAATAGACCCACTGATCGTGCTGTGACTGATACTTCAGCCAAAGATCAGTGGGCACCTGATAGTTATGATAGATTGGTAAGCTTTTTAATTGAAGGTTTAGTAGTTTGTTAAACACAAAATAGGTATCCTCATGAAAATTTGCTATTTGATTAATTGTTGGGGGAGCGATCGGAGCTTAATAGTTTTTCTTTTTCCTTTCTTTTTCTCTTCTTGATGCCTATTTGATGCAGCTACTTTTTTTTTTTTTTTTTTAAAATCCATTTTCCCTAAAATACCATTGTGCCTGTGAAAATAGATGGCATAGTTGTCAAACACAGGTGTTGCATTATGTAACAAAAAAAAAGCAGGTGTTGTATTATACGTGAGGCCCAGGACCGAGAGCTTGTTACATGAATGTGACTTGTTCCTTTATCCCACTAGGGTACTTAGTAATTTTTGTAAATTCATCTCTCAGATGCATATCAAATTTGTTGCAGATTAGACTCTAGCAGAATGGAGTTTGTTATGTTTGTAGGACTTGGCATTATGATCTTTTAACTAGTTCTTTGGAAGTTCAAAATTGTTTGCTAGCAATTTGATTGCCTTTTACTCTAGCAGTTTATTCTTAAATTTGGTAATGTTTATTCTTATGGGAGCCGTATTAAAATAGTCATATCAGCTGACCAGATTCTCACTATGTTCAGGTTTTGGTTTGTGCAGGACTTTGACAGCCTTATCCGAAAACCTCAAAGCATGCATAATACTGGGTCAAGGGTTGATGATGAAGCCTCGGCTGATTCTATATCAAAGGAAATGGGCCGTGTGGCTTCTGGGACTCGATTGCCATTGTCGTCATGGTCACAGGAGATGCATCCACCAGAAGGTAGGATGCTCTTAGCGCCTGGTAATAAAATATCAGGTTACTCTGAGGGATACCCTACTGGATTGAGAAATTCCACAAATACAGTGATGAATAAATCACCTTTTCAATCACAGCTGGGCCAAGCTCATATTGGAGCCTCAAGTTATAAGCTTTCAAATAATGTAATACCAAGCCCCAATGTTCCTACGACACAGCGACAGGCTCTTGGTGCTGCACCATCCTCGACATATTCATCAATTCACCAACATCCTCCGTCACCTTCTTCTGCAAACCATAATCAGAGTCAACAACTGAATAATTTTCCTGATCGCTACCAGACCTCAATTGGGCCTCCTACTGATCCAAGAAGGCCTCCAGGACTGAGAAATGCAAGGTCTTTTGACCAATCCTCCCATGATTCACTGCCTTTACCATCTAGGGATGTCTATCAGGCTAATAATGAGAGGTTGCAGTCCCAAAGTTTACGGACTTCATCTGCTGTGATGCCTCCTCTTCAACAGAGAAAACATGTTCCATCTAATAGACAGAAAAATCTTCAAGTGTCAGATTTTGCATCATCTGGTGAAGGACATAATTTGTTCTCTCCGCAAATTTTAGGCTCAGAAAGTCTCTCAACGTTAGGGAATTCATCATCTGATCAGTCAAACCCTCTTACTGTGGACTCCCCTGGACAATCAATTACTAGCAGTATTTTAGATTCTGTAGTAAAAAGTGGAATTCTTGGTGGTAGTTCTCTCGCTGGTTGCTCAACCAAACCGGATTTTCAAGAAGTTGGGTCTGGCTCATCTGTAGGAGGTGCGCACCCACCTCTTCCTCTTCCAAGTATCCATGTAAAGACATTAGTTCCTGGAGTTTCTAAAAAAAAGTTGGAACAACCGTCTGGTTCCCTTTCCTCATCTTTAGCAGGTATTGGCTCAGAACAGAAACCAAGTGCAGTAAATTCCACCTCCAATCCATTTTCTAATCTTTTGAGCTCATTGGTGGCGAAGGGCTTGATATCGGCTTCAAAGTCTGATTCCTCAACCCAGAAAACCGATAAACCTCCAGACAGAAATCCTGGGGTTACAAGCACTAGTTCAATCCCAGTTTCTTCTGTTCCAGCAACCATTGCAAAATCTATTTTATCTATCAAAGAAGAGTCATCTTCATTGGAGCCTGCTGCTAAGTCCGCTGGAAGTTTGCCGACAAAGATAAAAAATCTAATTGGTTATGAACTCAGACCAAATATTCTTCGAGATTTCCATCCAGATGTAGTCAGTGATCTTCTTTCCGATTTCCCACATCAGTGCAACGTGTGTGGTCTAAAAATTAAGCTTCAAGAACAACTTGATAGACACATGGAATGGCACTCTTTAAAGGTTCATGACCAAAACAATTCCGACACAACCTCAAGAAGGTGGTATGCCAACTCAGTTGAGTGGATTGCAGGAGTTGGGCTGTCAAATCTATCTGGAGAATCAGATGAAGCATTGGAAAGTAATGAAGAGATGGTTCCTGCAGATGAAAGTCAGTGTGCCTGTATTCTGTGTGGTGAGTTATTTGAAGACTTCTACAGCCAAGAACAAAATGAGTGGATGTTCAAAGGAGCTGTATACCTGACTATCCCATCCTCAGATGAAAAGATTGGTACTACAAATGCAACTGCTAGTCTGGGTCCTATAGTCCATGCTAATTGTATAAACGAAGATTCTGTTCATGACTGGGGACTGGCTTGTCATGTCAAAGTGGTGCGCCTTAATGTTTTTACTTTTTCATTTTAAATAAATTTTGATCTCTTGCTTTTCTCCTGATGGACTCTCTTGTTTTGAATTGTAGGAAAAGGATGTGTAACGTTAATGTCGGCGCTGACATAAGGATACAGGTGCACGGTATTAAACCTTAAAGAACTTTTGAATTTTCTCTGTTCAATGCCTACATCTGGTGGTGCTTGAATGGGCCAATGAACTGCACACGGTAGGGAAGTGAACAAAATTCCTCTTTATGCTGACCATTTGGTTCCCTTATAAAATATGATCATTACTTGGGGCTATGCACCTTCTAAGTTGTGCCCTTGTAGTGTTTGCTCAAACTCTTTTCATTTTTATGTATTTCAAAGTGAAAGAAGAATATATATATATATATATGACTGATAGTTGTCAGTTCTCACATGTCGATTTCCAGTTTTTGGGCTTATGAGTTGTTTTTAGGGCCTTTTTTGCTAAAATGAATTTTCATCTTGATTCCAGCTTTATTCTGACTAGTTGATAGTAGTTCTTCAAGTTTGAAGTTCAGAATTGCTCTTATTGAAGCTGTAAGGCAGTTTGCACTCTGCTCCGAGTCAATTGTTTCATCTTTTTATCCTTTTTCATGAGGCTTTTAGGTTTTTCGCCTGAAGCATACTGTCAAGTATAGTAAAGGTAGGTGTTATTTAGTTATCTACTAAGAAGAGGCTCATTGATGAGATGTTGAATGCAAATCTCAATGTTGTGATTGTTTGCCCCTTGGAACTTGAGATCAGACTCTTTACTTGTAATGTTTCTGAAGACTTGAACTGAGCAAGCTGTTTCTTGATGGAAAATGTAGCATTTATGTTATATCTACCTTGCTAGGAGTGGGTTTTTTTTTTTTTTTTTTTTTTTTTTTTTTTTTTTTTTTGGGGGGGGGGGGGGGGGGGGTAATTGACAGAGAATTAGTTGCTATTTGAATAATTGCACTTTTAGAACTTCTTGTAGTCATTTTCATTACAAAATTATGGTATTGATGTGTTATGGATTTTTTATGTGGGCTATGAATTTATACTTCCAGTTCTTTCCTTTTGATAAATTGCAATTTCTTGGATTGTGGATTCGTTTTCTTCCTTTGTCTTACATTTTCAGTCTTGCTATGTTAAATTGATTATTCTGCTTTGAAAAATGTCGCATTTGTTCGATTTTATGGGATTTTAGGAGTTGGTTCTTTGCACTGTTAAAGCATTTATATTCCTTCAGAACTTGAGAATCCAATTCAAGTAGATGGCGATTACATTTTTTCCCGTCATTAAGTAGAGATTTGGATGAGCAATTCGTTCTTACTCTTAATATCTTGACGCAACAAATGCAGCAACTATGTTCGCTTCCTAAAAGCTCATTTGTTTGAAGTGCTGGTTTATAATTGGGCAGGCTTGGTGCTTGTTAAGTTGTTATTAGTCAAATTATCAAAAAAAAACAGTTGTTATTGGTCATTAATAAAATAAGGGTCGATTTTGGTCATATGGCTTGATATATTGATCGTATGGCATGACAATATACTTTTAGTTTTAGTGTAAAAAGATACATATGGCCAGATAATATTCCTGTGACATAATTATTTATTCCTTGATACGTTTGACTGCTGAACTTAAATAAGTTTCAATAAAAATTATGATAAATAATCTGATCAATTAATTTCGATAACTTCTAATAATATTTTATAAATTAATATTTAAAAGGTTAAATATATATCATAAATGTAGAAAATGTAGTTTGATAAGTTATTTAAATGATTGATGAGTTTGACTACTGACTGTAATTAGCGAATTAAAAAAAAAAAATTGGGACGAAAAGAGTTATTTATGTAAAGTAATGGCAAACAAAATAAAATTGAAAATGTATTGGTCATATGGCATGATCAATGTATTTTTAGTTACACAAAATAGAATCAATACGCATATAATTTAGTATTTCCGACAGAATTATATAGTTGTACAATATCAATGCACAATTTGTCAAGACATGGGGCGTTGCAGTTTTTCTTTTCTGCTTAAAACCTGTTGAGTGTTGACCCATTGCAAAAAAATAAAAAGTGCGATGCTGCTGCTATATATATGCTACCATAAATTTTGTCAGATTCACTCAGTATTATTGTATAGTTTTTTGCAAATGGAATCCTTGAAGTCAACTATAGGTCCACCAATTTCCGATGTGAATTCTTTATGGACCCGGTTTTTATTCCCAGTGGAAAGGAGAACACTTTCCTTTTGAAAAAAAAAAAGTCTTGAACTCATTAAAATCACATACTTTATTGATTCGGATTTTCTTTTTTCCTTTTTGATACCAAAAAATATCATAAAATTAAGACGAAAAGTTTAACCAGTTTACGAGGGATAATCCCATCACAAAAAACAGTAATTGGAATATTACAAAGACTAAAATGTTCAGTCCATTACAAACTGAAAGTCCAAGTGACAAAATTATGGGCATAACAATTTTGCTCGAAATTTCTTGGCTAATTCAAATTTGGACATTCCCACACTTATAATTGCAATTTGCAAAAGAAAAATGCACCAGTTTTGTTTGAAACAGATAGGCATGAATTTCTGCTAAATATTGAGATAATACAAAGAGGCTAAGTAAATTTTAGTTATATTACAGTCACCTGATGCTCCAATCTTGTAATAATAAAATATGAAATTTAATGTTTTAAGGTTTCAGGTCTTGTGTGTAAATGTAGTCCAAGTGAGCTTCAGCAACCATTCTTCTCTTCTGACAGGTCTCATATTTATCACCACATTCCTCCAATCCCATCAACTGTTGAAATTGAATGCAAATTATTACTTAAATCACATATCATATTATTTATTCAAAAAAGGAAAAATATAAAAAGATGAAAATCTTGTGCAATTTATAGTCTTATTACCATTGAAAAATCATCTTCTTGTTTGGGATTTATCTGTGAAATGTCACCTGTTTATATAGAAAGAAATTATAATTAATCCCATATTTGCATTTACATGCATGCATAAGAATTCCGGAAAAGGTAGAGAGGCCAAGATAATTAGTACCTGGATTAGAAGGGAGGAGGCGAGCAGATGTTTGAGAAATAATTATTAACAAAATAAAGAGGGAAATAATTGATGCATCAGGAATTTTCTTCATTGTTTTCTCAGTTTTGATGTACTCTGTGTTTGTGTGTGTTTTATTTTATATATATATATAGAGAGAGAGAGAGAGAATTATTTGTTTTAGGGTTGAACAGATAGGTCAAAGCTGTTGGGAGTTATGCTAAAATTTATATAGAGTACTAGCTAGCATTTAAAAAGCATTCAAGTAAGTAGTTAAATAATAAATATTAATTGTTTTTTTCCTATAATTTGAGCTGTTAGATGGTTTCGTATATATTCAATGTAATATCAGAGATAGACTTAGAAAAATATTTGTGTTCGAATATTTCTGTGACCAATTCTGAAGTTGTAAGTATTAGGCTTTAGGTTTGAGGTGAATTGGACAATTCAGTACGAATAATAATTTTATAATCGAAATTCAATTTGAGGGATCCATGTAAATATACTTGTTCTGTAATTTTTTTTTAACTGAAAAAGTATGTACTATAATTTTTTGTTTAGTCTATTATTTTATAAAACTAAAACAACATGGGGCTCTTGCCTTAGGCAATTTAGGTGTTCTTTTAGGGTCTCGAAAAGATCTTTTATTCTTTTTATTTTGATAAAGGATGGGTATATGTGGATGAGTTTTGGCCCAGTATCGCGGGTTTCGCGAGATCGGGCTGAAACTCTTCTAAATGAGTTTTCCTCAAATCCATGAAATTCATCACAAATCTATTCAGAAAAACCTATAAAACTTTGATTTGACATCTAATACCCCTTCCCAAACTTTATAAAAAATATTGATTTGATATATGTCACCTATTTTTTTCCCCCATATCCCATCATTCAAACCCAATCCAAGTGATGTTTTAGCTTTTTCAAAACCACAAAACCCAACATCCAAAACCTAACCAAATGGGATTCCAAAGGCTTCATCAAAACCACCCAAACCACATTTTTGAAACCGCGACCTGCGAAACCGAGTCAACCCTTCCAAATAAGCACGATGTTTCTTACACGTAGATGCACTACAAGAAAATTGTGCATTAGTGATAAGATTTTATTGACAGCGTACAAGTTGTCAATCCTTGCATGTAATTAGTGAAAATAATTTATAAAAATTGTGACAACTACAATGGTGATAAAAAGTTTTTTTAAGTTATCACTAATAACTTTTAGTGACAAACGTATGGTAAACTAATTTGTCACTATTGACAATTAGTGAAACCCTTTTAGTGAAAATATTTTGGTTGTCACTTTCACTACAAAAAAATTGAGCTTAAGTGACAAAAAATTAAGTGATAATGTGGAAGTTGTTACACTTTGTATGCATTTAGTGATAAAAATATTAATTTTATCATAATCAAAATGGTGACAAGTGCAATAGTGACAAAATATGTTTTTAAGTTGTCACTAATAGCTATTAATGACAAATATATGGTGACTTAAGTTGTCATCATTGACAATTAGCGACACCCTTTTAGTGACAACCTAATGACAATAAATATTGTCACTAAATGTCAATAGTGACAAGAACTAAAATATGTCAATAGTGACATTTGTACAATTCTCGTTACACATATGCTTATGAAAATCATTTTACTGCCAATATTTGAGTCATTGTCACTTAATATAGATATAAAAAGTTAAAAAATTTAACATTGTCACTTAAAAATCTTATTAGGTAAATTCAGTTTTCTTATAATTTTCTTATAGTATGATAATTTGCAGTTATTCACTACAAATTTTTGGTGTTTGTTTTGTACTAGAAATTAATAGTCTGTCTACCCCTATATTGTATTAGCCCATTCATGGACCACAAACGGGATAGGTGAAAATTACAGAGAAGATAATTTGCAGAGGTTGAAATTATTCAATTTATAGTCCAGAAAGCGACAATGGAATTATATTCATGAATCACGAGTCCACAATTAATCGTTCTATCTCTGTCAAAAATTTTCCTTTTGGAGATTTATGAGTCGGAGTAGGACTCTATGCTAAGGATTGTCTTTTTCACGGGGCAAAATCCATAATTATTACTATTGTTTTCTGAATTTTTGATTAAAAAAGACAAATTATGTACGTACTAAAGAATAATTTTGAAAAATTTCACTGAATAGTCAAAGCTTTGGAATATTAATTACTTGTTGCCAGCTGTTTTCTACACTAGGAATCTATTTTCCTTTTTCGTCAGCGAAAAAATGAACTACTTATGTTGATGATTTTTCCTTCTAAAGATAAAAAAAAAAAAAATTCGTCTTCCAAATTTTTAATTTTTTTTCATTAATATTGATTATTCTCTATTCTTCAAAAAATCATTTTTTTCTATTTCTCGGTCTTAAACTGATTTAATCCCTTTTCGTGTCGAACAATTTATGTAAGAACCTCTTTTAACGAAATTCAAACTTGAGTTTGTCATATTGTGATAACTAATTTCTTTATCCAAAGTTATAAACTCTGATTCCATAGTGGATCGAGCTATACAAGTTTGTTTGGAAGATTTCCAAGAAATAGCAGCTCTCCCCAAAGTGAATACATATCCGCTTGTGGAATTAGATTCCTCTGAATTAGAAATCCAATTTGCATCACTATATCCCTCAAGGACTGCTGGATATTTTCCATAGTGTAATGCATATTTTGATGTATTCTTTAAGTATCCAAGCACTCTCTTCAGAGCATCCCAATGATCTTTGTTTGGATTGCTCGTATACCTACTCAACTTATTGACCGAGTAAGCGATGTTTGGCCTCGTGCAATTCATGATATACATGAGACATCCAATGATACGAGCATACTCATTTTGTGATACGCTATCACATTTATTCTTATGTAGAACAACAGATGGAGTAAAATGGTTATTTGTACCCTTAATTCCATAGTTTTTAAATTTCTCAAGCACTTTATCTACCGAATGTGACTGAGATAATTTAATCCCATCCGGTGATCTTGTTATCTTAATTCCCAAAATAACATCGGCTTCACCTTGGTCTTTCATATCGAAGTGTTTTTGTTAATATTTTCTTAGCGGACTTAATAACCTCCATATTAGTCCCAAGTATTAACATATCGTCTACATATAAACATATTATGACAGTCGCTTGTCCATATTGTTTTATATAGACACACTTGTCGCATTCATTGATATGAAAACCATTATTAACCATGACACTATCAATTTTTTCATACCATTGTTTAGGAGCTTGTTTAAGGCCATAAAGAGATCAAACAAGTTTACATTCTTGTTCTCTTTGCCTTTAACAATGAAATCCTCTGGTTGCATTTCCTCATTTAATTTTCCATTCAGGAAAGCCGTTTTAACATCCATTTGATGTATTTCAAGATTATAAATAGCTGCTAAAGCTATTAATGCTCTAATGGATGTTATCATAGTCACTGGTGAATAGGTGTCAAAGAAATCTACTCCCTTCTTTTGACTATAACATTTGGCTACTGATCTAGCCTTACATTTATCAACTGAGCCATCAGGTTTTAGTTTCTTTTTAAATATCCATTTACATCCAATTGGCTTACTTCCCTTGGGAAGATCAGCCAACTCCCAAGTATTATTACTTAGAATGGATTGTAGTTCACTGTCTATTGCCTCTTTCCAATAAGAGGCATCAGGAATAGACATGGCTTCAGTATATGTTTTGGGATCATCCTCTAACATATAAGTTAAGAAATCTGGTCCGAATGATTTAGAGATTTTAGCTCGCTTGCTCCTTTAAACACTAGAAATCTGTAAAGCGCTACTATTTTCCGCATGACCTATATAGTAGCAATCCACGGTTTTTGCTCCAATTTTTGGTCCAATATTTTCTTTCTTAGGTCTCGATACCACTACCTTTGCCAAGCACCCCCACACTTTGAGGTATTTATAGCTTGGTTGTCTACCTTTCCATAACTCATCATACGAAATGATATCATTTTTCTTGTGCGGAACTCTATTTAATATATGGTTAGCCATAAAGAGAGCTCCCCCTCAAAAGTTCTTAGGTAAGCCCGAATTTAGAAGTAATACATTAATCATATCCCTTAAAGTTCAGTTTTTCCTTTCGGGTACTCCATTAGATTGAGGTGAGTATGGTGCCGTTGTTTGGTGAATTATCCCTGAATCTGCACACAACTGTGCAAAGGGATATTCGTATTCACCACCTCTATCAGATCTAAGAATTTTTATCTTCTTATTTAACCGATTTTCCACTTTAGCTTTGTATCTTACAAAAGCATTTATTGCTTCATTTTTCTTACTCAATAAGCAAACGTAGCAATAATGTGTACAATCATCAATAAATGAATGAAGTACTTTTTCCCTCCTCGAGTTGGAGTTAACTTGAGATTGCACAAGTCTGTGTGAATTAGCTCTAATGGTTGTGAGCTCCTTTCCACTGAAGGGAAAGGTTGTTTCGCAAACTTTGGCTCAACGCAAATTTCACATTTATATGATTTGTCAATATCAAATTTAGAAATTAATCCTAAGTTTGCTAATTTTTTCATTTTTCTAAAATTAATGTGACCTAGTCTATCATGCCAAAGTAAAATGGACTCAAGCAAGTAAGCAGAAGAATTATTATTATTAATAAATTTGTCATGTTTGCCAATAACGGCTACATTAGCCTTAAATAGGCCATCACAAATACCCTTTGCCTTCATACATACCCCATTTGGTCAGCACAAATTTATCTGACTCAAAGGCTAATTTAAAACCTTTCTTAATTAGGACAGAACCAGAAATTAAATTCTTCCTAATATCCGGAACATGAAGAACTTCATTGAGAGCAACATCTTTTCCTGAGGTGAATTTGAGAACCACTTTGCCTTGTCCCTCCACCACGGAGTGAGCATCATTTCCCATGTACAACTTTTCTTCATGATCAAACTTCTTGTAGGAAGTGAACATATTCTTGTCATAACAAATGTGACGGGTAGCTCCAGTATCCACCCACCAGCCTTTGGTTTCACTTGTTAGGAATGCTTCAGCAACTGCAGATAAGTGCATGTTATCGATGTCAGATGGAGCTAGGTTAATGCTAACATTCGCTTCATCCTTCGGCTGAGCACGGCTACGACAATCCTTCGCAAGGTGTCCATTCTTTCCACATGTGAAGCAAGCTCCATTGAACTTTCACTTCTTGTTACCCTTTTGTCCTTTGTTGGAGGTATTGGCCTTACGTTTCTTGCTTTTCTTTGAGCCCTCCACGACATGAACCTTAGCCCCCTCGGGCTGAGGCATAGCCACATAGTTACTGCCACCTTTGTCAGTATACCGATTATTCTCTTCGGTTTTCAGAGAGTCTGTGAGATCTTGCAGATTCTATTTGGCAACAAATTTCTTGTGCCTCAAGTGATGCTTGAACCCAGTCCAGCCAGGAGGAAGCTTGCCAATAATGCAAGCAACCAAGTAGGACTCGCTAAGTTCATGTCCTTCAACCATAATGTCTTGAATCATCATCTGAAGTTCTTCCACTTGCTCATTCACAGTCTTGCTGTCAACCATTTGATAGAATTGAAATTTATCCACCACAAATATTTTGTAGCCTGCATCTTCAGTCCTGAACTTTCTGGCTAAACTTTCCCACAAGAGTTTACTAGTCTTTATGGGATTATAAATCTTGTACAAAGTTTCATCCAGGAAGCTAAGGATGTAGTTTCGGCACATAAAATCCGAGTGACTCCAAGCTTTGATCACAAGGGCCATTTCCTCGAGTTCCTCCGGAGTGGCTCCTTCCTTTGGTTTAGGTACCTCCTCAATGAGAAACCTAGCCATGCTCAAGGATGTGATGTTGAAATACATCTTGTCTTGCCATGTCGCAAAATCAGTCTCTTTGAACTTAAATGGTGGTACCGCTGGCGGAGCAGCAACGTTTGGGTCTCAACCACTACATTGTTTGTTGCCATCTACACAAATGAATTAAACAGATTAGATATTGTCTTAAGATTGTTGAAAAATATTTAAAACAATATTTGTATTTAAAATATTATAAGATACTTTATATGTCTAAGTACTATAATAAAAAACTATAGTAAATTATCTTCACATAATAATTATGTATAATTAACTCTAATTATAAATCTTAGTATAGTTTATTCTCGCAGAACAAACGAAAGCAATATTAAAATATTACTTTAATCAGAATTTAATTACTTACTGATTTAATTCTGAAACGAAAATAAATCGACTGAGGCTTGCTAATGCAATGTCCTTAAAACAATATTTCTGGGTTGTCAAATGTGCAACAGTTCGTCCCAGTAGTCTCCCAAGATACAACAGTCAGATACTTGTTTCTTTGCACAAAGAACAAGTCCACAACGAACTTTTTCCAACAAAAATATTTAAAAAAAAATTAAGAGAAGAATAGGATTCTGCTTTTGATTGCTAGAAAACGGGATGAGAGAATTGGCCAGATTCTCCCTCTATTTATAGCAGCAAAAAAGGTGTTGCTGGAGGGACATGTCTGTTCGGATTAAATCAATCGCGCGGATCTAATTCGGGTCAACCAGATATGTCACTCGGATCTAATTTGTATTTAATAATTGGGCTTTTAAGTTTTTGGGCCAAAACATTAATTAAGTTTTGTCCAAAAAGTTAATATTTTGTTAAAGCCTAATCCCAAACCCGAGCAGGCCGGACGGACGGCGGTGCCCGCGCGTGGTGAAACCATGGTCATGCACGTCTTGTTCCCTCACAAAACTTGGTACACCCAAGGGCCCCAACCCTTATCTAAATTTTTGCATTATAAATGACAAAAACTTTTTCAATTTTCTCCATGTGGGATGAAGGCATTTCCCCTCTAACTTTCATTCATTTATATTTCATTACCTTAACTCCAATTGATTTAATACACATAAAATCCAACACAAATTTATAAAAATATTAAATATATACTCCACTAACAAGTTCTGTAGTAGTATGATTTTTAGAAGCAATAAAGCCATTCTAGAACACATAATTAAAGGGATAAAATCGAATCAAACTTTTCCTCGTTAAAGTTGGATCATAAATGAAATCTTGTGCAAGTCAAAAAGGAGATTTGCAAACATATGGGCATAACTACCGAATTGTCCTTTTATTTTCATGCAGCGCAACCACATGCATTTTTGTTCATAAAAAATGCCTTTTAGAGAGGATTAGATGCGAATAATATATCAGAGAATTCTGCCACATTACTACACGCTATCAAAAAAATTATTGACCTACTTTGATTATGAGAGATGGAACCTTTTTGTTTTATGAGTCAAATATAATACAGTATATTAAAGACACCTCCGTCCAAAATGGAAAGAAAGATTAACTTTCATACAAATAAAAATTTGTAAGTGGAGTTGGTATTCATAGATAAATTGTTACTATGTATAAATAAATAAACCGGGAAAACAAACAAAGTTGAGATGGCCGAGTTGGTCTAAGGCGCCAGATTAAGGTTCTGGTCCGAAAGGGCGTGGGTTCAAATCCCACTCTCAACAAATGTGTTTTATTTTGTTCTCTGTTACACAAAGATTATGCTATTTAATATAGTATTTCTATATTTTGTGCCATGTCGGATTGGCTTAATACAATTCCAGCTAAAAGGATCCGTGCACCAATTTTTTTAAACTCCAATAATAAATAAAGTACACATAATATTTTATTTTACGATTTGATTTCGGTACGATTTTGCAGTTTTATAAATATGTTTTTATGTCATACTATTTTTTTTATAGTCGATTGATTGGTAAAAAAATATTATCTGGTTTTTTTAATAGATCGAATTGATGATATTCTATTTTTTTTTTTGAAAAAAATACTTTATAAATAAATTAGTATTAGTAACATAATAAAAATGATTCAGCTTTAAATTTACTATTCTCTCACCATGATTTCAATAGAAACAATTGCATCAAAAGAAATAATGTCGATACTTTATTTGATGTTTGTTATTTTTTTTATTTTTATTTTTTATATCAGAATAACTTACTATTTAGTTTTGTATACTCGGAAATTTTACTTTTTGGACTTGCGTAAATGAATAATTTAATTTTAACACGATTGTATGTTTTATTTGAATAGCTGAGTATAATTATTTTGAGTTATATTTACTAATAAATGATTTATTAATATATATATATTTTTTAATACGGTACGGTACAATAGGGTATTTTGCAGTATCCTAACTTTAAAACCTATATCATGCAAAATATATCGGTACGATTTCATATATACCGAAATTTATATTTTTGAGAATAAAAACCTAAATTTTGGTGGGTTAGTACGGTACGATTTAGAAAATCATGTGCACCTCTAATCAGAAATCATACATTTGATAATTCATTAAATCTAGTTTGATCCGAAAAATTGATGAACGCGAATATGATTAGATATTTTAAAAATTGTCAGGATCTGATAAAATAAATGGAAATATCGGGATAGGCTGAGCAAAGTGAGCCCAATATGACATTTTAGTTTTTGCCTTTTTGGTAAGAAGTCCACAGGCCCAAAAGTAATCAATAATTTATGATTGAAACTGCCCATTACGCTTCCTCCCACTCGACATGCCGAACATTAGCCCGCTTTAGAAAAATAGATATTAAGGATTTTCTAAAAGCAATTTTAAGTAAAACATAATTATAAATTAGAAGAGAACTTTTGTTTTAATAATAATAGGGTGTCAACAATGTTTATTACTTTATTATGAATTTCCTACATGCATATGCTAAGCTCTTGAACTATTATTTACTTTATTAAAGGGATCCCTTCCAAAAATTCTCTACGGCTTAAGATCGAACCCCAACCCAAACCGAAAAGGAATTTTGAATATAGTTTTCAACGAAAAATAAACACCATTCGGTCAAAACTTAACTAGCTGTGTCATTGCACCCAAACGTAAAGATAAGAAGAAATGACTGGGCTTGTGGTGTTTTATTTTCTATCCCCACTGATTAAATTCGTCAAACTTCCTATGTGGGACAGTAAATGCAAGCCGGTTTTGTGTATAAAGTGGCAGGAAGAACAGTCGTCCTATTTATAACTCATACCAAATTAAAGATTTTGTGATCAATTTTATGAAATATATCAATACAAGAACAGACGAGTGAATCAGATAGAAGAAATCATCTTATGTTAGAGTATAAAGTATTCATCATATATTGCAAACACTAGGAAAAAGCTAAATATGAGTTAATGCCGTTTGAAATCATCTTATGTAAACCAGAGTTTTCATCATATATTGCAAAGATTAGGAAAAAGAAAAATCTTGGTAAATGCCATTTGATATCATCTTATATGAACTAGAGTGTTTATTCGTCAGACATTGCAAAGACTAGGAAAAAGGAAAATCATAGTAAATGCAATTCTTCTTCATGACTTAAAATATGGTAAAAGTTCAAAATAATTTAACACGATAAAATAATATTGTTGGGAACAACTTAACAATTTCAAGCACAAAATATTCACATTTGTAAATAAATAAAATAATATTGTTAGAGGGACAACTTTACAATTTACGCCATTAATTAAAAGTTGCGATTTGATTTGAACCAATTTACCTGCAAATTAATTTGAACGAAATTGTTGGGGTGCTTTTCCTAAGGACATCTCCAACCGTCGGGGGATCCGTCAAGGAACCCAGTCGGTTAGAGATATCCTTATGGATAACAACCCTTCAAAATTGAGTAGATTACGTTTATTGCGGGTGCAAGCACATAATGGTTTCAAGTTTACCTCTATGTTCGAATTTTATAATAGCCTGCCCACTTTCATTTTTCCCTTTTTTCAATGTGGGAGTGAGTAATGTGAGCATTGGGCACTAATAGTAAGCTCTTTGGCAACGGCATACTGAAGTAACAAAACATGTTTGAATACTGAAGTAATTCACATTTGTAAGCAGAAAAAATTAGAGAAATTACATTCTTGTAAGATGAAAAAATTAGATAATTAATCTTTTATTCTTTTTCCTGCTCACAATTGATGAAGTAAAAAATTAATTTCCGTTGTCTCCTTTACCTTCACCTTCAACTTGATTTTTTTATAATAACACAACAATTTCAGCATGTGAGCATGTAGAAGTAGTTGGTTTTGTCTTTTCTGTTCCTTGTTGGTTTTGTCTTTGTCTGATTAATTTGTTGAACATTATGTAATTGACACCAATAGAATCATAAATTTAACAAGTTAGACCAGAGACTTTAAAATTTCTGAGCTGGCTTTGGGAAGAAGAACATTGTTTGCTTATTATAATTCTCAATTAAGGGTCTATTTCGGGGTGTAATCGAGTCGAGTCGAACGACACTCTGTTCAAGTTTGGCTTCAATTTTATCGAGCTTTAAATTTTGTGTTTGAGCTTGTTTTGATTGTTAAACGAGCCGAACTTTTATCCAATGAGATCAAGCCGAGTTTCGAGTAGCTTGATATTTGCATGTATTTTATTAATTTTTAGTTTATCGAGTCGAGCTCGCGCCGAGCTTTGAAAGTTATCGAACAAAAAATGATGTTCAAGCTTGTTTAATTTGTGTGACGAGTCGAGTATTGAATAGCTTGATTTGATTTTCAACCCCAGTCTAGTTCATTACCAATATAAGGGTTTTTTGCAAGTTAACTCCCTGTGATATGTCTAATGGGCAATTTACCTCCCTGTGAAATAAAAATAGGCAATTTAACTCCTTGTGAAATGAAATAATGAACAATTTACCTCCTTGTGATATAATAATAGGCAATTTACCTCCCTATGAAATGAAATAATAAGCAATTTAACTCCCTGTTAAATGAATAAATAAGCAATTTAGAGGGAGGTAATGTGCTTCTTTTATAAAAACACAGGGAGGTATCTTGCCATTTTTCTTATCACAGGGAATTAAATTGTCTGTTTAGAATATCACAATGAGGTATTTTGCCCTTTTATTTATCACGGGGAGTTAAATTGCCTATTTAGAATAACACATGGAGTTAATTTGCTATTCACTTCCAATATAACTATGCAACTTTTATAACAGACGCAAAGAATAAACGAGAAACTCATTTGATATGACTCCATTTCCAAGCAAGAAAGTTATTTTTTTTGTTTCCTAAATACTTCTATTTTTATGTCCTTTAAACTTACAATTTCTTCAGCAAGCAAAACATTGCAGGTGCAACATTAATATTATCTATATCTTAGAACCATCCTTTTGTCCAAATTTCTATTTTTGGTTGCTAAAAACTAAATTGTCAAATCACTTAAATTTTATTCACTTTTTTAGTTAATTTATAGTTGTAAGTAGGCAGAAAAAGCACTAAAATTTCCAACCCACTATAATAAGAATATGAATCAGAATTGAAATACTAATGGATTGTGCTGCCATGTGGCATTTCACCCCCACTCTATTGTTAGTTGGGGTAGGTCATATCATATGGGCCATCAAATTTATTTCAAACCTTTTTTTGTAACATAGCATACTTTAATGTTCCAACTGTAAATCCAATGTTGATAAGTAGTAATAAAATTGGAGGATGTAAGAAAATACAACTACTTAAATTGCCTTTTGTTCGTTAAATTTTTCTTCTATTATTCAGTTAAAGACAAAACACTATCTTAATATATTCAGTTAAATTTTCTTTTATATTATTTAGTTAAAGACAAAATACTATCTCGATATATTCACGTTTGAATCGTGCAAGTAAAACTTTACATAAAAAAAAACAATAAATTTGTACCATTTAGTCCATTTTTTAAATTAATGCCACTCGTATAAGGCAATTTCATGATTAGATATTATTTTTGACAGCTAAAAAATTATTGAGTGCGTATGCTACTAGTTAAGTAACAAATTAACATACATATTTAAAATCACACACAAATATTTATTGAAATTCCTTTGATAATTATAATGTCAATTCACTTAACATAGTAGAAACTGTAGAACCATTGTTATCTACATAGAAATGTGATAAATCATAGATTAATATATAATTATCTAATTAACTAACGAAACAATTACCTGCCCTCCCATGTTTTATTCATAATTTATTCTTGATTAGTTGATTCTTGAATATTTTCAAGAACCACCACGTCAGGTCAAACTTTAGTGCAGTATGTACAGTTTTTTCCTTTTTTAACTCTCCAGATATTAATTGTCATAATTAGAATCAATATACTTCTCTAAATTAATATTGCATTTTACTCTGCTTACCATATAAAATTATCAGGAGTTTTAAGAGATTCTTTAATAAATGATATGACCTGTCCAATAACTGGGAAGAAATTTCTTCTCCTTCAAATTGGGTTTTCAGTTACCAAAAAATAATGCTACAAGTCTGATGTAGAAGACTGTTTGTTTTACAAGAAAAGCACATAATCAAATCTTCTATAGCTTCAATTCAAGCACTCCATTTTCTTCATTCAAAGGCAAAGCATAAATTAAAACCCCACCTCCCAGCCAAACAGAGCCCTATCTCTTCTATGTCCTATTCAAAATCAAACCTTTCATTCTAGTTTTGAATTTTTCATTGTTCTTAAGGTTTCATAACAATGAAAGCAATCTGTTACAGCGAACACGCAATAAAAGTATCAGATTCTTATTGTTCGGGCTTTTCAAATCAAGCTTACAATAATTCCCCAAAATTAAACCCTTCAATCCAAGATACAGTTGCGTGTATTTACAAAATCAAACTCTCAACCGAGAAACAGTTACGAATCAGAATCACATGGTGTAAATCAAAGCTAGGTTTCTCTATTAGCATCTCCGATTACCCATTTTCCTCTTCAAAATTCAGCAAAAATTCAAGAACCCTAACCAAAGCCCGAGGCACGAAAACATTCGACTCGTGTGGTTTTAAAATCGAGGTTTTATGGGATCTTAATCGGGCTCAATATGACTCCAGGCCCGAACCCATTAACGGATTTTACGTTCTGGTTTTACTCAACTCGGAATTGAGTCTAATTCTCGGGGAAATTGAGCAGGAATTGGAGATCAAGAAACGTGTTTCCGATATTCAAAAATCGGAGTTTTCATTAGTTTCGAGAAATGAATATTTTTCTGGAAACGGTTTGTACTCGACCAGGGCGAAATTCAGTGAAACGGGGTCGTTTCATGATATTTTGGTCAAGTGTTTTTTGGGAGAAGAAAGGTCAAAGCCGAAGAATGCAATTTTGTCTGTTTTCATTGATAATAAAAATGTGATTGAAGTGAAGAGATTGCAGTGGAATTTTAGAGGGAATCAGACAATTTTCTTGGATGGTTTGTTGGTGGATATGATGTGGGATGTTTATGATTGGTTTTTTGGTTCATCTTCATCTTCAGGGTACTCTGTTTTTATGTTTAGGACAAGAAGTGGATTGGACAGCAGGTTGTGGTTTGAAGAGAAGAATTTTGAGCAGAATGAACATGAAAAAGTTGGGTTCTCTTTGATGATTTGTGCTTGTAAAAATCCAGATTGAGTACTCCTCAGCTTGTGTCTTTTTTCCATCTTTTTATTTTATTTTACAACTTCAGTTTGCCTTTTTTTTTTTTGTTGGGAGAGATTAATGTATGGACTATGGGGATTACTGAAACAAATTCTATCATTAAATGAAGTATATACATTTTCTTAGTCATGTGAAAAGAGAATGATTTGTCTGTAAATCAAAGATTCTGGGTTATTTGTCATACATTGGAACATTTCGCCTCCCTAAAATAAAAATGTGTTGTTTTAGTTCTTGATTTTTACCGAGTATAAAATGATAAGAGAAATTATATAGATTAATGTTCTGTTCTATATAATATTTTATGTAGCAGGAAATATATTTACACCTTTACAGTTAATTGCCACATTGGTTGCACTATTGTCTTCTTTCTATTAACACGTCACAGGAAAAAGACAAAATGAATGCTGTACGAGGAAACAGCCCTTTGGGTCAGGTCTTTTTTTTTTTTGATAAATATCTGGTCAGATCATTTGTAGAGAAAACTATGGTAACTCGTATGAATACGAGTAGCAAAAAAATTAATAAATAGGCTCTCAACGGATATAATTTTAGTCTAAATCCTGTTAGGATTTTATTTAGCCGATAAATACAATATTACATCATAAATTTTATTCGAATCAATTTTAATTACAATTAAAGTGCAAATAAAAATTAACTCTCAAAATTAACATTGAACTAGAGAAATACTACATTAGGAATTTTATGAAATCAGAGAATCCAAAACCAGCTGAACTTTTATCCTAAATTTTTAAGAGATGGGCTTAAATTCAAATCCAGGTCCTAGAAGATCCAAACCCGAATCCAGATCCAGCTGAAGAATCCAAATCCTAGATCGATTTTAAACATATCCACAAGTAACAATAGATATTCTGATACCTATGACGGACTGGGCTTATATAGAATCTATTCTGATCAAGAAGCCCAAATAATAAGGGATGTTCAACCCCAGCCCAAAACATCAGATATTTGGGCCAAAGCAATTAGGCCTATTGGACTAGTAAATTGTAATACTACGAATATCCTTAAAAAGAATCAATTAAAAATAAAAATACAACCACACACACACAAAGAGGAAAAATAAAAAATATGATGCGTTTGGTGGAGTTTCAAATAACTCAAATTTTCAGTCCAATCTCTTATTTCACAAACATATAATCTTTTTAAATTATTACTCTCACAAAACTAGCATTAAAAAAAATCGATCTCTTTTTTATATTTGAAACCACGAAGAATCAACTGTACCCAAGTGTAATAATTTCCTAAAAGCATACAATTTTTCTTTTTTTATCTAAACAATTTCTTATTATTTCCTCAGACATTAAACTGATCAAAAACATACTTAAGTTCTGATTTCTAAGCTCATCTCGAGTCAATTTGAATTTCATATACATAAGTGGACTTTCAGTGGACGGTTTATGTCTTTAATGTTCTTATATATATATATATATATATATATATATATATTTTTTTTTTTTTTATTAATAATATAAATAATAATAGTATGTCATGGGTCATGCGTGAACATTCTTGATTTGGCTTCAACCCGATAATCAATTGTACTGACGAGTTGAATTTATTATTTAAGAGTTGCATTGCCATTCTTTATTTTCTTCTACCTGAAATTTAGTTGAAAATTTTCTATAGCTCTCAACAAATTACTTCATTTAATGAAATATAATGATATATTTATAGGGTTTGACTTTTTTTTTTTTTTTTAATGTATTGAATAGTTTGAATATTCATAAGTTCAGCACCCCAAACGTGAAAGATGACGAGATGCAGCCATCAGGAGGCAACAATGGTCAATAGGTTCATGATGAATTTGACAAGTATCAATTAAATAGCAAATTCATTTACTCAATTAAATAGACACATCAATCATTATCAAAACAACTTCTATGTGTAAAGAAGGATATTTGTAGTATTACAAAAAGTAATTGATTTTACAGTAATAATCTCTGTAAATAATTAGCTTTCGTAAAGTATTGGGATGCCACAAAAACTATGGGTCTGTTTGTTTGGTGTTTGGTAGAGTAGTGGAGGTTTGTGAGATAATCTCGATTTGCGTAATGTTGTTTGTTTGAGTTTTGAGAGAGTGGTTTGAGAAATAAGGTAGGTGTAGGTTTTTATTGGAAGAGTTATGTTATAGGCGTAAGATGTGTAACACTTTATGTCAAATCATGTTTGTTATGTTAGATAAATTGTTTAAGAGATAAGTTACTTTATGTCAAATCAAAGTAGAATTTGTATAGGTTTTGTTTGGAGATAAAAAAATTGTTGTTTGTTTGGCTTTTGAGAGAGTAGTTTAAGAAAATTGAGATATAAAAAAAATTTATTTCAGAAAGTAGAAAATATGTTTGTTTGGCATTTTCCAAACACGAAAAAAGTTCGGGAAACGCCAAACAAACAAGCCCTATATTTTGTTACTGCTGACAATATTTAGGGTGAGTTTGACCTAACGATTATGACTGATAAAAACACTTTTGTATCTCTATCAGTGGTAATTACTTTTGATCTTTCGTGATTTTTTTTGTGTGTTTGTTGACCCAATTATTATAATCTGTGATTTTCAATCTCAAAACATCAAACTTTTTCTAAAGCAATAAAAGTGTAGCTTTTACAAAAGCAATTAAACAAAAGTAATTATTCTAGAATTATTTTTTGTTATAATCAATTATTCAATCGCTAGACCATACTCACCTTTAATTTGTATTTGAATTATTAAAATTTTGGTGGCCGAAAAACTTACAAAATCACAAAAAACAATTTGTTTAATATTCTGAAGAATATACTCAAAATCATAGTAATTAAATTCTAAAACTGATTTTGAGAGTTCTCATTAACGTCAAACTAATAATTACCTAAAAAGGAAAAATAAAAACTTTCTAAAACTTAATTATACAGAAATAAAAAATATATACATTTTATAAATGGCAAGTAAATTAATTCTAGATGTTATTATCACACTACCTATAAAAAAGGAAAACTCATTTGATACAACCTCTGCAGCACGTAATCAATTACAATATGTACCTAATCCACCGTTTCATGTATTTCTCTTGGTTTTTACTTACCATTTGCTTCTTTTTAGCAAAAGTTGCTCCATCCCACAGGATTTATGTGAAAACTTTATTTTAGTATCTTTTTATTTATTTATTTGTGCACCTAAATGAAAGTGTAAACCGCCTTGTGAGTTGTTGAGGTGGCCCTATTTTTCTCTTGTTTTGACCCCTCACACCAACCAACTGGTACCTTTTTATTTTTGTACTTTTCTTGTTTTGCAAGAACTTTCTCCTTTGATTTCATATTTATTAGTTACATAAATTGCCTTATAAAGTATAATTACAAAGGTTAGGAAATGTCCAAACGCCACCTGACAGTGGTGTGCTACAAACCGTGATTAGATTAAATTATAGAGAAAATATAGTGGTAAATTTTAATTTGATCCCGGAATATATTAATAGGAATAAAGCAGAAGAACACGTCGGTGTAAATTCAAGTTGAAAAGGGAAGGAAGCATATGCTATTAGGTTATTTTATTACCAATTGTTTATGAGAAAGCATTTTATGAGAACAAACCATGTACCATAGATATGGACGTGGCATCATATTTTTAGGTAATAGAAAACACAAATAATGGTCATTTGCCAAAATTTGATAGTGATATTGATATTGATATTGATATTGATATCTCACTTTAGTCGATAGTTCAATATTAAATATAATTTATTTAATTTATAACCATATATTGCTTTTATTTTTTAAAGGATATTTAGATCTAACCCCTAATTGGGTGAGTTTGGCCCAGCGGTGGGAGCTCTTAAAAGCACTTCTAGACATCCATTGTGATTTTTGTTTTCAACACTTTCAATTACATCACTCCCAACATAATTTCGAACATAGTATCACTATATCGCGGGAGTAGTCCATTGCAATAGATCAAACTCTCGATATAATTATAACTCACAATTTCATTTATTTAAGATCATATAGGGTGAGTTTGGCCCAGCGATGGGAGCTCTTAAAAGCACTTTTAGACCTTCATTGTGATTTTTGAAGTGTTTGGCCCCAATTATAGAAATTGCTTTTAGTCAATCGTGATTTTAATGGTGTTTGACCCCTAATATCATAATCACTTTTGGGATCTCCAGAAGCTAAAAATCAACTTATTTCAGAAGCTACTAAAGTGTTACTTTTGCAAAAGCTATTATCCAAAAGCAATTATTTTATAATTGAATTTTATCATAATCAATTATTGCCAAAATCCATTTTAGTAAAATTAATTCTCCTATAATTGATTTTTCAATCAAAATGCTTAAAATTTAGAATTTCAAAACACAACATTATACTTTTTGATTAAAAACATTCGTGTAACATGTAGCGCTAAAATCAAAATAATAATTTTGGTTTTTATCTAAAACTAACTAACATGTTTTCTAATTCTAAAAACCCAGCACACCGGATGTATTGATATACATTTTCACATTTATAAAAATTTACCCAACACTTTTTTCCTAAAGTATATTTAAATTTGATTTTCCAGTTCAAACTAGATTTCAATGATTTTTCCACATTTTGAAACTTAAACACTAACCAAAATACATCCAACCATGCTTGAGATTCAATACAAATTCATTAAATTAACTGAAAACAATTGTGGAAAAAGTCATTTATCTTGAGCCTAGACTAGCAAGTAGCAACTAACTAAAGAAAAAATGAATTAAGTATACTCATAGTATAAAGAAGAAAGGGTGGTCCAACAAAGAAAGTAGAAGGGGTGAAATGGTAAATCACAAATGGTTACCATAAAATACGGTTTACTTGGAGGAGGGGTTGAAATTAAGCGATAAAATCGATGGTCCAAACCCCACCCCCATTGTATATAATCCCTAATCCGTCTCTTCTTCACTCCCCACCTAACTCTCATTTCTGTCTATAGCATTTTCTTATAAACACTTTAATCATGTCTTGCTACAAGGGAAAATACGCTGGTAAATCTCTTCTTTACTCTGCTTAATTTCATAATTGTTCTTGAATTTGTCTGTGGATTCAATGTGTTATCGAGTAGATCTCTAATTAATTTTTTTTACTCTAGATTCTTTCGTTTAATATTTTCAGATCTGATTTTCTATCGTTGTTAACTTATGATCTTCGCGAGGAATGATTTTTATGAATAATTTGTTTGGCCAAAGATATAGTGTTTTCGGATCTGTTTAATGATTATGTATGGTTATGAGTATAGATCTCTGATTGATAGTTAATATTTTCTACTGATTAATGCTTTGAATCTGCTTTTTATTTATTTTTTATTTTTATTCCTGTAGTTTGTCAATTATGTTAGATTGGTGATTCGTTTAGAGAAAGATTTCCGATCGTGTTCGGCTTGTTATAATCTGATCTATCATTTTCGATCCATTTTGACCTAAGATAACACTGTAGATCAAGTAAAGGTTTTTGTAATTGTACTGCCTGGCATATATGCTATATCTGATTATTGTCTAACATTACTGCTTTTGGTGTTTATTTGTGAAACTGTTTAGCCTCAGTTTGCTATATCCAACTTTTACTATGTTGAATTCTCCTGAATTTGTATCTATTTATGATCCAGTTCCATTGTGAGTTATAATCCTTGTAAATTTGTTTACTGAATCTTGTGTTATGAGATTATTTGTGACTTGATTTGTGGTCTTCTTTTATCTATATTTTCCTATCACTGAAATGGTAATAGTGTGTTCATTAATTTTTTTTTCCAGATGAGCTTATTGCTAATGCCGCATACATTGGTACCCCTGGGAAGGGTATCCTTGCTGCTGATGAGTCTACTGGCACCATCGGCAAGCGTTTTGAAAGCATTAATGTCGAGAATGTTGAATCAAACAGAAGGGCTTTACGTGAGCTTCTTTTCACCACTCCTGGTGCCCTTCAGTACCTCAGTGGAGTTATCCTCTTTGAGGAAACTCTATACCAGAAAACTGCTGCAGGTATATCTCATCCACAGGCCTACTTGTTCATTTGTAACTCTGCACATTCATGCGTCTTTTGCAGTGGAAAACCAATTACAGAAACAAAGCTGATCTTCTCTATTCTGAACTTGCAGGCAAACCTTTTGTTGATGTCATGAAGGAGGGTGGTGTCCTCCCTGGTATCAAGGTTGACAAGGGTACAGTAGAGCTTGCTGGTACCAATGGTGAGACCACTACCCAAGGTCTTGATGGCCTTGCCCAGCGTTGTGCACAATATTACACCGCTGGTGCCAGGTTCGCTAAATGGAGAGCTGTGTTGAAGATCGGTCCCAACGAACCATCACAGCTTGCCATTAACGAAAACGCCAATGGTCTAGCTCGTTATGCCATCATCTGCCAGGAGAATGGTTTGGTACCCATTGTTGAGCCTGAGATCCTTGTAGATGGATCCCATGACATTGACAGGTGTGCTGATGTTACAGAGCGTGTTCTTGCCGCTTGCTACAAGGCACTCAATGACCACCACGTTCTCCTCGAGGGAACTCTATTGAAGCCTAACATGGTTACCCCTGGCTCTGAATCGAAAAAGGTTGCCCCAGAAGTCATTGCTGAGTACACAGTACGTGCCCTGCAACGTACAATGCCTCCTGCAGTCCCAGCTGTCGTGTTTTTGTCTGGTGGACAGAGTGAGGAAGAGGCCACTATCAACCTTAACGCCATGAACAAACTTAAGGCCAAGAAGCCATGGAGCCTTTCTTTCTCCTTCGGGCGTGCTCTACAGCAGAGTACCCTCAAGGCATGGTCTGGAAAGGTAGAAAACATTGGAAAGGCACAGGCTGCTTTCTTGGCTAGGGCCAAGGCTAACTCCGAAGCAACCCTCGGAACCTACCAGGGTGGAAGTGCTTTGAGTGAGGGTGCCTCAGAGAGCCTCCACGTCAAAGACTACAAGTACTAAGTCGAGTTTTGGGGATTTCAACCCCTTGATTTTTCTGCTTTATTGCTGAGGGAGCAACAGGCGATATAGTTGTAGACTGTTTTCTTATATTCTTGTCTACTATTTTCCATGCTTTTCCTAGAGACCTTGGTTTTTTGTTTTAATAAGCTTGAGAAACATCAGCATTGTGTTTGACTGGGCAAGCTGTTTTTGTGTTTACTTTTGTTGTCTAAATTGCTGGCAATTATGTCCTTTTAATAGAGGTCTTTCTATTTGGTTCTGGATAGTTTTGTGTTGTGCAATTAACTATTTATTTTGAAAGTGATGGTGGTGATGCTTTGTGGGCAGTAAGGGAAATGCCTAGTAGTGGTTTTTTCCCATAGCAACTATTTTAGCAATGTGCATATTGGGATGGCAATAATCATCTTCTCTATTGTTCTTCCTGAGTTTGTGTTTTTTTTACAAGCCACTTGGAGTAAATTACAAGGATGGAAGTGAGATCCAAAGAGTACATTCGCATAAATATTCAGAGATCCAATAAGTCCATGTGACCATGCTTGACATGCCTAGAAGTCCGTTTCAAGTTGTGACAAAAATTGTACTATTTTATTTTTCAAACGGGTATTTCTGGTCATAACTTAAAATACTATTCAATTTTGAAAGAACTTATTGTCAACCTCTTTCAGATATGAATCTATCGGATTTAGAAGGGAAGAACTTGCATAAGTATCTCAATTCAAATATGGGTTCTACATCTTGAAACCAAGCCAATTTTGGAGCCGCTTTATGATAATGAAACCAACCAGCAAAAAGCATTAACGCCGCAAAGACCAATGCACCGATTGCGGTACAATAGAGTTGTAATTCACTATTTATTCCAGATGCTCGCCAAATCTGAAAAAAATCGGAGGTTATTTGTATTCCTCGGAAACCGCCAGAGTAGAGGCATATTAAATATTCTCATAAATAAATAAATAAAAAACATATTAAATGGACATTATTTAAAGATAAAAATTTAAAAATACCCTCACTTAGAGTAATAATTACTTCTCTCTCTCCTTTTAATTAGTAGTAAGAACAATTATGAAAGGACAAATCTGCAAAAAATAAATTAATTTTGCATTGAACTTTTAAAATGATAAATAATATGAAACAATTTTTATTTTGTCAAAGTGACAAATAATATGAAACGAAGGGAGTATAAGAGTTAATCATTGAACTCAAAAGTAAATTAAGGGTGTATGTGGATGGATTTTGGCCCGATTTCGCGGGTTTCGCGAGACCGAGCCAAAACCATTTCAAATGAGTTTTCGTCAAACCCATAAAAATATCAAAAACCTATTCAAAAACTCACACTAAAACTTTTCAAACTTATAAAATATTGATTTGACACCTACCACTTATTTTTTCCCCCAAATCTCACTACAAAAGACATTGATTTGAAACTTATCATCTACTTTTTTCCTTAAACCCCAACATTCTAACTGAATCCAAGTGGAGTTTCAACTTATTCAAATCACAAAATCCAACAGTCAAAATCCATCGAAATGAGATCTCAAAGGTTTCATCGAAACCACCCAAACCATTTTTTTTAAAATCGAGACACGAGAAACCGAGCCAAAACCCATCCAAATAGACCCTAACATTTTAGATCCGACTCGATAATAAATTTCAGAATGAAAGTGCAATTTTATCCTTCTTAAACCCACCTTTGAGTTGTTCTTTACCAGATTGGGCCCGTCTTGCTAAATCCAAAAGACAATTTCGTACCACGAGGGAGAGTTCTTAATGCTTCTGCCCAACTAAATAAAAGCCCATTTATCGCTACATTCCTACTTCTATATGAGCTTTGGAGTTTGGCACATCTAGTGATTTTTCCTTTTTTTCTTATATAAATAATTTGGCACATCATCTCAAACACTTATAAATTGTTTTTTTTTTCCCCTTATCAATGACCGAGTTAATTGATAACTCTGTGAAAACAGTGTTATCAAGTCTATTTCCTTTACTCATTCGATTACTTTTATTAGAGTTTTGGTAGAATCTTAGGCAATTTTAGTTAGTTTTGCGTTTTGTTCGTTCGAGTCATTGGTTTATTTATTTTATGCTTGAATTGAGGTATTTCTTATATATTGTGTTCATATTTGTAGCTTAAGTTAATGTGGATCTAAGGACATGATTGGAAGTGAAGAACAACAAATTAAAGATTAAATGAAATAAAGTAGTGCAAGAACGAAAAAGGAAAAAGCTGTCAGAAATGTTTCTGTGCACTCCAAGGACCATAACTCTTTCAAGGAAGCTCCAATGAAGTTGAATTTAGAGTATGATGTAGAGGAATGAGTTAGCTACACCACAGATTTTACGGATCTTGATTTGGAGTTCGGAGCTGAAAGTTATGACACTTGCAAAACTGTCGCGCAAATCTGACGCGATTTTCAGCGGGATTTTAAGAGAAAACTTGGGCCCAAAGTCTCCTACTAGGCCTCAACTTGGTAGATCTATTTAAAGACTTCTAGGTCACGAAATTACACATCTTTGATCAGCTTTCAACATACTTTTCTCATAGAATACACTTAGAGCATCAAAGATCTACTTGGAGAAAGATTGAAGAAGAAAAGAGAGAAGTCTTGAAGATCACCAAAGCAAGAATAACGCAATATTGAAGATCTTTATCTCGGATTCATCGTTTTATCTATAAAACCACATGAACTCAGATTTGTTTTTCTTTATTATTTTTCTTCATATATTTATCATGAACTAATTCTTTAGGATCTAGGGTATTTTATGAAATTATGTTACTTTGATTATTTTTATTGGATTATTCGTAGTTAGGGGCTATTCTTGTGTTTGATTCAATTTCGTTCTCTATGCTTGCAACTTGATTGATCACCTAGTTGTTAGATTTAATATTCTTTTTGAACTTGGAAAAGGGAGATTAGGATTAGATAGAAATTGAATAGTAAACGAACCTTAGGATAGGAATATACTTAAGGCGTTTATACCCGTTACATGAGGTTTGTGTTTAATGCTTTGTTTTATTTATGAATCACCTAGGTATAGAGTCGATTTGGATAATACATTAGTTCTTACGTAATTCGGAAGATACGTAGGAAAATACTTGAATCCTCGGGTAGCACTCTTGTCACCACAATAACTACGAAAATCTCAATTTAGCAATCGATAGATAACATAGTGGATTATAACCCTAGGTTTCTCTTCTCACTATTCGAACTCAATCCAAGTACTTAGATTAGTTAATTACTTTAGTTAATCTAGTTAATTTAAACCCAAAAACATATTTGGATTAGGAACCAGATTAAAAGTAAATTAGGAATTGAAATTGGTAGATATTTAGTCAAGTCCCTGTGGAGATGATACTCTTATACTTACTCTTTATTACTTGTTCGATACGTGCACTTGCGTTTATTTGCGTGTGTAAATTCCGCAACAAGTTTTTGGCGCCGTTGCCGGGGACTTGCAACATATATTTGCCAATTTTTATTTTTGATTTTTCTTTTTGGTTCCTTGTTACATTATCTTTTTCTCGTTCTCTTCATTTGGTATGAATCATATCAGTTATCATTAGCTTAATGAAGGAATGACTTGTGTGTATTGTGCAGGTGGACACTCATATGATTTGTGCCCACTGAATTCCAATTCATGGTTATACGTGGATCAATTTCAGGGTAGTCAGTATGGTCAGAATCTTCACCCCAACAACTACAATTCAGGGTGGGGGACTAACCCAAATGTTCCATGGAACGATGATCTGGGTAGTGATCAATACACAAACTTCATGATGACCAACTCGTTCATACCTCCAAGCTATCAAGAGTATTCTCAGCCACCACCAACAGAACCAAGTCCTGCATTTATGGAGGCATTCAACGATTATATGGAATTTATGGACATACATCGCCAAGAGATGGAAAAGATCGCAACTAAAATTGAGAAGCTATCTTCGTTTTAGAAGCATCAAGCAAAGATGTAAGAATGGGCAATCCACCTCAAGACTCACTCTCGAATGAAGAGGATAATTCGATATTATCAGATACTAAGTCGAGCGAGACAAATTATCTTATTGTTGAGAGTGACATAGAGCAGCCACAGAGCAATAAATTGACAAGTTTCGATGTGCGTCATAACGAGTGGATCTCGGATACGGAAGAAAACATCTTAACCATTCTGGAGGACGAAGAAATCAAGGGAGACATCGAACTCGACAATTCATTGACTTTGATAGACTTGATCGAGGTAATGGAGATAGAGGAGGATACAATTGAATTTGTCATACCTCCAATTTATGATTCAAAAGAGGCTAGATCTTATTTTGGTGTGGATGAGATATTAATGAGAGATACGCAAAAAGGAAGGATTGATGATAAAGCGAACTATAATATGCATATCCATCCTCAAAGCGTGACTTGGATAAGAGTTGGTAAAGATTACAAGAGATTTGAACCTGGGGATAGAGCTTGTCGATTCGATACGAGGTTCAAATCTGTCCCAATTGAGCTTACAAGGAAAATACCAAATTTCGGGACAACAAAGAAAGCAAAAAGGCCTGGACTCATACTTGATCCGGACGGGGTCCTATTCGATTATTGGCCACCTTAAAAGGGAAGTATCAAAGTCGAGGTAATGACTTAAAACTAAGCGCTTCTTGGGAGGCAACCCAAGTTTTCAATTTTCTTTTTTGTTTTGTTTGTGTTTTGTGTCTCGTTGCGTGTTTAGTTTTTTGGTGTCTGTTTTGTGTGCAGATACATCGATGTTCTGGAGAATATTAAAAATCTGACGAAGAGAATGGCACATCAAGGTGGAGGGTAACACGAATGGAAAATTTCCAGCAGCTTCAGGCCATGGCTCAAATGGATTCAAGCCGCAGCTTGATTTCTTGAACAAAAACATGGAGAATTTCCAGCAGCTTCAGGCCATGGCTTAAATGGATTCAAGCCATGGCCTCATCTTCAAAAAAAAAAAAAAAAAAAAAAAAAAAGTTTCAAACACCATCTATCCCATACTTTCTCTTACTTCACTCCACTCTCCCAAATCTAGTTCCATAACCAGCCACCACCTCCGTCCACTTCATGCCTCCACCACCAAATTCAAGTTCACATGTTTCCTCCATCTTTATATCACCACCGCCTTCTAGTCACCAACCTCAATTTCGTAGCCACCATCCTCCTCCACCGCAAAGCTCACTATACCGCACCCGAACTCACAAACGAGATGGAGAAACGAGCAATGGGCGCATTCTAATGTCAGGGAAGTATTCTTTTTCCAACTCTCCTTTGCATTGATGTATTCTGTTTTTGTTTGTTCGTGTTTGTTTGTCTGTGTCGACCTCTTTTTACCTCTTTGGGTCGCAGTGGGGACACTGCTTAGTTTAAGTTTGGGGGTGAGGTCGCATTTACGATGTGCATGCTAGGTCGACTTAGACTAATATTTTTTGAAATTTTATGTATTTTTGATTGTTTTTCCTGCAACATTTAAAGCACGAATACATAATCGAGGATTTAGGATGAAGTTAGTGAATTATAGTCTAGAATAGAGCTTAAGAAATCCTTTCTTGCCTACATGATCTCTAGATTCGAGGGTTAAAATGCTAAGGGTCTAAGTGATAATTTTGCCTAAGTTTGGGGGAAAGGATAACTTTAACAAGAACCAAATGAAGCAAATAATTGAAAAACTATAAGTTAAATTCAAAGAAAATAACCTCACTTGTATGAGACCTGAAAAACCTCATCGCTTGAGACTTATACTTGCACTCCTCTACCTTGACTGCGATAAGATGAACGATATATGGGTGCATCGACTTAACTATTCTGCACTCCTCTATTTTGACTGCTTCTTTAGAACGAGTTATGAGTGTGAGTGGTGCTAAACATACTTAAGTTGTTCAAAAAAAAAAAAAAAAAAATATTTGCTAAGTGAAAGTTCGAACTTAAAGGAGTCCATAACTTCGACTGAAAGCGTTGCTAGAACTTAGTAATTAGTGTAATAATCTAAGAAAATAGAGAATTTGTTTGGCAATTTAGGAATTCATGCAATTAGGCTCAATGATTTCGAAGCTATAGTTATCTAGGTGATTCCGACATTCTCGTTTTATGCATACACACACACACGCAGGAACTACATGATAGAATGCATAACGTTTTGAAATTGATGGTTAGTAGTTTGACTTGGGATGCATGATTGTAAATGTTCGTGTCGTTGTCTGAGTTTTTGTCATTACTCGAGGACGAGTAATAGTTTAAGTTTGGGGGTGTGATAACTCTGTGAAAACAGTGTTATCAAGTCTATTTCCTTTACTCATTCGATTACTTTTATTAGAGTTTTGGTAGAATCTTAGGCAATTTTAGTTAGTTTTGCGTTTTGTTCGTTCGAGTCATTGGTTTATTTATTTTATGCTTGAATTGAGGTATTTCTTATATATTGTGTTCATATTTGTAGCCTAAGTTAATGTGGATCTAAGGACATGATTGGAACTGGAGAACAACAAATTAAAGATTAAATGAAGTCAAGTAGTGCAAGAACGAAAAAGGAAAAAGCTGTCAGAAATGTTTATGTGCACTCCAAGGACCATAACTCTTTCAAGGAAGCTCCAATGAAGTTGAATTTAGAGTATGATGTAGAGGAATGAGTTAGCTACACCACAGATTTTACGGATCTTGATTTGGAGTTCGGAGCTGAAAGTTATGACACTTGCAAAACTGTCGCGCAAATCTGACGCGATTTTCAGCGGGATTTTGAGAGAAAACTTGGGCCCAAAGTCTCCTACTAGGCCTCAACTTGGTAGATCTATTTAAGGACTTCTAGGTCACGAAATTACACATCTTTGATCAGCTTTCAACATACTTTTCTCATAGAATACACTTAGAACATCAAAGATCTACTTGGAGAAAGATTGAAGAAGAAAAGAGAGAAGTCTTGAAGATCACCAAAGCAAGAAGAACGCAATATTGAAGATCTTTATCTCGGATTCATCGTTTTGTCTATAAAACCACATGAACTCAGATTTGTTTTTCTTTATTATTTTTCTTCATATATTTATCATGAACTAATTATTTAGGATCTAGGGTATTTTATGAAACTATGTTACTTTGATTATTTTTATTGGATTATTCGTAGTTAGGGGCAATTCTTGTGTTTGATTCAATTTCGTTCTCTATGCTTGCAACTTGATTGATCACCTAGTTGTTAGATTTAATATTCTTTTTGAACTTGGAAAAGGGAGATTAGGATTAGATAGAAATTGAATAGTAAACGACCCTTAGGATAGGAATATACTTAAGGCGTTTATACCCGTTACATGAGGTTTGTGTTTAATGCTTTGTTTTATTTACGAATCACCTAGGAATAGAGTCGATTTGGATAATACATTAGTTCTTACGTAATTCGGAAGATACGTAGGAAAATACTTGAATCCTCGGGTAGCACTCTTGTCACCACAATAACTACGAAAATCTCAATTTAGTAATCGATAGATAACATAGTGGATTATAACCCTAGGTTTCTCTTCTCACTATTCGAACTCAATCCAAGTACTTAGATTAGTTAATTACTTTAGTTAATCTAGTTAATTTAAACCCAAAAACATATTTGGATTAGGAACCAGATTAAAAGTAAATTAGGAATTGAAATTGGTAGATATTTAGTCAAGTCCCTGTGGAAACGATACTCTTATACTTACTCTTTATTACTTGTTCGATACGTGCACTTGCGTTTATTTGCGTGTGTAAATTCCGCAACATAAGTCAACAATTTTATTCACTAATATCATTCCCCTTAATCTCGACACTAAAGATCAATTAATATAATTCAAATTTTCGAAACTAACTAATTATTGTTTTCCTATAATCAATTAGAATCGTGTTTCATAATTTTCGCCAGAATTATCAAAATCAATTTTCAAAACCTATATGAAGCAAAATCGAGGCAAAAATAGTTCATGGATGATCATAGAAAGAGGGTCAAATCTCTATGAACATCGTTATACGTTTAAATAACAAGATCAGAAAGAATACTAAGACTCTATCTGAAAGAGTTTTGGCTCACGGGTTTTGCGTAACTGAGCCAGAACTCTTGCAAATATAGTTTGGCAATATTCACGAAACTCAACTCAAAAGTCAAATCCATTCACAAACTCGGAAAATTCTTGTCAAAGCCTGGTTTGGCCAAACTCATCCAACCACCAAACTAGTATATTGCATTTGCTTTATGATTGGTCACTCTCCTGGGAGTTACATCCAATCCCAAAGCAAGTATATTGCAGTTACTTTGGGTTCGGCCAAACTCGGTGTGGGTAAGAATTTTCATACCCAAACTTTTGAAATTCTATAAAACATTCATTTGACACACTTACTACTTATCTTTCCCTTCAAACTCTATTTAAAAACAATGATTTGACACTTACTTTTTTCCCCCAAACTTCAATATCAAACTCAATGTAAATGGAATTTCAATTTTTCCAAAAACGCAAAATCCAACATCCAAACTCAATTCTAATAGAATTTCAAATATTTAATCCAAAACATCCAAACCAATTTTTTAAAACAAAAACCCTCTAAATCGAATTAAAACTCATTCACATGAACCCAAAATGAGATTCTGAAAAGAGTTCTCGTTCTAGGAAAAGCATGGCATTGGAAGGTCTTCAAATATGCAGTAGTTAGTCAAATCCAAGGGGAACAAACAGACAAAAATCGAAAATATTCATAAAAATTGATAAAAATGACTGCTTGTTAATTTTCATCACCTTTACCCTTAATTATTTTTTCAGCTAATTAATTACTCACTGCCATGGACAAGCTCTGGCCAAAGAATCCGTAGAAAATCAGTTCATGGAAAAGCAATCAGATTTTTTTTTACCTAAAATAAATTCTTTTCTGAAAAATCAATTATGCACTAATCAACAAAGCCAACTGTGATGTCACTTCAGTCAAATCAACTATTTTGTCGGTATAGCTTTCCAATAAACACATACTCCTATGTCATATCATATGTGCGTGTATATTCCATCGATTATTAAATGTTTATTAGAACAAAACTTGCAGTATTCTGCCTGCAGATGTTTTAGCAATCGATATAATAATTGCATGTTTCATAAAATCTACCACAAATTTAATCATGTGGCCATCTTTTCTATTGTCGAATTGGATAAATATTAATTTATCAAAAAAAGAACCGGATAAATATTTTCCATTGTTAAATGGGTGAAAAACAGTATTTTTTGGTGTTGCATGTAGACTATATTTCCCTCCCCTTGCGATGGTTTTTTACAAATTGACTCTTGTTAATTTGCTTTACCGAAATTTCATTTCATCAAAACATAAAAAAGAAGAATTGGATACATACTAAACACTTCGTGTGAATGAGGCATAGACCTGGTCTATGAAATTTTTATAGACGATTGTAGATTCGCCATATCATTCATTTTGGTGAAGACATGCTCTCATAATGTCGTGCATTTACAACCACCACATGATCTATAAAAATCTCATAGCCCAAGTCTATGCAATAATTTTCCGTGAAGGAGTATGGATTCATAAGGAACCCGTTTGCGTGGTGTCACATTTTCTTAAGTAGTAATCTTCTTTCACGAAAACATTATCTCAAATCTCAGCAAATAAATATGCATTTTCAGTCTTTTATTATGTAGTGATTTTGGGATAATTTATTTTTTAGGGTAATCAATTTCGATCATTTAATTTTTCATTATTTGCATTTATAGGACATGTGGCTGCAATTTTTGTCCTTGAGCACTTATTTTTTTAATAAAAAAATATAGTTTAAAGTTAAAAATATAAAAATACTTAAAACTCTTAAGTTTATTTTAATGTCTAGAACAGTAATAGCCTTTGAAAATGATCATACATTCTTTTTTACCTAAGAAAATCCCAGAGAAAATAGAGACACAAACTCCTATGTCAATCAAATATCTTAGTTTCTAGGGGTAAATACAAAATACTCCCCTGTTTTATGCTAAACCTGCAAGAAACTACCCTATGAAATTTTTATTGCGCCAAACTTCCTTGTGTTTTCAAAAACCCTGCAAAAAACACCCAATTTGTAAAAAATAGGTCGTTTTGGATCTACATATTTCAAGAAATCATTTTTAAAATACTTCAAGTTGGTCCCTACAACTTCACGTGATATATTTTAAAAATAATTTCTTTAAATATGTCGATAAAAAATGACCTATTTTTTACAAATTGGGTGTTTTTTGCAGGGTTTTTGAAAACACAAGGAAGTTTGGCGCAATAAAAATTTCACAGGGTAGTTTTTTACAGGTTTAGCATAACACAGGGGAGTATCTTGTATTTTCCCCTAATAAATCACTTATTCACTTGCAAATTGCAATGAACAATTAAGTTTACGCCATATTAAAATATAATACTAATAAATTAAGGAAAATGTCTGTAGATGTCCATGAAGCAATAAATATAGGATTCCACTCCTCTTTCAAGTGTATTTTTAAAAATTCTCAAAAAAAAAGTGTATTTTTAAAATCTAATTGTCTCTACACACGATTCTTGGTTCGTAGATGGGATTGGATCGATCCACTGTATCATTTTTTTTGGGTTTAACCAACGTTCATTGTCAATAAAGGGAACAATACCAACTTTAAACATATCTTATCAGTTAAGGAAACAATATCCACATTCCTTTCAGTTTCACTTCTAAATCAATCTCACAAAAAATATTTTTTACTTATATATTTGGCTATTTGCTTGATTCCATTTTTTTTTTTTTAAAAAGCACGGAGAAGAGGATCTTCACACACGCACAAAAAAAAAAAAGACATAATTTATTTTTTCTTTTCTTAATACGCCGCTTTCCTTGGTTCCATTTTACAGTATGGATTCTATTAAAATTCATTCTTGTTACCTTTGTAAATACCTGCATTGATTTTGAGCTCCGTAAACATAAAAATACTTTAATATAAACATTTTTCCATAGTAAGTGTGAGATTAGAGTGTTACAACTTACTTTATTTTTTATTTGTAATTAAATTAGCCAAGTTATGGTAGAATCAATTTGTTAAAGATTTTCTTAAAATATTTCGAATCATGTAGTCAGTCTTGTAGGAAATCAATACTAAAAGCAGAAGCTCTACTTAAAATTTGTTAAAGATTTTCTTGTAGGAAATCAATTTGTTAAAGATTTTCTTGTAGTCAGTCTTGTAGGAAATCAATTTGTTAAAGATTTTCTTAAAATAGTTTCTACTTCATCATCACCAGAAGAAATCAATACTAAAAGCAGAAGCTCTACTTCACCTTCAAGCATTTAAGCCTTTATATACCCTTAGTTGATCATATTCTCCTAAAGTTCATCAAATCTATATTCCCTTTCCTTTTTTGGCAGATTATCTTAGGTTTTACATAATTCTTCAATAATTAGTATCCCCCATGAAGTACCTAAAGCAACTATCATTAATGGAATTGCCCCTATTACCGTTCGGGGGCGAACTCACATGATCGTTTAGCCTAATTACATGATCAACTCTTTCTTCACTTGAGTAATCTCCTCCTACACCACTTTGATTGCAAATAGACCCCTCCTTTCTTTTCTTATTGCATTTGAGTAAATAACTATTAACATTATCCCAATTTTGTTTGCACATCAAAGCACTCCTATCATACCCAAAACAAGCCATTTTATTCGATATTTCATCCCACATCGCCTCTTCAGGAATCCCACATTGCTGATACTCACTTCTTAAATGACTCAGTCTCGTCATCTCATCTTCCGGCCATACATCATCAATCTGGTTCTCGATTTTGGAAGCCATTAACCCTTTACTAGAAAGTTTGTGTAAAGACTCAATTAAAGCGGAATCACGAGCTTCGATCCATGCTCTTTCACTAGCCCATAATTTGTGCTCTTGCTCTTTTCTAGCTGTATCTTGTTTCCTCCATTCTTCTTCTCTTAAAATACGATCTTGCTCCTTGCGCTCGATTGTGTTCATCATTTTTTCCATCCATTCCTCTTGTTTGTCCATTAATTTCTTCATTTGGGTTTCAATGAGATTTCGAACTTTAACTTTCCAACTCTTGTTGGTTATTTTCTTCCTCTTATCGCTATCTTCTGATGAGGAGGAATTTGAGAGGCTGAGGCTAGTGTCGGAAAGCTTGGAACCAAGATAGGATTCTTGATTACTAGTATCGAGTAATGAAGTGTTTTTATTGTATGAAAAATTGTGATGGAAATTGCCACCAGAATGATTAGTTTCACCATAAAGTGCTTCAAGTTGTCCGAAGAACCTGAAATCAATCATGGATCAAAATTTCCGTATATTCGAATCAATGGAAACAAGAATATTATAAAGAAGTTTTATTTCAATACGTTTCTTTGATTGACTTTCAATTTCGGAAAAATTCTAAGAAAATTATGGATATTTAACTAACCGAAACATACAAATTAAAGAAAACCATGCCTGTAGTGTTTGCCATGTTGTGTTCCAGGTTTGCCGCCATGTTTAGTCTTTTTGTAATATTTGTACAAGTTGTCAAACTTGTCTTTGCATTTCCTTCCACTCCTCTGAAATCCATGTTCCTCAGACATTATCCTGGAGACCTCATCCCACAAGGGAGCTGCTTTGTTATTGGCATTAATTAATACCCTTGAACTTGGGTTCAAGTCTTGATCTTATCTCTAGAAGATTAAGCGCTTCCTGCCGACGCCACCTTCCAGTACCACTAGTAGTCGTCGTCTCCAATAAAGGGCTGCCGCTAATCAACTGTCTTAGATCGGAGGACATCCTCCCGGTCCCATATTCATTAGTAACTTCCATCACAATTCACAATTAATTAAATTAACAACACACAACAAACAAACAAACTTAGTTATTGAGAGCAGACTCAGAGAGTGAAGGTTAGAAGGAGGCAGTACTACTACTGGTGAAAGGAGCGGTACGTAGTAGACCCGGTATGTTTCTATTAATAGGTGGATTCGAATTGAATTGAATCTGGGTTCGGATTTTGCTTTGATTCAATAAGAAATCCCACTTTTCAATTAACATTACACTTTTTTTATTGTTAAAAAAAGAACAATTTTGTTAATGTTGAGTTGTATTGGGATCCAACCTCGTTTTAAACAAGAAAACTAATGCACACTAGCTGTGAATATCTAAACGTTATAAAGAAAAAAGTCTATTAATTGCCACTAAAGTACAAATCTAACTACATAATGTGATATTGTGATTGAAGAAGGGAAATCAGAGATGAGAAAAGATAGCAGAAACGTTGTTTCTTAATTTCCACTTTTATATTCAATGCGAGTATGTATTATGTATTGTAATATTGTAATATTGTAATGTAGGAGTATGTAATATGTTCCATAATGTAATAGAAGTCCATAATCCAATTCCAAAGGGATCAGGTCCATAATCGATTCATTTATCAAAATCGGTGGGAATTTTTGTTTTTTCTTGTAGCATGAACCAAGTGAATAGTGAAGTATAGTCATGTACAAGTATTTACAACGTCCAACTATTTTATACTTTGCACAATTTTTTGGTTCTAATCATGTTTTCATTATACTAGTATTATTTTGACATTGGTTTTGGACTTGTAGTGGTTTCATGAAGCATATTCATGTTGTTTACTTCATTTCTCCCGAAAAAGTTCTTCATAAACAAAATTGGCACATACTATGGCATGATAAAAATTGACATGGTAAAAATGTAATGAACATTTTCTTCATCTTGTTGGCTCGCAAAATATCATCACCCTCAGAAAATGTTTATGCATTAAATGTAATCGTTTCCTCCATTTTTCCGGAAAATCCCATTTCATTATTCCTACATTAATTATTTGGTTGCCTAAAAATCAAAATATAAGTACATAAATATTTTTAATATTTTAATATATTGTTATCACATTTGAAATATGTTCATTTTGCGACGAAAGAGGATGCATGCATGATGGATATTATATCCATTTGAAACGTCCCTTTGAATAATAGCTGATGGATTATATAAGTCATTATTGGTACGGAAGTGTAATAATTATTTATTCTAATCCTAAAGTACATTATCACTCAACGTCTTAGGAAAGCACCAAGAATTAATTAAGAGAAAGAACAAAATATATAGTCTAAAGGGAGAAATGATTGGTGGCAGGAAAAGTCAGACACACAAATGGATAATAATTTTATTACGAGATATTTTGTGTAGTTGCATATATGTGACAAAGTTACGATAATATATCAAAAGATTAAATGGTTAATATTCTATAGTTTAATTCATACAGAATGTCAAATTAATTTTACCAAAAATTATGTAAATTCCGCTAGCTAGATATAGTTCAATTTCTTTTGTTTATGATTTATCTTCTTTATTTGGTAAATGATTTTGTTCTAATATAATGTTGTCTTATCCGTAATATGTTAGTGAGTTGTCACCCTAAAAAAGCTTAAATCATTATACTTTTAAGATTTTAAGTTGCCGACGAACCCAAGTGGGGATTGGAGTATCCTTTTGGCTTTTGGTCGGTAAAAATATCAAATTTTGACAAAAGTTTGTGCCAGCATGGACAGCTAATTATTATTATTATTACTAGGGGCTTTCTACGTGTCGAAGTCGATTGCTGAAGAGTTGATTTTGGCTTGGGGTGGGTCTTGGAGGGGGGGCCGGGGAGGGGGTTATACCCTTATTAGTGCATGCACGGTTGAAAATTGTGCTCGTTTCACCTAGAATTTTAAAAGCGATTATAAGATAATTAATTTTACTAAAATAAATTATCGCAATAATTCTTTATAATAGAAAAATAATTATTATAAAAAAAATACTTTTAGTAGCTTCTGAAATAAATTAAATTTTTTTGTTTTTAAAGATTTTAAGTGATTATGTAATTTTTATTTTAGGAGTCACACACTTTGAAAATTACGATAGATGTGTAAAAGTACTTTTAAGATCTGAGCTTCCACTGCTGATCTAAAGTCCAAACTCTTAATCTATGTTGAATAATTTCTTGTCAATGTTGATTTGGATCCAAATAATATTTTAATAGAATATTTTGTTGGGATTAATCTAATTAAAAGACTCAATTTTCAAATTAATAGATACGTGTATATGTAAAGTATTAGTAAGTTTTTTTTTTTGGGTGCGCAATGTGTATTAGTAATTGATTACATATATTTCGATTCTAAAAAAAGAAAAAAAAAAGTGATTACATATATTTCAATTTATATCCAATTATTTCTTATATTACCTTATTGTTATGTTATTTGATTTTGTAAATAATATACATATTTGCACGTACTTGCATATTTATTCAATTTAGTCTTAGTTTTGGAAAATGGATTCATTTATCAGTATTTGATCTATTTTTCATCGGATACATGCAATTTTTGTGTATAATGATGCACTAATTTTATATTAAATTCGGATCTTCCTAAAAATTAACGAGAGATCCGAATCCTTTGAGTATATGGGCCTCAAGTACGTTCACAAACAAAAGTTTAGTTAACTGGATAAAGTCCACATTAAAAATCCAAATCTGTAATAGGTTATTCACAAGGCCCAAATCCACATTGTTAAAAATGGGCCACCCTGCTGTAGTAAATTATTGTTACCTATTATGGGACTGGGTAATGAAAATAAAATCAACAACGTTAACTATATATATTCAAAATAATTATAATAATTGTCGTATATAATGTATTTAAATTATGGGGCCAGCTTTCATTTTCCACCATTTTTTGCTGCAGGAGAGACTAAAGTACTACAATTATTGTAAGGCCTCGTCCTCATTAATTTATGTCATAAATCATACTAAATTCAAACGACCATGATGTGTGACTACTCATTTTGCTGGTATATAGTTCAATGTTTTTAACTTAACTATGTCAAAACTCCTACAATGGCAAATATTAGGTGAAATTATGTGTTTTATTGGCATTTTATGTTTGGTATCATTGATAAGTAAAGCAGGTCGATTCATATTAGAATTCACCACATGGATTGGGTTAAGTCAATTCACATGGCTTGGGCCTAACTCAACCTCAAAAGCTAGCTTGTAAGGTGAGGATTGTCCAAAACCTTATAAAGTTGACTTAACTATGATTTTCAACAAATGTGGGACATTTAGTCTCAATACTCCCCCTTCACATGTGGGCGGGCTGAATGTGCGGGAGAAACAAGCTCAACACGTGACATATGAAAGCCCAACCTTGTGAATTTGCGACATGTGGGTGAAGACCAACACACGAATAAAAACACTCCGGGTCATTGTTAATCGGAGGAATAACGAATCTCCAAGCCTTGAATAACTGGATTATAAAAATTCCTCAAGTGTGTAATCACAATAAATATTTTATTTTGCCGATGAGTCCTTAGCTAAGTGTTTAGAGATGAGGTTTCATGACCAAGAGGTCCTGGGTTCAACTCTCACTAGTATGGGTATTTTCGTTAGTTTAATACAAAAATTTAAATGTCGGAATATTTTTTTCAAATAATAAAAATTAATATTTTTTTAAAAAACTATTTTTTATTATGAAATTAAATAAATTAGTATTATAAATATATCATTATTATTTATATAAAATAATAATTAAAGTAATTTGTTAAAATATAAACTAGCTTTTGGAGTGAAATTGTATGGTTGTTAAAAAGTAGTCTCTTAAAATATAAACTAGCTGTTGGAGTACAGAGTAAAAAGTGAAAGTGTATAACACTGTTCATTAGTTATAATTTAACATAAGAGGCTGAAATTTAAGAAAGCTGTTGGAGATGGTCTAACTCTTCCAAAAAATGCCTACATCTACTTTATTTCTCAAACCACTCTCTCAAAACTCAAACAAACAACATTACGCAAATCGAGATTATTTCACAAACCTCCACTACTCTCTCAAACACCAAACAAACAGGCCCTACACATTCCATAGCTACTTAGGTGAAAACGTGTAATAAACTGCTGGTTTCAATTTGTTATTGGTGGTCATTTCAGAAAAACAATTAGCTAAATTAGTGGATTAACCTCATCCATTTATATCAAGTTATAAGTTGCTGGGCCATTACAAATTTTAATTTTTTCATTTTTGCCTGATATCTGTTTTCTTTAGCATGTGAATTGGCAATTTTCTTTTTTTCGGAAACACCCAAAACCGTGTAGAGATTTCATTATTGATCAATATAGTCAAGTACAAATAAAAAATAAACTCATAAAGTTCTAATAAATGGGAATAAATGTCAAGAGCAACTTTATATAAGGCATGAGCTACCGAATTACTATCACTTAACATGTGAGAATAAGAAAACGACGCAAAATTTGAGGTCAAACGTTTAATATCATCTAGAATATGGTCAATTGTACTATTGGAATATTGTGAAGAGCGGATACCTTCAATAACAGATTTACAATCTCCTTCAAAGATGAAGTGACTCCAACCATGTTCAATACCAAATTCCAACCCCTTGCTGCAGCGATTGCTTCAGGCAATAGGAATTTGTAGGTTTGGTAAACTAATGATCTAAGATTTCTAGAAATACTTCTTTTTTTTTATTTTTTATTTTATTTTGCAGATAAAAAAAAATGAGGGCAGAAGGATATATAAACTGATGGCAATAGCATCTTGTCCTGTTCAGAAAAAACCATGTGAAGACCAGAGTTTGCTTCATTTTGTCTCTTCATTGTACAATTTCATCAATTTGAAGCTTTTTGCACCACAAGCTAGGTGTTCTATGTGGTACAAGTAATAATAATTACATTAATTTGAAGCTTTTTGCACCACTAGCTTGCTGTTCAACATGTTAAAAGTACATGTTTGAATCCCTGTTGGGAGAAGTTCCCACTTAATGTGTATGATGCGTCTCAAAAGGAATTAAACCTTGAGAAACCAAAAAAAAAAAAAAAAAAAAAAAAAGGAATCCTTTATCTGAATGAAACAGAAACAGAAACAGGACAATTAATTTAGGATACCCAGTCAAGACAAAAACGCAATGCCACATGATTCCAGACAGAAAAAATTACTATAAAATTAGAAGAATTCATAGTCTGAGACCTGTTCAAGAAGAGAATTCAATTCTCCACCCTATAAATATATAATTACAAAACCTTCAATCCAAAAGCTAATTTTACAAACAAGAAAACAATAGAATACAACCAAACCCCAAACCAACAAATTCATATATATAAATATAGAAATGCCATTCTTAAATACATCAAATTAAACAATCCTAATTATTATTATATGGAAACTAGGCTATGTGTATCGTTTCTATGTTTTTGCTCAGTTCCTCCAATTTCTTCAGCCTTAACCTCTCGCTTTCACTTACCAGCTGCATATATATTAACAAAAAATCACAATTAGTAGCATTAAAAATAAACATAAAAATCGAATCGAAGCCAAATTATTGTCTCCTTAATTACCTCCATCAATCTAGTAATCATTTGTACTTTTTCTTTGTTCTTTTCATTGAAAGCTTCAAGAGCTTCTTTGTACTCTCTCTCCTGTATTACTCCAATAATTAACCAGATTAAAATTCCATAACCTAATAAGAAGCATAGCATATAAATAAATAAATAAATGTTGTTAATTTATTTACCCTCTTCTGGCAAGTCTGTCCCAACGGTTTTAACTCCTTGTTAACTGCATCAATTTTTTTACGAACAACAGAGACTTCTTTCTTCATTGGATCAGATAGAGATTCTAATTCCTGATAATATATAATTCATTTATATATGAGTATGAGTAGAGGTCATTCAAGCTTTGGTTTTTTACAGTGCTAATGCATAAAAATGAAACAAAAATGGAAAGCCAAAATTAGGGTGATTTACACTCGAACCCCCTAAGGTTTACCGTAATTACAGAAAACCCCTTGTGGTTTCACAAATTACAAGGACATCCCTACCTTGTAAGGGGTGAACGTGAGAGGGTCTTCTTGTAATTTTTGAAACGTTAGGGGTTCGGTCGTAAATCACCCCCAAAATTAGGTACTAGGGTAAGTTCAAATGTTTAGTGTAAATCATGGCCTAATACGATTACCTCATGCTAATTCAGCTATTAAGTATATCTAAACCTAATTTGTGTTTAAAGCTTAGCAGTATTTTAGTCGGATCTATTATATCTCACGCTTATCTAATAATTACTCAGATTTAAACCTAAAAAACCATTCTTTTTAATAATTATAGTATAAACCATCTTAATGGGTACAAGAAAGACAGCATAAATTACAACAAAAGGATTCATGAAAGTTGGACAAAAATTAATAGGAAAAATTAACAAAATCCCACAAACAGGCAACAAACAAGAAATTAAAAGGAAAAAGATGACGAAAATACCTCACGAATGGTGGCCAAACGTCTGGTTTCTTGTTCAATACGGCCGAGTTGAGCTTGAACTCTTTCCTTAACTTCCATTTTCCTCTTTTCAATTTCTTCCTCTTTAGCTTTGAAGGTAGAGAGCGCAGATTTTGACATCTCTTCATCTTCTTTAGCTAAGGCGCTGTTGAAACTCAAACTGCCTGAAATTTGACCCATAGAAGATTGTTGATTTTCTAGTGTTTTCTGAGTTTGCATCGTCGTCCCTATTCAAAAGCCCTATTCTTTCTTGATTTCTTTCTCTTTGATAATGATGTCTTTGTGCTCTGTTCCACTCTGTCCTTTTTCTTTTTTCTACTTTTTTCTTTTGCTTTTGCTTTTGGTATGATGATGAGGGCTGGGCTCTGTCTCTCTTTCCTATTTGCAAGTGCTTATTATTATGAACAAGGCAGAGCTGGTTGGTTGGCCTCTGTCTATGTTTAAAATATTTCAGGCCACCTTAGCTTTTATTGCTTTATGATGAGTTATGAATGACCCACTGTTGAAAATTTTAAACAAATTCAAATTAATTTATTTGTAACACACATAAGGTGGTTTGTTATAAACAATTTATGATGATATTTTTTATCACTTCCTATGTCTCAAATTATCTGTCGTTGTAGAAAAAAAAATTCGTCCCAAATTATTTGATACTTTAGAATTTCAATACACTATTTAATTACATATTTTAGGTATGTAAGACCATCTCCAACAGTCTTCTTAAATTCTGACCTCTTATCTTAAAATTTAAGAAATGAACAGTGTTATACATTTTACTCAACACTCTAATAACTAGTTTATATTTTAAGATTCTATTTTATACAACAACACCACTTCACTCCAACATCTAATTTATATTTCGAGAAAATAATATGAATTTAAATTAAATAATCGTATTCTAAGAATTTAAATTAAATGATTCGTGATAGTAATATGAAATTAAAATATAGGAGCATTATTTTGAAAAAATTAATATGAATTACTATTTAAAATAGGGAAAGTACAACTTTCCATGCAAAATGAGTTTTTAAAAATTAACTTTGGCCTCTTATATTTAAGAGGTCAAACTTATAATTTTTGTTGGGTTTTATAATATAAGAGCTCTGTTGGAGCTCATTTTTTTGCCAAAACTTACAATTTTTCTTATATTTTGAGTTATAAATTGCTTGTTGTAAATGGTCTAAGAGAAAAAGTAAAAGAGAGAGTGTAAAACTTGAATAACGTGTAAATAGCTAATGGAGAGATAAGTAAAGAATAAAGGTATTTTAGGTTTATAATTTATTTTTTCCCTAAAACTGAGGCTATTTAGTAGGTACCTTAATATGTGTAAAAACATGTAAAACGACAAATAATTTGGAACAGAGGGAGTAATTTTGATGCATAATCTGAAATACCAAATTTCGAAATTGTACATACTCAAATAAATAGTTACCACATGAACGATATATAGCAAGTAAAAATACATTAGCTCAGTGTACAAGGTCACTCGAACTTCCTAAAAATATCAATTAGGTACTACACAATAATACACTGGAACAACAAATACGTAAACAATGATCCTTTTGTTCAATCTCAAGATTGGTTGAATTATCATAGGGCAAGTCACGCCCAATAATTAACTAAATTATCGAACAAGATTTAATTTTATCCTCAAATGGGTACTCCAGTATCCACGTGTTTTTACTAGGATCGACCCAAAAATCAAGTAAGACCTTATATGAATCCGCTCATAAACTGCTCTTATAAAATACCCTCGCAATGGCCTCAAAATATGTGTACGCCTAATTATTATCTAATCGCACTTATGTTCGAGTTTATATCATTATTATTACTCAATCTAACTTAGGCATCGAAATGCATAACTCATTGCCTCCAGGTAAGCTTGCACAATGAATACTCTTTAGACGTCCATCTTGATCGAGATAGTATTTATTCCAAGTGAATTATTAAACAACACTCTCGTCCTATGCTTTCCAATGAACATTTCTTTGAGTAAATATATATATTATGTCCTAGCAATTTATTATAATCTTTTCCTTAAAAAATTGCATTTGTGTTGATCAAGTTTTCTGGAATTTTAGGATAATGGTTCGAGACCGAGTCTGCTTTACGTATCAACTATCAACTGAATACAAAAAAAAATCAAATTTCAAGACTCTTGGGGTCTATTTGGATGGGTTTTGGCTCGGTTTCGCGGGTCTCGGTTTAAAAAAAATAGTTTGGGTGGTTTCGATGAAACCTTTGAGACCTCATTTGGATGTTGGATTTTGTGGTTTGAATAAGTTGAAACTCCACTTGGATTGAGTTTGGATGTTGGGGTTTAGGGGAAAAAGTAGATGGTAGGTGTCAAATCAATGTTTTTTTTAGTGAAATTTGGGGAAAAAATAGGTGGTAGGTGTCAAATCAATGTTTTATAGGTTTGAAGAGTTTGAGTATGAATTTGTGAATAGATTTTTGATGGTTTTATGGGTTTGGCGAAAATTCATTTGGAAGGGTTTTGGCTCGGTCTCGCGAAACCCGCGAGACCGGGCCAAAACCCATCCACATACACCCCAAGAATGCCTGCATTTTGACTAGAGATTTTTTTTAAAACAAAAAAAGAGAAAAAAACTTCAACAATCTGTCTTATACTAGTTAAATTAATCAGTGCCATCAATCTCACTTCAAGAAGGACGAATCTTAATTCATGAGGAAGATTTAGGGCCTGTTTGTTTGGCGTTTTCCAAAATTTTTTCGTGTTTGGAAAATGCCAAACAAACATGTTTTCTCTTTTCCGAAATAAATTTTTCATCCATTAATTTTCTCAAACTACTCTCTCAAAAGCCAAACAAACAACAATTTTCTTATCTCTAAACAAAACCTATTTGATTTGACATAAAGTAACCTATCTCTTACACAATTTATCTCACATAACAAACATGATTTGACATAAAATCTTACACATCTTACACCTACAACCCAACTCTTCCAAAAAAAACTACACCTACTTTATTTCTCAAACTACTCTCTCAAAACCCAAACAAACAACATTACGCAAATCGAGATTACTTCACAAACCTCCACTACTCTCCCAAACTACTTTCTCAAACGCCAAACAAACAGGCCCTTAAGTCTTATTTCTTGTTTTTATGTGTATCTTTTGAAGGGTTCTGCACATTAATGAGGAGCTTGTCTTTTTACGATAATTAAATTTTTACTATGTCATACTTTTTTTGTACTTCTTCCACTGTTCCACATGCAACGCCTGGCATGATCGATGCCATTCATTTGCCTGTAAAAGTTACTTTTGATTAATTTATTTTGTACTGAACAAAAGAATATATATAATACTAGGTGTAACTGTATTTTGGGTGCATAGTAGTAGGTGTATGTTTTACCATTTCGTAAAGCATTCTTTGTACTAAATCTTTGAATTGCAGTGATCACATACTAAACACTTAATTATTACTGGCAAATTGTTGATTAAGATTTTTTTTGGAATATTTGATTAACGATGCACCATATCATCTGATATAATGAAGTCATATATATGTCCCAAAAATATGACTATCTTGTCAGTGTCATTTTCACTATGCAAATAAAATTTATGAAATGTAGAATTATTTTTTTCTACATTAAACATGTTAATATATTTTGAACCTGACTTAACTTCTAACGGGACACGTTAAAAAATTATACGAGAACCTCTCACAGCGAGAATTTGAACATGAATTTTTTATATAAAATTGGGCTGATTTAATTTTTTACTTGAGGAGAGGGTGAGCTACCTACACACATAAATATATACTTCCTCCGTCCAATTTATTTTTATTTCTTGGTACAGTTGACCAGTCAATCTGACTAAATTTATAAAAATTATAATAAATAATTTAATTAATATATTTCATTAATAAGTTAACAATATCATATGACACCATATATATTTATATTTAAAAGATTTAATACTCCATAAATATGAATAAATAAATATGATAAGTCACGTAAAAGATTGAAAAAGTTGATTGGGTACTGTAGCAAAGGAAGCAAAATAAATGGAACGGAAGGAGTATATAAAAAGAAAAGAAAAAGAAAAAAGGAGCTACCTACCTACACCTGGATCATAGAATCAAATCTGGAAAGCCTTATTTTTTATTGTTTCGTGATATCACAAAATAGAATATAAAATCTGGTAGTTGCAGCTACAGCATAGTTGCTTAACTAACTTACTTTTTGACAAAATAAAAATTAAATTCGAGTACCTTTACAATTTAGATATCAAGGAAGAATCTCCTTTCATTATACGTAAATGAATAAATAATTAAAAGTCACAAATGAGAGCACTATGACGTATGCTAAGGATTAATAATAGAGACAATAGGGGATGACTCGAGCAGTTTTCCTTACTCAACAAGAAAAATTATATTAATCATTTAAGGGCATTTTCGTGTGCATAAACTTTTTAAGCACAAAAAATAAAATAAAAATTATAAAAGAATAAGCAAAAGTTAAATTTAATCTAAATTATGTACTTGAATAAGTGAATAATTTTAAAAATTATATAGTTAAAATAATTTATATATTAAAGACAAAATATGAATATCAAAAAATAATACGTATATGAATATTAATAATAGAGACATCAGATATGGATTTGTCCAGATGAATGTGACTCTATTGTTTTTAATTACCACTAATAATTAGAAAATAACGTCAAGGATTCAACGGCCTGCATTTGCCGTCACATTATCCGACAATTTTCAATTTTGATGAATTTGGTTGGTTTGATTCTTTGGTTCAACTGTTTTCATGCAGTTTTTGTTTCTCTGGCTTTTGTTTTTTCTAGAGGGGACCTTTGACCATAAAATATTGTATTGTATATTGTCAATTCTAATAAGATAAACAGAATTGGTCCAGTTGTTCGGTTAAAATAGGACAGATTACTTGTATATGAATTGCGAAGAACAAATATAAGAAAACGCCTACAAATCCTAGAAATGATATTTCGCTTACAGACAAAAATATGAAATTTTATTGAGTATAGCAAAATATCTTGTCAAACTGAAATATATAAAATAAAATAAGTATTTGGCTCCGATCCCATACATCACTTGATGATATTAGCCTAACCACTTACAATCACAAGATATGTATATGTAAGTACACTTAATAATGATTAATTAATCAACCAACAAGTGATTGGTCTAGTGAAATGAACTAGTCAGTACAAAGTAGTGAACCCAAATTTGAATCCCTGCTGAGGCAAGTTCTCACTTGATGTGTCCGACGCGCTTTGAAGAGATTAAACCCTTGGGGAAAAAAAAAACTGATTAATTAAGCTAGTGAGGCAAAATCAGGTCTAAACTATAGTAAATTTTTTTGTATCTACTTTGTTTGAATTTTATTTGAATGTGGATAATACAAAGAGTTAGGGTGTATGTGGATGGGTTTTTGGCTCGGTCTCACGGGTTTCGCGTGAGACCGAGCCAAAATCCATTCAAATGAGTTTTCGTCAAACCCATAAAACCATTAAAAACCTTTCAGAAACTCACACTCAAACCTATAAAACATTGATTTGACACATACCACTTACTTTTCCCCCCAAATCTCACTTAAAAAGACATTGATTTGACGCCTACCACCTACTTTTTCCTCTAAACCCCAACATCCAAACTCAATCTAAGTGGGGTTTAAACTTATTCAAACCACAAAACCCAACAATCAAAACCCATCCAAATGATGTCTCAAAGATTTCATCGAAACCACCCAAACCATTTTTTTAAATCGAGACCCGCGAAACCGAGCCAAAACCCATCAAAATTTAAACAAAGGAAAACTGAATGAGCTATTTGTAATAAAGGGCTAATTGTTATGAGCTATTTGCAATTTAATAGTTGCAGAAAATTGAAAGCCCATAACTAGGAATGGTATAAACCATAAAGGGCTGGTTTTAGTTTAAAAAGGGTAATCAGAACAACTCAGTTACTGCTATGGGCTTGGGTTTGTTCTTGTCCCACTCGACATAACCTCCACAAAAAAATTAAATATGGCCTGGGAAACTATAAAAGTTGAAACTGCACCAGGTCCAGTTTGTGGCGCCCATAACATAAAGCAGATGCATTTTGGGCTCAATATCTCATGGTTTGGACTTTGCATTAATCATCATACGGGAGTCCAATTATAGAAATAAAATCTAAAATTATAAGCCCAAAGGTCACGTTTATATACGTAATTATAATTATTATTCAAAAAATTGATCAAGATAGGAAAAAATAATGCTAACATATAAACGGTATTGAAGAATTAAATTTGGTACACTATACACCCAACTATACATTATAGACTTATATTGGTACAATGTTAACGATTAATAAAAACAAGTGTTTATCAATACCATTATACAACTAATTCTCAAACAAGAATGAAAATACCAACAAAACAAAAATGTAATTTTAACAGAAAATTGAAATGATAAATATCTAAAACATTAAACACAAAAGATATATATTTGCTATCAATATTTTATAACTTGTGTAATCTAAAAGAAAATTAATTATCTTGTATATACGGTGTATTGAAATATGTGTTGTATACTTTGGATTAGCTGCAATTAGGAGGATAAATATATAATCAAATAAAATCCCCTCCACGTCACCTGATTTGTCCTTACCCGGGAATATTAAATTAAAGTAAATATACTACTGTATATACAAAGAAGGACAATAAATTGCAAAAAAGCTGGCTCACATGTCATTGAGTAACGAAACAAACCACATACTCCGTAACAAGTCTCGTCAACTGTGTGAGAGAGAAAAGTATCCGTAATAAATTATAGTATACTTTTTTGTTTTTTTTTCTTCTTCCATGTCAGATTTTTCTGTCAGATATCAGAAGTAAAGACAGCTGCTCACGTGGGACCCTCGTGATATTTTGTTTTTTACCTTCCCGTTTTTGACCTTTTCTCTCTTTACCAGTAATTTTTATTTTGATGGTATTTTTTTCACGAAAAAGAAGAGGTGCTTGCACGCCAGCACGCTTCCTAGTTGCTAGTTACGGAGTATTTTACTATCCTATCCTATGTAAATTCTCTCACGTGCCTTCACGTGACTTGGTTCCTCGAGGTTTTAAGCCATCCGTTTCAAACCTATAGAAAATAATTAATTGGGACGCATCACCTATTGACATAGCACGAAATAAGGTCATTTTCAATCGAAACCCTTGTCCAATTGCTTTGCCCTCTTGTCTTTTTGATTCATCTAAAAAACTCATCTCCAATCGAAGAACAATCAACATTCATTAATTCAATTTTACAACTTTCCCCACTCTCAGAGCATCTCTCATGGTACATCAAATCCTATTTTTTTCACCTAATTTAGATGTTTTTAGCCTCCCACCCTAAATCACTAAATCACCATAACACCAAAAAATATAGGGATTTTTTTTTAGCCTCCCATGGTGGTCAACCATCATTTCACCATTTCACCAAATCCTATTTTTACACCAAATCCTATATTTATCACCAAATATAGGAAAAGAAATAGGATTTGGTGTAATTGTCCCTATTTGATTAATTAGCATCTAATTGCATGATTAGCAACGTATTGACATGTTTATTATGATTTATATGTATTTAACTAAATTTTAAATATTTTATCGGCTTTTATTAAATATATACATTAATTATTATTAATAAAAAATTATTGTTAGTAAAAATAAATATTCTTTACATTATTGTTAATTAATTGTATATTTTTAGGTATAATAATCAATTAATTTATTGATTTTAATCAAATAAATACACTAATTATCATTAATAATTAAAATGCAATAAAGGGCAACAAATCCTTTAATGAAATAAATTGTTAGTAAAACGACAATAAGCTACATTTATATTATTAAACCTAAATAATACATGAAAATAAAATACATGACGACAAACTCCTTAATGAAACACACATTTAATTAAACAACATAAAAAGATAATAAACGAATCTAGAAATAATACGAAATTGAAATACTCATAAAAAACGAAAATGAAATTTTCGTTCTAATAACTTACCCACTCGTTACGATTATTTCGTTTTGCAATGTTGTTTTTTCTTTATTAGTTTGTAATGTTGTTTTAATATGCAAGTGTTTATGAAAATGTTGTTTATGTTATGATTTTATTATATGTATAACATTTTGAGTTAATGGTGTTACATGTTTTAATGATTTTTCATAACTTATATAGCATAAAATTTAATTAACATAGTTATAAAAATTTAATACTTTTAAAAATGATTTGTAATTGTAAATAGCACTTTAAAATTGATAATATTGTGTTGAAAATTTAATGAAATAAAATTATGATAACCATCAAATTTATTATTTAGTGACACATTTGATGAAATACCATGGGAGATCAAACCAAATCCTATTCTCTAAAAATGGTGAAATGGTGAAATATTATTATTTTATAATTTGGTGTAAATTTTGATGAAAATCATGGGAGGCCAAAAACACCATTTTTTCACCAAAAATGGTGAAATGGTGTGCTAACCATGGGAGATCAACTCATCTCCATTACACCAAATATAGAATTTGGTGAAAAAAATAGGAATGACCATGGGAGATGCTCTCACTTTCCTCACTCAAACTTATTTTAATAATAATAATAATGATAAATTAAGTATTTGTATCTTTTATTTTAGTTGTATTATGTATTTTTAAATTAAGTATTTGTATTTTTTATTTTAGTTGTATTGTGTATTTTTAAATTAAGTATTTGTGTTTTTTATCTAAGTTGTATTGTGCATTTTTAAATTAAATATTTGTGTTCAGCAAATCTCATTTATTTAGATTTGTATTTGTCCAATTATATACGAAATTGTTCAACAAATCTCATTTATTTAATTCATGAAATTTAAAAAAGAATAAATAATAGCACCCGAGCCACCCGCCCAGCCCCTGCCAGCGTCCGCAGGCACCAGCAGACGCGTTTGTCTGCCGGCAAGCAGGCAGACAATGGTTGCCCGCCTGCTTGCCAGGATGCCTGCCCCGAACCCCCTTGCCCGCCCAATTGCCATGATTCATCTCCAACCGAACCGAGCCGGCAACCCCCCTCCATGCCCGTTGCCGGCTCAAACTAATACTCCATCCTTTTTATATTAATTGGCATATTTATCAATATTTTTTTATTTCAAATTAATTATCATGTTTGGGTTTTCAAAACACTTTTTTAAATTTTGCCCTTTTCTCACATTTAAGTTGGGAAATTCAATGGTCACCACTCACTAATAAAAAATTAAAAATTAATCATCATTATAAAAGGGTATTTGAGACATTTTACCATAAAAGAGTATGTAATGATGATGTTTCTTAATCAAAGTGAAAACAACAAATATGCCAATTAATATGAAACTGAGGGAGTACCATTTTATTCCCTTGTGATATGCATACTGTTCAACTTATATTCATGTGATTTGAAAAAAAAAAAAATTACCCTCCTGCGAGATTTTTAAAAGAGCAATTTACCTCCTTCAATCGAAAAGTGTAATTCACTTGACAAAATTGAAAGTGAGCATTAAAGTGTTTTTGATAAAGGGGTAAAGTGAAACATTTATCTTAATATATGGGATAAAGTATAACATCTATCATAACTCAGGGGTGTTAAAGTGACCCATTTATCATAACACAAAGGTCAAAGTGTCACATAAAAGAGGAGTATTTTTGTTAATTCATATTTTTTTTAAGTTTGAAAATGTCAGGGAGAAATTGTGATTTTTTTTATAAGATTATAAAGGGTAAAAAATTTTATTTTTTAAATCATAAAAATGTAAATTGAACATTATTAATCACATGAGGTAAATTGTTATTAACTCTATTAAGCACTCTATTTATTCTTAGTATGGACAGCCAACTGTGATTCTAAAATTATGACAACACAAATCATAAAAATAATTCAATAATAGTTTTCAATCATATCATTGTAATTTGTCGGAAAAAATAACTACATTTGACATGATAAGTTAGGAACTAAACTGTATATAACTAATTTAGATATTGTATGCTAACAAGACAAACTAGCTGCCGTTAATGCTAAATGTTACATATTTTGCTTTTGATAAATGTTTGGAGAGGTATGAAAATAGACTTATAAAAGACCATTTGTTGTATGATATTTGTTTTCCGGATTTTTCAAGGTTTAATTCCTTTGAAGCGAATCCGACATATTATATTTCTCAACAGGGATTCGAACTAGAGTTCGCTACATTGTAGCGACTAGTGTCTTCTATTAGAACAATCACGTGTTGATATTTGTATTATCATACAGTAGTACTCTAAATGTATTTTTCATTTATTGTAATGCAAGATTTTAAAAATTAACTGAATTAAAAAAAATATAATTACTCCCTCCGTCCTATTTATTTTGCTCTTTGCTACAGTACTCGGTTAAAGTTTTTAATTTTTTAAGTGATTTATCATATTAAATTGTTCATATTTGTGGTGTATTAAACCTTTTAAATATTAATATATATAGTGTCATATGATATCCCAATGAAGCAAAATAAATTAAACGAATGAAATATAGTTTTGTAACTTTTGTTCTTATGTTAACCTGTTTGAAAACTAGCGTTTATATAATTTCCAAATTTTGATCAAAATAAAAAAAGTGGAGTATAGATTATGTGCTAATGTTTAATATAATATGTAGATTAATACTATATAGTTGAAACAAATGAATAGTCATGTCAAGCACAAAATGGCACTTAGTCACATTAATGAAAATTGGTCCAGCCCAGCGGCTGTAAAATCTGACACATACTCAAATGCTTGGATCCTCCTTTCCTCTCCTTCTTCCTCATTTATTGCCCTATGCTCAAATTACGCTACAACTCTCCCCTCTAGGGAAAATTATTACTTACACAGGTGTAAGAGTTTAGTGGTAGATCTTGTGATTATAAATGCACTACATAATACATTTTGATGATATCATGCTCTCACAATGTATGATGTGGTGCATTTACAATCACAAGGTCTATGAAAAACTCATAGATCAGGTCTATGTAAGAATTTTCCCCCTATAGCAAGTAGGGGTGAACGCGGTCGGGTTTAGGCGGGTTTGCATGAAAAAATCAACCCGACCCAACACGTGCGGGTTGCCAATTTTTTAAACCGCACCCGCATTGTTATTTTCATAAACCGCCCGGTTCGGGTGGAATGGGTGCGGGCGGGTGGATGTCGGGTTGGCGGGTTGAACGGAAACAATGTCATAAAATATTGACATCTAATAGACTAGCAACATATCAATAAATATAAACAATTAAACATATATATAATCTTAAGTTCTTCAAACAACAAATAAAATGTGTCAAATATGTTCACCATTACATTTGAAATTAAATCCAAGAAGCAAAAAGTACAAAACTAGAATATTATCAACAATTTCTTACTAATTAAATCAACAATCTCCACCAAAAAGAATATTATGAATCCCCACAAAAAAATTCATTACAAATCATCACTCACACATTACAAACAATAACAAATTAGTGAAGTTTCTTCTTGATTTTTCAACAACAAACTCTTTAGGAAAAAAAGTACTAATATATTTGTACCATTAACATTAATATAAACAAAAAACTTGAAGAAAGTTTGTTGATTTGTTCTTCTTCATTTGTTAATAAATGTAATTTATTTCACACTTTTATTAAAACATGTATAAAAAGTACATCAAAGATGATTAAGTGCGGGTTGCGGGTGGGTCGGTTTTTTAACCATCAAACCCGTCACCCGACCCATAACGTGCGGGTTTACAAATTACCAACCCGCACTTGTTTATTTTAAAAATAAAACCGGAGGGTTGCGGGCGGGTGTATGAACACCCCTAATAGCAAGTGTGCCGTAAATTAGACGAAAATTTCTTACCTAGATTTGATTTTAAAAAAAAATCTTTAGGGCCTGTTTGTTTGGCATTTTCCAAAATTATTTCGTATTTAGAAAAGCCAAACAAACATGTTATTTACTTTTTAAAATACCAAACAAATGTATTATTTACTTTTTAAAATAATTTTTCATATCTTAATTTTCTCAAACTACTCTCTCAAAAGCCAAACAAACTATAATTTTCTTATTTCTAAACAAAACATATACAAACTCTACAATGATTTGACATAAAGTAAAATATATCTTACACAACATCAAACATGGTTTGATATAATGTCTTACACATCTTACACCTACAACCTAACTCTTCCAAAAAAATATATACCTACTTTGTTTCATAAACCACTCTCTCAAAACTCAAACAAATAATATTACGCAAAACGAGATTATTTCACAAATCTCCATTTCTCTCCCAAACCACTCTCCCAATCACCAAACAAACGGGTCTTTAGGCCATCTCCAGTTATCCCCCTCTACCCCTTCACCTTAGACTCCCCTTTCCCTCATACTCTCATTCCCCTATCCAGTCTTCTTTTCATAGTCATCTTCAGTGACTCAATCTTCCCATTTCAATTAATTTCAATTTTCATATTTCTTAATAATAATAATAATAAATCGTATTTCATTTCCATAAATCGTTTTTAATTATGTTATTATAAATTAAAGTTAAATTTATAAATTTAAAATAATAGACAAATTTAATTTTCTGACAATGTCATCCAATTTCAAACATTACTGTTAAGTTTATTAAATAAAAGTTACAATGATGAAAGTAATAAAATCAAATTAATGTAAATATTTTTTTAAAAATAAAATTAATAATAATTTTTATTATAAAATAATTTAATTAAATAATAAAAGAAAATCAAAATAAAAAAAAATGAAAAAAAGTCAGGTGTGGTCGCCACCTATCCACCGACCGAGGTGGGTTGCTAGGTCCAACCACCCACCTCTCCAGGAGGTGGGAGAAGACCTCCCCATCCAACTCTCTCCCCTTCTCTCTCTCATCAATGGAGATCACTCCATTTTTTCCCTCTCTCACCCACTCCACCCCCCTCCCCCCCCTCCCTCCCTCCCTCCCTCCCTCCCTCTTAAGCATTTGAGATGCCATTAGGTTTTATGACTAGAATACTAATGTTGTGCATTTTATTAAGTAATAAATTCTTGAATATTTGCTATTTTATCCATTATTCCAATACCAGTTTGTTGATGCAGGATTTGTAAACGCAAGTATACGCAATCGCAACAAGTAATATAATGATAAGAATAGTATCGTCTCCACAAGGAATTATTGAGCTAAAATAACTAATTACTAAAAGATCGCCCTTGTTCTTATCCAAATTAAACGAATCTGTGATTTTGATTATAACTAAGCAACAATGAAAGTAAAGTGAATTTTAAATTGCCAAGATTAACTATGATGATTAATGCCTAAGATTACAACTTCCTTCAATGTCAAACTAATTGCTCTTATTTTCCCAACAATTCTATTTCAGTTAAGTTTCAATGCTAGTCTAGGGTACTTAAGTTTCTACAATTTCTTTCCAGAATATTGTAAAACTAATCTAACCTAATCAAAAAACTATATTCCTATGCCAATGAAGTTAGGCCAATTGAATCATGAACAAGCCCTAATTGTGACTACCTAAGGCAATTAAGTATATTCATATCTTAATTGCTAAACAAACTACCCAATTCAATTTGGGTGTAATTCGTACAAAGGTTACCCAATCTTAACCTAAAACCTAATTTTCTCTCCCGCTTCAATTAGATTTGTGAAACAATAATTGATCAGGCTATTGAAATGTAAGCACAAGAATGGATAAAAAACATATCTCAATAAAATAGAATAAGGAAAAATAAGTAACAATCAATTCAAACTAAGAATTCCATTACAATCCTAGAAAAGTAAATTTGGTTCATAGTTAAAACGAAAATAAACTCAAGAATAATAAACGTCATGAGTAGAAGATCACAAAAGAGAAAAATAATTGAAAGAGATAAGAAAAGAGAAGTAGATCTGTCTTCAAATCTTCAAAAATTGTGTTCTCCGATGTTTTTCATTCTCCCTAATGATATTTTCTTGTTATTAGTTTCTCCTTTTGTCAAAAGGTGTCACAATATATGTTTTCTCTCTCTTCCTCCACTTAGATATATGTTTCCAAGTCAAATTAGGGCACTCTAATAAAAATTCGCAGAAATCTTCTGCCCCAGCGGAGAAGATGCTGTCTAGGATTTTTGTCTGCTTTGTGATTTCGCTCTAGCGGAGAGATTTTTCGCTCCCGCGAAGAGGCTGCTGTTTATACTTCCAAAAATTAAGATAAAATCTGAAATATTTGCAAGAAAATACTATTGTGAGTACATGAATCACCAACGAGATAAACCAAGCTAAACCTAATGAAAACGATCCAAGAATTCAAGAAACTAATGCCATTCCCCTCATAAAGAAATAGAATTTAACTCTATTTTGTAGAGTTAACATTTATTCAACTCAATTGAATCACTATTTTTTAGTGGTATCAAATACCTATAAATTAAAGGACTAATGACAAATTATCTTTCGATGATATTTGAAATATATATATAATTGAACATCATCTCCTTTACGCTTATGTTCTCGTTTCATGAGTAATGTATTACGTTAACATATATTTATCATCATCATCTTTTTATTTTTTAGTTTCATGACATGATGCTTTGAATTCCCGGTTACAATTTCTGTAAGGGGCCGTTTGGTAGGACCTAATAGGGGGTATTAGGTCATATTATATGTGTCAATATGGGATAATACAATGTTTGGTGGCATTGCTCTAATACCGGGTCAAATGGATTAAATCCTTATGACCCGGTATTAAGACTAGATTATAATCCACCCAGGCATGGGTGGATTAGTTAATCCGGGTGAATATGAATTCGATGAAATGTCACTTATAACCTCAAATTTACATATTACCTATTTTAACATATTATTAAATATCATAAATTCTTCTTAAATCTCTGAAAATGGAAATACATTCTACATAAATAAATCACAAACTAAAATCTATATCAATTTACAATTAACATGGAGGCATTCGAACCAACCCTTACTCTTATACGAATTATGCAAATGGCTTCGATGAATTGATATATCTTAACTAACATAATATGTTCAATTAAGCAGTGAAAATATATTAATATATGCTTAAACTCACAATTCCCTAAACATATTACAATTTATTGCTTTAATGTAATATGACTCAATCAAATCTACCAAACGTATTTTTAATATGGCTTTCAATCCGGCTCTGATCTAATCCACCTTAATCTCATACACCCTACCAAACGGCCCCTAAATAAATTAAAATATTTATGTGAGTTTGTAAAAAAATTTGGTGTATTTTGATAAACTACGACTTAGTTTAAAAAAAATTATAGTTATTGTTATATAAGTATGACTTAACAAAACTTATTATTATTGCAACTTAATTTAAAATACAATTACAAGATCAAGTAAACAACTTAACAAATACGATTACAAAGGAACACCTAATTCAAAAATGGCCCGTGTATTGCCCACAAGTGTTCGACTAATTTTTTTTTCAATTGCCTATTAACTTCTTTATTATTATTATTATTATTATTATTGCCGATAATAATAATATTATTATTGTTATTGTTATTGTTATTGTTATTGTTATTGTTAAGTGAGAGTGGAAAAAGTTTGAAACTGAATTAAATGTTTTGGATTGTTTGTTCGGTTGGAGATGACAGACTAGGCAAGACAGACAAGCAGGCAGGCAGTCAGGCATGAGGGGGCTATTGCCTGCCTCGGCTGGAGATGGCCTAAGAGAGGTAAAACTTGTAAATATATTTTGAATAAGCCTGTACTAAGTAACAATTTCATGTAATAAACTTTCTCACAATAAGAAAAACATATTAATTAATTGGATTAATATATATTATTCAAGGCCATTTCCCAAGTAATTACCACTAACCCCTACAAGTAATCTACCATTTAGACCAACTAATTAGCACATTTGACCATAAAGTGATACTGGAAACCTCGCGATTATCATATTCATAACATGTAAAGGCTGTAAACCCCTTAATTAATTTACTTTGCCCAATGCACATGACCTTATCTCTGAGAATAACACCTAGAGAACCAACTTTTCTTGTATTAAAATATTCTTATTTAGATTGGAACAAGCCAGAATATCTTGGTAATTGTAATATTTATATTTTATTTACTAAGTAGGATCTTAAACAAATTAAAATGTAACATGACAGCACTCTCGGGGTAAGTAATTGTTGAGTAATTAAAAGATGGAGCTCAGCTTTCTGTCAAACATAAATTCCAGTTTTAATTAGAGAACCCTTGCATGTATCTACATGAGCAACAACTTACATTATTTAAGTTCCAATACTCACATTCACGGATTTTGATGATGAAAAAATGGCAGATTATAAACTCCAAAGACCAAAATCATTGATTTTTACGAAAATGGGAAATTTAGTACTCCTATATAACAAAGGTTGATTGGATTTTGATGATAAATGGGGAAATGTAACTTTAAATTAAAGGTTTGGTTGGATTTTGACGATAAATACTCCCTCCGGTTCATATTAGTTGGCACATTTGTCAATTTTTTATGTTTCATATTAATTGGTACATTTGTGTTTCCAATGCAATTTTTTCAAAACAGACATCATTATTAAGCCAAACTGAATCTTCAATCTCACATAATTGGGTTTTAAAAGATCCTATACTTTATAAAATTAAATTTTTTATCCTTACACTTTAAAAATTGTACTATTTGTCTCAAATTTGCTAAAATATTTTACACAATTACGATCTGAATAAAATAGTTTCTCTATAGTATTATTAGTTTGATATGGCTGCCTGAATTTTGCACTTTTGGGCCCAAATAATTTTCTTTATTCTGGTTATGTATGGGTCGAAATGATGTTTTTTTTGTAAAACCAAAAGTGTAAAACATGTGGAAAAATTGAGATTGAAATTGCAATTTAATGGTGGAACCGAAGGTAACGAATATTCAATTCTATGAGACTGAAAATATAATTTTTTTTTGTTATTAGTAATGACTAATTTATTTATTAATTAGTCTGGAATTTACTTTTCCGAATTCTAGAAGAATGAAAAGGCAGCAAAAATCAGTTCTTTCTTATCCAGCTATATGGAAAAAAGAAAAAAAAAATAGTAATGTGGAGCAATAGATATTGGACCGTGGATAATTTTTGGACCTGAAAATTCCTATTTACTATTCAACATGTCAATATTTTATGGCAAATGACCAAATTGTGTGCTGATGAAAGTAATACAGGCAAGTCCTGAAAATTGGCTGAAATAGAACTTAGCATTGTCAGCTCTTTTTTCTTTCTCTCATGTTCTTGATATATTTTTGACTTTTAGTGCTAATGCAGAAAAGTAAAACTAGAGGCCAAATTAGTTGCCAATTTTACATGAATTTTTTTAATTAATAAATAAAGAAAGAGTGAATAGCAAATTAAGTCCATGTGTTATTCTAAATAGATAATTTAACTCCATGTGACAAAAAAAATGACAAAATACCTCTCTGTGGTATCCTAAAGAGGCAATTTAACTCCTGATGATAAGAAAAATGGCAAAATACCTCATTGTGTTTTTATAAAAGGAGCACATTACCTCCATCTAAATTGCTTATTAATTCATATCACATGGAATTAAATTGCTCATTATTTCATTTCACAGGGAGATAAATTGCCTTCTTTTATATCACAATGAGGTAAATTACTTATTATTTCATTTCACATAAAGTTAAATTGTCTATTTTTATTTCACGGAAAGATTAATTGCTCATTAAACCTGTCACATGACTAACTTCTAAAAAACCCAATAAAGAAATGGTGTCTTGTTCCCAAAGCTGCACAGAAGACAGCCTGCAGTGTTAAGCTTCAACACCCTTCTTCTGTCTGTATCTTAAGCAATTCTTTTTTATTTTTATTATTCTGATTTTATTCTATTATTAATTTCTCTTGGAACTGTCTTGTCTGACTGTCTCTTTCCCAAGTGCCCTGCGCTCAATCCCAGTGGGCTTGTCACTGTGCCTATAAACACAAGATACTGGTATACGTGGATAAGTTTTGGCCCAGTATAGTGGATTTTGAAAAATCGAGTCAAAATCTTTTTAAATGAGTTTTTGTCAGACTCATGAAATTCATTACAATCTTATTTATAAATTCACTTTCAAACTCTTAAAACCCATAAAACTTTAATTTGGCACCTATACCTATTTTTGTACCGAACCCCAACATCTAAATTGTCAAGTGGGGTTTTAGTTTTTTCAAAACCACAAAACCCAACATTCAAAACCTAATCAACGGGGTTTCAAAGGTTTCATTGAAACCACCCAAATCATTTTTTTGAAATCGAGTCAAAACCTTTCCAAATAGGGCCGCATAGTTTGGGTGGTTTGGGTAAAACCCCATTTTATTATGTTTTGGGTGGTTTGGGTGAAACCCCATTTGATTAAGTTTTGGATGTTGAGTTTTGTGGTTTTGGAAAAGTTGAAACCTCACTTGAATTGATTTTGAATGTTGGGGTGTGGGGGAAAAGTAGATGGTACGTGTCAAATCAATGTTTTATAGGTTTCAACAGTTTTGGTGCAAATTTGTGAATATATATGTTTGTGATGAGTTTCATGGATCTAAAACTCATTTGAAAGAGTTTTAACTCGGTCTCGCAATACACGTAAAAAATTTGATCATAGGTAATTCATTTTACAATCTAATCAAAAGTAACATTTAATACATAATTTTTTGGAAATATTACATTATTTTTCATACAACAAGAATGATAGTGACAATTTCAAAGAATAGAGATATATAATTCTAAAACATTTAATTTGTATTTTACTTCTACAAAATATTTAATAAAATTTTAACATTCTTTTCGAAAAATAGTAAGTATATACACCTCAAATATTTAATACTCCCTCCGTTTTTTTTATTTGTTGCTTTGTCCAAAAAAAATTGTTTACTTTTATTTGTCGTTTTAGGATTTCAATGTAAAATTAATTATTTTCTACCAATATTACCCTTTATGTTAATGCTTGTAATAAATGCTGTTATTATTAGATTAAAAGGGTATTTTGGAGTTTCTACTTAAAAAAAGTGACTATTTATTGCATTTCTTAATCCGTGTGCAATTCTCCAAAACGACAAGTAAAAAAAAAACGGAGGCAGTACTCAATAGTTCAAATTACTAGAATACTTCATCAACATATATATGGTCCATTATTTTCCGAAAATACAAAAAAATGGATAACTTTTCTTTATGAGCCATTTACTTTCCAAAAAAACATTTAAATAAAATAGGGCCCTAAAATTTCAAATGACGACATAAATTGTTATGTGCTCTAAAATATCACAACTCACTCTACATACATCAAGAAAAAGAAAACAAAAAAAGAAAATGCTCACAATATAGAAGTCCCCTCTTAAAGCCTTTTACCAACTTTCACTTTATAATTACTACATAAACTCAAAAACCAAACAAGTTGAAGTTTGAGTTAACTAACCAACCAAGAAAAAAAAATTCTTTGTTACTTGCTTTTTACTTAGCAATTACAATGGACTTCAATTTCAAGCATTGGAGAGATAGTAGTAACTCAGAAAAAGAAGAAGAAACCCCTCCTCCTCTTAAGCAACCAAAGCTTCACCTTCACTCTTCTGAACTCCCTCTCTTTGTACCTGCTGCAACAGAAGAGCCCACTGCTACCAAATTTCCCAGTATATATATATCATTTTCAGAAACTATTTTCTTCTTGTTCTGCAAATTAAAGTAAAATTTGCATATTTTTATCATTAACTTTGCTGTATTATGTTTTCAGGGATGGGGAGTTACTTCAACTTGGGGCAGTGGCAAGAACTTGAACTTCAAGCTTTGATTTTCAGGCACATGATTTCTGGTGTCTCTGTACCTCATGAACTTCTTCATCTTCTTAAGAAAAGTATCATCTCTTCTCCTCCTCCTCCTCCTCCTCCTCCTCCTTCATATTATCTCTCTCATTCTCTCCAGCAATATTATCCGCCCCATTACCAGCCCAATTGTAAGTTTAATTCATGTTCTTGATTTTTTCATCTTCTTTAATTTCTTCATAAGCTGCCTAAAAGGGTTCTTCACACATGGGATTTTCTTTATTTATGTACTTATATGTTGCATTATGTTATTAATCATCTTGACATATAACCACATATTATTATTCAAGTTTGTTTTGAATTATCAAATTTGGAATTGTGTTGAATTTAATTTGATTATTAAACTTACTAGCTCGAATAAGCTTTTATCGAAAAGTTTCTAATAAATTTATATTTTAACATGCATTTTTTTCTTTCAATTATTAGCTTATATATCAAATAGATTCTTCAAAAATTGTTATCAAATAAAGAATATTATTCAAAATATAAATGACATATATATTTTATCAAAAGAGCTAGAGGAGCTTGATTTGATTAACTCTGAGTTCTTAATTGAAATTAATATTTGCTTGAATTAAATTTACTTACATGTGTTATGTGGTGGATCAGTAATGCAATCTGGATATTGGGGGAAAGGTGCAATGGATCCTGAGCCAGGGAGATGCCGGAGGACTGACGGAAAGAAATGGCGGTGCTCGAGAGATGTGGTGGCGGGGCAGAAATACTGCGAGCGCCACGTCCACCGCGGAAGAAACCGTTCAAGAAAGCCTGTGGAAACTCCCACATCTACAACAACCCCTTACGGCGGCGGTGCTGGTGAAACCCTAAAAACCATTACTACTAATCAGGGGGTGACTGTTGGTGGAGGCGGTGGCGGCAGCGATATTCCACATTTTACACTTTCGGGTCCTTCGCCTTCCGTGGACCTTCTTCACCTCAGTCGAAGGTATTATCTTTGAAACTGTGTTTGAGCTTGATTTTATTGTCCAACAAACCACGCTCGAACTAGTGTGAATCGAGAATCAAGTTTTTAAGTTTATTTAGTCGAATGTCGATTTATCTTCAAAATTATTAAATGAAAAAATTGTTTAAACTTGTGTAGTATAATGAACCGTACTCGAATAAGCTCTGGCATGTAACTTTTCTCGTTCTCTATTTTTTTTTTTTGATTTTTCAAGTGTTTAATCTCTTTCGAGGCGTGTCAGAATCATTAAATGGGACCTTTCCCAACAGGAATTTGAACCTGAGTTCGTTACTTTAGTGATTTATATCATGGTGGTGTGGATAAGGACCAAAATGTTGGTATTTACTTGGTAGGAATTTTGGGTGGTTCACATATTAATTAGCTTTTATAGGGGAATCCATCATGTTTCCCCAAAGGAGGAAAATGAGAATAAATCATGTAAGCCATCAATTGTTGGTTTGATATTTTCAAGCATCTTTTCTTCTTCTTTAGTACTCCATCATTTACCTTTTGGGGTCCTCAAAATTTATTTCATTTTGGATCATTAGTGTCTCAATTGAGAGGGAATAGACCCACCATATGACCTTGTCTTTATTATTTTAGAGTTCGGACAAAACATACTTCTTTTCATTGTACTAAAACTCACCCCATCCACTTGTTTGTGTCCCATATCTATAGCTTGCTTAATAATATGCTACCAACTTATACCCCTTCTAACTTGGGTTTCCTTATTAAAATTTAGGGAACAAATGGCCTAAGTTATTTGGTTAAAATTCACATAATCGAAAGTTATTTCCGGTTTGATTGACATTCGCATACATGTGTACCGTATCTTGGTCCTGTTATTTCTACAATGAGAGTGATATTTTATCCAAAAAAAACTTGGTCTCACCAATTTGATTTTTGTACTTCAACATATAGGCCTTCTTCGGACTCCATAATTGAGCCATTTAAAGTTCAAAACGATACCCAACTTGGTGGTGGTCGAACTCTTCGACCTTTCTTTGATGATTGGCCTAGATCACTTCACGAGTCCAACAATAATATTAACTCGGTGACTTCAGCCACCAACTTGTCCATTTCAATGCCCGGTAACCACCCGACATCTGATTTCTCACTAAAGCTCGGCACTGGCCATGAAGACGAGCCCAGAGCTCAAATTATGAGGGGTGAAAGTGAAAGACCTCAGTTGAATTGGGGGACTAATTTGGTAGCTCCTATGGGGGGACCACTGGCGGAGGCACTGAGGTCGTCCACACCGAGATCTTCGCCTACGAGCGTGCTGCATCGATTGCCACGAGGCTCGGCATCTGATGCTAGCTATGTCAGTACCTAAAATCTCAAGTGTTCTCAATGTCTTGAGGCCTAAACTACTTAGATGTTTCCACTTTTTTTTTCTTGTTCTTTTGCTTTCTTGAGGACTGTATGTAGCGTGATGTACATATTGCGTTAAGTGTGCTTATTTTGAATGATGTTTTTATTTATGGAAATATTCAAAAAGAACTCAAAACAACAAGAACCCAAAGGCCAAAACCAACAAAAAAAAAATATATATATATATATATATATATATCCTACTTACATTTCCAAACAGATGTTCACATTTATATCCTTTTACAAAGAAAAATCAGGATTACCATTAACTTGGAGACAAAAAATAATTTATTGACATAAAAAAAAAATGAGGCCAATTAAAAATTCAACGAACATGTTCATCTTCTTTGGAAGTTGAGAAACTTGACACCTAAGGAGAAAATGGATGCGAAGAGGACGACAAAGATTAACTGCATGACACCAACAACTGGAAGGAAGTCATGTTCATAACCCAACCCTTTCTTAAGATAATCCTTAACTGGCACCAAACCAACTCCAGGCACTTGAACTGGTGAAGTCAGATCACCAAGTTGCGATGCAACAAGTCCGTAAATCGTCCAAGCTATAGGTGATCCCCAGTAATACCATCTCCACCATATCGGAATTTGCTGCATTAATGGAAAAATTGTAACTCAATAATCAAGCATATAGTCCAAGGGGTATTTTTGACAATTCACTACTGACTTCATCGTCGAAGAGTTTGAGCAAGCTTAGAACGCTCTCAGCTTTGCTAATCGCTTGTTGTGATCATACTAGGTCCAATTTCTAGATTTCATAGGAGACGAACTATTTTTACCATGCTCGTTTCGATCAAATATGCTATAAAGGGTGTTTTTGGCATTTCAGAGGGTAATAAATCTGTTCAACTTCTTGTCATTCCTATAACAATCTCTTCTTCATTCAGAAGGAAAGTTGATTTCACTACTTTTTCATTCTAGCATTTGCAACTCTTATACTACCTTGATCGTCGAACAATTCCCTTAATTAGGAAACCAAAAAAAACAAAATTATAAAAATTGCTTAAGCTTACCACTCTTGGAATGAGGAAACCCGAGAACAAGTTCCACCAGTTGACGAAGAAAGATGCAACAATAGAACCAATGTGAACTCCCGGTGTCAGAGCGATAAGCATCATCCCGTACATAGTGAAGTAGAGGAAGCCAGTGAACAAGAAATAATAGAACCAAAGGATTTTGACAAGAGTCATTTCGAATCCAATCATGGGATATAGTATAAGAGTGTATATGACAGATTGAATCGCAACATATATTGTCTCTATAGACACCTGCAGGAACATTTCAAAAGATTAAGTTTATACTATGTCTCGAGTATCGTATACATAAAATGACCCAAACTTTTCCAATTTACAATCATAATGTAATTTTACGATACCTGACCAAATGCATAAGGAAATGCCGAATACATTCCAGCTGCCCTTTCACGATAGAAAACGGTTCTTTCTACAGCAACAACACTTTGAACAGAATTACCATTGCTTGCTCCTATGAAGAGGATGGAAGAATATATAGCTCCCAAAAGATTTTGCAGATCTTGTTCTTTAGCACTGTCAATATTAAATGTTAAAACTTACTTTTAACTAACTAAATCATACTCCTATTATTCAAAAAAAAGAAACAACTACCGACTTACGTTTTCTGTCCTTTGTCCCAGAAAATGACACCGAACATGACACCAATCACCATTGTCGTGAAGAATCGGACAGCATTATATTGCGGGTTCCTCCAGTAAGACTTATACTGCTTCCAGAAACAAGCTTTGCATTGACTAAGAAACGATTGAGAGTATTTTGATTGGAAATGAAGGTCCTTGGAGCCTGGTGTAGGGGTACTCAGTTCTTTAATAAGTTCTTGATTCCTCCTGAAAAATATGTATGTTTTTTCATTCAATACATAGTAAATTTAACAAAATATTTACAAAAGAACAAGTTTAATTACTCCGTTACTTACTGATAAAGGGATGATTTAGCGTAAATATCAGCAAAATCAACTTTAAGTTGACCCTCAACTGCGGCAGTGGTGATATCTAGCATCCATGTAGCTGGATTGTAGCCATCTTTAATCTTAGGAACTCCGGGAATAGCCTGCGAAAAAAAATTACATTTTATTTTGTTATTCAGAGAAAAAATATAAATAATTTGAATATAGATATGAGCAAAACTCACTTCAAAGTATTCGATCAGCTTATGTGACTGTCGACCGAGTGGTCCAGTATAAATAACTCTCCCGCCTCTCTTCATCAAGAGTAACTGCAACAAGCACGTTTATAATTAGATATGTATATACACATTGAAAGAGTGAAAAATGGAAATTAAAAATTATTTATAATTACTTCATCGAAAGCTTCGAATATATCTATGCTCGGTTGGTGAATGGTGCACACTACTGTTCTGCCAGTGTCGACTGTATTTCTGACAGTACGCATGACAATAGCAGCAGCTCTTGCGTCAAGGCCAGATGTTGGCTCATCCATGAAAATAATAGACGGGTTAGCAACTAGCTCTACAGCAATTGTTAGCCTCTTTCTTTGTTCAGTCGAAAGACCATCAACTCCTGGAAGCCCGACTAACGAGTTTCTTAGGGGATTAAGCTCAACCAATTCTAGTACTTCTTCAACGAACATCTACATATCAAGAACAACAATAAATACCAAGTATAGGCAAATGTATAAAAACAAACAATGGGACAAGAAATGCTACATTTAAGAGCGCGAGACTAGAAGTGTTTAGTACCCAATCCTAAGGGACTAAAAATGCGTTTTTTTTTCCGTAACTCAAAGAACTAAAAGAGGTAAAAGAAAAGGTACATTACTTTTCGTTTGTCATTCTTCACTTCTGTTGGAAGACGAAGCCACGCAGAGTATAGGACCGACTCATAAACTGTAACACTAGGTGAATGAATGTCGTTTTGTTCACAGTATCCACTAATTCGAGCAAATGTTTCTTGTTTTTTTGGGTAGCCTGAAATGTTTATATCACCCTCAATGTATCCACCGGTTTTTCTTCCCGCTAAGACATCCATTAAGGTTGTCTTTCCAGCACCACTAACTCCAACGAGTGCCGTTAAAACTCCAGGCTTGAAAGCTCCACTCACATCATTTAGTAATTGGAGACGATCACCTTCAACTCCTTGAGCTTTCATTTCCTGAAAATTACACAAAAATTTTCACCTAAGTTAACCTTCGAAATTGGATCACATTATTACAACATTAAACACAAGATACTTACAGCCGGCATGTCTACGTAGTAGTTCATATGATTGAACACAAGAGACAGAGGCTGAAATGGCATAACCATTCCCTTTTTATTTTCATGATCCACAGTTCCTGAACTGGTTGAAGCTTCTTGTACATCCTTATCAGCAACTGAAGTTACGATATTAATTTTTTATTGTCGGTATATTAAATCGAGCTAAATGCAAAATACCCCCAGTGCTTATTTTAATTAGCAAAACTCCCATGTGTTCTTTTTTAATTACACAAAGCATAGGGGTATTTTTGCATTTCACTCGTATTAAATCACTGAAGTGTTGGAGATTGGACAGTTTACCTTCAGATTTTGCAGATTTTTTCTTTTTCAATGATTTTTTCTTTTTCGTGCTGGGATTTTCATCAGATATTACAGTTTTCGAATCACTCAAAGCTGAAAAGAAAATGTACACGTCGGTCAGTTTACAACGAATAATGTCAATCCAGAACGTTGAACAAATGGAGTGAAACTTACGATTCAAATAAGTTAGTGCTAGAACGAAGAAAACGTTGAAGAGAATTGAAAAGCCCAAGAGTGCAGCAATGCAATACCAAAACCAGCGTTCTTCTGTGTAGAAGCTCCTCGATTTTAGAAGGACTTTTCCGACAGTAGGTTGACTAAATCGAGGATCCATATTGGGCTGCATCAAGAATCTAGTGTAAGAGTTTGACATGGAATTTATATTTGGAGAATAACTAATGACCAAATTTTGAAACTTACAGCACTCCATCTATCGTCAAGAAATTCATTCATGACTATGGCGTTTTGTCCCCAACTCATAGGAGACATATAGTAAGCCCATTTTATCCACGGTTGCAAGTCATCTGCCATCAAAAAAGGAGATCAATTGTCTTTTTGAATTCTTTCGGGCTATGTTTGGTTCTTGAATTTTAGTGAGGAAAACACTTTGCTCATTGTTTGCTCATAACACAGGGGATATTTTTGCATTTAGCTCATTTTTCTTTCACTAAAATCCAACAACTAAACATATTCGTATACGGGTTGCTCATTGTTTATAGCAAATTAAGGTTCAAATCAAGAATCTTACCTTTGGCAACTATAAAACCTCCAAGGACGAAAACTAAAAGCAAAGTGAATGTCCCTAATGTGAAAGAAACAACTTGAGTTCTTCCAACTGCTGCAATAAATCGGAAAAGGCCAAGAGCCATCTGATGTATACTGAATAATGTCAAGAATTGCTTGAAGAACCTGAAGACAGAGAAAAGAAACCATAGATACACTCAAACTATGTAAATAAAAAGTAAAAAGAAACCTAACACTGTCTTACCTTCCAGCAGCAGGAGCAAATCCGATTGTATAGTACGTAATAACGACCCATATTGCAGATTCCAACAAAGACAAGGGAATCCTCAGTAGATAAATAGGCAAACCAAAAGCCCAAGCAGGGTAAAACAAGAAATCTCTTTGTTTAAAAAAGACCGGCAGCCTAAACATCGTCATTGCCAATTCAGCCATCCCATTAAACATAACAGTCATAAGACTGAAAAAAAGTGCTCCGAAATACTTCCCTCCATCTTGTAACTTGCCATGCGGCATCGTTGTTCTAAAGAACACCGTAAAGGTTAAAATGGCTGTAATAGTAATCTGAACAGTCTTGAATATATACACGAAAGAATTACGCTTTATAAGCAACCATTCCCTCGCAAAACACGAAGCAAAGAGCTCCCAATTGGAAATACCGTATTTCTCCTTTACTAAAGCAGCTGGATGTGTTTTAGACTTATCATAAGAAACACTTAGATCCTCAGCTAGCTTTTGGCCAATGTGGAAAGAGTTGAAGGCTTCCGCGAACTGTTGAACAGAGATATATTTGTATTGTTTATCTTTTTTAAACCAGTATTGTTCTTGGTCTTTTTTGGATGTCACTTCTTGTAAGAAATCGGCTACTCCTTTTCTTTCGGGACATTTGAATCCCATGTGTTCGAAGAATTCTAGGATGTTTTCTCGCGGACCTTGGTAGACGATTTGACCCTCGGATAGCAAGATGATGTCATCGAAGAGATCGTAGGTCTCGGGTGCTGGTTGTAGGAGAGAAATGATCATGGAAACATCCATTATGTGAACCATTTGTCTCATGTATTTTACGATTTGGAATGTGGTGGAACTGTCTAATCCAGTTGATATTTCGTCCATGAAAAGAGCTTGTGCTGTCCCAACCAGCATTTCTCCTGTAAATTTGGAGAATAAGGACCAAGTTAAATTTTGAAAGACACCAAAATTCCCAACAATCACCCAAACACATACCAGTAGTCACACGTTTCTTTTGCCCTCCAGAAATACCCCTTCTCATTTCACCTCCAACCATAATATCCGAGCATATATCTAATCCAATTAGCTGTTCGTTACATACAAAATATCAGTCTATTTCTCAATAAATAAATAAATAAATAAAATGGGGTAGAAATGAACCTTGAGGACATAATCAGTGACCAAACTGGTTTTTTGACCCGAAACTGATGTTGCTTTCATGAATGCATCAATTTCAGGGTCGGGTTTGATACCAGCTTCTTTCTCACGCCTTGAGAGTTCAACCAACAATTCGTATCTTGCTCCAACGCCTAAACAACGTCCCGAGAAATCAAGAGTTTCTCTCACTGTCATCTCTTCTTGATGGAGATCGTGTTGACTGATGTAAGCACATGTCCTTTGAGGAACGAATTCACCAAATTCATGCCCGCAGTATGTGATCTTCCCCGATTTCTGCACATTGTTATTACTCTTGTTCATTGTTCATAATTACATGATAAGTGACAATTATACCACTTACAACTTAGATCATTAGTTTATTTGTTATTTTTTAAGATTGTTTATAAAAGGTGCTAAAAAACATACCCTTAAATCATCATCAAGTTTTCCAGCAAGTGCAAGAAGGAATGTTGTTTTCCCTGCACTAGGAGGACCTAAAAGCAGGGTCATCCTGAAAAATCAACAATTTCAATACTACTACTTGTAATTAATTATTTGTGACAAAATAATTTTTCACATTCATAATCAAATTGTTAAGAAAAATTACCTAGAGGGTCTCACAATTCCATTGATATCTTTAAGTATTTGTATCTTTCTCTTCTTCGATGGCGCAAGTCGAATTAGTCCCAGAACACTCTATCATATCAAAAACATAAACAAAATAAGACATCAAAAAATCAAAAAATACTTTAGTACTATTGATAAATATTTTGCAGAATTAATTGTTACCTCAATTGCATTCATTGTAGCATTAATCAAAGTAGGCAATGCTCTGCTTCCAGAATGCACATCTCCATCCACACTCAAATGCTCATACCTTATTTCGATTTTCGGCATCTCAATCCCCACCCTACACCAAAACAATAAACAACATCATATACACATAACATAATAACTGAGTAACTGACACATGAATACACCATTTTGACACTTTGCACCCTGAAGTCGAAATTTTGTCATGCGCCCTCGATTCGTAATGCCAGGATTTCAATTTCAGAATACAAAATATCAAAATGGTGTATTTATGGGGTGCAATTACTCTATAAAAGTTATATATATATATATATATATATAAGCACGAATTACTTGTCGAGGCGACTCCTTAGCCTTTGAAGAAACTTCTCGTTATCTTCATCGACAACGTTAAGAATCCAATTCATCAAATGATTCCTCTCATGTTTCCCTAGCTTAGTTACATCAATCTCACTCGCTTTAACCTTGCCATTGTCAAGGACCTGAGTCAGCATGCTTTTCCTAATGCGATCGTATGTGGGGAGACGCTCGATGGCGGCCCACTGGAGCTCCTCCTCGTCATCCTCTCTGCCGCTGTGACTGAACACGTCAGGCGGCGGTTGTAATATGTCCTGAAAGCTTCTCCGCCCGGAAGCCGACACGCTCTGCCGAGTACTGGCGGATCTCGCCAGGTCATCACCCGCCAAGGTTAATGCCATTATATATTATTTTTTGTTCTCTATGACGGGTGAAATATTGATGATGAGTGTCTATGAATAGTAGGATGTGTATTTATATGCAGGGATGTTGGGGAAATGGATGGACAGAATGTTAAATGTTCAAATTTTATTGAAGTTTGGTTTCTAGAAGAATTATAGTAAATGAGATGGGATTTATTTGGTATTTTTTCGTGTGATTAAGGAAAAAATTAAGATTTTTCTTTGACTGGACTTTGATTCTTTCTTTGATGCGGTTAAATCGCTTTGTTTGGCGCCTTAAATATTTCCATGGACGGGAAGAGACAGAGAGAGAGACAGAGAAGCGTATGTTACATTTTGAAATATTTCATACTACTAGGTAAGGTCTTCTAGAAGACAAAACATAATCCAATGAAATTCTACTTTCCTTAATTAAAACATTTTAAGAAAATTAATACTACTAATAAGGTCTTCTAGAAGACAAATTAAATCACAAGCCAATGAAATTCTACTTTCCATATTAGATGCACTACGTGATATATATGACATAATTAAGTACATTATTGAAAACTAATTAATTGAGCATTGTTGTAATGAAAATTGGTTTATTATGAATTCTATGCCAATTTGGCCTATCATTATGTAAACTACAAATGAAGCAATTAATTTGAATGAAAATTGCACTTTCAACTTTTTGTTAGGTTGAGATTGACTACTATTGCAAGAACGTGGTCTTTTTAAGATATGATATTTGTGTTGAGTGCATGCATCTAGTATTAAAGTAAATCATGCAATAATCAATCACCCACCATACCAATATCAATATGTCATAAAATTATTTAGCCAATGCTCACGTACAATGTCAATCAGTATAATTAACTAACTATTTTTTTCTTTGACATCTTTTCAATTAATAAGGAAACATTACTAAAAGTAACTAACTATATAGTCAATATATTGTGCATGAGATTCAATTCTTTCCAGCTATATACACCCCTAGATGGGGTAAATGCAAAATACTCCCCTGTGTTATGCTAAACCTGCAAGAAATTACCATGTGAAATTTTTATTGCGTCAAACTTCCTTGTGTTTACAAAAACCCTGCAAAAAACACCAAATTTATAAAAAAAAATAGGTCGTTTTGGATCGAAATATTTCAAGAAATCATTTTTAAAATACTTCAAGCTGGTCCCTACAACTTCACGTGATATATTTTTAAAATTATTTCTTGAAATATGTCGATCCAAAACGATTTATTTTTTTCAAATTGGGTATTTTTTGCAGGGTTTTTAAAAACACAAGGAAGTTTGACTCAATAATAATTTCACAAGGTAGTTTCTTGCAGATTTAACATAACACAGGGTAGTATATTGTATTCCCCCCCCCCCCCCCCCCCCCGATATAATAAAAGTAAAAGGGAGTTTTTTGCAAACGTTCAAAAGTATAAGGAAGTTTTGGCTGAAAAAATAATGCAAAAAAAAAAAATCGCACATTGTTCGCGTGGAATACACGCGCGTTAAGAAATTGACGGAAAGAGATGGATTGGGTATTTTATGCAGGATTTTTTAAAGTACAAGGGAGTTTGATGAAAAATAAAATTCACAAAGTAGTTTGGTGTTGATTTCATATAACACAGAATAGTATCATGCATTTATTCCTTAGAAGAATAAAGTCATATCTCTACAATCCCACTAAGCTTAAAAGGATACATGTCAATTCTGAATTTAATTTCTAACATATTTCACAAGATAGGTACTAGAATTTTCTTTTTACAAACACTAGACAATCGAAACGGATTTTCTATCACATATCGATATTATCACATTTGTCAAGTTACTTCTATATTTTGAATTACACCCTTATTTCTTACCCATCTTAAATTGTTCTCAGTGCATTGTTAGGCACACCTAATCATCAATTATTTGCCGGATATTGTTTCCTGGTGAAAGAGTAATTAATCAACACCTCCGTTGAACAGTAAATTTAATGAAGACCTTTCCTTTTCTCCAAAAATATCATATGGCGGTACTTTATGACATCTAACACAACACATTAAGAGTAACAATTAACTATCTAATCATTACAAGTTCAAACAAGCCATTAACATTCGTATATCATTTTTTTTTTCTCAAGTAAGATCATACGAAAATTATTTAGTAGTTTATTTCATAATAATACTTTTCATTTGAAGAGCTATATTTATTTGTTTTAAAGCTACACATTATTTAACGTCTATGAATTTCTTATTTAACCAATGTAAATAATTAAACAAAGTATTAAGATATTTTTCAATTCAACATAATACAACAATTATTATCATTTATCTTCCTTTTTGTCAAATACGAGAAGTTTTTAACATCACAAATTTGTAATGTGAATGTGACACCAAGTGTGATACAATAAAGTCAATTATGTTAACGTATATACTAAGGGCTTATTTGGATGGGTGGATTTGAAATCTTTAGCTCAAATCTTTTGCATTGTTTGACAACAAAAATAATGAAATCCTAGTTTTTGATCAAATAAAGTTTGGTCCATTTTTAAGTAAATTTCAAATTATTTCGTTTACATTGTCAATTGAAATTTACCTACCTAAGTCGTTTTTTTTTTTACCAATTAAATCCATTAGTTTAATCGTTTTTTCACGTGTTTAGCCCGTCATTTTGCCGATTTCATTCATTTTCACTGGTTTAATATATATTTTTAATCAATTTACTTGTTTTTATCGATTATAACATATTTTAATTTTCCCCATTATTCGTTGTTTCTTTTGTTTTTTTCCGGTTTATACATTTTTTCTATCAATTTCAACCTCTTTTTGTCTGTTAATTTATTCTTTTTTTTTACTGATTTCACTCGTTTTTACTATTCCAACGTGTTTTCATTAATTTCACATGTTTTTTCACCAATTCACCCGAATTTTCACCAATTTCATCCGTTATTAGTGGATTTCACCATTTCACCGATTTCATCCATTTTTTCACGAATTTTAACAAGGGCGGAACATGACGGAATATTCTTGGTCATCCTAGAATGATGTAGAAGGCTTTGGAAGATTGAGGAAATGTAGATACTTAATAAAATAAAGTAGAATGTAGTAGGAATATTGTAGAACATCCTACTAGGTAGGAAGGTTTTGGAGACTTGATCTCCACCATCATATTAGAATGATCTTGACCATGCATTTAAGGATGCCATTAGTATAAATAGGTAGCAAGAGTCTTTCATTTGTAAATAAGGCAGAGCAAACGGTAAAAACACAACCAAATCAGATCGAATTTAATTTGGTAACAAGTCGGTTTGGTTTTTTCAAAACCAGTACCGTCTGCCTAACCAAAAAAGTTTGGTTCATCTAGGTAAAAAATTGAACGGTCCGGTTCGGTCCAAAAAAAACCAAAAAATATTAATTGGCTTTAATTTTTCTGAAAATTTATCTGAGGTCCAAAGCATCATATCCCTTATAATTTTCCTCGAGAGTCTTATGTGTTTCACTATCCATCTCCATCACGATCCAAAGAAAATTCCTTCTCCATTTTATCAATCCCATCTTCAAAATCTTTTTCAAATTACTATATATTACAAAATTCGGTCCAAATGAAATATTATGATGCAACCCGAGCGAAAAAATCCAAGGAAAAACGTATTCAAACAAAAAAACTCACAAAATTACCTTGGGAGAGGGAGTGTTATGTCCCCGGCCAATCTATTGTTGTAGATGCAACAACAATTGATAATAAAGCAAGAAGTAGAGTTTAACTTAATTTTTGCATAACCCTAGAAATGAGAATCCGATTACAATAAATAGAGTCATAGAACATGTTTAAGAAATTTAGCAATTGTAAGGCGTCATGGGTTTGCAAATCTTGGGAAATTTATGTCATTGCCATAAGAAAATCGAAAAAAACCCCATCGTTGATGATGTTCCCGAAAAGTGACCATATCTACGAATTTTTGGACCCCTCCGGTTGCATCTCGAATTTTCTCGACTTGCCGGAGTTAGATGATTGTGTTCTTCTATCCGCCAAGAGTAATTGGTTGCTTTTAGTATCAACTCAGCAACATTTAATGATTTGGAAGACAAATCAGAGAAAGCAGAAGAAGAATTGGGGAGAAAAGAGAGAAGAATAAAGGAATAAATTGAATTAGGGCTTATTTATAAAACGTGTTTTAAGTATTGAGATATATTATATTGTATTAAGTTAGTTAGTTATTTCAGTTCAGTTATTGTAATTTTCCTTTTTACTTTTCTGCCCCTGATGTATGTCTATTTAAGCACCGTGTATTCACTCATTTGTATACAAGATTCTCCCGAGTTCAATATACAAATTACAGTTTATTTTTACATATAATTCTTGTTTACTAATTCTTCTTCATCAATCTAAATTCATATATGTTTACATGGTATCAGTAGAATAATCACATCTTCTGTTGCTATTGCTACGCCATTTTCAATCAAGATCTGTTCAGGATCTGTTCATATTTCAGAACTCAGTTCATCCTTCATCATATATCTGGTTATATTTTACTTTCATTTGTTTATTCATCTTCAAACATATCTTGTCTCAGCCACTACGCCACTTCAAGAACTTCTTCTTTTCTTCCTGCATCATCTCTACCCAGATCAGTCCAATATTCACACAACCCAGATCAGTCCAATATTCACACAACCCAGATCAGTCCAATCTTCACACAATCTTCTGTTTATTTTTTTTCTTTTCTGATTCTTGATATCTCTCTATTATCTTCAATATTCATTCTTCATTATGTCTTCCTCCGGATCAAATACTGATTCCACCACCACATCTTCTAATTCTTCAAGAAACAGGCCAGAAATCGAAGATCCATCAAGTCCCTTCTATCTACATCCTGCAGATGGACCAGGGGTTATTCTTGTTTCAGAAAAACTAGATGATAAAAATTATCAAACATGGTCCAAGGCAATGATCAGAGCACTCACAGTAAAGAATAAACTAAGTTTCATTGATGATTCTCTGCCTAGACCTATAGATGACCTATTCTTGCTAATTACTGGGATCGTAACAACACAATTGTTATCACTTGGATACTCAATTCACTCTCAAAAGACATCAATCACACAGTATAATACCACACTGTTGCCACCATTCTCTGGAAGGAACTCAGACAAAGATTTTAACAGGCCAATGGCCCAAGAATGTTTCAACTACACAGGGATGTTATGCATCTACAACAGCAATCCCTATCTGTCAATGCATATTTTTCAAAATTAAAGATAATATGGGATGAAATATGTAATTTCAGACCAAGATGCACATGTGGTCAGTTAAACCAATACTTTGAAAACCAATACCTCATGATCTTTTTGATGGGACTTCAAGATTCACTATCTCACACTCGCAGCCAACTGCTACTCATGGATCCACTCCCTGATGTTACTAAAGCCTACTCCTTGGTCTCACAAGAAGAGACTCAAAGGGCTGTTCATTCTCTCATTCCCACCTCTGACCATTTGAACACTATGGCCTTCTCAACCAGATCTGCACCCTCATCCATATCCACCAGACCCCCAATCAATCAATTCCAACCTTCTTCCTTCCCAACCAATACTTTCAGACCTCCTACAAACACATACAGACCAGTATCCAGACCACCTTTTAACAACACAAGGCCAAATAGGCCTTATTGCACTCACTGTCAGATGTCTGGCCATATCATTAACACTTGTTTCAAACTCCATGGTTTTCCTCCTGGATATAAACCACCGACACCTAGGCTACAAACTTCACCCAATGTTAGACTCAACACTGTTTCATCAGAACCACACCCTCCTGAATCATCTTTACATAATTTCATACATTCTATGACCCCTGATCAATTTACTCAATTATCCCAACTTTTCACTTCCACCATCAATAACAAATCAGCACACTCAGACAACAATAACCATGACACTGTCTCACATTCTTGCACAATTCAGACTCAGTCAGGTATTTGTGCTTCTACTTTTTCTTCTTTTAATTTTTCAGATTCATGGATTTTAGATTCTGGGGCTTCTAATCATATTTCTCATAATTTGCATTATTTTACTGAAATTTTCCCTGTTTCTAACACTAATATTACTTTACCTAATAATGTCATCATTCTTGTTTTTTTTAAAGGCACCATCATTTTAGATAATAATATTACTCTATATAATGTTCTTTTTGTTCCCCACTTCAAATTTAATCTTTTGTCTGTTAGTGCTCTATTATCTACCTCTGCATTTAATATCATCTTTGAAACTAACCATTTCACTATTCAGGAAAGGACATCTTTGAAGAAGATTGGTAGGGGTGAACTTTTTGATGGTCTTTACATCTTACAACATTCTGTTCCTTCTACTTCTATTTCTTGTAATAAAGTTAGCATAGAAACTTGGCATAATAGGTTAGGTCATCCTGCTATTGATAGGCTTCATTTCTTACATTCTGTTCTAGATTTGCCTAAATCTACTTCATTAAATAAGCATGTTTGTGACATTTGCCCATTGGCAAAACAGAAGATTCTTTCATTTCCTACTAGTTCTATTGTATCATATCATCCCTTTGATTTAATCCACTGTGATATTTGGGGACTCTTTCAAATTACTTCACATAATGGTTTTAGATATTTTTTGACTCTTGTTGATGATTTCACTAGATTCACATGGATTTTTTTATTACAACATAAATATGATGTTAGTCATATTCTGCCTAAATTTCTTAACATGATTCAAACTCAGTTTAATTCTAAAGTTAAGACATTTAGGAGTGACAATGCTAAGGAATTGACTTTCACAAATTTATTTTCTGAATTAGGGATTTTACATCAATACTCATGTACAGAAACTCCACTGCAAAATGCAAGAGTAGAAAGAAAACATCAACACATATTGAATATAGCTAGATCCTTGATGTTTCAATCTAATTTACCTTTACAATATTGGAATAAAAGTGTTCTTACTGCTGTTTTCCTTATGAATAGGTTGCCTACTCCTATACTTAATAATGTTAGTCCTTACACTAAACTTTATAACAAACCTGTTGATTACTCTTTTATGAAAACTTTTGGTTGCTTAGCATTTGCTTCAACAATTAAAGAACATAGGTCTAAATTTGATCCTAGGACACACAAATGTATATTTTTAGGTTACTCACCTGGAATTAAGGGTTACAAATTACTGAACATGCAATCTCATGCTACATTTCACTCCAGAAATGTTATTTTTCATGAACAAATCTTCCCTTTTAAAGATTCCTCCTTTTTCACACAGTTCACTAATCCTAATTCTGATCTCAACAATTCTCCAACTGACTTTTCTATTTTTGACCCAGTTTATGTTCCCATAAACCCAACCATGAGTCCAGCTTCTTCAAACACTGATCTAACTTCTATTTCTACTTCTAACTTACCTGTTCAATCTGGGTTTAGGAGGTCATCTAGAACTCCTAAAACCCCTACTTATTTACAGGACTATCATTGCCATCTAACTACTACTACTTCCCCAATGAAACATCATCTAGATATCCATTACATTCTGTATTAGATTATTCTTCTATATCCAACTCTCATAGGAATTTCATAGATGGTTTCTGTTAGGGTCTTATTAGCTTTGGCTATGGCACAACATTGGGATTTACACCAGTTGGACATAACCAATGCATTTCTAAATGGTGACTTAGATGAAGACATTTATATGTCTTTACCTAAGGGTTATACACCTCATCTCTCTGTCTCAGGTATGTCCTCACCACTAGTTTGCAAACTTAATAAGTCCATCTATGGATTGAAACAAGCAAGTAGACAATGGAATCATAAACTTACTGAGGTTCTTACATCTTTAAATTCCACTCAATCAAGGTCAGATTACTCTCTTTTCACTTTTGGTTCTGGTTATAATTTTTTAGCTATTCTTATTTATGTGGATGACATACTAATAGCTGGTCCTAACACTCAATTGATTTGTGACATGAAAACTAAACTCAGTAACAAATTCAAATTAAGAGATCTAGGCAGGCTTAAATACTTTTTAGGCATTGAAATTGCATACTCTACTTCAGGTCTTATCATATCTCAAAGAAATTATGTTCTTCAAATCTTACAAGATACAGGATACTTAGCTAGTAAACCTGTTAATATACCTATGGATCCTAAAAATGATCTTAAATCAGATGACAATGATCTTCTTCTGGATCCTTCTCCATACAGAAGATTAATTGGCAGATTAATCTACCTTACAATTACTAGACCTGACATTTCCTATATTGTCCATAAACTCAGCCAATTTGTATCTAAACCAACTAATGCTCACCTAGCTGCAGTTCATCATTTACTTCGATATCTAAAATCTACACCTGGACAAGGTTTATTTTACTCTAAATCCTCTAATCTTGCTTTAACAGGCTTTTGTGACTCTGACTGGGGCTCATGCTTAGATTCAAGAAGATCAACAACGGGCTTTTGTATTTTTTTGGGAAATTCTATCATCTCTTGGAAAGCTAAAAGGCAACCAAATGTGTCTAAATCCTCTGCAGAAGCAGAATACCGTGCTCTATCTTCTATTACTAGTGAAATTTTGTGGTTAACTCAGTTACTACAAGATTTACAAGTTCAATTAACATTACCTCCAGCAGTATACTGCGACAATGCTTCTGCCATACATTTGGCCCAAAATCCCATCTTCCACGAGCGTACCAAGCATCTGGAAATTGATCTACACTTCGTCCGCGACCATATCACACGCAATCATCTGAAATTGCTTCCAATTTCTTCATCGGCACAGCTTGCTGATATTTTTACTAAGCCCTAACCAAAACCTCAATTCTCTGTTATTTTGTTCAAGATTGGTGTTCGTAACATCTACTCACCACCATCTTGCGGGGGGGGGGGGGGGGTATCAACTCAGCAACATTTAATGATAGATTTGGAAGACAAATCAGAGAAAGCAGAAGAAGAATTGGGGAGAAAAGAGAAAAGAAGAAAGGAATAAATTGAATTAGGGCTTATTTATAAAACGTGTTTTAAGTATAGAGATATATTATATTGTATTAAGTTAGTTAGTTAGTTATTTCAGTCCAGTTATTGTAATTTTCCTTTTTACTTTTCTGCCCTTGATGTATGTCTATTTAAGCAGCTTGTATTCACTCATTTGTATACAAGATTCTCCCGAGTTCAATATACAAATTACAATTTATTTACATATAATTCTTGTTTACTAATTCTTCTTCATCAATCTAAATTCATATACGTTTACATTTAGGGATAAAACGAGCGAAATATTCTTCTTCTCCCCTGCTGTGTCTGCCCGTTATTATGAATCTTGTCTTTGTAATAAGATTTAGCGTCTACCTTTTGGTGATTCAACTTTAACTAGTAGTGGTCCACTTGATCTAGTTTATAGTGATGTATGGGAGCTATCTCATGTTCCCTCTGTTGATGGATTTTACTATTATGTTATTTTTGTTGATCATTTTACCAAGTATGTTTAGCTATATCCTTTACGCCTTTAATCCGATGTTTCTTCTATTTTTCGTCAATATAAAACTTTAGTCGAAAAATTCTTTAAACGGTCCATCACTTCCATTTATTCTGATGGTGGTGGCGAATACACAACACTAAAAACATTTTTATATAATGGGATATCTGAAAGACGACACAAACACATTGTACATACTGGTCGAACTCTTCTCCACCAAGCAAATCTTCCACAAAAGTACTACTCTTATGCTTTTCAAACAACTATTTATCTAATTAATCGGCTCCCCACACCTATTCTGAATTCTCCTCACCATATGAAAAATTGTTCTCACAAAAACCGAACTCCAACAAACTAAAGGTATTTGGTTGTTTGTGCTTCCCTTGGTTAAAACCCTACACCTCAAACAAACTCGAACCATCATCATCTCCTTGCATGTTTCTTGGATACTCTATTACTCAAAGCGCCTACTATTGTTTAGACATTAAGACCCATAAAGTCTACACTTCTCGTCATGTTAGGTTCGTTGAGTCTGAATTTCCCTTCTCCAGAACTCCACAATCATATACATCAGATTTTCATGTGTCTTCCACCTCTTGGTCGTCCATTATCATGCCAATAACAGCAGTAAAACAAGCCACGGCAGATCTTGGAGTTGGGCCTATCATAGAAATCATGTTGTCTCTCTCTGTGGGTTCAGGTAACTCTTCGTCTTCATTCTCTACAACTCCATCTATACAACCACAATCCCCACTCATTCCCCTCATGCCCCTTCAACTCAACCACTAGCTCATTCCATGGTAACTCGGTCTAAAAATAACATATTCAAACCGAAACGAATTTACCAAACCTCTACCTAACATCCTCTTCCTTAATCAGTTGAACCCTCTTGTGTAACCCAAGCTCTCAAACAAGTGGAATGGCGCAGGCTATGTCTGATGAGTTGAATGCTCTGAAAATTGTTCAATGTTTTAGTTCGAATGCCTCCATGATAATTGTAAATTGATATAAATTTTAGTTTGTGATTTATTTATGTAGAATGTGTTTCCATTGTCAGAGACTTGAGAAGAATTTAGGATATTTAATGATATGTTAAAATAGGTAATATGTAAATTTGAGGTAATAAGTTACATTTCACCAAGTTCTTATTCACCCGGATTAACTAATTCACCTATGCCTGGGTGATTATAATCTAGTCTTAATACCGGGTCGTAAGGATTTAATCCATTTGACCCGGTATTTGAGCAATGCCACCAAACGTTGTATTAGCCCATATTAACACATATAATATGACTTAATACCCTCTGTTAGGTCCTACCAAACGGCCCCAATATTGATTAGGATTACGTTGCTTATACGCTAATCAATGCACAACCCCGTTAATAAACACAATGCTATTATACGGTTTCTTGGCAAAAAACAATATAAAAATAATAAAGTAAAGACACAACCTGATCAATACTCCTCCAAGATCCAATTGTTCATGCCAGTCATTATATTGAAAATTGTACATCATCTTCACACAATCAACCCTTATAATCAGAGTGATTATTGAACTTGCTCGACCACCTCTTTGTTGTTGTGGCTGCATCGTTTCCAGGTTGTTGCCTACGCATGCATATGTTAATTAAGGCAAACAATAAATTTCAGAAAATTAAGTAATTATTTTACACGTGCCAATCAGCTATTGGACATGTTGTCGAAAACTTTTAAACTTTTAATGTGGTTGGTTGGATTTGAACAAACCAGGTATGGACAAGAATTTTCCTAAACAAAATTGTGCACGCTTAAATGAATAGTCCACACCAAAAAAAAGTGTGGACTATATGTCAGTTCAGATTTAAAAAATTAAATTCCATGAAAAAGACTAAAATTGGTTACCGTTAAATCCCTAAGATCTTATTCCCCAAATGTATTAAAAAAGAATTGCATATTTGCTTACCCTTCTTCTATCTCAATAAATCAAAAAGAAATTCAAAGATGCACTTAATTCCAGAGCATACAAAATTGGATTTGAAGGTAAGATTCTTGATCTACAAAAAAGTTATAATCTACAGCAAAATCAACAAAAAGTTGATATGCATAAATTAAGTGCTGACATTTTAAATTTGTACAAACAAAAGGAACAAAATAGATTGAGCATAAAAATCACAATATTCTAGTTATGCTTTTTCGTCTTTGTATCCATTGGAGTCTAGCTAAAGAAATGTCAAATGTCTGCCGCTTTATGATGTCAAAGTAAATAAGCTTTTAACCTTTATAAGATTAAATAAAATAAAATGACATTGAATCAATGAATATTAACACACACCTTCACCTGAATTTGCCACAAATCCATTAGATGGAAATTTCATTGATTTTTCTTCAAGTAATATCTAAGATAGTGATATATTAGGGCTTTATTCGGGTTGAGCCTGGTAAGGCTTAAACCCGACTCATAAATTAATCGGTTTTAATATAATGGCTCAAACTCAGCCTGGCTCATAATTATTCGTTTTTGGGTCAAAGTTAATCGGGCCGAACCATCGGGCTTCGGGTAGGCCCGACTCAATTAACAGTCCTATCCAAAGGAAGTAGAAAAAGATAACATACACCCATAGAAAATTGATTTTCTTCAAGAGGTATTGTATATTATACAGTGGCGTTGCCAGGATATAATTTCACTGGGGTCCATGTACTAATTTTCATTTTCGTTGTACGTTTCAGTCAATTAGATATTAGAATTTTTTCAGGATGTTTTCGAATGTTTTTGGAAATTTTCGAGAAACTTTTGAAAAAATTGTAAATATACATTAATTAAACTAGAAACTAACTATATATATTTTCGTTTCGGTTGTCTCAAGAGATAAATCGATATTTTTGATGGAAATATATCGAAATTTTGATCCATGTTGGGGTTATTATAGTGTAAAAGAATATATATATATAATGCTAATAGTATATACTTTAAACAATAATATTTTATTAAAATCTTAAGTTCAATAAAGATTATTGGAGAAACAATTTAAGAATTTTTTTTTAAACAAAGTTAATTATTCAAATCGTGGACCAAATTCTTAAATTCTTAAGTTAATAGTTTGACATAATTAATTAAACTTCTAGAAGAAAATTTTATTTATGCAAAATTTCAATTTAAAAGTAGTACATCACAATTAACAAATATTCAATTATTCACCTTTATATATATAAATATTTCATACCTTGTACCTACCTTCAACAATCAATTTTTTGTTCTTTTAATATGAAAAATCTAAACCAATAAACATTATTTGATTGCATCTTTCTTTTTGAGTGAGTTTATTTGTGGGGATAAAATTTATAAATAAAGGTGAAATAGTTGTGAAGTTTGTATGATTTTTTATATGGAAAAAGTATCTCACAATCCCAGAAATTGAGATTTGTCTTTTACTACTAACATATTAATTCATAAAAATTTATTAGTGGAAGATTTTTCATTAAAATATAGCCTCAATAGCATATAAATTTTAGTTTTATTGAGTGGGGTCCATTTAAAGAAAGTATTAGATATGCTTAATTATTACAAGAATTATATATATAATTTCTATAGAAAGTGCAAAAGTTGAGTGGGGTCATTGCACCCCACTCTGATATTATATAAGGATTATATGCTATTAAATTATTGTAATCTATATTATATGCTATTAAGTTATTTTTAATTATAAAAAAAATATTCTTGTAATATTTTACACGTGTAATGTTCAAGAGCCTTTTGGATTCAAATATCTTTGACTACTAAATTTGACTGTCAACTTATTGTGATTATCATTTTTACTCAAAATTTATGAGACAACATTTTTTAGATATTTAAGATTATCATTTTTCAGATATTTTTTATTGTAATTTTTTAGATATTTTATATTCAAATATTGTTGAATGTTGAATTATGGTTGAAAAGTAATGGATTATTTTTAATTTTTTTAATATGGCCAAATTTTGATTTACATGAGATAGCAAATAATTATAATAATTGCCCACAATTGTTGCACTAAAAGCCTTTCAATTTATAGCATTGATTTGAGAAACCCATTTGACATGTGGGTCCACGAATGTAAATACAAAATAAGATAAAATTAGGTGCCTCTTTTGTAAATTTTAGAAATTGAGTGGGGTTTTAATCGATTAAAAAACCTGTTAAGAAAGTAGTAGGTGACAATTAAGTATATTGGGGCTACGCATTTACAGAGTTGTCATATAATTTTTTTCCTTTTTAGAACAAAATTAAATATTTTTCAAATTATATTTATTGAATGACAGGAAACGTGACAATCAACTATGGCAAATTAGTTAGAACAAAAATAGAAAACACCTCAAATAAAAACTACACCTGTTGCCCTAACTCATTTTTGTAACCCTCATTTCTGTCTTTTTTTTATTCACACACAGTGAAAAAATTCTCTGTTCATTTTTCCTCATAAAAATAGAAAAACACCTCAACACTCATTTATTACCCTCATTTCATTCATAACTCATAAACCCTCCTATATGTCTTTTTTTATTCACACACTGAAAAATTATCTGTTCATTTTTCCTCATAAAATTTCGTTGGGTTTTTCTAATCTTGAAGCAAGAACATGGAATCGTAAGTCTCTTTATATATCTGAACCAATTTAGTTTACTTATGGTAATTTTAGTGTCTGAAATATTCAATTCTTATGTAATTTTTAGTTAATTTTAAACTCGTTCAGATTTTGTGTCTTTGAAGAAAAGATAAGGGTTGGGTTAATTATTACTAGTTATCGAGTATTGAATACTATTTTGAAACTTTTCTTAATTTGTCAAATTGTTTTGAAATAGGGTTTTTGTTTGTGCTCTGATCTATCAGACTTTCGAATACAAAATTTTCTTCAAGTTTATATTCTAATTGTTTGTACCATCCAATTTTGAGCAAACACCAATGCTTATAAATTCAGCCGTAAGAGTTATGTAGAGTTACATTGTTTTTTAGTAACTATATATGAAATGCAAATTCATGTTTTCATTTTAATTGAAACTTTAATTTGGATATTTAAGGAAAAGTATTATGTGAGTTGAATTTCTTTTCTTTACAAAAAAGCAGTCAACCATAACATGGTTGGTTTGATCCTCTTTTGTTTACAGTCCATTAGGTAGGGTTCTGGTTTTGCTTAAGTTTCTATCACTTATTTCAATGGGGAAAAGGCCATATGGGAGGATTAATCGCAATTTTGTTGTTAAATGAAAACATTGTCTCGGATTAACTTTTAACATTACGTGAATTGTGTTGACCATTAAATGATCTTCTAGTTCATTAAATATGTTTGAGTCGCCTTTTCTTCAAATAACGTCCCTTATTATGGACATGTGTTGCTATATCCATGATGTCTGGTATCAAGAATATTGGTATTTTCGTCTTTATGTCTCTAGTTAATATTTAGCATCATGCGAATCTGTTTTGACCATTAAATGATCTTCTAGTTCATTGAATATGTTTGAGTTGCCTTTTTTAAGGTAAAAATGACAGATGTGAGGGAATCATTTGTCTAGATTTCTTCAAACGACTTCCCTCCTTATGGACATGTTTAGATATATCCACGTTGTTTGTGTTTTTCACCTGAAACTAATTAATTGATCTAGTTGGCATGTTACTAGTATGTATACTAAACAAATTGTTTTTTTTTACTTGTAGATTGGCTGAAACTATCCATTACGACACAAGAGTTTCCAACACGCAGCCAGATGAGCACATGACATGGCCCGAGCTTCCAAATGAGGTTTTGGCACTGATACTATCTCATTTACCGTAAAGAGTTAATATTCGTGCTTCCTCTGTGTGCAAAACATGGCTACCTATTGCAATCTCCGTCCGAGTTGTTGATAAGCCTATGTGGATCATGAATTTCCTGCAATATGATGACGACGATTTTGATTATATTTAGGACCCCTCTCAGAAGAAAATATATGGGCTTGATTGCCGGAGTTACGTGGGTCTACAATTTGTTATGCCAAGGATGGTTGGTTACTGCTGAGTAAGACTACATTTGATCATGTTTTCTTCTTTTGTCCTTACACCCGTGAGTCGATCGAGTTACCTAATCACGACTTTTCTTACCAATATGTTGCTTTTTCCGCCCCTCTGAAATATCCTAGTTGTGTCATTTTTACAATTGTAGATCCTTCCGAAGGACATCTGAAGCAAACAAACTCTTTCATGGATTGTTTGTTTCTGATGTGCTTTGGAATGATCTACAATTGGGCTGGTCGGGTTCGATTGCAAGAATAATTTCTTCTCTCGTGCAATTGGTTTTACAAACCCATTCAATTCAGGGGACATGGAAGCACTATTTTTCAAATTATGTAAAGTGTTCAATGCATGGATAATAATAGTAGAAACAGAGTTTTCCCACTTTTAAAGTCTTCAGATGCAGGTACATGGGAAAACAAGGCACAAACTAGCAAAAAACAACACGGAAGCCGTAAAAAGGAACACAAGCATAGCTTTCTTCACCCAAGCCCAAAACATTGATATCACGCGGTAGTTAAGTATGTGTACTGGTAAACATGGTTGACTGCATCTCTATCCAAAACAATGAATCTTCTTGGAAACATGAACATTGTTAAACTCATTTCATGTTTCCAAGAAGATTCATTATTTTGGATAGAGATGCAGTCAACCATGTTTACCAGTACACGTACTTAACTACCGCGCGTGAGATCAATGTTTTGGGCTTGGGTGAAGAAAGCTATGCTTGTGTTCCTTTCTACGGCTTCCGTGTTGTTTTTGCTAGTTTGTGCCTTGTTTTCCCATGTACCTGTATCTGAAGACTTTAAAAGTGGAAAAACTCTGTTTCTCCTATTATTATCCATGCATTGAACACTTTACAAAATTTGAAAAATAGTGTTTCCATGTCCTCTGAATTGAATGGGTTCGTAAAATCAATTGCACGAGAGGAGGAATTGTTCTTGCAATCGAACCCCACCAGCCCAATTGTAGATCTTTCTGAAGGACATCAGAAGCAAACAATCCATCAAAGAGTTTGTTTGCTTCTGATGTCCTTCGGAAGGATCTACAATTGTAAAAATGACACAACTAGGAGATTTCAGAGAGGCGAAAAAAGCAACATATTGGTAAGAAAAGTCGTGATTAGGTAACTCGATCGACTCACGGGTGTAAGGACAAAAGAAGAAAACATGATCAATTGTAGTCTTACTCAGCAGTAACCAACCATTCCTGGCAACATAATAGTAGAAACAGAGTTTTTCATGCAGGTACATGGGATAACAAGGCACAAACTAGCAAAAACAACACGTAAGCCGTAAAAAAGAACACAAGCATAACTTTCTTCACCCAAGCCCAAAACATTGATCTCACGCGGTAGTTAAGTACGTGTACTGGTAAATTTGCTTCCATTGGCATTTACACTTAATTAGTCTTTTTTCTAGTCTTGCTTGAGTTTCTGTTTTTGTTTTTGTTTCTTATTATTACTTAACATCGTTCTGGTGGAAATGGCAATTGTGGGAGGAATCGCGATTTTCTTGTTAAATGAAAACATTATTTGACATGTTAATTTTCAATGTCATGTGAATCTATTTTACGTCATGTGAATCTGTGTTGACAGTTAAATAATCTTCCAGGTCATTAAATCTATACGATTCACCTTTTAACGGTAAAAAGAATCATTCTTGTCAATTTCTTCAAACAACTTTCCTGCTTATGGACATGTGTAAATATATCCAGATTGTCGGATTAATAATATGTTTTTTGTTTTTTGCCCAAACATTTAATTGATCTTTGTCGTCTTTTACTAGTATAAATATTGAATGGATTAGAGGTTTCTTTAAATGTTGCTTCCCATTTTTTATTTCTCATTGAATTAATACTTATGCAACATTATTTTTGCAGATTGCCGAGCAATGTGAGAGATTCAGTGACACAACCACTTCAACAAAAAACAGAGTACGAACTTCCACTTGAGATCTTGGAAAATATATTTTCTCAACTAGGGTTGAAGGATAGTACATGTGCGTCGGTTGTTTCCAAATCATGGTTGGCTGCCGCATCTGTTCAGTTTTTTAATAAGCCCCCGTGGCTTATGGTTTTCCCGAGATCCGGTAAGCTGTATAAGTTTTACGACCCATCCCAACGCAAAACATAATGGCTTAAGTTTCCAGAGTTGGATGAAGCTAAGGTTTGCCATGCCAAAGATGGCCGGTTGCTGCTGAGCAAGCCCAGACTTAGGAAAATCTTTTTCTTCTGCCCTTATACCCAAGAGTTGACAAAATTTACCCGATGTATAATTTTTTTACGAAAAAGTCAAAATTTCCTTTTCTACCTCTTCAAAATCTACTAGCTGTGTAGTTTTGTCTATTAGATTTGTTAGCCCCAATATTGTTGCTCTCAGCAATTGGCGTCCTGGGGCAACTGAATGGTCTACGGTCTTTTACACAAACCCTATGGAATTTCATAAAAGCCTCTGCAGTAACCTAGTCTTTGGCGATGGTCGTTTCTATTACTTCTGTATTATGGGTTTGGTGGGGGTTATAGACCAGGCTTTAATACTTGTTCATTTTATTTAATTCCTACACCGAATTGTTCTGGGTCTTTCTTCGACCGTTTATTGGTGTACAAAAAAAATTGTGGTAGAGCATGACGGAGAAATTTTTCTTATATTAACGTCATTTGTTCTAAACCCCGTCGTTTATCAGTTAAATCAAGTGAATCTAATTTGGGTGGAGACAAAATACTTAGGAGCCATGAGTTTATTTGCAAGTTTCTTATCTTCACATGCTAGAGTTGATCTTCTTGGAAAGATGAGGGACAGTGTTTAAATTCAGTCACTCCACAAACACTAAACATGCTGATGCGTTACAATTTAAAAGTAATTCCCTATTTTTAATTTTTTTTTCTCATTTTGGTTTATTAATTTTAATAATGAATGAATTAGTTCTTTTTTTTATTTATGAGTTTTGAATAGTTGGAAAAGGAAATATTGGGTGATTCCCGCAAAATTTTGATACTCTTTGATTTGGGGTTAAAATTCACCTCCAAGACACCAAACTGATAGAATATGTCCCTGATTTCAGACCTAATTGGAGCCCTTATTTTCTTCAATTGAATACCAGAATAGCAATTTGAGTATCAAATTTTTGTCTGATGATTGATAGTTTGATACCCATGATTGGAGGGGTTGTTTGGGTATTTTTTCAAACATGGAGGGTTGCAAGTGTAATTATAACATCAAAGGGTAGTTTGAGAAACTTAAGTTTTTTTAGAAAAATCATATCAAGGATATTTTCGAAACACATCAACACGTGCCTTTAGAAATTAACATCGTAAATTGATAATTGTGATGAATAATATAATTCCTGGATAGTTTGAGTAAATTCACGAACTTTAAGGATTGTTCACACTAAACATGAAGGATTAAACAAATAATTCTATTATAAATAGTAATAATATATTTCTAAAAATACCATATATGTTCAGAAATTAAATAAGCAAAAACATTATTTATTTGCAAAATACCGTAATGCAATTATTTTCAACTTACCCCGTCTTGAAATATTTCCATGATGAAGAATCCTACTCAATAAGTTATTTCTCAATATCAAGCAAAGCCAAACTTGGCACGTAACTTGTTGCATCAAAACATAGCATTTCACAAATCAAAAAATCCTTAAATTCATCATTATCAACATCAAAATAAAATTCTTCACTAAATTTCTTCTCGGCTAAAATTTATCATCATTTCAAATTTTCATATCAAAAAATTCTTTCTGTAGCACCACGTACATTGTATTTTCTTTAGTCCACGACTCTACCTTGCCAGAATCATTCATGGATCACATACTCCAAATCTCCGTCATATCCTCATTATTATAATGAAAAAATGAAAGAGCCAACGATTTGAAATCACTGAGCATGAAGAATATATTGTACATTATTTGGTGGTTCAAGAAGATTTTGCGGCAAATCCACTACCTTAATTAAAACCTTCTCGACTACATTGAAACTTATGTACACCAATATTGATTAGGATTAGAAAACCTGTAATTTGGTAACTTGCTTTAACAAGTTCAAAATGCACAAGTTTGCTAAAAAAGCATTGATACTCTCTACTCTGTATTAATTCTCTTTTTATTTATTTTTGTATTTTAAACTTATAAATTTGTTAGTACAAGAAGCTAGTAAAATATTTGAGTCATTTGCATATATGGCCTTATGGAAAGTTTAATTTGTAAAATTAGCTTTTTCAAATTTTTATTTGCAAAACTAACCTTACTTAGATTAAGTTATTAATTAACTTTAAATAAAAACCCGAAAATGCCGCCCGTTTATTTTTGAGTCATTTATTTTTCCAAGTCACTAGAAGAATAAAAAAGTGTAACCAATGGAACATTCACTCCTCCCCTTTAACGAACAGAGCAGAAATTAGAGTCGGTAATGGCGTCTGTGGGGCATGAGCAGGATTCCGATGACACCGTAACTATCATATGTATCGACGATAAAGCGGACGAGTTTGACGAGATCGAGCTCTCAATTTCCAGCATCAGCAGCTGGGACGTGCCTTCAATACTTTCGCACACACTCCTCAAAATCAGAGTCAATTCTAACAGGTTGACTGAAGAATCTTCCTATTTCCGTGGACTCCTAAGTGGAAGCTTTAGGTAATTGGTCTTTTCTTCTATTTTTGTTGTTGTTTTTGCAATATTGAAGCTTCTTCTGTTTTGCGCTGATATCCTTTGTGTTATTCTTTTTGTCTAAATTGTTTCAGTGAATCTGGGCTCGATTCCATACCAATACATTGGAACTTGGAGTCGTTTGTGAGTGTTTTGATGGTCATATTTGGATGCCCTGTCGAAATTTCCTCTGATAATTTTATTCCTCTGTATGAGGTAAAGCTTTTTCCTCTGAATCTGCCTTCTTTGAACCTTATGTAATTGAAGTAAGGCAATCATAACTAGCCTTGAGTAAAAAATAATTGAGTGTCGGGTCAGGCTTGGCTAATGGGGAATATGAAGCAATTAAAGATGAGCATCTGGTTAAACCAAGCCTAATATCCATATAATGTGTTACGTCGTGTATTTACTTGTTTTTTGATTATTTACAACAGATATCTAAAATGATTATATGTCAAATACTTCAATGCACCATCTGAAAATATCAAGTCCAACAATGTGTTAACGGATTTGGCTCTACTACAGACTTGCTGCTATCTGATAGAGTTTTTTTTTTTTTTTGAGAAACTTATAAAGCGTTTTCATCTGTTGTCTTTAGTTGAAGAATTAAGAAAGGTTGCTTTTTGAACTGTGACTTTGGAAAAGTAGCCATTCTCTTACAGACTCATCTTTCACTATTTGTTAAGGCTCTTTAGGCCATACTTAGTAGTGTTTATGGTCTTCCTTCCACCTATGGCCTTAAAAATACAATCATTTCAGTTCATGAAGGGAGGTTCTCCACCAGAATTGCCTAAAATTGCTTTAACTTGTACTCAGGCAGCTTTGTTTTTTGGGGTGGACACACTTCTGTCAAAATGTCAAGTTTGGTTGCATGAAGTAACTGCATTCCAAGGGCTTCAATCACCACAATTATGTGTGAATGACTTGATTCATATCTACAAGTATGGTCTGGATCATGGTAAAGTTTTCGATGTTTCCCTGGAGGACTTCAATAAAGATATGATTACTTGCTCATTATGAGTTCTATTTATATGTTTGACTGGGATACTATAGATCCGGTCTTATAGATGGAAGTGGAATATGTTGCAGCCAATGACTTTATTCTACAGCTTTGTACAAGCTATCTGGCAAGGAACTTTGTAAGTGCTTTTCCTTTGATACAACTTTTCTATATCTTAGTTTTGGTGCATATTGCTCTTGTATTGTAAGGATTATTATTTCTTTTTACAATTATAGATATTACTGCTCATTGTTATTGCATGTCAATTTAACTGCGTTGAAGATTTCTTCCTCAATTAACTAAATTTTGCACTCCAGTTGTGCTCATCAGATGCTGGAATTTCTTTACTATAAAACAGAGATTTGATGTTTTGTTTCTGCAGATGTGGGCTTCATCATTTAACTCTTTCAACGATCTTCCTGGAGAATTACTTTGCTCCTGCATCAAGCATCCTGATTTAACTGTGGACAGGTTATATGATCTTACTTCTTTTACTACTTATATGTAATGTCTCTTTTGGTGCTCACTTTTTATTGTTTTCACAGTGAGAGGCATCTGTGTAATGCAACCTTAGTTTGGCTTCCTGCAAAGACTACAAAATCAGAGGGCTGGATAGATAATATAGACCATGAAAAGGTATGAGAAACAGGGGAACAAATTATAGGTGCACAAGGCTTTGAGTCTTTGGTTGATAAAATTGGAAATGATTTTATATTGTTTTTCCCCCCCATTTCATGTTCATTTTTGTCTTAAACAGATCCGTACAACCCTTCTGCCCTTGTGGTTTGCCGCTGGTATGTTTTCTTACTGAAAGCCCTTTTGTCAGCATTACCGAAAGCCTCAATAATATGATTTATCTGTGTATATATCAAAGTTTCTTTTTTGTTTTAGGAACACAAAGGTGCCGTTTCTTTTCAAAGGTTGCAGGTAGAGCCACTGCTACGATCCTTAGTCTAGCAAAACAACCTTCTTTGAGTTTGATAGGCGTCTTCAGAGAAGGTGACATGAATCACCATAGAATCCGATTAACAAAATATACACAGGTTTTTACTGTAAATTTTTTATCCTCATTATAGGCATAAAAATATTATTTATTGCAATGAGTGCAGCGTCTTCTCAAGGATTTGGTTTTAGTTTCCTTTGTGTATCATTTTGAAATTTAGTTTTGGTCGATATTCAACTTGCTTGTACTAAGAGATTTGAAGATAGCGCTCTTTGACCAATCACTCCTTGCCAACACAGTTAATCAAGGAGTTTACACCAATTTCTTTTGTCATTTACCTTCTTTCCGTATTTCATTCCACATTTCCTCTCTCAGATCTTTTGATGCTCTTTAATGAAGCTAAAACTTCAACTCATCCCGTGTGCTTCTTATATTTGTTATAATATGTGCTCATTAAGGATCGACGTGTGCAAGCTTTTACCCACATAGTTTTTCGTTTTGTTATTCTTGAGAGAAAATCTGTTTTTGCGATGAATTACTTTCGTAAATCTTGATCTTCCTTTCGATTGATACGTGCTAGGAACTCATATATGGTCATGTTAGGCTACCATTTCAATTTTTTGTAAATCTTGATCTTCCTTTCGATTGATACTTTCAACTTTACCTTTGTGTTGTGTCATGGACTGCTTCTATCCAATTGTGGATGCCTAGTAGCTTAGGTTAGATTATGTGGCACTCTAGTCTCTTAAAACTTAGTTACAGCAGTTTCTATATTCATTTCCACAATCAGCTTATATGAGTTCTTATTTTTATTTGTACATCAGAATTTTTTTCCTTGTTAGCATATTACTGCCCTGTTTCATATTGAACACAGCTAATATCACCTTTAGAGTCTTTTCACCTTGAGTATGCAATTATTTGATTAGTTCTTTTAAACAACTCCTTTTCCTGTAATGCAAAATAAAAATTGAACCGGATGCCTGAAGATTTTGTAAACTACTTGAGAGATTGTTTCGTTTTGCACACCCACTGAGTTTTCCTCATACAAAACTTCTTAAGAAATATAAAAACTTTTGCAAGCTTTCGATTTCCTATATTATGGGCTTTTTGATTTGTGAGATTGATTTCAACTTCTTATTAGTAATTTAAATGAGTGTTATAGTTTACTCATTTTCGTTGAGATACTGGCAGATCTTCCTGCAACGCATGTCTTAATCACTTCAATTAGAATATTTAAAAACTCTGGTTGGCCTTTATTCAACAATGAATCTGTTTGGTATCTGAGACAGTCAATTAGATCATCCATTTCATTTGAATTGCATGTTTGTTTATCTGACAGTCTTTCGTTAAATATTTCACCAATGCAATATAATATTGCAGAAAGTGGATCTTTCTGGTTGCCCACAGATTACGCTGGGATTATTTCTTCTCTCTGTGCTCCCTTCATGCGGTGCAGATTCAATGTTGAGAAAGATCATTAAGAAGTCTTCTGTTAACCATGCAATTATCGGTGTGGATAGTTCCCAGATTTCACTGGCACTGGGGCAAATATTGACTTTTGAAGCAGTGCAAGAGGTGGATATCTCAAATTGTCCATCTCTTTCCCTTGACTCAATTGTTGATTGTTTATGCAAATCATTTCCTTCATTAAGAACATTAAGGGCAGCTTATTTCGTGAACTTCAGAACGACAAAGTTGTGTTGGTTGGTACGGAAATTCCCTCTACTCACCAATGTTGACCTAACTTTGGACATTAATCCTATGATTCCCAGCCAAGTATCTGTCATATCTTCCTCACCAATTCCGAAAGCACAGAGATCAGCAATACCATTTGATATACATAGTTGTCATTCTGTTGCCTCATTGTCTTATACATCGAAGCCATTGCCGTCAAATATCACAAAACTCACTTTGGAGGGTCGAACAGATATCAGTGGTAAGATTATCTTTCTCCCTCTCCCCCACCAGATAATAAATAAATAACTTAATATAATAGTGATACTTAGAAATTCTCATTGGAAGGGGGTCTCCTTATGGTGGGATATTTAATTGTTTTACCAGTATCAAGTACCAAGGCTAGTAACCATCCATTTTTATGCATTCTTTAAGCTTGAAAGCAGATTGCAGAATTGGTGTTTTCGGCTATAATTCAGTCGACTGTTTTCCTCTACCAAATTGTATCCCTAATCTGCATTTACATTTATATTATAGACTGGTGGGTATGAGCTTGAATTTCTTGAGATCAGTGTGAGGTTAAAGTCTACTTGATGAAGGAGGTGTGGGTACCAAGGTTACCTCCATTGTGTCTAGTCTAAATGTATGCAGCTTGGATAAGACACTAAATCTTTCTTAGTCCATCTTTTTTCAATTTATATACGAATTGAACTTTTGTGTTATAGAGTTATCTCAGTAGGATTCTATTTCTGTTTTTTTTATATATATTCATTCTGGATGGTGTGTGTTATGCAGAGCTTTTAATTGGTAAGCCTGTTAAATTTTATTTGAATCCTTGACCAGATTGTGATCTCCAACACATCTCAGAAGTCTGCACTTCATTGAATTATGTTAATCTGAAAGGATGTATATCAGTTACAGACCGTGGTATATCAGCGATGATTATTAAATGCAAAAACTTACAATCGGTTTTGGCATGTGATACTTCTTTTGGGAACAGTTCGATTCTTGCGCTTTGCTCTGGTAATTCCAGTGAAACACAAGGAAGCAAAAAGAACTCCCAGTTGACTGTTTATAAGCTTCTAGATTTGCACATTAGTGGCTGCCATGGTACGTAATTTTAGACTTCTCTCCTTTTATCATAATTTATTATTGTTTTGGCAGATAATGTATTTTCCATTCTCCCTTCAATCGATTCATCTGGTCTATCTGATGAATTTGTCTGAGAAGTTTTGTCAAGGATAGTTCTTCTTTTATAAGAGAATGCTTATCCTTTCCTGGCATATGTTTTACAGCTTCACATAAAACATACAACCAAAATTTATTAAGGTTTTTTTTTTTTTTTTTTGTGCTTAAATACTTTTTGGGGCACTTTAAGTTTAGAAGTTCAGCTGGCGATAAATATCAATGTCAAAGTGTATGATAAATTCTTGTCCAAGCCTGGTTTGGCCAAACCCATCCAACCACCAAGCAAGTGTATTGCACTTGCTTTGTGATTGGTCACTCTCCTGGGAGTTACATCCAATCCCAGAGCAAGTGTATTGCACTTGCCTTGTAGTTATTTTGGGTTCGGCCAAACCCGGTGTTGGTAAGAATTTCCCGATGATCTAACTAGTAGTAGACAGGAAACTGATGTTTTAGTTATCACAGGAATAGCTTTTCCCATTTTAAGTGTATGCATTGAAGTCTGGAAGTGCTCCATTGATAAACATTTTCTAATTAAAATTCATGAACATAATTTTAATCAGAACTACTCAGTTATTTCACTTTTTTTGCCAGGAATAGATGGGGTAATTCTTTCTGAGCTTCTGTCTGGAGCAGATTATCTGAGGAGTCTATGTCTCAGGGAGATTCAATTTATTGACAATGCTCTTTGTAGCTTTTCAGGATCTTCCTTGAAGATCCTTGATGTTTCTGACACCAAGGTGCGTTTGCTGTTTTAAAGAACAGGATATTTTTCTGGAAGTTAATTTATTGATACGACTCATTTTAAGTAATGGGATTCCAAATAAGTTGCTGTTCACTTAATAATTAAGGGATCAAAATATTATGAAATTTGGATTGTGAAAAGGACACTAGCATTTGGAGTTCCATTTTGTTGAAGAGCTTCCACAAGTCAAACAGAAGCAAATTCCAATGATCTATCAATCCTCTAAGCTTTTTTTTAGTAGAAAATTCTGCTATTCTGATACAGTATCGATTCCAAAGAAATGCAGTCTTCAGATAATCTCAAGACCATTTTCCAAGATATATATTTTTAGTATGTCTTCCATAATTTAAAAATGTATTCCAATAATGTCTTCTTCCTTTTTAGAATTGAATAAATTTAACATGCCGTGACTCTTCTAGAAACGAGTCAGGGTGAGTTGCTATCCACTGACTCAACAATAATACATGCCTATTAATCCTAAGTCTTGTGCTTATGAAATCCCAGGTTTCCTGTGCTGCTTTATATCATGTTATTTGCAGAAATCCTGATCTAAAATGTTTAAAAACAAGAGGCTGCACGAATCTGTTGCAATTGGAAATGGAATCTGAAGAGAGAAAATTATGCAATGCATCATTTACTAAGGAGGATTTGTACTCTCAGCTAGGAAAGTCTTGCAAATTGGAGGAGATTGAATTTGGGTGGGGCTTTTCGTTTCTGTCTCTTGAAGCCCTGAAACCAGCAATAAGAACATTACGAACCATACAAATTGGTGTAGGTGGATCATTGGGCCACAATGGCTTGAAGCTGTTACCCGTTCTTTGTCCATTGCTCGAGACCTTGATTCTTTATTTTCAGGTAAAGTATGTGTCCGCAGTTAATCCACCATAGCTGAGAAATAATAGTAAGTAGAGTTATGGTTAAAATGTGTGACGATTACATTTAATATCTTTTTCTCGCACAACATATAGGAATTTCAATTTACCCCCCTGTGGTTTAAAAAAGAGCATTTTACACCCTTAAATTTTGTAAAAATTTCACATCACCTCCCTGATATTTTTTATGCGCACTTTATCCACTTTTATTATGATAATGTGGCATTTTACCTCCTATGTTATGATAAATGTGGCAATTTATCCCCCTATGTTATAAAATAGTTTGCATGCCTACTCTCAATTTCGGCAAGTGAGTTACACTCTCCGGCTGAAGGAGGTAAATTGCTTCATTAAAAAAATTACAGGGGGTAAATTGATTTTTTTCCAAATTATAGAGGGGTAAATTGAGCATGATGCATTTCATAGGGGGTAAATTGCCATTAACTTTGGAGAAAATCTGGGTTTTGTACCAAAATTGCAATGAAAACCTATCCTATGGTACCAAATTTGCATTTACGAATCCAATGGTACCAAAAGTGCAAGTTAGCCTATCCTATGGTACAAAAAAAGCAATTTTCCCTTTATTTATGTGCTTTTCTATTATTATTTTTCCATTTCTGCTAGGTCATCGAAAAATATGTTTACTTTTGTTCGTAGGTGATATCTGATTCTGTGATAGCCAACATCACAAAGACCTTGCCACACTTGCAATTCTTGGCTCTGTGCTACTGCCTTGGTGACATAAGCTCATTGGGCTTTTCGTCCAGATTGCCAAATTTGAGGAACTTGAAACTTGAAAGAGTTGCACCATGGATGACCAATGGTGATTTGGCTACTCTGGCTGGGAATTGTGCCAATTTGGTAGAGCTTTCATTGATAGGATGCACATTGCTTAATTCAGGTGCGAGTCTGCTGTCTATAAACAATTTGAAGAACAAATTCTAAGTTGAAGTTTCTTCTTAGCCTTTATTTTATCTGCTGCTTTTGAAGGCCCCTTTTCCATTCTGAAAGTAATATTGGAAGGCAATGCAATCGATAATGAAAAATCCTTGTGGATAATGAAAATTATTTCCTTGCTTTGCATTTTTCCTTGTAGAATCACAAGATATTATTTCAAGTGGTTGGCCAGGGCTGACATCTCTCCGTCTTGAGGTTTGCTACCACCATTTGCTGTCTGTCTTTTATCTGTTATTCTGTGTCATGTTGTGTTTTGCAACCACCTTTGCTCTCAAGGTTCTTTTTGTCATTCTGTGTTACTAACTATTTCTTTTGGTATAATCCTTCTAAATGTTTGAGTATGAAGACAGCAAGATATAGGGAAAAGAGAAGAAGAAAATGGGTATAAGTTTCCACTAAAGACTCATAAGTAAGAAAAAGAACTCAAGAAAATTGGGGATTCTACAATTTCTTTAAAGTTATATTGAGTTCACCAAGAGTTTCTAACCAATAACAAGTATTTACTTTTCAAAAAGTTTTTGTGATAAAGTTTTTTCTGATATGCATAACGAACTGTGATGGGGTTTCTTTTGATCCTGGGGTTTCAAGTGTCCAAATTCATAATGGGCATCAAGAAAAAGTGCATCGACATTAAAAGATCGACTTCTGTTTGTGTGGCATCATAGTATCATTGCCACAACAAATAAACATGGTACACATGGTTATAGTAAGAAGATTTTCTGTCTGCCACATCAATAAAATATTGGTATAAAAAAATTCTAGCCTCTCCCTTCCATATCAACGTTCAGAAACATCCATCTTCGAATTTACATTGGTGTTTAAGTACTGCGGCTTAATGCTTTTGGTTTTTATGGTAGTGATAATCATTGCTGAAGATTCCAAGATAGGAGTAACCGTGTTGCATACTACTTGCAAGTCTTTGGTATCTACTTCTCAGTCCCTATAACTGAACGTTTTAGAATTAAAACATACTTCAAGAAGTTAGGCAAGCATGCTTAAACATAATGACACATCCTCCAAAAACCAATAATAGATATTCTCACAAGATAAGTTTTTGGATAGGTTGTTGCACGGCCTAGTTCTTAAAAAGCATTTAAGTAATTTTTACAATAGCAATTGAATTCACAGATACATAAATACTCCTGGCAAAATATGTGCTACATTTTAGTTGGAGGACATTATTAAATTTGATCTATTTATATAATTCTCTAACAAGAGAGCTATTAAATGTGATCATATTTTGATAGCAACTAAAATTCGAAAAATTCTTAGCTACTCTGTCTTATTCCTTTTTTCTTCTTTTTCTTTTTTGAATGGCGTTTCACATTCAAATTTGCTATACAGGAATGTGGAGAAATAACAGCCAATGGTGTTGGATCTCTTTCGGACTGTCATGCACTTGAAGATCTTATACTACGTCATACTGTGAGTGATGTGTTTGCCTTTTTATTGCAAGCTTCTAAATCTATGGGGGAAAGTTTGATATTCTATAGCTGTGATCTATAATCTATTCCTATAGAAGTGCATCTGATATGAAACTCTGACTCTTCATTAGAATGAATATCTAATATCTAGCTTCAGTTAGGTATTTCTGTTTGCTCTGGGATCACCATACAATCTAAGTGCTGTCCCTGGAGCCACCAGGCTTGACTATATATTTTTCTTGGAGTCATCATAATTTTTTCCAACACTTATTTGATTAATCCAGATTAGATATGGACATTTAAAGACACTAATTTAATTAAACACAAGTATTGAATAAGTCCAACCATTGCTTTTTGAGGAAACTGGAGATAATTAAGGCAAATAAGGAAAATAAAATTATGATCTTCTTGATATGAGACCCCATGAGGCTAGTTTTTCCAGAACTAGTTCTCTCTTTCTAATCTGATTTTGGGTCTTACGAGGTAGGTTCTGAATGATTTGTTGCTTTTGCATTTGTGTTTGATTCAAACTGAAATATGTAGTCAACTGGTACTTCGTCTCTGTTTGATAGGCTGAATTTACTCGTGTAAATTGGGAACTAATTTACTATGATTAATCTACCCGGATAATTTAATTACTGCACTTACTTTAGAAGAAAAAAAGAACAAAAACTTGAAACAGTTGGGTTGTCTCCATGATTAAGATTTAGACAAATGGTGAAAGGCTCAAAGCATATGACCATAATTCTGATAAAAATGTAGTGAAAAGTAACCCGACTATGCTCAGTATTGTGTGATAGTGAGATGAGTATCCCTCTCCTTTTCTCTTCCGCTATCAACCCAAGACAGCAGGATGTATAACAGATGAAGCCTGTTTTATTTTGGCACTACCTAATAAAAAGCACCTTTCATTTTACGTAGGCCATTGTTCATTCTGATGCATCTGGCATGCCATCATATTTGTCCCTATGACCTCGAAAGGCCTTCAGTAAAAGTTTTGTCCTGCTTCTAAAACAACTCTAATTATGTCCATTCAAATTGCAGGGCTCTGGAATCCCAAGAAACTTCATCATTTATGCTGCTTCTAAGGTAAGTTTAGCTACGAAGTATGATTTCTATATTTAAGAGATTCAGGCTTAAGAATTTTCAATAGACTAGACTAGCATGTTTCAGTAACTCTGCTTCTATTATGACTGCAGTTGCCAATGCTTCGGAAAATATCACTTGACATATGTGATGCAAGGGAGGGTGATTTTGACATTCCAAGTGTACGTTGGAAAATATTCTCTTCAAATAGTAATTCATGAAAATTGTTTGGAACCCGATTTAACTTACTGCATGCAATGCATCACAACCTGATTTTGGATTTTATTTTTGTTCAATTATATATTAAGCTGCAGCTTCTAATAACAGTTCTCCGATTAACATTCATCTGGTTCAGTTTGCTGACAGATACTTCTTGAGCATTGTCAAGATTGCAAGATGTAAGCTTCAAAAGTGCACTCTAGACTTTGGCGACGTGGAGGCTCGCAGAACTCCAGTACATAAGGAGACACTGGTACTTTATTGGAACAGTGAAAAGCTTGTGAGAACAGTAGTGAAGGAAAGATTATACTAGTTTTCAAAAATGACATTTGTTAATTAATATGGTACAATCAGAATATTATACTGTCATTTTTTTTACCTCTGTTAGCAATTCTCTGCTATTTTTTGTGCAGTTGTAAATTATAGCAATATTCTTTTTACCAGTAATATACCATATTTAGTAATGCGTGGAAATTCCTGGAATTAAGAATGACTGGTCAAAAGTCACTTGTTCTAAACTAGTGACATGGCTCGACTACTGATGTGCTCCCGAGCGACTTCGAATTTGAACATGATCCGACCAACATTACACTTGAGCTCGATCTAGATGACATCGATCTTGACAGTAAGATTTGACCAACATCACCCTCTAGCCAGTTCACAGCCCCACTTGAGCCTGATATTTATTGCATTTATCTGTGTCACTTTATTAGACAGGAGTTGTGATTCTTGTACCAGACCTATCGTCGATGTGACCTATTTAAGGACCAAACAATAGTAAGGAACCTTAATCGTTAGATCATCAGGTGAGATTAACCTACATTCCAAATCAAACATGACCAATGTGCTATTCTGCCCTCGGAAATTTAGACAAAATACTAAATACTCCAAGATCTCGCTCGGTTGGAACCTGTTGTAGTCGATCCAAAACGGTTGAACGAGCAATCATCAATGCTATACACGCATTAATTACTTCTTACCTACTCATTATGTTTAGAACATTAATCCTTTTTAGCTTGATCTTGACATTCATTTTAGTTCAGTCTGATCGAGTTCTTTAAATATGAATATTCACTACGTATAAATTTGAATTATCTTGAACATCGATAGGTAGTGGAGGGATCCATTTTTTATACTTTATCTTTGACTAATTATATACATTGACATATATTTGTGTTGTTCGAACATTCATCACATTAATCAATAAAAAATCTCGAATTATCTTAATATTTTCTTATTGGAGACAATGCTCATTGTATCGTCATAAATTAGTGACATGCATGATTTTAGAATGAATATATATCAAACCAAGGATGCATCATATTGGCATAAAACAATTAAGAAATCTACCCAAGAAATAGAATTACATGTTCAATTCATAGGATGATAACAATTCCTTTTAATTTTCACCAATTAAAATCAGGATAAACAAAAATTTCACTTAAAAGATAATTTCCCGCATTAGCAAATACATACTTTTCCTAATTCACAGCTTCTTCTTCAATCGATTTTCTTTTTATGAAAAAAAAAATAGTCGAATTTGCTTTTATTGAATCACTCCTACTTCGGAGTAGATGGTTTGATGAAGCAATCGCACAAATTTCTCACTTGGCGCACCACCTTTTTGTGAAAATTCCTGTGGCAGCAGCACGCAGCACACCTCAAGGCGGCGGCGCTTCCTTCTTCCCCCGCCGGCATGAATTCGCAGCACCCGTCCACCGCATATTTCCCGATGCTGGCCGCGTGATTCTTCCGGCACTCTTCATACGACGTCGTAACCACCTTTTCCTTCATCGGCTGAGGAGGATTCATATTAGGGCACATTACGTACTGTATTTATTTATGCGAGGTAATATTAATTAATTAATTGTTTATTCATACAAGTATTATTCAGAGTAGCGGTTGGTGTGAGTAGGCTGCATAGATGGAGCGGCCGATTTTGATTGATTTGTTACCTGCATTTTAGATCAACATAATGGCATAGGCTTTCGAATGAAAAAGTAGGTTTCAATAATGGCCACTATTCATTATTCTTTGTCGTGCATATATATATAGCTTCAATTTTTTTCAAATTTCTTATCCTTATTTGTATATGGCCTTTAGCGGTCCCCTACCCATTTTTGGAAATTGACTAGAAAATTTGGGTTTAGTATTGAGAAAACTAACAGCTGTAAGTAACAAAGAAAGATATTTCCGTTATTGTTCCTCTTTAATGTCAATTATATTCCAAGTAATAAATTCAACCAAATTTCTGGACATGAACTGAGAGAGTATGAAAAGACCTGGGATCTAAAGGAAAAACATTTTTTTTCCGTATGAACATGATCCATTACCTTTCCCAAATAACCAAGTTACAGCTAAAACAACTCAAACTCTAAATGCTCTCCATTATCACTAAAATCCATAAATTTAATTCCTTTCTCTTGAGACGTCGCTATTTGCAAACTCCCGACACCATAGTATTCTGGAATTTGAGGGGGAATGGCACATCGAATCAGCGCCCAATTCAAACCTTCAAAAAACGAGTGCCTTTTGATCTCCGCGGCTCCTGTTTCCGTACCAAACCGGTTCTCCGGCTCCTTCACCAAAAGGCCTCTAATGAGATCCCTTGCCTGGAAACTAACCATTGGGGTTTCCGGAAATTTGAGATTCTGCAACACTACATTGGCCAATGTTTCTTCATTTCCTGCACCTTTGAATGGTGTCTTCCCATATAAGAGTTCGTACAAAAAGATACCAAATGTCCACCAATCGACAGCACTTCCATGTCCTTCCCCTTTGATAATTTCCGGAGCCAAGTACTCATGTGTACCCACAAAGGAGTTGGACCGTGCCTCTGTTGGCTCAGCCACAAGCTGAGGTAATGCTCTGGCTTGTGCGGCAGCATCTGCCTTTAGCTTTCTGGCTCTTGCTGTGGAGGGTAAGAGTCGAGGGCTAAAGCATGAGACCTTGCAAGATGGTCCAGCGCAGAAAGGATCAATGCAGTTAGATCCAGCACATGGACCAGAGACCCGGGGTGGTTCCATTGCCGATGAAGATGATTTGACTAGGGTTGGGTTGACTGAACATCTAAGTGAAAGGTCGAAATCTGTTAGCATGATATGACCATCTTCGCGAACTAGAATGTTTTCTGGTTTGAGATCTCGGTAAACAATGCCGAGCATGTGGAGATATTCAAGAGCGAGAAGGACCTCAGCAACATAGAATCTGCAGAACCATATGTTAGAACCAAATTATAGAATGACCAACATAAAACTGAAATGAGAGTCTTAAGACAAAGTTGAAATTCCCTGCTAAGTACATTCAATATTGATCTTTACATATTGGTTATTTCTAGGATTCTTCTAATTAGAATCCAAACAGAATTGTACTCTATCGTCTCTTCTACTTGGTTAATACTAAGAAGTGAACAAGGACCAAACTGAACCAGTTCAAAATATTGCATCTCCACAGTCATTAGACATATATTTATCCATAATTTTTAGAGTCCAATACTGTGTCTAATAAAAAATTAGAACTGGAGTAATTTATGATACCAACTTGTATTAAGAGTAGCATTCAAAGTGACCATCCTCTGATAACAAATAACAATGAGAAATAAGAAAGGAAACAACAAAAAGCATCACAGAGGCCTCAAGGAGAAAGGTGGGATTAATGTACGGAAAAAGATTAGTTTGACTGGTTAGACATGGTCAGATGATTTTGAGTCTTGATGATAGGAAGTCAAATAGTTGCTTCATTTATTATGAAAATAGTTATGATCAGAATTAATTTATGCATGAAAATATTTCACAAACTTTATTGCCATGAACAGGCTGATTCATCATATCCACAATAATATTTTCTGAAATTAGGGGAATATATTCTAGAACTCGAGCCCGTCCCCTCTTGAATTGGATAGTTGAAAGAAAATGTCAAGAGCTATAAGTAAGAGTAACCAGGTAAAAATCTACATTAGTGAAGATCCCAATCTTAAGTTGTGATAAATTGAATGATCTTGTTACTATATATAACAGAGGGGTACCAAATATATTTTAGATTTGATGTAAAACTCTGACCATTAAATGTGTTTCTATACCTTGCTGCTTGTTCAGGAAAATATCTGCCAGGCTGCTTCTGTCGGAGGACATGTAAATCTCCACCAGGACAAAACTCCATAACTAAACACGCTAAATTGTCTGATGTAAACTGCGCGTAAAGTGTCGGAAGAAATGGATGGTCCAGCATTCTAAGAATTTCTCTTTCAGTTTGTGCTCTAGGCATCTTCTTCCTTCTTCCCAAGAACTCATTATCCATTACCTTTATTGCAAAGGAACAATTTGTTCCTATTAGTTCAGCTAGATAAACTGTACCAATGTCTCCTGAACCAAGTTTTTTCAGTAAATTAAAGTGACTCAACCCCAAAAAACCATATTGTTTTCTTATACGACTGATCGCCCCCCACCTCATATCCTTCGACATGTGAGGTCTATTTCCGCAAATTGACCCACTTGGATTGCTGTCATCACTTAGGCTAGTGGTACTACTACTAAAACCACTGCTCTGTGAGCTTTGTGTAACATCCCCCCCTTTCTCACTGGATTTGGAGTTCATGTTGGTTTTAACGACAGGAATATGAATAGAATGTGATTTGATCGCATCACTCGTGGTTTTGGGGTGATCCTTACTAGAATCTTTATCAGTATCCTTCATAGAACACTGACACTTCTGGCATATCAACTGCTCGGAACTGTGTTTCGAAGATGTTTTTGAATTTGCACCAGTTGATAAAGTTACCTTCTTTGGTTTCTGCACGACAAGATTCTTGTTTCTGATTGCTGGTTTGACTACACGAGAGGTACTTCTTGCTGATTTGACTGCATCTTTATTGCTTTTTACTGTGCTCGATGAAGTTACAACAGTCTGTAACCTTGATTTTCGTCTCACCTTAGGTACTGTTTTGTTTAAAACTCTCAAGGAAGTGTTAGAATTAGAATCCTCACTCTTTGAGCCAGAAATTTTCTTGTCTGATTTCGACTCCGGTGCAATATCTTTATGCACAATAGATGATTTGGCATTGGGATCTTGGACTGAGTTCTTAGCAGAAAACAGAGTGGTTGCTCCTCCTACTTGTGATTTTGCGACACTATTTCCACTAGCTATAGAACAACCAGAATCACTTGAAATAGAGTATGTACTAGTAACAATTGGTTTAACACCAGAACAAGAACTTTTTCCAGATTCAACTATAACAGACCTGTACAAATCTGTAATTCTACCTGCTTCTGAGATCCTCGGAGATGCAGAAGTCACTGATAATCTTTTCATTGCAGCCATTTCTGCTGCCTGAGAAATACACAGTCCCCTAAGCGACTGCTTTAAAGAAACCGGTTCTGAAAATCCAATACCAGGTGAATGAGAACCGGGACTCCTCATTGGCTTCTTTGAAGCATTTCTCCACGAGTCCGAGAGATCAAGACTCTTTGTTGTTCTAAGATTGACTGCTTCAAAAAGTTTGTTGATATCATTTTCGATATACTTATTAGGTCCTTTCTTCTGGAAAGGAGGTTTCTTGTCTCTGTCTTGTGCTTTTAGTTGATGAGCTTTTGGCCAAGTTGTACTAGTCTTATCATCTGCTTCGATTATTTCACAAATCACGCGAGAAGAGCCCATTACGTGAATTTTTTGATATGTGATCAATCATGTAAATGTAACCCTTCTCATTAATATGAGGTTATAGTATAACAACGCCGGTGATTAATCGAATTTTTGGTGCAAATGTACTCGGAATCTGCAATCAGAAATCACAGAGTGTTGGAGAAAAGAAGCTAACATTAGAAAATGTCATCAAGTGAGCAAAGAGCAGTTTGTACAATCCACAGTTGAATTGAACTTCAACGCTTTTAATTGAAAAATAAACAAAAAAATAACACCATCAACTGATTGAGAGAATCTAAATATACAAAATTGGAAATATACAAGATTTTAGAAAGAAAAAAAGGGCAAGTAAAAATTCAAAGTTTGCATATTAACTTAATGAAAAGTAAGTAAAATTGAAGCCCTGTCAGATTAATGTTCCCAGCTTACTTATCCAGAAATGTGAATTCAAATTTATTTAAAAAAGCAAAAATGTAGAAAAAATCACTCAAAAGTAACATTAAGCAGAAGAAACACAGAAATTAACAATTTTTTAAAAAGAAATAGAAATAATTCAACATAACAAGAGGAAGAAAGTACAAATCTCAACAGATGAATGTGGTAAAACAATAGTACCTGAAGCATTCAAAGATCTGCAGCCAGAGTAAATACACTACAGAAAATGACTCAAACTATTCCCCCTCCCCCTTACTGTTTTATTTACTGTACTTAAATAAAAAAAGAAAAGGGTTTTTTTTTTTTTTTTAAATAGAAAAAAAAGAAAATGGGTAACCCTAATAAAGAGGATAGTGAGGTTTTCTGATTCTCAGGAGGACAGGGATGGGAAGAAACAGATGACAAAGTCTACTGTCTCTCTCACATGAACATCACTCTCTCTTTCTTTCTCTCTCTCTCTTTTGTCTTTTTATATTTTAAAGATGTCCCTACTAAAATGTCATGTGGGCCCAATTAAATGTCTTTGGATTCGGATTTGCATGTGTTATTAAATAAATTTCCTATTCTTTACCAGCAGATATGAGAGATCAACACATCTGATGTTTCAACAAACCAGAATTAAAAATAATTAATTGGCACTTGTCACCAATTGTTTGGTAAATACTGTATTACATTGTGACTGATGTTGGTTTGATGGATTATTGAGTGGTTTGGATAAGTACATCATTACCACTACCTTAACCACACATACATACTTTGACCTTCTGAAAAAAATTAATTATTGAAACTTAGTTAAATTCCTCAATTTTTAAACGTCACATGCTCGGTATGACGAAAATTAAATTTTCGCTCAAATTAGGCATTTTTGGACGATGACAACACAACAAATAATGTAAATTTACAAGGTATCAAAATAAAGAAGAAATTTACGATTAAAAGGGTCAACATTAAAATTTTACCTCCATTAAAATCATCTTCTTTATTTTCTCTTAAAATTATTGCAACATAATTTAATATTCTACCCTTTCAACAAATTCACGCATCTTAAATTATTGCAGGTTTTATTTAATTCCTCTCATTAATTATTTATTATACCCTTTCAACAAATCCACACATCTTAAATTGTTGGTTTTATTTGATACTTTAATACTAGCCCAAAATGTACTACTCCCCAGTATTAATTCGCAATAAACCAATCAATATCCCCATGTTTAAATTAAAGGAGTAAACAAATACAAAGTGATACTTGCAATTTTAGTGTATCCCATGTATATGAGCTAAAAATGTAATCATTAACATTGCTCTATCTTTTCTTTTGGTACTTTTCAATTTTAATCACTTGATTTAAAGTGGAGTAGAACTGTAGAAGTACACATACAAATGTAAACCGATTTATTAAAATATGACATTTCCAATAACCAATAATATATAATGGATGCCATAACATTAGCTAATTTAATTTCTTACCTACTTGACAACTCAAACTTTCCTCTTGTCGAAAATGTAATCTCATCTGTATATTACAACCCATATTTGATCCCAAATAATCAAAATTATATTAGGTTTTAAGCAAATAAATATACAACTCATGATACCATTTCTTTCTTTTGTGGGGCTCAACTGTTTTGGACCTATTCGTTGCATCTGGTATTGTGCCATAATATTCAAAATAGCAATAAAGACATAAGGCTAGAACAAAAGGCCATATATATTGTATATTTGAGGGTTCTATGTTTCAATCTCAGGTGGTGTTTTCAGATGTTTCTAACTTTTATTTGTATTAGAAATTCATGAAAAATTACTAAAAGTAGTTGAGAATAGAAAGTGGGTGGTGTTTCCAAATTAAGAGAAAAAACTAATATAAGTGGATAGTGTTAATAAATTAAGAGAAAAAAAACTCACCAAAAGCTAAAAGCTAATTTGTGGAGAAGTTGATTCATAATCTAATTTTACAAACACCACTATAAGCACTTTTGGAACAGAAAATCAGAAAAGTGATTAATTTAATCTACCAGTATTTCAAAAGATAGTATTTATGTGTGAATTTCGATGGCCTCGTTTTGATTGCTTTTCGAAAAATATTTGAAAAAGTAATTAAGAGGATTTCAAGATTCTATGAAAAATTGTGAAGTATTTGGTTTGTGATTGAAAATTAAGCTGGGCCAATGAAATGATATATTAACAAAAATGTCAGTTTTCTTTAACAGTTTCTGTATTTTAGAAGATATTTTATTTGATTGGACCAATTTTCATAAATCAAAACTTAGCAAAATCAGAGAGACACGCATTTGTGTGAACCCGTGGCTAGGCTCTACATGAATCGTGTTGGCCCGACATTCATCGACTCTGACTGTTGGAATTTTTAAGCTTTTAAAATTCAAATTAAATGATTTGTAGCAATTAAAATTGATTGTGTAACCTAAATGCCATAATTTTCCTTTATTGCCATTGTATGGCTATTCAAAATAATTTGACATTATAGGTTCCATCCACACTCTAAATAGGGGATTAGATGTCCTAGGAAAAACACACACCTCACTAGCTTAATATGCATCACTAAAATTATACTACTCTCTAGTCTCTATATTATTTTGGGCACTTGAGACAAAGTTACGAGAAGACTCCGGCGAGGCCAAATGTTTTATATTGGGGAATCGATCAGCCGCCAATACCTGCACGAGGGGAGGTAATCGTTTTCTTAGGACAGCGTCTAGTGGCGTGACTCCAGATCAGGCTAGCCGTTTTACTTTTAAATTTACATTCTTCTTATTATACTTATTTTATTTTCTTGTCTAAATTACTCATTTCATTATATTTACATAGTTTTGTGATTGTTAAAGAAAATAAACAAAAATTTCACAACATTATATTTACATAGTTTTGTAAAATAGGTTTGGATGTTCAAATTAAATCATAATTTGAGTGAGTTTGAGCATTTCGGCTTTGTGGTTTGAAGAATTCATATAGTACATGATTTAACTTGACATGGAGTGAACCCTTTTTTTCTTCTTCTTTTTTTCATAAGAAGTATGGAGTGAAACTTCATACAAATGAGTTTTAACTCAATTTCAGCGGGTGAGATCTGAGCCACCCCGACTCGAATGGAGCAATAAATTCCGCATGCTTTTTTTTTCCTTTTATTTGAATCGCTCATGCTTAGAGTCACTGTAGATTGAAAGAACAATTTGGGTGTATGTGGATAGGTTTTGGCCCGGTCTTGTGGGTTTCGCGAGACCGAGCCAAAATCCTTTCAAATGAGTTTTCGTCAAACTCATAAAACCATAAAAAACTTATTTATTTACCAACAGGTGATTGGTCTAGTGGAAGGGACTAGTCACTACAAAGTAGAGGACTCATGTTCGAATCCCTGTTGGGAGAGGTACCCACATATGTGTCCAACCCACCTCGAAAGGGATTAAACCCTTGGGAAATCAAAAAAAAAAAAAAAAAAAAAAAAAACTTACTCCCTCCGGTTCATATTAGTTGGCACATTTGCCAAATTTTTATGTTTCATATTAATTGGCACATTTGGATTTTCAATGCAATTTTTTCCAATTTTGTCATTCTCTTACATCTAGGTTGAGAAGCTCAAGAGTCACTAGGAAGGATATTTTTGACATTTTACCATGTAAAAGTGATTAATCATGAAGTTTCTTAATCTGTGTAAAAAGTAACAATGTGTCAATTAATATGAACCGGAGGGAGTATTCAAAAACTAACACTCAAACTCTTCAAACCTATAACATATTGATTTGACACCTACCACCTACTTTTTTTCTCAAATCTCACTAAAAAAGACATTGATTTGACTCCTACCACATATTTTTTTTTTCCTAAACCCCATCATCCAAACTCAATTTAAGTGGGATTTCAACTTATTCAAACCACAAAACCCAACAGCCAAAACTCATCCAAATGAGATCTCAAATGTTTCATCGAAACCACCCAAATTATTTTTTTTAAATTAAGACCCACAAAATCGAGCCAAAATCCATCCAAATAGACCCTTTATGACTCATCGACTATTCAACAAGTAATAAAAATGAAAGCTTTAAGTGGGCTGTCCTGTCCAGCTGGAAAAAGCCCATAACATGGCTAATATGTAAATCACATTAACCCCGTGTACTTATATTTTATACGGCCATCAACACGTGTTATTCATCTATATTTAGTATTTAAAAAGAGAAGTAATGTCAATCTATATTATTTTTTTAGGGTGAAATACAGGCGGCACATGGATAGGTTTTAGTCTCTCGTGGGTTTCGCGAAATCGGGCCAAAATCCTTTCAAATAAGTTTTCTTCAAACCCATGAAACTCATCACAAATTTATTCACAAATCCATCTCCAAACTTTTGAAACCTATAAAACATTGATTTGACACCAACAATCTATTTTTTTCCCCAAAACTTTCTAAAAGAGACATTGATTTGACACCTATTATCTATTTTTTTCCCCAAACCCCAACATCCAAAACAAATCTAAGTGGAGTTTCAACTTTTTCAGAACCACAAAACCCAACATGAAAAACCTAACCAAATGGGGTTACAAAGGTTTCACAGAAACTACCCGAACCATTTTTTTAAAACTGAGACCCGCGAAACCGAGTCAGAACTCATCCAAATAGACCCACAGATCCCCTTAAAGTATGGAGATGATATCAATTACTGATGCAGAAGCATCCAAGACAATCTATCTTTTTTTATTAGTATTTCTTGTTAATTAGTTTTTTTTTTTTTTTATTAATTTAGTTTCCTTACTTTTTGGTGATTTAGTTTCTATAGGAGTCTAGGAGTTATTCAGTTTCCTTAAGAGTCCTATTTTATTTCAGTTACATAGGATTAGAGTCTTATAAAAGGAGTTGTAATCTTCACTATTTTCAGATATTGATGATTATGAGTTTTTGAAAAAAGAAGAGATTTGTTCTCTCTAGGTTTATGGGGTGCCTATTTCTTGTGTACTTTATAGCAAATTTATCTGATGGAACTTGCCTGCAGAATAATCGATATTTTGTCCGGCTTCAATTACCCTCTAAAGTA